>QRFH01000004.1:1200000-1830000 GCA_025389075.1 Sclerotinia minor
ACTTTGGGTAAACAACAAGGCTTTGTGGAGGATCATCTGAGGAAGTAGCTTCGTAAACATGTAACTTTATATCTTTTGGAATAGATGAGAGATGTCTTTTAGATTGAGACCTGGTAATTACAGGCATTTTCTGTGTAAGGTAAGTAAAAGTAGATTTTTGAAGGGGAAGGAAAGTTCTTGTTACTCCATAATGAATATATGAACAGAAATTCTTTGTTTTGAAATAAGAAAGTGAAAGAAAGTTTATTTTCCATGTTTGCAAAGAAAGTTTGATTTCTTGGGGTTGGTACTCGAGTAGATGACGGCAACTCCATTGAACAAATAATTATCTTCTACCTTTCAGGACTTCCATTATTAGACATAACTTTATGGCTCAAATAATATATAATTCCTGTCTTCTACCTAGATCTTGTTAAGCCTACCACTCCGCAAATCAATAGCGAAAGTGGACGTTGTGACTAAAAGAGTGTACATAAGCTATCAACTTGAAATCTGTAAGTGAAGAGCGCTTGTTGAAGGGGATGACTGGTTTTTGTATAAGAGTTGCGGCCATCACTCACCTGTTACGAGGTTTGCCGTCTAGATCACGTGGAAGTGCTCTAGGCTCTCGAGGTGGTTTATAACTAGGCGTCAAGCAGGGACTTAAAGTAATGACAATGATATGATGCAATTCGTAACTAATAGTATGGTATACTAAATGATTGATCTTGAGCACGAAGCTCTACACAAAGGAAACCATCCTGCTTATATAGACCTTCGTCCTTTACTGGATCTCTTGGATCCTGAGAGTTTGTGGACCTTCGATTCGTATCCCTGAATATGCAGGGTCCATCACGTGACTTGTATCATGTGATGGTAGTTGTGTAGCCCGTCGTAACATATAATTAAACCGTCTGGATGTAAAATAATTTCCTTCCCCCACCGAGGAGACAAAGCTTGACAAGTGACGTTTTCTTTTCTTCCCGACCCCTCGCCTAAGCTTTACTAGCACGCTAAATTTCTTCTATCCACCCTCTGACCCTAAGCCCACGTCACAAATACTACAAAGACAGGACAATTTGGACAATTGACAATTGTGAACTGCAGAGTCCAACGGATTGTGCAACCCACTCACAGGTCAAATTATTTATTAATTTCGAATTGTCTAGGTGGTTTTGTCTCATTATCCGCCAATATGAGTGACGCTCAGGCAAACGAGGCCGAGAAGAATATCGAGATTTGGAAGGTGAAAAAATTGATCAAACGTCTCGAAGCTGCACGTGGAAATGGAACCTCCATGATTTCTCTCATCATTCGTAAGGGACTATATCCACCCATTTGCTTGTTTACTCTCTCTAACATGTCGCGCAGCGCCAAAGGATCAAGTCTCCCGTGCGGCGAAAATGTTGGCAGAAGAATACGTATGTTAACACTTTCCTGGATATTTTCCCTTCTACATGCTGACTCGGGGATGGATATAGGGTACCGCATCGAACATCAAGTCTCGTGTTAACCGTCAATCCGTGCTTTCTGCTATCACATCTACGCAACAAAGACTCAAGTTGTACAACAAAGTTCCGCCAAATGGCCTGGTCGTATACTGTGGCGAAATTCTAACTTCAGAAGGAAAGGAAAGGAAGGTCAACATTGATTTCGAGCCCTTCAAGCCCATCAACACATCTCTCTACCTCTGCGACAACAAATTTCACACGGAAGCTCTCGCTGAGTTGCTGGAATCCGACCAAAAGTTCGGTTTCATCATTATGGACGGAAATGGCGCCCTTTTTGGTACGTTGAGTGGAAACACTAGAGATGTTGTTCACAAATTTTCTGTCGATTTGCCAAAGAAGCATGGTCGTGGTGGACAATCTGCTCTTCGTTTTGCGCGTCTTCGAGAGGAAAAGCGACACAACTACGTCCGAAAGGTTGCCGAATTAGCTGTCCAGAACTTCATTACAGCCGATAAGGTTAACGTAGCTGGTATTATCTTAGCCGGTTCCGCCGATTTCAAAAATGATCTCAACCAGTCCGACCTGTTTGACAACCGTTTGGCCACAAAGGTCATTAAGGTCGTTGATGTATCTTATGGTGGTGAGAACGGATTCAATCAGGCCATTGAGCTTTCGGCTGAAACACTTAGCAACGTCAAGTTCATTCAGGAGAAGAAGCTCATCGGAAAGTACTTTGAGGAGATCAGTCAAGACACGGGACGAGTTTGTTATGGTGTTGAAGATACTTTAAAGGCTTTGGAACTAGGTGCTGTTGAAGTTCTGATCGTTTTCGAGAACCTCGAAGTCAACCGATGGGTGTTGAAGGACAGCAATGGTAATCAAACAATCCTACATACTACTAAGCAATCCGAGACTGCGAATCGAGAACAATTCATGGATAAGGAAACTGGTCAAGAAATGGAAGTCGTCTCCTCAGAATCGTTCTTGGAATGGATCGCGGAGAAGTACAGAGACTTTGGTACAACACTGGAGTTTGTTTCGGACAGATCTAGTGAGGGTAACCAATTCGTCAAGGGCTTTGGTGGTATTGGTGGCCTCTTGCGTTACAAGGTCAACTTTGAGCAGTTGGCCGAAGTCGATGATGATGATGACTACTATGACGGTATGTTACAGCTGTAGTCACAAATGGTCAAACTTTTCAGAAGCTAATATACATGCAGATTGACAGTTTGATGCCCTCGCATCGGGCGAGGAGCCAACTCCAGTCGAACCGTCAAGCCAAATTCTGTCTCACCGCCCTCGTGCCGTGCAACAGACGACCCCAGCGCAGCCGGCTAGCCCAGCCGGCTCGAGACTAAGAGGGAACTCAGGGAACACCCGTCCCAGCCCTCTTCGGTCCGTCATGACGGCTTCTTGAGTTGGAGAAACCATATTTCAGGTACACGATCCATGGTTGTTCGCTCTGGACACTTTCTAATAGTTTTGTGTAGAACATATGAATCCCTGAAAAACTAGGCGATACCTGATGTTTCTCATGTGTGTTAAGGTTGAAGAAAGATTGCGTTTTGGCACAATTGCTTGCTAGCAAAAGGTATAGAATATCTGAAGTTCAGTATCACCAGATCAACCATGGATAGATCAGTTCCTGAACTCAAATATCAGAGATAATTTTTATACTTAAGCTCGATGCTCCATGCTGTGTTTCTCACTCGTATTGTGGCTTCGTATCCGTGAATGTTCGTTTGCTTCCGAACTCAACCTCAAATTCTCATGATTACAAGAGCTAGCACCCAAACCATGTACCAAGTTCCGTTGACCACACTTTCAGGACCATCGGATCCGAAGTCTCTGGCAAAGCCAGTGCGAAGTTGTGACAAGGTGGGGTTCTTTCTCATGTTTACAGTAGCGGGGACTCGCAACAGTGACAAAATAAATATCAAAGATTTCCATCACTTTCTTTAGAGTCATCACAACCGTTTTCTACAACAATATGACCGTATGAGTGGTACGCGAATCTTTCCGAAATGCAGTGAACCTAATTTTTCAAATCCGGAATTTTATTAAAGTCCTTTCCGAACCACCAAACAACATCAACACTGAGAAGGAATGAAGTCAAGTCGAACGATGCAGTCGAAAACCAACTCCTCTAGCACACCTGCTATCTCTTTCCTTGGACCTATTTCTTCTTATACTCATCAGGTATTTGATCTTTGTTTAATCAAGTGTCCAGCGCCCTTCAATTGTCAACATTATGAGCCATGTGCGGTTTCCATAGGACTAACAGATGATTGTCACCCCCAGGCCGCTCTTGGATGCTTCGATAAAGATAAATACGAGTATCAACCAGCAATTGGAATTCCAGGTATTGCTGTTTTCGGGCTTTCTCCTAGAAGTTACTGACGGTACACAGATGTTTTTGAGGCAGTTCAATCGGGCCAGGCAGAGTTAGGTGTTGTGCCTTTCGAAAATTCCACGAATGGAGCTGTGATCTTTACCTTAGAACTCCTCGCAGATCGCCATTCCCTATATAAAGATGTCACAATATGTGGCGAAGCCTATCTTGATGTTAGTCACTGCCTATTAGGCTATATTTCGACCGCAGATTCTCCAGTAATGTCTGGCACTTGCACTCCAACTACCTCGACCCCATCTCCAGTCAAGCCAAAGACGACGCCGTTATCTAGTCTCAGTCACATTCAAAGAATTTACACACATCCACAGGCATATGGCCAATGCGAAGCATTCTTAGGAACATACTTGAAGGGAGTAGAGAGACTGGACGTCAGTTCCACAAGCAAAGCGGCCGGAATCGTGAAAGCAGATAAGTCTGGGACGAGTGCAGCAATCGCTAGTTCGCTCGCAGCAGATATTCATGGATTGGACATTCTTGCAAAGGGAATCGAAGATCGTGAAGACAATACTACCAGATTTCTCATTTTGCGCAAAGGTGTGGATACATCTGCGACGAAGGTTAATGTTGCGGCGAAGTCCATGGTTACTTTCACGATCGATCACCGAACGCCCGGTGCGCTCGCAGATGTACTGGATTGTTTTAAGAGATACCAAGTCAATCTGACCAGTATCAACAGCCGGCCTACAAAAGTAGTTCCTTTCCAATACATCTTCTTCGTCGAGTTTGAAGGCAGTAAGCTGAGTGATCCGGACGGAAAGGTTACTGGAGCATTGGATAGTCTCGAAAAATACACCAAAAACTGGCGCTGGCTTGGAAGTTGGGAAGATAAACTTGTGGGTAGACAGAATAAATAAATATAAAAGGGATATCAATGGAACTGGATGGTCATGGTACGGGGCATATGAGGAAATTTAGATACGAGTGTACATCTGCCGTTATCGGATTCTTATCGATAAGAATGTCGCTTTTCTCGGCAGTCGGCTTGGGTTTTTCATTTCTTCTAGATCCCCAAAATCTTCCATCTTTCATGTACTTCTACCACACTTAGTGATGTCGAATTTATGATATTCTAGCAGACTTCCCGCATAAAATTTGACATGAGATTGTTCAATCTCTTTCGGCCTCGGCCGTATAGCTTTCGTGTTGCCAGTCGTTCGTTAATGTCAACGGCACATACTCAAAAGTCTTCCATACAGCAAACTCTCCACGAGGAGCTCACTTCACGCCAGCCCAACATTATCTATGACTACTTATCGCCAACCCCTTCTCATCTTTTGAATATATCTCTCGCAGATTTCCTTCCACCTTTATGCTACCCTGCCAATTTCAAATTCCCTGATCTTGCCCTTCCATACTCTTCTACACTCGGACGAGATGAGTGTAGCGATGCAACACTTCTTCCTCCCTCGCACCATCTAGTCTATTTCTCTCCGCAAATTCCAAGCAATGCGCTACTTGAAGATGGTACAGATCCTTTGCAGTCCCCAGGGCCGCCATTTGTGCGCCGCATGTGGGCTGGTGGGTCTATTGCTTTCAATACTACAAGTGCAGAGCAGCTTCGTCTTGACAACGTTCGAGCCGCTTGTATAGAACGTATAGTGGACGTTTCGGTCAAAGGAAATGAAGGTGATGAGAAAGTCTTTGTAAACATTGAGAGACGCATCGGTGTCGCTGAAGCTGGAGAGGGTCCGCAGACGAACCCGAACGGAGGGAGCTTCGCAATCGCTTCTGGGAAGTCTTCTATGGCTGATCAACAATTATTAAAACGCTACCATGTCGACAACAAAGATGATATTGGACGAGCATCTTTGGTGGAGACGCGAAATATAGTCTTCATGCGAGGGAAAAATATAGCTACCGCCAAAGAGGAGCGCGCCAGACCTCCAAAGATATTAAGGCGTATGCCATCTTCACACTATTGTTCAATGATTTCTTCTTTCCACTGACCATATTTATAGCAACGGGCGAACCAGAGTTCGATGTGCGACTAACACCTACACAATCGCTATTATTTAGATTTTCGGCCCTCACATTTAATGCCCACGCGATTCACCTGGATCCTTCATACTGTCGGGAGGTTGAGGGACATAGAAATCTACTCCTTCATGGGCCGCTTTCATTGGTGCTCATGTTATCCGTCTTACGATCACAACTTCAACCTGGAGAAATGATAAAAAGGTTCGATTACAGGAACTTGGCTCCACTTTACGCAAATGAGGAATTAAGAGTTTGTGTGGGGAAGAATACCAACAAAAATAACAAATACGAAGTGTGGATTGAAGGGAAAGAAGGCGGATATGCCGTCAAGGGCTCTGCGGTTATTGGGCCCCTTGACGGTGAATAATTGGGTAATGGACCAACAAGGCTGAACAATGAACGCATCCTGGAAAGCTTTAATCTCTCTGGAATATTCTCCGATGTTTGAGGAAGGAGGTAAAACAAGCCACTTTCGGAGTGTCATGCAGATCTGAAGAAATTTGACAATGGAAATATAATTTGGTAGATGTTTTGGAAAGATGGGACGAAATCAAGATCATCACTTTCGTCCCTGACACTAAGTAAGGTACCGAAAACAGCTGTAGGTACAGCATTAGCTGCGTACAACACGATCAATTAGATGACGCTGCAGGAATCCCAAGTATTAAGATCCTCTGACACGATTCACAAAATCACGAGCTCCCGCAGCATCAATGCTAATGGATGAACGTAAAGTAGGATGTGATACATGAGTAACAGAGTTTGGCTCGTATCTCGGGAACGCCTTGATACTAGTTCGTAGGAGATAAAGGGAATAAATCATAAATAATGGCACAACTAAATATACACACTCCTCTAAATTCTGAGTATCTAAGCGAGAGAAGTCACTTACATATTAGCTGATTGCAAACCACGAACTGGGGAACTGGGAGCTTGGTGGGATATTGAAGAAAGTTATGAGATCTCTTGGATAAGACTTTGGTGTGCGATAATTCATTCATCCACTGAGTGGCTGACTTGGTTATCGGTTGGAAAGTCACACAAAGGTACAGAGTAGCTGGAAAAGTACGGAGGTAGGCAGGTAAGGTAAGTAAATCGTATGACCCAGTTTATGTTGACGCCTCTTGACATGGTTATTTATGAAAACAGTGCTCTCATCACCAAGCAAATCTCTTTAGGGGGCACTTTCGCCCGTGGATTTGAGCTTTGCAATAGGTTGGACGTCTTCGGCTGTTTTGAATTGAATTCGCTCTGATGCTCGCAGACAAATAGATTACAATGGATGGATGCATATTATTGTATGGGGTCACAGAATCCAGAGTCCAGAGTCCAGAATGAGAGTTAGGATCAGAATCAGAATCAGAATGCGGAATCCAGAATTGAAATAGATACTACTGGGCAGGTAGTAGGTATCTATCTCTGCATGCATGTATGGAGTATGTGCATCGTGCACGCATGCATAATAGGTTCAACATTTACTAATTAAACATGGCTGGCTGTCCCGCTCCCGCAATAGCATAATAACAGCCAAAGCACAGGCTGCAGACACAGCACAGCATCGCGATTCACCCTTTACACATAATAGAGGACATCTAAATAAATCATATCCATGATAGCATCCATACTTTTATATTATCCATCCCAGCCATCCCATAGTAACCACATATACGTACGTATATACACATATACACACTTACACACTCACACACTTACCGCAGCCAGACTTTTACCAAGCGAAAGCTGGAAAAGTCAAGTTATCAATTACTAAGTCTCAATGCTCTATTAGTAAAGCGACTGTGAAGAACGGACTACGGAGGTAGAGAAATACACCTAGTAGATATCTAGTAGTACCGTCCCTAACTATCTGGTATATTTCTATCGGAATATTCTTCGTCTTGTCTGTAGACTGTCAGGTCAGAGAAGAAAAGAAGAAAGAAGAAGGAAGGAAATCATTGATTTGAAGTTTATTGTTTATTTATATGTGAATTAGTCCTTTTTTGGTATCAATCGGGTTTATTCATTCTATCATGCCATCAGTCTATTAATGTTCTATCGTTCATTCGATTGCTCAATTTGTTCAGTCATTCAATCATTCATTCATTCATTCATTCATTCATACATACATACATACAATCAATCGTTCATACTCCGTATAATCAATCATTCAATTCATTCATCCATTCATCCATTCATTCATTCACTCAGTCACTCAGTCACTGATTCATTCATTCACTCATTCATTCACTCATTCACTCTCTATTTTCCATCACTCATAATCCTCCCCACCAAATAACAACCAGGAAGAGCCATTTTTCGTTGGTTACCGTTATCATACATAATATAATTAATTCTAAAAGTCGATCAATTTATTTAAGCTCAAATTTCTGGTCCTTAACTTTAATTAATATTCACTGCAAACAGTACAGTACAGTTACAGTTTTAGTTTTATCTTCCTATTCCATACATTCTCTCTCCAATTGTGTTTTTTTTTATTTCACCTTAAACGTCGTCATTACCCAATTCCGCATTCATCAAATGCTCGCCCAGCACATCTCTACACCTTTGCAGCTCTTATAGCTCGATCCGGCCAAATTTCCTACCAGAGCTCATACATTAGATCCCCCAATTTCTGCCGCATGAATGTTGCTGAAGGTCCTGAGCATTCATCTTTGCCTTTGCAGACCAGCTTAGGAGGAAATTTGCCGGTAACGAGAAAAGTTATGAGATGGCGCCCAAAGGATCTCGGCGAAAGAGCTTAAGTCTCCTTACCAGAGCATCATTTTCAAACCTCACCCATATAAATACCGATGTCAATAATGGCAGCACAGGCGACAAGGAGCAAAAGGATAAGAAGAAGTTTGGGAAGAGAGGTTCGATATTTAGCGGTCTGACGCCTGCGGTACATGTTGATACGGAAAATGGAAGCATTAGTCCCGTCAAATCCGACGCTCATTCGCCCAAGCTGCGGCCTCGTACACTGCAAAAAGGCAGGCCAAATTCAATATTCGGTTCTTTAGGGAGGAGATCTATGACAGATTTGGCCGAGGAAAAGGAGGTGACGGGTACCACTCCTGAATCCCCTGAAGAGGAATATCACTATCTCGCAGCCGGTATTCTCAATGCGAGCAGCGCTGTTTCGATACTACATCATGGAGAAGTTCAGACGACGAGTTCGATGTTCAGGAAGAAAAAGGAATACCTTGTGCTGACGGATACACACCTAACGCGCTTCAAGAGCATGGCACGGGCGATAGAGGCATTTCCCAATATACAACCGGCGCACTTGCGACAATCCCATCGCCAATCATCCACTGCATCGATAGGGTCCTTACAAGAAGTACAGTCTCAAGCTTCACATGCGTCGACGGAAGGTGAAAATAGGATCCCTTTGGGTCAGATTGTCACAGTATACAAGATGGAGGATGGGCGACCATTTTTCACAACCGAAGTCGTGTTTTTAGACGAAGATTACCATGGTGTAGGATCCCTTCAGCTTATGTTGCATGATCCAAAGGAAGCAGATCTATGGTCCACTTCAATAAGAGCAGCTGCGCAAAAAGCCAGACTCATGATGCCGGAACCATACCCTGAACGAGTTGTCCGTTATCTTGTTCAGACCCTGGAGGGGGTGGACGACTATGACGCCAACCATTTCCAAATATTCCGGGTTATTAGTCGTGCACCATTGGCCAAAAGTGCTCGCTCCTCTTCGGACGACCTTCAAAGACTTGGGTCGTCAGTGTTCTACATGGTCATTGGTATAAATCGACTGCATTTGATACCCCTACCCGACTTTACCCTGCCCTCTGGTGCCCTTTTTCATCCAAAATCTAGTCGAAGTGCGTACGGCCTTGTATCCCTAGTTGCAATGAACGTACAGTATTCCGATGATCGATTTGAGCTTGCATTTAGGTGAGTTTAGATCTTTTAATGTACTTCGTCTCCATCCTCTATGTTTAGATATTCACGTGGTGTTTGAGAAGCCCCCACACTCTCCCCTTGATGGTCGCTAGTGCTATATTATTCAACCAAGATGGCCCTCCCCCCTTTCAAATTTGGGGCTACTTCAAATTGACAAGTGCCGTCGCACGAAACATATCCATTTGCCTACATGCGTTCAAGAGTCCTTCTTTCCAGTGATTCAGCATTATAGCAATAATTAGGAGTTCAAAGACTAATATTAGCTTAGAACACCGCTCCAACAAGCTAGTATGCTCGAGCTGGCAGCTTCAGCTACACATGACATTGCTGTAGTCATCTTCCAAGCCATACAGTATCTTAAACCGGCATGGCTAGACTACAACTTCACATTCAATGGGCCTAAACGGCTGCTGGAGTCTGGTGATATCCCACTAGTTTACGAAGAGGAGGAGTATGGATGCTTTGATAGAACTCTCGTCGCTTATTGCATGGCCTACAATGTAAGATCTCGCCTGTGTGCTAGCGATTCTGACCCGGCTGACGTATCTAGTGTAATCCCATAAATATAAAATATGCAGTAGATTGGAGTGTCGAGGATGCTCCAGAATTTCGTTTATACCCTCCTGCCCTGACAGCTAAATATACGATTTACGAACTGCTTGCTATCTTTAGATCTTTACGATATAACGAATCTTTTCGCTCAATTTCTTTCGCTGATATTGATCTTCATTGCTTGCATGGTATTGTGGATTCCTACGGCATAGATCATGTAGCATGGACTACTCGAGTAGGCGTTGCAATAGACACCTACTTCACGATGAAGCCGCAGGACGGGTCTCTATTGTACCAAGAGGTTCAAGCACTTGCGTTGAAATCACTACAGCTTCGAAGGATGGATTTCAGCAACGCCCTTCCCAGAAGAAGACCGCGGGATACATTTGATGACGAAGGCGGTGTTCTTCACAAAGATCCAGGTTGCGAAATTACTGCGGCATTGATGCCCTTGTGCAGTGCTCAGCTAACCGATGTTAATTGGATTGTTCTAAATGGAATTGAGTTGGGGGAGACGGATCTTGATGCTATGATTCCTGCATTGAATAATCCAAAGGCCGGGATCAGGGCAATCGAGTGCTCGCGGTGTGGACTAAGCGATCGGGGAATAATGCAACTTTTAACTCTTCTAGAACGACAGAATCAAACGCTAGAGTGCATCAATGTATCCAACAACCCAGGGCGAATCCTTCTTGAACGATTCCAAGTATCCATGAGCCGATTTTCGCACGTTCGTAAGCTTGATTTATCAATGATTACCCGTACTTCCGGCGACCAACCACTCTTTGTTCCCGAAGTTATGCTCGCCTGGCGACTAGAGGAGTTGATTCTGAACGGTATTCCTGTAAGTTTGTTCCTCGAACTGTGAGTTTCTTTTATTTGCTAACTTGACAGGTAAACGATCAAACACTGGATACAATTTCCGCATATCTTACAAGCGACATGTCTAACGGGCTTCGCAGCTTACAGATGGACCAATGTAACTTAAGTGGATCCCACATTGCTCTTCTCATGAGAGCTATGACTCGAGTCGCTGGTCAACCTCGCGATTTAGAACTCCACGTAAGTGCTAATCGGCTGGAGAAGGGAATAAGTGATTTTGTGAAAGCTATTCAAGAAAATTATACACCAACAAAACTCGTGGTTCGGATGATCGAATTCACCAAAGAGGAGCACTTCAAGCGATTGTTAGAAGCTCTGCGCACCAATACTACGATTCAGGTCCTAGATATTTCAAAAGCGTCACTCCCATACGATGCAAGTCCAGAGACTTGTGAAACCATGCAGAGGGTTTTTGCCGAGAATACCACACTTCAGGACTTGGACATATCTGGAGAACAAGCACATCTGGAGGTTACGCGATTTGGAATCGGCCTAAATCAAGCATTAACTGGCCTGAAGAAGAACAACACTTTAAAGTCTCTGCGTATAGAGTACCAAAACTTGGGTTTGGAAGGGGCGAACACACTCTCTTCTGTCTTGGAAGAAAATAGAGGTTTGACGCATATTTTTTGTGAACACAACGACATCAATCTCCAAGGATTCACGATACTCGTCAACGCGATTGCGAAAAACCATACTGTTCTCCAGGTGCCTTATATGCAGGACGATCAAGATCTCGCCATGAAACGAATGAGCGCTAGTATGAGAGATACACGCCGCGCCACGAGTTCCTCAGGCCGTGAAAACCACCATGTGAAAAGTTCGGTGAAGCGGACATTGAAAAACTTTGGCGTCGGGGTTGAGAAGCCAGTGAAACAAGAGTTAACGCCTCAAGATGTTGATCAAGTCGTCAAAGTACTAGCAGAGAAGTGGAACACAGAGATTGGGAGATTGTCTATGTTCTTAGAAAGGAATAGAAACATAGCAATGGGTGTGGATGGGTACGACCCTACTCAGATTTTCGGCGAACATGCCATGCGTCCTACGACAGCGATGAGCGACCGAGGAATTCTAGAACAGGTTTTAAGCAACACGACTCCAAGAATCGAATTGGGAAATCCTGTCGAAATTACAAATGATCGATTTTCTGGCATGACACCGTTAGCAGAAGTTATTAATCCAATGGACAAGGAGAACGAGAAGCCAATGGATGAGCGGGATTCTATCCAGTTTAAACGTATATCCTACAAGCGTAGTAAAGATGGAGGTTTATTGCCTGACTTGCCTTCTTTAGGCAATGAAAAGTTGTTTGAGCTAGATGAGCCGGATAATACTAAGCTCAACCCAAAGCGCTTATCATACAAGCGCAGTAAGGATGGGGGACTATTACCCGACCTGGGATCATTAGGTAATGACAGGATGTTTGAGATGGACGGTGGATTATTCGAAATGGGACCTTGATATTTGTCATTGCGACTCGAGTACTTTTGCCCATGGTGGATGAATTGTTTCTTCGCGTTGCATTTGGGAACGGAGTTGGAGATCGGTATTTTACTCGTATTAAAAGTGAAAAGGCGAATGCATATTGCAAGCATGCATGCATACACACAGGACGCAGAATACAGCAAGGAAGAATAGGGAAGAAGCGCCTACTTTACTTGATTTCTTTGATTCAGGGGTTGGATTAATGGACTTGGTGGGAAGTGCATCCCATAACATAACATAACTTTAACTGTATATTGAGGACGTTGAGCAACATTGAGGAATGGCTGAGCGGGATCATCTGGAAGGATTCATGGATGTATTGGTGGTTGGTTTGGCTTTGCTGTGCTTGGCTTGGCTTGCAAATTCGAGTTTGGGTGAAGTTTTCATATCTTTGACTATAGGGAAGGGGAAATGGAGGGAGGATAAGGGATGCATGGGAAGCAATGGGATTGGAATGGAAATGGAAGGTTAGGGAAGGGAAGGGAAGGGAAGGGAAGGGTAGGGAAGATCAAAGCCGGGGTTTGTTTTTTTGTTTTCTTTTTTAGGAGTAATCGTACATTTTATATATGTATGTATGCATTATACATTATTGGCGTTGGTGTCGGTCTGGGTCTTGGTCTTGGTGTTGGAAGTTTAGATTTGGGAATTCGGGTGTGTGTCTGTGTCTGTGTATTGATTGAATTGACTGAATTGAATTGAATTGAATTGGGGGATATTGAAATAGGAAGGGACGCGGGGAGGGAGGGGTACACCAGTATATAGGCATGAGATGAGAATTGAACTATTGAACTATTAAGAACTGAAGAACTGATCTATGGAGAATTAAATCGATTTAATTAATGATTGTGTAAAAAGATTCAAACTAAAGAATATGAATGAACAAGGAAAAGAGAGAAGAAGAAGAGATAAAATAAAACTAGAATTTAAAAAAATGTAAATTATATTATTTTTTAAATAAATATTTAGATCTATACAATATTTGTGACGATCACCCCGATCGTCCCGATCGGGCTAGTCTCTCGCTTGCGCTCGGGCTGCGCATATACAAAAACTCTTGTGCTTTTCATTCTTTTTCTCTTTAGCTTAGTATTTTCAATACAACGGGTACCTATTATCACTCTTGTATTCCCGATCGTGACAATATTCATTATAAATTATTATTATTATTATTGTGATTAACGTCTACTCTGACCTCCCGAGGGGTATTTAGACGTGCTAAGCTAAGGGGATTAACTACAGACAGCTGTTGACCTCCTTAATTAACAATTTAGCATCTGAGAAGGGGACTGTTCGTCCCTTTGCGTGAACGCCCTGTCCACTCAGTTGTGGCGAGTGTGTGTGACTGTTATTTTATAAGTGCGTGTGGAAGGGCTCGCAAGGCCTATCTTTATACATTCCCATTCTGTAGCTAGAGGGTGGGGGAGTGAGGGGGGCGCCATTTGGTTAGCTAGGCGTCAGTGTTTGCACACCAGTGTGTGTTTTTAGTGAAATGTAGAGAGGGGAAGAGCTAAGTTGTCGGATAGCCCAGTTGGAGAAGTCAAGTGGATTGTGGCGTGTTGTGCTCTGCTTTTGAGCGAGGGGAAGAGAGGGATTTTGAGGGGTGGCACAGGGTCAGTACAGCGGGCATACTTGGGTATAGAACTTTGAGACCCGCAAGAGCTCTGCGAACGTGTCTGGAGCACGTAGAAGCTTGTGGATATACATGATCGTCTGCCAGGTGGTGGTGATGGCGCTTCGTGGTGCAGTTGGCCACTGACCACGTGTCTCATTGTTGATGGGGCATTTGAAAAAGTGGAAGGGTTCTTTCTCTTGCCCACAGGTGCATCTCAGCTGGTTGTCCCCGTGCTTGAACCGGCGGTGGTAGTCTGCGAAGTCGCCGTGCCCCGTTCGCATTGCTAACAGTCGATGCAGCACGCCCCTTGGCAGTGACAATTCCCTGGGCTCTCTTGTGCTGTATGAAGGATGCCATGCTGAGTAGGTGCTAGATAGCGTAGTCCTAGCTTCCCCCCACCAGCAGTCCTCCGCCTGAGTACAGAGTTCTCTGTAGAATGAGCGCACCCCACTTACCGTAGGGGATATTCATTATAAAGAAATGAATATATAATACAATATAATTTTATTTTATTTATTTTAATCAAAAAGAATAATTTATATATTATCAAGATAAAAATTAAATAAAATCAACAAACAATTTTTTTTTTTTCAAAATAAGTATTTATCTATTTGTTTAATTATTTCTGTTCATCACTTAGAAAAAAAACTCCTCCCAAATGCAATACACGCTAGCTAAGTACTATGATGAGAAACATAATAAAATTCATGTCCGTCTATAATGCCCACTCATTCCTATCATCCGACGCTGTAACAAATGGTTCGTCAATTCGTTTAATCGCAAAGTCGCTACAGAGGATACTAATATTCGAGTTAGCAAGAGATAGATATTCCACATACATAGTCTTTCCTAGCTCTCTCTCTCTATTTCCTCGCCTAAAGATAAAAAAAAGAACTTACCAAGCACTCGCCACCAAACCATCCAACTCAGCAATCAAGGCTTCCCTCTTCGCACCCATAACCATTCCCTTACTAATCAACATCTGGACCTCTCTAATCCTCTTCGCCCTACCCACACCCACCTGATCCATAACTCTCTTACCCAAACAATCACTATGAAAAGCATGTTGACAAGGAAAGACGAAGAATTGGCGACTCAGTAGCGGCAAGGTACACACGTAGCATTTCTCTCCTGGTTCAACAATAGCATACCGTTGATCAAGAGCCGCGATGTCGATTTTAATATTCGTAGCCGTTTGAGAAGATTCGTCCATTTCTTTCTTGAGGGCATCGATATTGCGACTGTAGTCTTCGAGCGCAGCACAGATTTCTTCCTTGAAATCGTCAATTACGACGAAGTCAGGGAAGAAAGGGATGAGATCTTCGATTTTGAGAAGATCGCAACGTTTGAGAAATTCAATGGCGGTTTTGATGCCATTTGATTGAGATATTACTTTTTTGGCAACGGCAAGCCAGAGCTTCTTTCGCAGTGGAGGATTTGAGAGAGGACGGTCGGCAACGAGAGAAGCGAGATCTATTTCCGAATGTGCGAGGGCGAGTTCAACAGCTTGTAAATATTGCCCCATGGTGCTATAGATGTGTACACAAGATTGAACTCGCGAGTGTTGAATGCAAAGTCGGAGAGCAAAGTCTGAATCAAAACTTGGATCATCACCTTGCGATTCGAGGTATGAGAGGAGTGACGATTCATCTTTCGACGGGTGAGAGGCATAAATTGATATTAGTGTATTATGTACAGCAGCGTCGGTGGAGTTTAGGTGATTGATAACATGTAGGAGGTAACGAACGGCTTGGTTTTTTGACAGAGGCCCTTGGAAATGCTTATCGTAGTTCAGTAAGGCAGGAATGAGATTCCGAGGCTTTAAGTCTGGATGCCTCATTAGAATATCGACAAGATCAGTGGCTACGTGCGTCATGAGTCCACTGCTATATCGATAGAAGATCTCGGGTGATGTTTGCTTCTTCAATACATCCAATGCCTCTTTCCATCGCTCTCTCTGTATCCAGTAGGAAAGAACATAATTGTAATCGTTTACAGCACTGGCAAAGAACAAGAGCTCATCTTCCCTGCCATGGCTGCTGATTATGTCGTAGGTAGTTTTCTTGTCGAGGTCAGTTTTATATTTTGTGACAAAGTCTTGGTATTCCGTTCGAATTGTGTCTAATTGATTTCTAGTCTCGGTAGGATTCAAATTTTCAGACAATTCAGCTTTAGTGATGATCGTATCATCTAGGGAATTAAGCTTGGACATAAATATTTCTACCAGCCAAGTCGCAATCATAATACGTTGCATTGTTGAGGCCTTTCTGTACGTCGTTAGTTTTGTCAGAAGGTACTTCCGTAAAGCATCTTGTTGGTCATTGTCAACGAATATGAGTGCAACTTGTTCGAATGGTTTGCTACTCTTTCCATATACTCCTGCAGCTTCAAGATAAGAACCTTTGCTAATGAGGTAGTCGCCAGATGCTGTAGCAACAGCATCCTTCTGGGCTGGGCCCCTGGCATAACGCAACGCTGCATCAAAATGTTCGGTCTGCAGCATAACTTTCCATACATCTCTGTCTTCTTCTGTGACAACAATTTCATAAATCTCTTGTGTAGTGAAAAGCCAAAACGTGTTCTTCTCTTGGTCGGCAAACAATCCAAGTGCTTGCTGGCCAGGTTCCAGAACTACTTGATCGAATATAACTCGATCATCTAGTCGATTGACAGCAACAACCCGTCCACCAATCAGGTGAAGGATATGCCATTGCGTCAACGCGATAGAGTCGATTGAGTCTGGAACTGGCTTCTTGCGACCCATCGAATTCTCCGAAGCCGGCAATTGAGACCTGGGTAACAATTTTGCCCCGGTAAATAATCTTGCGCCTAAGTCCGAGGTGGCTGGTGTAGTCATTAACGTCCCATAGTACACACCCTGTGATGACAGCCATGCAAAAGTACGATCTGGGGTCAGGCTTTCCATGGACGCGGAGTCGGGATGGTTTGGGGACACCACAAGAGAAGAAGCTGCAGTTGTAGATATCCTAGACAATTCATGAATCGTGGGTTGTTCCGTCTCGAAAAGTCGTGTAAATATTGATGCACCCCCTTCATGTGCGACCCGGCCAATCTTGCCTATCAAGTGAAGCACCCGACTTTGTGTAGCTATCATTACTCGTCGGACTTCTTTGGCGTCAGGTCTACCAGTGACAAGGTCCACCCATAGCCCAGTAACAGGTCCATCCGGAAGCCTCATAAGTGCCTTTAAATATTTGTCCTCCTTCCTATAGAATTCCGTGGCAGTTTCTATGTACCCTTCATAAATCATTCCATCGGAAGTCCCAATAAGTATCTCCCTGGTCGAAGATGTCGGTAACGAAGGATTCCAAGCGATACATTCTATCGATACCCCCCGTAACCGCGAAAGCGGCCTAGGTTGCCTGGACTGTGTATGAAGATAATAGTTCTCCCCTTGTGAAGTACATATAATCAGATGTGAAGCTGTTGGGTCGAGGAACATGCGCCGTATCACTCCAACCTCCGAGGTCTTTTTAGGTAGGTCAATATCTAAATCAACAATCAGTTGGCCGACTCAATAAAATTAGGTGTGCAAAGTCTCACCATCTATATCTGCGGGATTGTCCAAGTCGATTCTTAGAATCCTCCCATTTGAAAGTGCCAAAACCAGGACATTGTTTGCGACTTGCGCCGCTACAAAGTCGGAGGCTATAGAGAATTGTAGTTGTACTTTCTCGACATTAAATATTGGAAGTGCAATCTCATTAAGATCTTGTAGATTTCTTGCGGCTACATAGCCGCTTGATGGGTCGAGAGCCATCCGTCGTTGTTTGTATGAGCTACCTCATGGTCGTTGAGCTCGAGGCTGTGATTCGTTGTCCAAGGCTGGCAAGCCATAGCTTCAACTTGCACCTGACGAATTAGTGGCAGGCCGTATCAATCACACGTGACGTAAGGTTACATGTCACATGATATCAACTACTCGGTCCTTTTGAGGATCACAACATATTTAGGGTCATATCTGTCGCCCTTGTACAAATCATGGATACGAGGCTTTCATTTTGCGGGTAGACACATTATATTACCCTGGATGCAGTGTCCCCATATACAGCATCGAAAGTTTGAGGTCTTACAACATGCTACTCTGAGTTCCTCCTGGTTGAAAAGCTCTAGTATATTCCACCAGGATTCAGATAATGGCTGTTGATGTATATGTTATTGTACTGTCTCTCCATCTAGCGAATGAGCCTTGTCTTCTTTTATTGTAAATACTTCAAGTTTTTGGTCACACAGCCCATGCTGTTTCTGTGAGGCCCTGTACCTAAACACCGAGGCAAGGACTCTGATATCGCCTCGTGGATCCGTACGTAGCTCGTGATAAGCTATGGATTACACAACATGGTTTACCTCGTATGCCAAATTTTGGATACATTTTCCTCTTGGGTGGTACCGGTACGTATTTGTACGCACAGCCCTCGTGGTCCGAGATCGTTAGCATCTGTCGTAACTTCCTCCAAGTTTCCGGGAGAGGATATTTACGATCTCCCGGTCCTCCCACTAACGACACTGGGGTATCCCCAAATAAATTCGAAGTATAATCGTAATCTATATCGGCGGGATAACTTGGTTTGAGGCATGGCATGCCCACTTCTTGAGTTACTGATCTTCGTTCATCAGTGCTGAATCATGAGTACGGTGACAAACATCATCTGGAAACATTGAAAAGGCCTTGGCCGCGGACATAGAATGATGAGCACAGTAAATTTGCGTCGTTAAGGTTCAACGACATTGACGATATATATCTATAGCCAGAACTTGCCCTAGGCGAGGGGTCGTTAAGAGATCTCTCCCGCTCTTGGAAGGTCAAGGTGTCAGTTGGGGGCGGAGGTTTCATGCCCCTGAGCCAAAAATACGAAGGTAATGTTTACAATATATCGATTGCGGGGGCTTCACATGCTGCTAATCTTATGTTTAGATCAATAGGAATGGAAACCTCCCTGAATTTGGTGATGGAATGAAAAAGATTGAAAGACAGGGGATATCGAGGCAACAAGTGACAGCATTGAGGAAAGGAAATTAGGAATGCTTGAAACGACTTCGATAAGGATGAGCTCAGACAGGTGACCTCATGTCTTCAGATATAGTGAAGATCATGCTGAAGATATTTTGCGTATTCCAAAATCCCTGACCCGGGGAAAATGGAAGAAAACATCATTGCTGATGCTGATGATGCGTAAGTCTTGTCAAACAAACAAACAAACAAACAAACAAACAAACGGGAAGAGATATACCGAAAACCATCTCTGGATCATAGTCTAGAAGGATGCTTTGCGGCTTTGAATTCAACAACGTAAAGTTTACTTGCCGAAGGACCAAGAATAGAATGGTACTTAGATACTACATGAATGCAACAACTGTTGCAGTGTACCAAAGTCCGCAACATGATTCCTTTTTCCGGTAGTCAAGCTTAAGGATTATAAAGTCCGTACTACAGTACTAAGTACTCCGTAAACGTAATGCTCTGACGAATATTATCATTGGTCAAGAAAGTTTCCAAGTTTCGTCAATGCTTTCGCGACCCTTGGAGTTTCATAATTTGATCTGCGGTCATCAGGTAGGATTAGGAATGGATCATTGGAGCAAATTCTCAAACACTAAACAAAAATCATCGAGAGGGATCAAGTGAACGGTATGCAATTGTGGCTATTGACAGCGGCAAATCCGAGGGCAAATCCCACTCTAAAGGGTCGCCTGTAAAGTTGTGTTGTGTAGTCTATATCTTGTTTATCAGTGCTGTTCAGGTACTCGGCGATTGCTTTTAGGCCTTTTTATTCACGTTGGGCTCCATGCTACTGCCTTAGATATGAGCTGAGTATGTAATTAGGTATTTGTGGATTACGTGAATGTACACCGTGAAGTACATAGAGTGCATAGAGTACACGGTAGTTTTTGGTTGGAGGCTGCAGGATGTTGCCGCCATCTGATGATCTGAAAGCTGGTTTCATAGTCTAGCTTACAACCAAGCTTACAACCAACCATATGATGCTCTAGCGAGAGAGCTCATCAGCCCAGGTTTATGCTGTTTTCTTCTACGAATACTTCCATCAATGATCCATCCACCACCATTTTGCAATGCTATGGCTATGTACTCAGATACCTGGTAGGTGTGTGTGTGATAAAAGGTTATAGAAAGTACTTGCTATAACCCATGGATGGGGTATAGCCTCCGCAAAATTGATCAAGATGATACAATCAATATGATTAAGGCCTTCCTTCATCTTTCAAGCAATACATACCGGTGCTATTTCTATTTTCATTTTCCGATTTACCTTTTTTGCCCCTGGCACCGACGAAAGGGATTCGCATTTCGCCTTCAAGGCTAAAATCCCTAAGGCTATGAAATTACAGTATGATGTTATTTTTCCCGAGCCAGCCCCCCCGGCCATTCGTGTGCACAAGCTGTCTTGTTCGACCGACTTTTCGACTTTTGGGACGTTTCATCTTCTCTTTAGATGGATCATGGAGTAAAAAGATAATCAGCGACCATCAAACGCTCAACCTAGTACTGTACCTAGTACCTAGTACT
This sequence comes from Sclerotinia minor, assembly GCA_025389075.1. Lineage (NCBI taxonomy): Eukaryota > Fungi > Ascomycota > Leotiomycetes > Helotiales > Sclerotiniaceae > Sclerotinia > Sclerotinia minor. The sequence goes on from QRFH01000004.1 coordinate 1,220,820, forward strand.
ACCCATGACCCATATGTACGAACCAATTGAAAGTTGAAGATCCGGCCCATCCTCAAGACGACCAAAAAGGATTGAGACTGTGGGATATTCCTAAAGATGGAGGCAAAAGATTTCAACAAATAAGATTTGTAAAAATATTCAACTTCTTACCCCGTATATTCATCTGACTGCCTGTTGCATGAGAATTTGTTGCCAGCGCATAGGGCAGGAATCTGTGAGGAGATACTGGTCTGTACGGCCGTTTGAGACCGATGCCATGTCCTTCTTTGTCTTATCTCTCGAGATGAAAATAGATGTACCGACGTACAGTTGACGGTAACCAAAAATTCCCAAACCATTGGATCTGATCTTTGCCTCCCGTCACTTAATGTTCTGTTTCCATTTGCTCTCAGATCCGACAGGAGATTCCATGGTTTCTTTGATATTGAGAAACATTAACAGCCATAATTTAATCAATTTGACGATGCCCTTCCTTTTATCATCAAATCCCTTGGATCTTGGTCCACCAGGTCTCCACGGTGTACATAGTAGTAGCTTCTGATCTTTATCTATGCTCGGAAGAAACCGAAACAGAAGCCAAAATCCTCAGCTCACCTGATCTAGATGATTCGGTTTTGCCCTCCCGAGAACATCTTAGAATCATCTTGCATGTTTGCCGAGCAGGCGCATGGCATAGCCTTTGGACGCATTTCAACGATTTTGGAAAGCCGGAATTATGTCGATGTGCCTTCTCTGACTTTCAATGGGGACTTTTACAGAGCAGAGGGTTTTCCTGTGTATGTATGTATGGATATATGTATGTATGATCTAGGGTTACTTTAGCTCCGGAGTAAACTACTACTCTAGAACACACACATACAGAGTACATACTAGGTATTTTCTTCTAAAGCCTGCAGTACGGTGTACCCAACCGAGCCATGATCCATCATCCATATCCCATAAAATCGATTATCCATGATGATGCCCATCTACTAGCCTAGCACCCTCGTACCCGCAGGTAGGTGGTTTACGCAGTACAGGTTGACAAGGGTATATCTATGGGATAAGTTTTGATTTCTGTAGAATTTAAGCATCTACTCCGTGGGAGGGTTCAAGTTCTCAGTTCTCTGGGAAAAGGCTTGAAAAATAAGATGCATGCATAGCATAATCATTTGACCCTTGACCATATTGAGTTAATTTCAGAGGACATATACCTACTTGTCCCTAGTTAATTCTTTCTATCCTTGTTCCTTTTCATCCTCGTGCTAATCCACATCCGAACAAAATCAATTGATATCATCCAACTGCCTCTTTAAGTCTTTTGCTCTGATCTCCTCGCCTCTCTTGCCTTCCCTTCCCTCTTCTCTTCCCTTTTCCCTTCCCCACTCATACAAAACATAGCGTGAGAGCTTACTTTGGCAGCCGCGTCCATTGTTGTCTCAGATTCTCAGATTCTCAGATTCTCAGATTCTTAGAGTCTCAGTCTTTTCTTGGAGAATTCAATCACCAACCTATCTGACATCAAGACCATATCTATACGTACATACTACCATCATACCTAACATCACACATATCATCATATCATACCTGCCTACGCTGTGTCTACCTGGGTACCTACTTACCTAGTTACCTAGTAATAATATAATAAAACCACCCGTCGTCGCTCCCTCATTCAACGAAAACCCTTTGAATCAGACAGAGACTACTTACCACATACGGACAATATAGTACAGTACCTACTACCTACTACCTACTTACTACCTTCTCCCTTGAGAGATTCGATCGGTCCATTGACTCTATTCGTAAATTTCATTTATTAATATTTTATCTTTCACTCCGTATCCCAATTATCAATTCCTTCCCCGATTATTTTTGTTTTATTTTCCCGTCTAGTGGGAAAAAAGATCCACTTCAAACTTTATCTCACCACAACCCCAGTCCACTCATATGGGCAGTGAGCACGTACTTGTAGCACTCAAACCCTCCTCCTCTTCTCGGTGTCTGTTCTTTGATCCCTTCTCACATCACAATCCACAAAGCTTCAATAGATCTTTACCAGGTGGTACATCTATAGAACTTATTAATTATTAAAATAGATCCTGGAAGATCTATATCAATTAACAAACATACAAAAACGACATATCTTGCCACACAATCATTGAGTAATTGAGCATTCGCACACAGTCGGTTGTCAGACTTACTCACCTACGAAAAAAGAAGCAAATCCTCCATCACTTCAATCAATTCAACCTTGCGACATTCGCTTTCAATCTCTTAAAATTTCAACTCAACTCCTCGAACAGATAATTACCATCTGACCTGTTTAATCGCCTATCGAATCACTATATTCTGACCTACTTTCAAAAAATAATCTACCCTCGCCAGGTCGTCTCCCTTTATTGCGAATTCGCTCCTGCTTCCACAAACTCGAATTAATTAGTATATTAATTAACCACCTTCATGCTCTTGTAATGCGATCGACACAATGGCAATGCTAGCTTCAAAGAATTCTTTTCCCGCATCGCTGGGCCCATCCTCGTCATCTTTCTCTTCCAATGCACAATCAGCCACTACACAATCAAGTAGAAGAGCGCCAGCCATGTTGGCAACAAACCAAACATTCGCGAGCCCTACAGAATCCGAGTTCTCGGATATAGACAGCCCAGAGTCTGCAAAGAGGTGGGATGAGGATCAAGTTTGTGATTGGCTAAGGAGCATCAAGTGCGGCGACTATGAGAACTTATTCAAGAAAAATAATATAAATGGCGAGAATCTCCTGGAGATGGATAAAGCAGTGCTTCAAGAAATGGGCATTGAAAAGATAGGAGATCGCGTTCGTCTATTCTTGGGCATCAAGAAGCTCAGGACGAAGGCCTATGCCAACCAGAAGAAGAGAAATAGGGTAAGTAGTCTTTAAGTGCCCATGACAGTGGATTGATTTTGACGATTTCAATCACAGGATTCTTTCGCGACACTGGAAACTTTTGCGCACACCCCGTCTTCTTCTGGCTCGCCACGTCCTACAAATTCTGGCGGCCGAAATATGTCTTCATCTACGGGCAAGAGATTCTCGAGACAGTTCGATTCTTTCAATACCGCTACAGCTATTCCCGAGAACGTCAGTAAACCAGCTTCGCGGCCTGTCTCACCCTTGACAAATTCTGAAGGTCGACCTCTACGACAGCAGCGATATGGTATCATGAGCCCAGCAGAACAAATGAAGCGGGAACAAAATCAAGGATACTTTAATGGTTCAAATAATATTACTATACCAGGAAGTGCTGCTACTATTTCTGGAAGGCGGCCTACCACTCCGTCTGATCCTACACAGCCACAGATATCTCGGCTAGCTGGTGGTCATACTCGAGCCAACCCAAGCATCGATGGCTCGCTCATGGCTTCATTGCCCACAAACCAAGATGTCATCAGGGTCATATCTTCTAAGGGTGTCACAAAGGTGGTCAAAGTTGCTGATTGTAGCTCCTGTGACGAGGTGATGCGATTGACTTTGAGGAAATTTGGTTACCGCGAGGACCATGATCGGAACTATTGTTTCTGGGTCCTTGCTGGTGTCGATCCGGATCCCAGTCAATGCCGTCGATTAGCAGATACTGAACTCTGGCGCATCATCAAAGACCAAAAGAGAGCTGAAAGAAATCGACTTATCTTGCGAAAGATCCATGCAGGTGAACCAGGCGACGATGAGCTACAGCGAGCTGCCAGCATCGCATTGGAGGAAGCTACAACAACTCATAATCGTGCTATCGAAACGTCCGATAACAAGCGTAGTCAACTTAAAGTTCAGAAAATGCTCGGAGAGACCTGGAATGACAACCTTCAGCATCCATTGTCACCTGCTTCGTTCCAGTCAGCTGGATCTAACCTGTCCGTCACTGAGAGAGAACGCAATGTGTATAACGCGGCGAAGGATCTTGAGAGACCATTACCAGCCGATTCCCGAGAGAGTTCAAGGCATAAAATGGGCATGAAAGGTGGTCTGCGCCACTTCTTTGGACAGAGACCTCCAAGTGAATTGATCACGTCGGATTTGACGACATACTTTCCCGATCATCCTCGTGAAGAGATTGATCGCACTGCAAGGCTTTCACTGCGGAGATCTACTCGTCTGAGTAAGGTCAACAGCCGTTTGAGTGTTGCCAGTAACCTGAGCTTTGCTTCGAGTGTGGCCGATGCCCCACCAATGCCAACCATCGCCGATACATGGCTCATGGGTAATAGCCAATTAGCAAAAATTCGACCCTTGGACCTTTCAAGAGCAACTAGTAGTCGCTTTAGAGACTCGGTGGCTTCTTCATTACTTGACATTGTCCAAGAAGAATCACCAACCGAGCCGAATCGCAAATCTTATGTATCTTTTGCTACTGATAGCGGATCTGATACTACCAATGTTAACGTAACTGCTGATGATGGAGGTAGCGTTAGAGATAGCTACTTCGAGGATGGTAGCACAGAAGCTGGTGATTCTTTGAAAGAAATCACCCAAAAGCTGAACAATGACGGTGAGGAATTGGACGAAGAATTGGAAAGTTTCCTACAGGGCGACTCTTGGGACGACAGCAAGTGGATGAAGGGTGCACTTATTGGACAAGGTTCCTTTGGTAGTGTTTTCTTGGCTTTGCATGCTGTCACGGGTGAACTACTTGCGGTCAAGCAAGTCGAGACACCTTCGCCTAGTACGGACAGTAAAAACGATGCTCGCAAGAAGAGTATGATCGACGCCTTGAAACGTGAGATTAGTTTCCTTCGTGATCTTCAGCATCCCAACATTGTCCAATATCTCGGAGCGAGTTCATCCGACAATCACCTCAACATTTTCCTCGAATACGTGCCTGGTGGTTCCGTCCAAACTATGCTTAACTCTTATGGAGCATTAGGAGAGCCTCTAATTCGAAGTTTTGTGCGACAAATTGTTACTGGCTTGGCTTATCTCCATGGCAAAGACATAATTCACAGAGATATCAAAGGTGCAAATATCCTCGTTGACAACAAAGGTGGAATTAAAATCTCTGATTTTGGAATTTCGAAGAAAATTGAAGCCTCGAATCTTCTCAATGGACCTGGCAATAATAAAAACCGACCTTCCCTTCAAGGATCCGTATTCTGGATGGCGCCTGAGGTCGTCAAACAAACTGCCTACACACGCAAAGCAGACATTTGGTCACTTGGTTGCCTTGTCATTGAAATGATGACTGGTACCCATCCGTTCCCTGATTGCTCTCAACTACAAGCCATTTTCAAAATCGGTGGTGCAAGAATTAGTCCTACCGTACCAGATGAAGCCAGTTCTGAGGCCAAGATTTTCTTAGCATCAACTTTTGAGGTCGAACATACTAAACGACCGAGTGCTGACGAGTTGTTACTGAGCCCATTTTTGAACCCAATCACTTGATTGGGATATTGGCAGTTTTCTTGCTTCTCTTACGCACCTGTATTAAACTAGTACATGCTTCAAACGCATTGCAAGCGCTGGACATTGCATCACCTTGGAGTTTTTCCTTTCAGCATATTCATTTTCTTGTATATATTTTTTTCCTTTTCTTTTTTTTCTTTTTTTTTTTTGATGTCGTAACGAAATACGATACCCAAAGCTCCTATGGATTTAGGCATAATAAGGGTACTTAACATAGATGCATGGATTACAGAAGGGGTGGATTGTGGCATCACTGATTGGTCTCTTTTCTTTGGGGCAAGTAGTTACATTTTTGAGGATGGAAAATGAAGGCGAACGTTATAAAACCATGTATTGAAGGGGAATAGGAGGATGGAGATATGAAAAGTGCGGAAATCAAAGTGTACCAATATAGGGTGTTGACAGATATGAATATCATGATTCAAGATTCACATATAATATATGTCTTAAACTATATTTACTTCATTATTCAGATGTTACTTGAAGGATCTTGCGCTTTAGATGAATCACAAAGTTATAGAATATCTAACTATCAGAACTCATTTCATCCAAGCCAACCACCTTCCTCTCTCCTTCTCCCTATGTCCCGGTGCCTATAGAAGCTCAGAGGAGCAGGAGGCTCACCGGGAAGGAATACTACCCCGGATTTTCTGAACCAATATGCTTCATAATTAATAAGGGTTTCTAACACAGAGAATATGTAAAGCAGGCATTGGGCATTGCTGAGGGATAATAAACAACTTTATATCATCTTTGCTGAAAATTTGCCGAATTCTGAGATAAATTGATCTCTGCCTCGCTAGACCCCTAGCCCGCTAGAGATGCGTGGCGTGAAGTGGACTACTGTGGCTGTGCATTGATCTCAGCCTTAAACTTTTCGAAGCTCTCGATTCCATCTCGCAGTGACAACAACCATATCCATCATCAAAATGTCTGAAGTCGAGAATGCAAGTCCACCAACCATGGCACTAGCCATTGAAGCTTCCGAAGAAAACTCAACAGCTCTCACTACGACAAACAATGAAACAGGCGCACCCGCCGAGCGCAAAGTCAAGAAAGTAATACGCCGAAAAAAGCGTCCAGCGCGTCCCCAAGTAGATCCGTCAACGATAAAGAGCGAACCTCCTCCACAAACTGGTACTATTTTCAATATCTGGTATAATAAATGGTCTGGTGGTGATCGGGAAGACAAATATTTATCAAAAACTGCAGCAGCAGGACGTTGCAACATCGCAAATGATACTGGATATACTAAAGCCGACAAAGTGACGGGCAGCTATTTCTGTTTATTTTTCGCACGGGGAATTTGTCCAAAAGGTCAGGAATGTGAATATCTACATCGCTTGCCCGGTATTCATGATATGTTCAATCCGAATGTAGATGTATTCGGTCGGGACAAACATTCGGACTATAGAGATGATATGGGAGGTACAGGAAGTTTCATGAGGCAAAATAGAACTATTTATGTGGGAAGGATACATGTTAGTGATGATATTGAAGAAATTGTCGCTCGACATTTTGCAGAATGGGGCCAGGTTGAGAGAAGTAAGTCTCTCTATCTTCTTGATGTGATATTAGTATATACTAATCTGTGTTAGTCCGGGTTTTGAATACGAGGGGTGTCGCTTTTATCACATATTCAAATGAGGCAAATGCGCAATTTGCAAAAGAAGCAATGGCACATCAATCTTTAGACCATAACGAAATCTTGAACGTAAGATGGGCGACGGCAGATCCGAATCCGATGGCACAGGCACGAGAGGTACGAAGGATAGAGGAGCAAGCTGCGGAAGCTGTTCGGAGGGCTCTACCTGCGGAATTTGTGGCTGAGATAGAGGGGAGAGATCCCGAAGCACGAAAACGCAAGAGAATAGAAGGAGGTTTTGGGCTAGCAGGTTATGAGGCGCCGGATGACGTCTATTTTGCTAGGGGTGCCAATGCTGTAAACCCAGTCGGCAGGCAAGGGCTAGAGTTAGAAGAGGAGCAAAGACTCATGCTCGAGGCGGATGCCTATGAGCAGACGGAACAGAAAGAGGAGAGTGGAGGTATATTTTCTAGCAGTACTCTGGCAGCATTAGAAAGTGCCAAGGGGTCAATCGCAACGAAGCCGAAACCGAAAGCACCCGCAGGGCCATTAGTAGCTTATGATAGCGATAGTGATTAGATGGGGGTGATAAGCGGAGTTTAGGAGTTGGTCAACTACTATTACTATCATGTATAGTATAAGTATAATAGTCGGTGTTTTAGACAAGCCAAAATCATAGCAGCATTGTCTCAGCTTCGAAAGTTAGAAGTAATGAGCAAAATCAAAACAATTCATCCATGATACGGTTGTGTCTACGTGACTTCGTTATAGTCATCAACTATTGAAAATCCTCGAGTATAGCATCTCGTGTCTTCCAATCCACAAATCCATAACCGGTACACTCTGACCAGCATCCTCGACCTTGGTATTCCATTCCCTCTCAATAGCTTCCTTAATTCCCATCTGAACCTCGCCACTCGCTAAAACCTTCTGTGCATGATACGGCCCAAACATACTGGCTCTCACGGCCGCCGAAAGTAAAGCCTTCACATGACTTAACATAAATACATATGCCGTCTGCTCTAGACTCATTCCCACAATCGATGTAATGGCACCAAATAACGGCGCCAGGTGAGCGGACACGGGTGGTATTTCCCCCGAAGTAGTTTTAGGTGCTGAAGATATAGATTTCAGCAGTGCAGAGAATTCCTTCAAAATGTCACTTCCAACCGCCGATGCAGAAGTCGAGAATTCCGAAGCTAACGCCGTAGAAAATGATCGGTCCCAAATAGATAATAAAGCCCTTCCTTGCGCAATCGAAGCTCGTCGTCCGACGATACACATGATCGAAGCATCCTGGGCATCGTCTAGATTGATCAAATCCTGGGGCATTCGATGCGCAGCGAGCACGAATGGGAGAGTGGTGGATGCGTAGGATGAGAGTGAGAAGGAGAGGAAATCGGTAAATGATGAGTTGGGTTTCGTGTGCGCGAGATAGGATTCTAGGCCGCTGCTGAAGGCGAATGAACCGAGTGGGAGGGCGGAATCGGAGAGGAGGAGGAGGAAGTGATTGGATTGTGGAGAGAGGGGTGGTACTAGCTTGGTTAGAAATAAAAACTTACCTAGAAGATAATTGGGAATTTTCTCACCATTGTTGATATGAGGACGATGATCCCTAGATGATGCGGAGGCTAAGGTTTGATGAGCTAACCGGGCTTTCGCGGCTGCTAATCTCTTTTCCAGTTCTTCAACCTCTTTCTCGATATCCTGAGACTCATTTTCTATATCCCGAGACGTGTTTCCTGTATCCTGAGACCCCACTTGAAGACTCATTGGACTATCATATCACTGACTCACTGGATGTAATAGAAGTGCAGCTGGTAACGTTAACCATGTCGATTGGACAAAACTGGATGTGGCTTTAATGTTAAGCTCATTATAACCTAAAGTGTGGCTGTGAATGAATGGAGTATAAATCCAACGTTCGGATCGATTCAAACTTATATAATTTATTTGATTGTTCTTCGAATTCCTTCAAATCATCAAACGTTAGGTTAACGACTTTGAGATGAATTGAAAGAGGCTGCCAAGATTTGTTCAAACCTATATATTCATTGGTTGAGCTTATGATAAAGGCTAGGTACTATCTCACTCGTTCCAAACAGCCCTCGTTAGATCTTTTCTTATATGCATCCGCAGTTTTCCATCTAAATTTTGCATCGCGCTTCCCATGGGAGCTAGTGAGTTGAGGCTGAATTTACGATATATCCTACCATAACGCTCTGCTTCTGTACCACCCACAATCCTGTCAAACTTACCATGCATCCATGCGTGGATTTGATCTTATTTTGTATTCTGTAATGGTGGCTCAGCAAGAGGCCCCGACGTTTCGAAATTTTGACGAGTGCAGGAGAATCCTTTCGTCGAGTAATTTCTCAAGCATTGCGGATTGTTTTGCTATTGTTCGAACAATCGATGTTTTGCATTGATGTTGTGTACTTTTTGAGTTGGTTCGCCGAGATGGTGTGCTACGACATGAATCACAAGCATACTCGTCAAATGTGTGTTGGTTTTCATTCAACAGATACGAGGGCAATGATGTAGTATACTCGTCTCCGGGAGAGCTATCCGCCATGGTAGTACACGTGAATCAGGACCAATTATCCATTTCTAGAAGGCTGTCGAGTTTTTTGTACTTGATATGAAGTTACACGCATGTACGTCTTCACTTTCGAAGTTACACTGTAGCAAGATTCCTTGAAAGTCGAAATTCGACGTCAATCTCTTCGATAGTGTATTGTTAAGGCAGAGCCTATGAAACGCAATGACGCGATTCTCCAGTAAGACTCCTTGCTCACTGCATACATTGGCAGTGCTCGTAGACACGGAATGATCACTATGAAATTCTTACCTTGCCCTGTCTAAAAGTGAACCTCGTTTGGCTCATTTCTCTGTCAAACTTTGTATATAGTATCCATTGTACTCGACCAAGTGGCCTTGTCTTCATTCAGTTTACATCAAAATGCTATAGTATTTTGAAAATAGTTTAGCATATATATACTAGTCAAAATGATCGTCACATTAGCTCTCCGCATTCTCCAGGTAAACCCATTTCAAATCTTCTGTTATATAAATCATGTGGCTAACCTTAACAGCTATTATTTGCTGCCATCGTTCTAGCATTATCCGTCATCATGATTAAAGGTTATGGACCGGGTCTCTCGTGGCTTCTCATAATATACGGTTCCTTTTGTGGTGGAGCCGCAGTCATCATTGGAGCAATTGGAATTGTAGCATGTTTCATGGAAGCTTTACAAGGCACAATAATGCTTATCCTCGACCTCATCGCATCATTCTTCCTTCTCACAGGAGGAATCGTACGTTACCGCTTCACTGGCGCCTTTGTAAATTATTGCTAACAAACTTTTGCAGGCATACGCTGCGACAATCAAGGTCGGTAACTGCGATGATTTTATTGGTTACGTTAGTCACCACAACAATCCGTTTAGCTTCAGTGCACAGAGACGTCTTACCATCGCGGAAGCCATCGACGAAGCTACGAGTAGATGTCGAGGAACTCAGGCAAGCACGGCATTTCTTTGGTTCACGGCGGCGTGTTTCATTGGGACGACTGTTATTCAATTTTTGGGTCGCAAACGTGGCGGTGGTGCTGCGAGCTATCCGTAATAGATCGAGGGTAGTATACCAGTAGAGAGGAGATGCGGGACTCTATGAATTCTAGTGATGAATATGAAACAGCGGGATACTGATATATCGTATCAATGGCGTTTATTCATCTTTGCAGTTCGTGTGTTGATAATTGGGCCGGGGTACATGACCACTTTCTGGTTCTTCCTATCATTTGGTTGACAATGGAGTAGCCAGTTTCCATTACATAGAAACAAATAACAATATATATTGCAAAGATATCTTTAAGAAAGTCGTTTGCTAACCACATGTGTTCAGTTGGTTCTGCTTCTTTGATGGATTATTTCCATCCTAGACAAATGAATCTCATGAAAATCATCAAATCACTTCATGTGACATGGGAAGATGCCAGGTTTACAAGAGCATTATTAGAGAGAGCAGAAATGGGACGGGATGGATCGGTGAACACTATGATGTAAGTCTCCTGTTATTACTCCCTGATATAATAATCTCCTTCGATATAAAGAATAGATTTGCTAATGGATGGCTTGTACACAGCACTCACAGCACTCAACAGCTGAGATAGTTAAGATCTGAAAGAGGAAGAAGTTGATGATTTTGTGAGATGTGATTTGACGAGGACTTCTTAATGGAAGAATTCTTCAAGGAGGAATGGAAAGGATTTAAAATCTCAAGTCCATAATGCACTCCTTCGACAATATGACGATCCCGCCATTAGAGAGCAAGAGATGAGCAGAGAAGATTCGATAGCAAGGAGTCTGTATTGGCCCTGGAGCTAAACGTGGCCGCTTCCCGGAGAGGCAGTGCAGAGGAGCTGATGGACTTAGATGCTAGTTAGTGATAGGCTCGTTAAAATGTGAACGCTCCATCTAAGCTTAGCTAGAAACTCACCTGTTCGCTTTCTTAAACTCATGAGTGTGCTAACTGTCTCACTCACGTTTGCGTCCACGCCAATGGTAGCAATCTGGCTATCCTTAGATAGTGCGATACAAATTCCTTAACAAGCAATGATAGTTTCGGAAGTTATTTATGTAATAACCTAGAGACCAAGCTTCCTTCCAAAAAATGATAGACTCCCAATCTAGTATTACAATCTTGCTCAACCAGGCTACTGATTCTATATAACGCTGTGGGAAATATCAAGAGAAGTTATGATGAAAACTTTTCAGAGCTCCTCTCTCAGCGAGATATCTCTGAGATATGGAGAAACTGAATGAATGTTCAACAGATCTATAACTTTATAGGGTAGGAAGGTCGCTTATTATCTGAGGTGGAGTGGAATTCTCTAGCTGATGTTTATAGTACGGAATGTCCAGTGAAAGCAGTAATATTAGCCACACAGGCCCTTAGGAGAGTAAGGTCATGCAATGAATTCTATGACACTGCGTCATTTTCTGAATTGTCAGAGCGTAATCAGAACAAGGGGAGCCTGTCGTGCTATCTAGGATAGTTTTTCCATCGTATAGGTGATTCCAGGACTACAGAGCCTAGTCCCGCTGCCGAAGAACTTTCCTTCGTGATATCAGAGTATCCAGTAGTCCGGACTGTAATCGAACAACAAGAAGCGTTAAACCTCTGAAGTTATTTAGAATATTCAAATCATTTTAAATAATAAATTAATTATATTTAGATATTTACAATATCTTTGAAACCTAGGTATAATGAGATATTCAAAGTATTTGCATGTAATTCAAATTTTGAATGAGCTTCGATCATTGAAAGTTTATATTTAATCCGTTGATCCGGAATATAGAACGCCCTGCGTAGTATTGATTGTATAGCCGTACCACCTCCTCCCTAGCTTAGTCCAGCAGTTAAATGTTTGTCTGCTGTTGGGTCTTATCAGTATGGACAGCAGATATTTAAATGCGAAAGAAAGATATGGCATAGCCAGCGAGAAAAAATGGCAAAGACTGAAACGTGGAATATTCATCATTGTATTTAGCTGCTGCTGAAATAATGTGTCCTGGTTATTCCGAAGACTCTGGAATATTAATGTGAATACCAGATTCAGTGGCAACGTAATCCTGCGACAATGTCAACATTATGCCCCATCCATGCATAGCAAATAACCTTACCTGAATAGTCGAGGCACTTCCTGGAAGCTCTACTAAATGTTCGAATGATCCGACCATGGTAGCGAAATTGAATGCATGTGGAGTGCTAGAAAACCTGCCGCAAATTTTAACATCAGTCGAAGAGAGAGAATCTGGCACTCAAGTCATCCTTTCCATGATTTTAAATAAGAAGTAACCTACGTTTGTCCAACTTCATCAGATAGTATGTCAGACTTCTGACTAATCTCATCGCCAAAGATACTTGTCTCGATACTATGTGAAAAGACAGGCTTGATTCCGATCTCCAAGGCGAATGGTGCTTTAGCGACTGGCTGTTCGATCAAGAAGACGAAAGTGAATTCTCGAGGAAGTCCGGTAGCCTGTTGTTCGTTCTCTTCGAGCGACCAAACAAGCTTGCTGCTCTCGATGCCTTTAGCAGATCGAGTTGAACCTTGTATCTTTAACGTGCTGCCGATGACCTTTGATTTGTCGTACTCAGTCGAGGGAGTGACAGCTGCGGTCGTCGGTAAAGAGACCCCTAGGACGGCTCCTGATAGTGAAGTTAGAAACATTGTTAGACGAGCTAATCCCCGACTTTTCGATAGTCGGGGCTATAGTTCTCCAACGATGGATTATTGATCCCTCAGCCTATTACTGAGCTTGTTTTAAATCTGGAACTGTTTGAAGCACTAAATTCTCCCACAATACTCATTTATATCATATATATTCATGAGTTTCGGATCTGAACTGCGGTCCGAACTATCGGCAACCCTGCCCCAGACTCAAGCACTCAACCAAAGCTTTTCGTTCCCGGTGCATTTGAAGTGAAAGTTGATTACTTACCCAAGGAAAAATTCCAATGTAAATTCTCCGTCGAATAGCGACCAAATGCAATATGTGGAGCAAATTTGATAATCCTCAGCGGCTGATCGGTAATCTTTTCCCCTAGGGTTTTGAAAGCCTGAATGCTTATTTGAGCTCTTTTAAATCTACGCTCAACAGAGTGCATGGGGTGGAAGACAAAAGTTATAGCTACAAACGTGACGTTGTATGGCTGAGGTCTATCGACATTTAGTTTCTCGAGATCGTAGACGCCATGATGAAGACGTGAAAGGCTGGCAGAGACAAAAGCATCCTCATGATGGTACTCATGCTCAAGCAAGGTCTTCTGGAAAACTTGGTAACGATGGTCGGGCAAATCAGAATACATTGTATTTAAACCAAGCAGAAATGAGTAGAGTAGAAATCCAAATGTCTAGAGATGATCACCTGGGAAATGTTTGGCTTTAAGCTGTGAGTTTTCCACGTAAGAGCTTAACCTTTACCATGAACTAATAAATACCTACTTGACCTTGTGGCCAATAGACAAAGTACACAACCCAAGTGATGTACATTATTTTCCATTCAGCACTTCTTGGATCCATAATCCTGTACAAACATGGTAAATTCTTATGTGTGTTGGGGCAATGTAATATATGGCCCACTAGGTACCACACCGTCTGTTGAAACTTGAAAGCAGGCACTGCTGGATGCTTGAGGTGACATAGGTATGTATTGCTCTTTCTCATCATCCCTCGAAACAGACTATGCGCCATAAGAGAATGAAAGGACATAGAAAATGTAAATAATACCATGGAAGGATTGATATAAACACAGAACGTTGAATTGTATCAAGTATATTTTGAGGGAAACATGTTTCTGGTATCAGTGATCGGAATTTTTGATTGTGTTCACCAAAGATGACCAGAAGCTCGGAACGCGGCAAACTCCACCGAACAGCTCAAAGCCATCAACACCGAGAAATTGTAGCTCAGATATTTACTAAACCCCGCTATCTCACAATGTCTTCTTCTGTTCCCCTCGAAATAGCATCCACAATTCAAAGCGCATCGATAAAGCGCGATCCATCTCCCGACCATGACATAAACCCTTCTACCACCGCCTCCAGCAAGGAGCCCGTTTCCGTCCATCCAGAATACGCATACATCGACAAAGATAGTATCGATGGCGAGGAAGAAGTAGAGGAGGATATTCCATACGATGTTATACGACCATTACCACGCAGAGCGAGCTTCCCGCCTATACCTGATTTACGGTTCGAGCAGAGTTACTTGGCTAGTATTGCGCATGCAGATTCATATTGGAAGGTTGCTTTCATAACGATTAGAGATCAGGTAATATTTTCTTCCCCAGCAGTTATTCTATTTTTTACTTTCAACATATAGAACGCCTAACTAATTCTCATGCGTAGGTGTGCATGCCACTCATCCAAGGCGTTGCTGTGACCCTCCTCTGGGCCGGCTGGAAGCATTGGAATAAAAACGCCAAACTCAGCGGCAACAGTGCAGGCGCCCGAGTCCGTCGATGGTGGTACACGGTCAACAACTGGCCGATTAAAGAGAAGATAGCAGAGATCCGAAAGAATGCGAAGTTGGCGGCGGAGATGGGGGATGTGAGTTCCCTTGCCATGCTCTATTGATACTACTTCCCGTTACTGATGGAATTGGTGCAGTACTTTAAAAACCAAGCTTCAGCTGGAGATTGAGCGCATGAATCATGAGGTGTTTCGAGAAACGGAATGGTGCATTTGCATGGATGGCGTTAGGGACGGTATATAGAACAAAATACCAATGTACATTTTGAGTTCTTTGAGTAGGTGGAACCACACGTTGTGAGGACTCATCTATTAATTCAGGACAGGAGGAAGCCCGATGTATTTATCTAAGCACAGCATGCATTCTACAGATTTCAAAAGGCCTGATCACGATAAGATGGATTGGGCATCTGTAACGATGTAACTTTTTATTGCAACAGTCATGAAATTTTGTCTGCCCTTGAGATGGGACTCTCATAGGTAATTATGTTGTAATGTTCCCAAATGATTTGTGTATCAAGGAACATAAATATACCCAATAATCAGCTCTGGTAGCGCCCGCCCAAGCAAAGCACCATGTCTTTTATCTTACGCCTTTTGTCATAATACCTTTTTCCATACCCGCTATCATGAATTGTTATTACATTAAGAACCACCGTGACCAACATTTATTGATGGTGGTAGAGTGGACGCTTTCTCAGGACTACCGCGGAAAGTAAGAGAAGGCGAGAGTTGGGTCGAAATCGATTTCGTCGTGATGGGGATGGGCTTGGTTTTGTTGTCGTCTTCGATGAAAACAGATTTCCCCTCGTCATTGAATTCTAGAGATGTATTTGGACTTGCAAGTTTTCGAGGAGACATACTGTCCGACTTCAACTCGGTCCGCGGGCTCAACTGAAGTTTAATCGTAGTCTTCTTCTCCGGGGTTGGCGTTTTGACTGGAAGCTTGACAATCAAACTCTTCTTCTCTTGATCGCCATCCTCCATGTCTTCATTCTCATCAGTATCCTCTTCCATCTCGTCCATATCGCTTACAAGAGAGACTTGATCGTCATCTTCTTCGTCATCTCCATAGTCTTGCTCGCTAGCATCGTCCTCCTCATCGTCTTCCATTACGTCCACTGAATTATATCCTTCAATATGCTTGCCCTTAGATGCCCAACCGCGCCCACGGCTGGAAGCAGCAGTACGGCGTGGTCTAGAGGTCACTCCTTCCGACTCATCACCCAACTCGACATCTCCAAGACTTTCTGCAAGGGCATGTGTTCCGCTCAGAACACTTTCACCATAGGCTCCACCAACACGGGATCTGACCTGACGACCACTCAATGTGACAGTAGGCCCAGCTGGCTCAGCTGGTGTGTGACTACCAGTGTTTCGAGTCGAACGACGGGATCCGGTAGTATCAGAAAAGATCTCATCTTCATCATCTAAATACGTGTACTTCATGCGCTTTCCTCGGGTACGGCCTTCATACATCGAGAAGTTTGGTTCAGGACGTTTGAATTGCTCTTTACGAGCTTGTCGGTATTCTCTTCTCTTTCGTTTCTGTGACATTGTAAGTAACGCTTAAAATAAAAGAAGCAAAAGGGCCAGGAAAAAAACTACGCACTTCTTCAGTTGCCTCGAACCGTGGGACTGCCGCAAGCATTTTCGCGCTCAGCGTTCTGGCCTTCTGACCACCATCCTCCTTGACTAGTTTCTCTGCCAATGATTTCAACTCGTCTATGTCACCTGCGACGCTCCACCAAGTCCTCTTTAAGCCTGTGTAATTGCTCTCTCTGTAGACTCTGAAGTGTGTATCATCCAGTCCTTCAATAAGATAGTAGCGACGTCGATCGGCATCTGAACCCCAGGGTTGTACGGAAAGTGGTTGGTTTAGATCATCTTCATGGCGAGTTTGCTTGTAAGAGGCTGTGATCATGCCCTTAACCACGTCGGAGGAGGCCAAGGACCAGAGGATGAGAGTGCGTAGAAGGGTAAGCTATATCATAAAATCAGCAAGATTCTTTGCTTTTGTAAACTTTGTATAAGCTACCCGTTCCGTAGGAGACATGGAAGTGAATGTAGCTCCCCCAGAAAGAGGATTTTTGCTTTCCCAATCCTTTGCCCATTGTAGTTTATGCGTCTGAACAGCCTCCTCCAGGGCGCGATTGTAATGTCCGGCTCTGTGAGCGATAGATGGTTAGCTAGCGGTTCTGCACAAACCCCGAAGTGATGCGAGGTAGAATAACTATGACGCAAATATGACCTACTTCACATCCTGCTTTCTATTAAGAAGTAAGCCCAACAATGCGCAAAGAAATTGTTCCGCATGCTCTCCAGGTGTAGTCTCGACAACAGCGCGCTCTAGTTCTTGGGGTCCGAAGTTGGGTAGGGATTTTGGAAAAGCTTCACTGAACCGGGCACGGAACATGACGATAAACTATGCAGATTTCGCGTCAGCCACAATTGAACCCTACAACCACGCGTTTTGAACGTGTAAAACTCTTGAGTACGCGACGATAAGAGTTATACATACGGCGATGTCTGGGCTATCTGCTAAGACATATTCATGAGGTGGTGACGCTTCTCTCTTTGGTCGTGGTGGGGATGCCTCGATTTTGCGTAGTGCACTTGGTTTTGGGGCTTTTGGGAAGAATTTAAGAATGCCATCTTTTTTCGTTAATTGTAAGCTTTCATCCTCAGAAGGTACTGAGGAAAGATCTGAGGAGTCATCAGAAGAGGCCATAGTATGGTTGGGTCGTGGTGTTCTGATGTTCTGAAGTTGGTTTGATAAGAAGCTTTTTAAAGGATGAAGTCAGAGGGGACTTTTGAGATATTGCCGACAAGCGCGACTCGATTTATTGGTCTAAGCATTCTGTCACGCACGTACAACACAAAGAGATAGACATGAATAATATTCAAATGAATTTTAAGCCTCTTGATAATAATTGGTCATATCCACCAAATCTCCCTTACCAATATGCCCATGTGTGCCCTTGTGCATATATGCCTGCCTATATGCCTGCCTATAAAATTGAAGCAACTTATGAACGCTCCTGATGAAAACAACTATCAGCCCCAATAAAAAATCTCCCGCTGAAAAATCTCGAAAACGTTCGCCACGGGTCCACAACCATAGCCATGTAACCTATGCGCCATTACCTAACAGCTGTGCACCGATCATGCGCTGCTTCCTCCAGTCAATTCTCGAATATATTTTCCCGCCCTCCCCCTTCTAGGTCATCTACCTTAAACACGTGCATCTTCTCCTGGACCTAGCTCTGGACCTGCTTCTGAGTCCCGTGGGCTGGCCGTTGAGACTCTACCCGGACTTGGATCCTGTACTGATGGTCCCGTTCTCCTTAAGGGGAAGTTCTTCACCAACGAAGTCTGGTTCCTTGGCTTGGTGCGCACAATATGAAGTATCCATCAAGATTGCCAAATTCATTTGCAAATGTGACTTCCACAATGACGCAACAGCCAGGTTCGACTCGGTCGCTCTCATATGAGTGCCAACCTCCGATACTCTGAAACAGTAAAGAGTATCTTTTCGATTGTTGAAATTGCTTGGGACATTGATAGGTGCCTGCAGAACTAGTTTGGAACTGTAGGTGCTCGAAATTATAGGGAGCGATACAAAATTTCCCATACTATTTCTGGAGCAGTAGATAGTATCTTTTCAATTGTTGATATAATTTGGGATCATGATAATGTATCTGTGGTAGTAATTGGAACTCAGGGAAGGCACAAAATTTCCTTTACTCTTCCCGGAACAACAGATAGTATCTTTTCAATTGTTGAAATAGCTTCGGACATCGAGAGTGTATGGCATATTGAAAACTTATAGGATATTGAAATGTATATAGGGTATTGAAAGTGTATGGGATATTGAAAACATGTAGAGCGTTGAAAAAATACATGTGGTAGTAGCTCGGAACTGTAGGGAAAGGTACAAAATTTCGTGCATCCGTCCCAAATAGTGATTCAAAGATTTTGCGAACACTCATCCGAGCACCGGATATAATGCAAAGAAAATTTCGCAATTGTTGGAATAATCTCGGACATTGGGAGCCATGATATATGGAATCGATTGGGCACCCCGCGATTTCCTCGCTGAGCAGGGCGCATGGCTCACATGGCCTAGCTCTGGAACATCCATGCAGCTCATCAACTTCGAAAATTCCATCAAGTTATGAGGTACTACACGATCACAACGAAAGTGGAATGGAGAAGCCATTTTTTTTTAAGAACTCCCAAGAATTTCAGGATTGCCTCAAAACACTATCCGAAGGCATGAAAGTCTCCAATGCATCCACAGTATTATATACATACGAAATAAAAGGCATGTAATGCCCGAATCGATTGATGAACGAAAGACTTCGATGATATATGATGCAAGACATAGTATGAGGCGATGGGGAAAGGAAGTCAATGTTACCACCCACCAGAACAGATGAGTCCTAATCAAGCCAAACAACAAACAACAAACCGGTCTGCGATCTTTACATCTAGTATCCCTATGACATTTTAAATTTGATTGTTGGACTGTGATGTGTAATATCGAAAATTGTGTGTTAAGAAAGATTCAGGGGTTAACAAGTCGTCATTTGAAATATCCACTAGCGTATCTCATCCCGGTGAAAATAGCAGCCTAATATTAATCATCTGTTGTTTAAGGCCAACAACTTTTTTTCGGGGCTAGTGCGGTCGCTTATGATTTTCGCCGGCACAATGGAAATATTCGTTCCTTCCACCATTGAAAGTTCTTGAAGTTTTTGGTCGACAATTAACAATCCATCGCCAACTAATTGTCAATATGGGGTACGTACACTTGATATTCTCTCATCCTCTTTCAATATGCTACGGAAGTGCTGTGGTTTTCTATTTCATAGAATAAATGCGATTGAAAGTGGAGGACATGCGCGCAGCTTCCCTTCCAGCCAATTCTTGACGGCTTGGATGGGCGAGAACATATTTTGAATCGCAGAACTATAGCTAACAACTGAAATTTTTTCAGTCGGGTTATTCGCAACCAAAGAAAGGGCCGTGGCTCGATCTTCACAGCCAACACCAGATTGAACAAGGCACCAGCTCAATTCAGAACTCTCGACTATGCTGAGAGACACGGTTACGTCCGTGGTGTCGTAAAGGACATCATCCACGACCCAGGACGTGGTGCTCCTCTCGCAAAGGTTGTCTTCCGCGATCCATACAGATTCAAGCTCCACACCGAAACCTTCATCGCCAACGAGGGAATGTACACCGGACAATTCATCTACGCTGGAAAGAACGCCAACCTCACAGTCGGAAACGTTCTCCCTCTCGGATCTGTCCCAGAAGGTACCGTTATCTCCAACGTTGAGGAGAAGGCAGGCGACCGTGGTGCGTTAGGACGTACCTCTGGTAACTATGTCACCGTTATCGGACACAACCCTGATGAGGGCAAGACCCGTGTCAAGCTCCCATCCGGTGCCAAGAAGGTTATCAAGAGCAGCGCCCGTGGAATGATTGGTATCGTTGCTGGTGGTGGAAGAACCGACAAACCCCTCTTGAGTACGTTTCCAAGGCTCGTTCGTTGATAAAGGATATGCAAAGTTTGGTCCACTGACTGTAAATTACAGAGGCATCCCGTGCTAAGCACAAGTTCGCCGTCAAGCGTAACTCATGGCCAAAGACTCGTGGTGTTGCCATGAACCCCGTTGACCATCCTCACGGAGTATGTAAAATCTGCCATTTGTACCAGAAACAAGCGCTAATAAAAAATAGGGTGGTAACCATCAACATATTGGTAAAGCATCCACAATCTCAAGATATGCCGCACAAGGTCAAAAGGCTGGTCTCATTGCTGCAAGAAGAACTGGTCTGTTACGTGGTACCCAAAAGGTCAAGGATTGAGCGAGTTAAAGGGGTTTTCATTGCTTCGGATATGTTGGGCCTGCATCTTTGTAATTTGGGATGGATCTCAGCGAGGATGACAGAAAAGGCTTCTACCAAACAATCTTGTGTGCTCTGGCATGATTTACTAGTGATCAGGAGATCGTGATGGCATGTTAACAGACACCATGCAAAATGAATTGATGGCTTTTCTACCAACTTGATTTCAAGAATTTGAACAGAGTAATTCCCAGTGATAGAATGCTTCATTCACAAATATTTACCTTGTGCACTTTGTTAGTTGACATAACGATACTTCACGGTCTCAAAACATGTCCTACACCAGAAGATTCGTTTCTCGCTGTGGGCCTTTGTCTTTTAGAACCCCGGTCAAAATTCGACCCCACCAAACCTTTCTTCACCGCACAGTAGCCCCGCCATCAAAACACAACATCCTAAAATATACCAGCAAAGCTACAGTAAATATGTCTGGAATTAAAGAATACGCCCTCCTTTGCTTGGAGAACCCATTGCTTGGTAGGTAGAGATGGGTCCCAACGATCTTCACAATGCATCACCCTTGGACGGACAATATTCAGCTCTCAAACAGCTTTGAATGTAGAAGATTTTCAAGTCTCGAGTCCATCCACTCTCAAGAGGGAGGAGTCTCTTCACCTGAGCTTCGAACCAAACTTCTGCAGTACATATCGTAAAACCAAAACTAACCTTGGTCTCCAGATATCCAAGCCCAAGGAGACCAGGCTCTTCTCGACAAATACGGCCTCAAACCCAACGATGCCATCCTCGCCGAAGAAAAGCACATTCCCATCTACGAAGATCTCCTCAACAACTACTCTGCCAAACTTATTGCCGGAGGCGGAGCTCAAAACACTGCTCGTGGAGCTCAATATATTCTTCCACCCAACAGCGTTGTCTTCCTCGGTGGAGTAGGAGACGACAAATACGCCGCCATTCTCCACGATGCCGTCAAGGCCGCCGGTCTCCGCGTCGAATATCGCGTTGACAAGACTCAGCCTACTGGAAGATGTGGTGTTGTCATCACCGACCACAACCGATCTATGTGTACCGATTTGGGCGCTGCGAACCACTATGATTTGGAGCACTTGAAGTCGCCAGAGGTGTGGAAGTTGGTTGAGGGCGCTACGCATTACTTCGTTGGTGGTTATCATTTGACTGTCTGCCCACCGGCTATCCAAGCTCTTGCTGAAGAGGCTGCAAAGAATAACAAGGCATTTGTCTTCTCCCTCTCCGCACCATTTATCTCTCAATTCTTCAAGGAGCCTCTTGATGCCACCGCACCATACTGGGATTATGTTATTGGTAACGAGACTGAGGCACTGGCGTGGGCGGAAAGCCACGACGTCGAGTCTAAGGATATCAAGGAGATCGCCAAGGCATTAGCCGCTTTGCCAAAGGAGAACAAGAAGAGAGAGAGAGTGGCTATTATTACACAAGGAACCCTTCCTACTGTTGTAGCAGTCAATGGACAAGATGTTAAGGAATACCCAGTTCACGCCATCGAAAAGAGCTTGATCAACGATACTACAGGTGCTGGGGATGCCTTCGCCGCTGGCTTTACTGCTGGTTTGGTTGCTGGAGAATCCCTTGAGCAATGCGTTGACCAAGGACAATGGTTAGCTAAGTTGAGCATTCAGGAGTTAGGTCCTTCGTAAGTTTTTCAGTCATTCTAAACATGCATCTCACACCTATTATCTGAATAACAGTGTACAACTCCATCAAATTGTCTAGATTTACAGACTAACGATAATTGCAGATTTCCCTTCCCTAAGCAGACTTACAAGCCTACCAGCCAGTAGGTATCTATGCCTTTTTTTTTTTACCATTCTGATTCTAGACGGCGTTCGGGTGATGGTTTCAACAACAGGAGCGTCTACAATCGGAATGATGTAGTGCATGATGCATGACCTTATGATCCTCCACGATCAATTTATAGAGCTAGCGTGTCGTTAGAGACCCAATAAAACGTTTTTTTACCCATATCTGCTTTGATATTTCTCAGTTACAGCTTCTGACTGTGGTTTTCCTACAATTTGCTGATGAACTCTGCTTGCTGATGGTTCGCCTGGTGGCTCCTGGTGATGACCCCGATTTTGTAAGAGCAAAAACTTCTTACTGATTTCTGACAATAGACGCGAAAGTGTTTGTTGTCCGATGTAAGATGTGGGTGATGACGATATCAAATTGGTGGTCTGTTATGAATCATCAATGATTCATAGTAATAACTTGACAATCAGCCATGGTAACCTTGTCCAGCGGGTGGTGTACGGTTGCCATTATCGGTCTGAGTGTTCCAGAGTGAGCTCTGTAACATCGCAGTTCGCTCATAATCGCTAGCACCTGGATAGCCAGTACTATCATGGCCATTAAAGGATGAGCGACCGAAGGTCCTACCATAGTATGCCTTTGGTGGGGACTTATTTGCGTAGATGCTGCTGTTTGTTGAAAACCCTGATGAGGAGAGTGACATTGGTTCAAATTGCTTGGCCAAAGACTCTTGCAATAACTGATTAACAGATTTAGGAGTATCAAAAGATGAAAACTGGCCCCTTGTATACGTTGCAGCCCCATTTGAACTTCGTGGTTGCTTCTTATTCATGTTATCTAGCGCCGCAGCGGCAGCAAGCTGCTCTCTGTTGGTTGAGTAATTCATCGATGAGAATCCACCGGAACTTGAAGGCTTTTCGGGACTGATGGTTCGGAGCTCATTAGGCTTGGGTGTGAAGGGAGAGCCCCAGATGCCAGGCAGGCTTGGGAAGGCTTTAGCCGGTGTAATATGATTACTCGCCGATAGACGTGTCCTCTCAGAGCCAATGGGCGCAAATACTGCATTTGCAGTGGAGCTACTCATACCGTAAGACGTATCCTCACTAGGACCAAGGCTTGCAGGCTCGAGTAAATCGTCCACCATGCGATTCATCTCAGTATCCATAGTGCCCAGAGAATCTGATCCTGCGACATTCTCGTTAACGGTCTTGGCGTACGTCTGCACAGCGTAAGTGGGCTCCGCTGGCTGGCTTGGAATTGCAAATGTATCTGATGGGGGGCTCGGAGCGCTTTCGGTACCATAGATAAATCTACCATCGTTGGTCATGATAATTGGACATGCTTTTTCGAAATGAAGAGCCATACCAGCTCTTAAAATATCCCGAATACGAGAATAGTTCTCATTATCAGGTTGACGAATGGCACCATCAGAGATACGAGCTTTCAAAAAACCATCATCTTTATTGTAAAGACTGTACTCTTCCAAGCCACTAGGCGGGTCTCGGAGAGGCCTGAATCCGACAGTTTGTTCGTCTTCGGGCAACAGATATGAAAGACAAGGAAGAGATGCCACGGGAAAGAAGTTAACCAGGGCGGAAAGTGTGTCCGCGGCTGTTTTCCACGTATTTTGTATATGACCGACCAAGCGGCCTGTAGACTCATGGTCAATTCCGTTTCCAAGGCCGACAAGAACGAGACGTTGGGAAATAACCCAGGCGAAGTATTGACGAATACCGGGGAGGACCCTAATTGCGACTGGGCCGAGCTTTTCAAGAGAATCACCGGACGAATCTGTGGCGGTCAAAGACTCCAGATTTTCGGCTTCAGCTGCATCGGCAAGTTCTGAGATAAGTGATCGTAGCAAAACGCAGAAGACCTGCAGGTTGAAGCCAAGAAGGAAATAAAATGATTTCTTGAGGTCATCAGTTACACCACCCTCTGCTTCTACGCATTATGTTAAAAAATTTACATGGAATAATAAAATCAGGAGTGAATGATCACTTGCCAGTAAGCCTTTGAGTAGCCAGATAATTCGCAGCCATGTTGATCAGCACCAGCTTGTTCAAGGTTTCCTCGAAGGAGTGGTCCTTCAAGGCTGAGGCCAGTTGACTCAGAACTTCATTCTCCAACTCTCCTTGGGTAGAAAATTCGACACCCTTATAAAACCTTGCTTGGAGTCTCACGAACCAAATGACGAGAGCGGACTCAACGGGTGCTGGGCGACGTTTACTCTGTCTTTCCTTCTCCCAAGTAGTAGTTATTTTTTTGTACTCAATAGCCAAGTTTCCACGAGCCAATGTATGGGGTTCTTTGACAGCAACTGCGCGTAATAGATGGTACAATGCGTCGAGATGGCTGCCATCAGCGAGGGCAATGACTGCCATTTGGTTGTGGGCATTGCCCGAATCAGGATAAAGAGCTTCGGCTAGATGATAGTATCCTAGGGCGGGGTCCCAGCTGCGTTCCTTGATTCTTAACTCATTTCGATATCTACTCAAGTCTCCAAGGCGAAGTAATGTGAAGTGACAGGACAGCTTAAGAAGATGTTCAAGAGCTCTGCTAACTTTAATCGGCTTGTCCACGGAGAGCGGGCTCAGAGAAAGGCGATTTGCGATACGTTGCAACGCGGGAAGAGGGCCAAAGTGAGAAGCAACGCGCTGAATATATCCTTTGTAGAAATACTGGCTCTCCTTGAGAAAATCGACATAGTGTTTCTCCAACTTTCGGCGCTCCACCGCACGGCGTTTTTGATCTGCGGAACGGTAATGAGCCACAAACTTTCGATATCGAGAATTAATTAGACTGTGCGAGTCCCAAAGACGATGTTGCACGCGCTGCTTAGTGGCATATTCGAAGTCGTCAAAGATAACCGCTTCGCAAGCAATGCGCAACCTAAGACGATTAATCGGTGCGATAGAGACAAGAGTGCATTAACGAACTGTGTGAGAAGATGTTGAATATCTTCAAATGTAGGAGAATCCTTGTTTAACTGCAATTGTAACTCCTTCTCGATCTTTTGTGCAACGCTGAGGGATTGTAAGTTGGTGTGAAATAACATAGTAGTGCGACCGGAACATCAAGAACTCACAGCCAATTTTGTTGAATGGAAGAATTATCCATAGCTAAGGTTCCTTGGGAGATTGCAAAGGATCCCAAGGCAGACTTATTGTTAAGTTGATTTTTGTCTTCCTATTCCAGAATAAAAGTTGTAGGAGTTGGCCATGGAGTCTGGTGGGAAAATAAATGTGAGGGAAGGTCACAAATTGAGGCTCGGGGAAATTTGCAAAAAAATCAAGGTGAATCCAGATTTAATCAAATTAATTCACTATCAAATAATCGCTTCAAGGGATTAAGCAGGACTGATATGGCAAAAAGACTTTATGGTCTTTCTGGGCCGTATGCTTATGAGAATACATGAGGGTGATGGGAGGATGGAAGGGGACCGATGATGAATTATAATCGGAGTGATGGTTCTCTAGTATCCATGGTTTTTTAGTCAAGTTCGCCCATTACTAGTACGGATGCAATTTTCTGCCACTTACACCGCCCTTTTCTCTTGATGTCAAAAGGAAGCACGTGCTGAGCTAAGGTTAACTAGGTAAGGTAGGGTAGGTATTGTACAGAAGTACTTTTATAGATGATGTTTTCACCTGAATGCTACGGGTAGCCACAACAGCTTGAATACACTTGTTCTTACAGACTAAACACGCCGGCTGTCACAGAATAAATAAATGCACCTGTTCGGCAGAAAATAACAATAATGTGTACATAGACCTAGGAAACGCGACTCTCAGCTTCCAAGTTCCGGTTCCTACACTCACTTGCTTCTATCGACTAGGTTCGATATTTGTGCTATAAGTGAGGACCTATCAGTCATCGCAAGGTAAAGAAGGAAGTCAGAAGCAAAAGGAAGACTATTTTTCAATAATAGAGTAATTCCCCTGCATCTTATCTTTCTTTTTATTCCCTTTCATCTTGTTATACCATGACAAAACGTTTAAGAGATGAAGAGTTTGATGATCCTTCCTCTCCAGATCCGGAGATCACAGAGAGCCTCAATAAATCGCTAGCACATGAAACACAATCTAACTCAGTTTCTACACCTTCAGCCTCCTCCAAAATTGTCCACCTTGATCAGGAGAGCGGCGAAAGCCCGTCAATAATGCGGTGCTCTTTGCCAGGTCACCAGCGGACTTTATCCTTCCTTTCATATGATGAATATGAAGTACACTACAAGAAGTCTCACATGAACCGATGTTTGGAGTGTCGCAAGAACTTTCCTTCGGAACACTTTCTTAACCTTCACATCGAGGAAAACCATGATGCGTTGGTTAGTGTTAGAAAGGATAGAGGAGAAAAGATCGTAAGAGAACCCTTGAGCGTGTCTTGTTTATATCTACTAATTCTTAGTAGTATTCTTGTTTTGTTGAAGACTGTGATAGGAAATGTTCAACTCCTCAAAAGAGACGTATGCATCTTATCGACAAACACATGTTTCCTCAGCAGTATGACTTCTTCGTTGTGAATGATGGCATTGATCACAAAAGCTCCATGCTCAGATCAGGACGCCATGGACATCGAAAACACAGCTCCGCAGTACAAATGAAACCGGAAGAAGTTAAGCAATGCACGGCCACTCCTGAGCTTACTTCGAGTAAGCAAGATAGTGAAGGAGAGGAATTTACTAGTAGACCCAATGACGGCTCGGCGTCGACGGAGAATGATAGCATGGAAGGATTAGAGACTTCAGTGCCAGTTCTCAAGCAAGAAGATGATCAAATGAAAGGTCTAGAAACAGCCATGTCAGCGTTGAGGTTTGTTCCGACCAGTGTCAGGTTTGGAAGAGGGCGTGGAAGGGGAAGGGGATTTAGCAGGACCTGATGTGCCATGGATTAACGATTTTACGATGTTACGAAAGAATCTATATTGGCACCTGAGCACTTGTTGTATTTTACGAAACTCGTGACTATGTAGCATGTGAGACTTTTATGATGAACGAGCGGATTCCATAGCTATGGCTACGGTAACATGTATCATCGTCCAGATGAAGTCAATTACTAAATGGAGTGGGATAGAGAGAATGTCTGATTGTCTGAATATCCAATCTTAGCCTTCTTTATCTTGGCTGGGCTAGAAGTTGGTAAAGGGGGGGTACTGCACCATGCCTCATGTCATCACTACATGTCAAGAATATGTACAGAGTTGATGATTTGCGAATAAAAAACAATTCATATTGGGTATCTGTATCCAAAGTATCCTCTATCCAGCTCCGAAACTCCAAAACCATTATTTACAATGCCCATGCTCATCTTTGTCGCTTCAAAATATACTCATACGGGCTCCCCAGCTATCTCCTCTTGGGTTTATTGTAATCTGATAAGGAAACGGGTTTGCCTCGTTCGTAGTAATAGGCGGAATATGATCTTTCTCCATGTTAACCGTTGTCACGATCTTCATTGCCGCTTTCAGTAACATAGCCTCCATCGCACTTCTAACCTTTGCTCGTTCTGTAGGGCACAGTGTGAGCCAGCCATAGGCATATTATAGATCATTCTAAAATCCTTACCACTTTCTGTCCGCGGAGTCGCTAATGTAACATCCAAAGTCCACTGTTCCCAGCACACCTCTTCCTCCTTTTTATCCAAGTCAGCAATGCAGTATTTAGGATAGAAAGAATACGATCCGGATCATCGGAATTGTACTCCAGACTCAACATACTCCTTTCGTAAACCAAGCCTTTCTTCGTTTTTTCTCAAAGAATTGAACAGCCATCTGTCCTCTCACACCGGTATTTCTCGCGCCGAGATCTGAGTTGGTGTCTAGTTGCCGCACAAGGGCAGTGGTCCTCTGATCGATAAGTGTTTCAATTTCAACATTCTCCATGTATGGCAGAGTCATGTCGAGGATATCGCGGGTCTTTGGTCTAATAGAAGGGAAGAAACGATGGAAAAAAATGGTATGTAAAATGCCTAATAGGAGTCAAGTTAGCAGGCGCATGGATAATGGCATGTTAAGTTATGCTGATGCTGATGATGTCAATGAAACACAGTCGCTGCTTGCCTCTAATGACCTCTCTCACTGAACTTGGGTCAGCAAACACCTCAATAATATATTCGGGTGGTCTGCGCTGATCCATTGTCAGTATTCAATCTTCTCATTTGTGTTTGATTTGTTTTGCTGTTTTCAGAGTCTGATCGTGCACTTTGAAAGCTTTGGTCTTTGTGCATTCACATGGAGGGGTAGGAAGTTATGCAATAGATGCAATAGTGTAAAACTAGATTCATTATCCTTGAATCGGACCTGCGAAACCACCGCCGACTTGTGGAGTTTGGTTGTGGCTGGTAATTCAACATCCTCGGCCGCAAGACATCAAAGGGACTGGATTTCTCTGGGCCTGACGGAAACTCTGATAAATCTTATCATTCAACATTTAACATTGAACATTGAACATTCGATCCTGTTTTATTTTTATCTCATTTCAACCTTTCGAACAATTGTTTTTCTTAACGTTATGTGATTGTGGTCTCATTCTTTTTCTGAAAAAGAAATAGAATCATGAATTCCATCCGCAAATGGGCAAGGAGAAATAGAACTCCCCTTGCGATTGGATTTGGAGTGATTGGTGTAGGTTATGTTGCGACTCAATATGTCCTGGGAAAGATTTCGGATGCTCGACAACGCATGAGTAGTGATCGTATAGCTCGAGAGAAGTATGTCCAGTGTCCACTGAGATGAGATAATGAGCTCCTGCTTATACACCTACTCCTAGTCTACGCCGTCGATTTGAACAAAATCAGGAAGATTGTACCTACACTGTCTTAGCCCTCCTTCCGACAGCCACCGAGAACATTCTTGCAGAATTGAAAACCGAGAGGATCACGGATGAGCTGCAGCAGCAGAAGGCTGCAAAGCAGGCACGAAATGGAGAAGATCGTCGATCAAATTGGGGTTCCAGTCCTCCGAGCGTTACCGACGATGATGGTAGAAGTATGGCGAGTTTCAGTGAAAGTGGAATGCATATAAGTCAACTCGGGATACCTTCAGGATTAGAATTAGGTATAGATGGGGCGCAAGATGGAGGGCAACAAGGAGAACAGCAAGTACAGAAGGTTAAAAGGTCAAAGATGCAGTTGTGGAACGATCTCAAGATTAGTTGTGAGCTTATTGACTCCATCTTTCCATCCATTGCTGACATGTGCTAGCTATCACACGATCATTCACTTTGATATATACGCTCTCTCTCCTCACACTCCTCACACGAATACAGCTCAACCTCCTAGGGCGTCGCAGTTACCTTTCGAGTGTAGTCACTTTGGCTACTGGTGGCGTGGAGCAGTCGACGATTAATCTGGAGAACCGCGATGATGATAATTCAGAGCAAGCATATGGAAACGATTTCGAAACGAATAGACGATACCTGACATTCAGTTGGTGGTTACTTCATAGAGGGTGGGGGGATGTTATGTATAAGGTCGAGGCTGCCGTAAAAGACGTATTCAGGGATACCTCTATCAGAGAAGAGCTTACCATGGCCAAGTTTTCTGAGTTGACGCTCGAGGTTCGTAAAAAGGTAGAAGGAGCCACCCCTGAGGACAGACAGGCGAGTCGATGGTTGCAGTACCTTCTGCCACCAAGAGACCAAGAAGATTTTGTCATCAAAGAATCTGGCATGGAAACTATGGAGCCTGAAACCCCTTCATCCTCTCCTGTGTCGCCTCTGAGACGACTACTTGATGAAACTTCTGACATCATCGACTCTCCACCGTTCTCACATGTCCTCACTATGCTTCTTGATGCCGGCTTCTCAACTCTTGTTGAACAAAAGATAGCCCAGCAAAGTTTCAAGATTCCTTCTCAACCAGATGATACTCGTTTTACGGAAGTCGTTGAGCCAAAAGCCGTAAAACTTCCATTAATATTGGCTGTCCTTACTAGACAGGCACATTCTATAGGCAACGGTGTGCCCAATGAATATCTTCAAGCCATGGAGCAGGTTAGGGAGTTGGAAGCTTTTGCTGCTGTGGTTTACTCTAGTCACGAGAATGAGATCAGCCCAGTCGATGACTTTGGAAGCGCTATATTAGTGCCGAAGAATGGTTTGGGTGAATCCGAGATAACTGCCGTGGGTTCTAATGGCCAGGATAGTCTCATAGATGTGGGGACTGCAGGCAGGTTTGAAAGTGCATGGGGGAAAGCGGTAGAGCCCGCCGACAGGGCGACATAATTGTAGATTGTATGTCGATGACGTTTATACAGACTCGAAAGAATATTTGGAATATGGGAATCATTACTGGGCAAGGTTGCGGGAAATTTGTTAGGCGAGGAAGAAATGAGTTATGTAAAAGATACCAAAATAATGGCATAATTATATCATCCTTTTAGACTACCTATGAGACATACCATCTACACTGTCTAACGTGGCTCCCATTTAGCATGTATGCCATGATCGCGGACCAGAATGCCGTACATTCTTGCGTAGAAGATCATTAAATTGTCACACTAATTTGTACAGCGTCCATACTGAGAATTGGTATCCCTAAAACTGTATGTATCCGTGATTCCATACGGGGTCGTTTGCCGACTCCCGACTCTATGAGTGTCCCCTTTAACCTCGACTCCAATGTCCCCGGAACGCCTCCGCCTGCTACTATGTCTTGTTTCATTACCGTTCATATTAAATTATATACGAAATAGAATCCACTGTGTGTAAATCATCAGGCTCTAAAGGGCATTGGAGTTCAAAGAACGCCTTTGACGAATTGGTCGAGCGCCAGCTCAAAGAGCTCGTTCGCAACACCTTCCCCTCCAGGATGTTCGACAGGGGATAGAGGATTCTTGACAACTGCAGAGCATCAGTATATAGGCAAGGATAACATTGGGGAGAGCAGCCATACCAAATTCCACATACAGATTGACATAAATCTGATGTAGCACCTGCCTCATAGTCGGAGTTTGCGTGTCCGTAAGCATTACGAACTTGATATTCGTTGGTGTCTCGTAGTAATGTAACTTGTACTGTCCGGTTCGAAAGGCTATAAAGCTATCATCGGGTCCTCCCAACTTCCTCACCATGTTCCGCAGCGAGAATATAGTTCCAAATATCAATTTCGCATCATCTTGCGCGCTCAACTTCCCTGGGCGGCTCTTGGGGGCAGCAAGTTCTGGCGCATTGATGGGAGGTACGGCGCTAGAGTTGCTGGAGCCGGAGATGGGTCGCGCGGTTGCGGTTGCCGTGGTGGTCGAGATGGGACGCTCATTATTGCGGTGCCAGAGTTTGGAATAGATGCATTCGGCTGGGACACATGGTCAACGTTTGATTGAAAATTTGAAGATGTGTAATGACTTACTGTGCCTATCGAATATGTAAAAGGAATAGACAACCATATTGAGAACGAATGCAATGTATGTACTTAGTCTAAAGTACTATTTGTTTTGTTGATAATCCCCTTGAAAATACTCTCAGCCTTAAGATATTGATGACAAGGCTTTGAAGTTAACCAGCTTCATAGTGCATGCTAAATGCACGCTAATTTTAAGCTTTTATCGAGCTAAGCAAGCCTTATCCCGAAAATCCCAGGGATCGGCCAGCCCCTTGATGAAAGCTTCTCATTCGTCGGAATTATTTATGATAGCCTCACCATTCTACGAGTATCTTACCCTTTCTTCCCCCAATATTTGTCTCTTTGTCTTTCATTCTCCCAACCTTCACGATAGCTGGCCTTGAGATATGAAGTGAAATATTTGAATATTTACAAAAATGTCTTCATTCGCTGGCGATTGTGAACAACCAGGTCATCCAGGTGACATTACTCAGAAAGAGGCTGATGCGGGCATTCTTCCTTCTCATGGTGTGTGAAACTTTTCAATTGTCCACCACAACCACAAAAAACTCCTCAATGTGTGAGCCAAATTAACAAGCACATAGGCATTTCACTTGATATACCAGGTGGACTAGTTGATGGCCGCCCCCCTATGGTACAATATCTGTAAATAACCCAAATTACCCCTCCTTATCTTTATCTCCCGCTAATTGATCTTCGAGGTCCGCCCCCGCATATCAAAGCCCTCTCCGACATCACCGTCGCAATGCTTCTGTGCACCGAGAAGTAAAGGTTCGCTACAAATCGCTATCCGCAGTAGATATATACTGATTGCATAAAGGAAACGCTTGATGCAAGATCCGAGTACATGAACAATGAACAAGATGGTAGGGCTGAACATCACATTAACCAATATATCATCAAGGACGAAATCGGGAGAGGATCTTTTGGAGCTGTTCATTTAGCGGTGGATCAGTATGGAGGCGAATTTGTAAGGGCCTCTGTCCAAAGCCATTGACTATTGGTTTAATATTGGGTACATAGGCAGTCAAAGAGTTCTCAAAATCAAGATTACGGAAAAGAGCACAATCGAATATCCTTCGAAGACCGCATTATGTGAGAAGGCCAGGACATCTCGCAGCGGGAAGCGGACTCAACTCTCCTCTGCATCGCCACTCTGCCTCTGATGTTCACATTGGTGAACAACAAGGAAATCCTTTGTATTTGATAAAAGAGGAGATCGCCATCATGAAGAAATTGAATCACCCCAACCTTGTCAGTTTGATAGAGGTGTTGGATGACCCCGAGGAGGACTCACTTTACATGGTTCTGGAGATGTGTAAGAAGGGAGTCGTCATGAAGGTCGGGCTTGGAGAAAAAGCCGATCCATATGGCATTGAAAGTTGCAGATGCTGGTTTAGAGATTTAATACTTGGCATTGAATATCGTGGGTACTTTTAGGATTTCTGTCTTAACTTAGGCTAACACCATGAAGTTCATGCTCAAGGCGTCGTGCACCGGGACATTAAGCCAGATAATTTACTCTTGACCGAGGACGATGTGCTGAAAGTTGTGGATTTTGGAGTTTCGGAGATGTTCGAGAAAGCCTCAGACATGATGACGGCCAAATCTACAGGATCTCCGGCTTTCCTGCCGCCAGAGCTATGTATCACGAAGCATGGTGATGTCTCCGGAAGAGCGGCTGATATCTGGTCCATGGGAGTCTCACTATATTGTCTGCGCTTTGGTCATATACCTTTCGAGAAAACCGGAGTTCTTGAGTTGTACGAAGCAATCAAGAACGATGAACCTGAATACGAGCCAAATGTCGACCCTCAGTTTGTCGATTTAATGAGAAAACTTCTCGAGAAAGATCCTAAAAAACGAATCACTATGGACGATATCCGTGTATGCATTCCCTACATTTTTTTATATCTGAAATTCGCTGACACCTAGCAGGAGCACCCTTGGGTAACTAATAATGGAAGCGATCCCTTGCTATCAAAGGAGGATAATATAGCAACCTTAGTTGAGCCGCCAAGTGAAACTGAAGTTAATCATGCAATAACCACTAAAATGAGAGAGCTTCTCGTAGTTATGAAAGCCGTGAAGAAATTCAAGGCAAAGTTAGAGCAGAGAAGACCCAATGCCATATCTGAGACTTTAGGCAAAGGTATTCGTGTTCTACATCCATCATTGGGGATGGGTGAGCAGAATGAGTCGGCGCTTCATAGGTCTAAAAGCTCAGATCTTGAGGATAGACGCATAATCGAGGGGGCGCTTGCTGCTGAGGGTGTCCACCATGATGGCACATATCCGTCAGCTGATGGTACCCGAACTATAGCAGGTCGGATGGACTCTTCTAGTACGATAGTAGCGGATGAGGAGCCTATAGGCAAAATATACTCACATCAGAAGATTGAAAAAACTGATTCGTCTGATTCAATAACAAGACGTCCGGGGCTTCAGGAGCAGCACTCTGGTGACAAGGGACATGCTCATGATCCTTTGGATGAACAGCCTCTATATTTAGGAATTGGAGCGGGAGTTAGTGGGAACGATTCTGTGGACGCGCCAGTCGAAGAATTGATTGCTGAGTCTCCGACAGCAGCAGAGTTCAGTATTTATGACACCGCTTACCAGAAAGAGGTCGAACGGATTCGTGCTGCCAAAGGGCAGGCCACCACAGTCTATTTGACCCGACGGGTAGACCATAAAAAGGAATATAAAGCCGATCGCTACATGATCAATCTTCCGAATCATGCAGAAATGAAAGGCCGGATCCAGGAAGGATGGAAAGGTCTAGTGGATCGCGCCCAGGAAAGCAAGAATGAACTTTCCCTCCATGAGAAGCTCACCGAGGGCCATCAAGCATTCTCGGACCTTGTTTCCAAGGCGGTGGAGAATACGAGAAATATGGGAAGAGATATAAGTGAGAGGGGTGGGACTACATTTGAAAGTGTAGTGCATGGAGCCATGGAAAAGCGGAAGGAGAAAGTTGAGGAAGAGGAGAAAGACGAAGGGAAGAAAAAATGATAGAAATGGCCCAGTGACAATATTGATGCAGCAGGCGTTTCACTTCCGCGATGACTTGGCACATGCATTGATTGAACGATTCTTGAATACCATGATCATGCAACTTAAGATAGCTGTTTTTATTGTAGCTACATAGGCATGGGCTTGCATATTGCATTGGGCTTTTCAAACAGTTAGTTTGTATAAGCCTCCGGGTGCGGTTTGCTCCGTAATTCACATATCGAATTCTGTATCTAGTTCTATATCTAGTATACTCCTAAAGGTCCATTTCCCTGTGAGGATTTACTCATCTTCTCGCTCAATATCTACATATCCCCCAGCTCTGCGGGAGTCCCGAGGCGGAGTGCTATTGTGAGTAATAATATTGGGTCTATGCGGATAAGGTTATATACAGTCTTGTCTGAGCCGCGCCTTCAGACTCAGAGTTAGGTTATTATTGTTGCGTATTAGTGGGAGGATTAGCTTCAATGTCCATTTTTGAATATTCTGACAACTTGGCTGGGTGGTTTTGAATATAATTTCTCTCTTCCCATTATGTAGGTACTATCTGACCATTTCTTTCTCATATCCAAATGCAAAATATTCATGTAGATTTATCCTCAAAGGTGTCTTCCATAATGCGAGCCACAGACCCGGACACTCTCTCCAATTACCATAGAACAAACTCCGCAGCTGAACATCTGGAGCTTTTGGGACTCATCCCCAGCGTCTCGGCTATCTCTCGTCTAAAAGACCGCAAAATAACAATGCTGTGCTCGCAATATTTTTTGGGGGGGCACCCCTGTTTGTCCTCCGTGATGCAATTAATGATGATGGGGGACCTTAATAACGTCGTAGTTGTCTTTCATACTGGACCCCCCAGAGACATAGCATTCGATTCCCCCAACCCTGCACCTATTTTCATTCTGAATATTTCCTTCCTTTATGTCCTACCCATAAATATCCTGAACGCCAAATGTCAAATGCCAAATGCTGGTATCATCAAAGCAACAGAGCATACAATGCTCATCGAATTGCTGCGCTCCTTCTCCGTCAGCCCGGGTGAATGTTTCTCAAATCTCTCCATGATGATCCTTGGATATCTTCAGTTCTCTGGTCATCATCACTCAACCAAAATAATACATATCACTCCCTTTGGATGAAGGCGGAGTGGGTCTCGCATTTTGCATTTCTCCTAGAAACGCAAATGCAGTGAGCATCGGCGAATAGTGCGAGAAAGCTCCTGGCCTAATCGCTCGAAGCACAACCTCTGCATCCGCAACTAACGCACTGAATCTCCTGGTCCTCCTTCAAATCCGCCTTCGGAACCCGGCATATACAGGTAGAGTTGAAGTTTGTCTCTTTCGTTTGAACGCACTTAAGACAGCATAACTATAGCACATTCTCATTAGTAAATCACTCAAACATTCATCTATCATCTCATTCCTAAGGAATAAATTAAAGTACCTTTTCATATCCTTCTTTCTTCCACTTCGCCACGAGCGTCGCATCACACTGGCCATTCTTGACACACCAGTCATACAGTGCCTTGCTAATCTTTTCTTCACAATACATATCCCAAACGTATCTACTCCGCTGATGATTTATCTGTGTGATTTCCCAGGTGGCTTGGTGACGGGGACCGGTAGATGGCGGAGCCGCAATGGCATCTTTCATTTTGTTACTGTAGACTAGAAGGGAATCTTCGATGTCACTGTAGCCTTGGGGAGGAGCTTTGCGCTTGGAGGAGTGTCGAATGGCGGGCATAGTTGCAATTTCTGTAGTATTTGTTGTAAGTGTTAGGACGTGGAAAAATTGGATGTGTTGTTGTTGGGCTGTCTTTGTGTCGAAAATGAGATTGTAGTTGTAATGCGTATCAAAAGTATATCAATTTGTAGGCGGGGTGAAGCAAGCAAGCTCTCGAAAATTAATTCGTCAGCCTCGAGCTCCGGGCTTAAAATTTAAGGTTCGCCGCATTCACGTGATGTATTTGGATCAGTCGCTTCTGTTGAACCTCATCTTCTAAGGTCTTGTTTGAAGGGAAGAGACCACAACGAATCAGCGACAATGGTTATTAATCCTACTTATCTCGCGCAGCGGACGCGCCAATGTAAGTACCGTTTTAATAATCTTTGAGTTATGATACTATGAATTTGGAAGAGAAGAGTAGCTAATTGATGTGGTAGCCGTCAACTGGACTGATGCGAAATCAAGGGTATTGAAGAGTTACAGAGAATGGATCCGTGCTGTATGTCTGTTCTGTCTCTGTGGGAGGAATCAGAAGAAGTGGGGGATATGTAGGGAGTAGGGAAACTAATGGATGTTGATGTAGGCACCGGAAATCCAAACGATGTACTCGCTCGGCATTCCAGTTTCACAGTTGAGGACGAAGATGCGGTCGGAGTTCGAAAGGCATAGATATGTGAATCAAATTCAAACGGTAGATAAGTTGCTGTATGAGAGCCATGCGGAATTTCAGGTACGTTGCACATAGCAGAGAGGTTTTGTCTGGGGAATGCCGTGGGGCTAGATGGAAGAGGGGTTTTACGTATTATAGTGCATGATATAGTAAGAGGTCTCGGCATATGGAAAGGATCGTTAGCATCAGTACAGTCTGGAGACGCAGCTTTGGATTCTTGGAGGCATTGGGCTGAACCAGGGGTATATTTACTGACTTTGTGCATTAACAGGAGACATTGAATTACTGGAAACAACTTCCTCATATCTTGAAGTATTTCCGACAAGACGAAGACCCAACTTCGAGACTACCACAAAATTTCATGGCCAGTTTCCTGGAGGTATGTCTTCAATTTGTTCCCATCTTCAGTCTATTCTAACCTCGATCACAGGGACGCAATTAGAAGTTGTTATCTTATTTTTGTCGCTTTGTACATATCCCAATGAACCTCAATTGAACTCCATGAGAACCACCCATTTGATACGCCTTGCCATGCCTTTTTATCTCAAATATCATACCCAATATATTACCTGCTTTATGCCTCCATTTTAGAGGCATGGGCCTCCCGTGCCTCTGTGAACTTATCGGCAACCACATCGCATAGGTCTATCAAATCATCTAACCCTTTTCTCAAAGCATCTTCAGCGGAATAATCTATCATACCATTAGCCAATCGGGTCCACGAGATATGGAACGAGTTATACTGACCGTATGTTTGAATTCGGACGTTCATTAACTCTTCTGAAGGATGTGGTATTGAGTAACCGCAGAACTCGACATCAGGACTGCAAACAATATTATTAGCATAAATCAATCTCAAATTTCAGCAGGTACCTAGGAATTTAACATACTTCTTCATGATAATATATCTCAATGCGTTCCCCAGTGTATGATCTTCCTTCTTAAACTCAAAAGAAGCAGCTTTATCCGTCGACCCAGGGAGCTAAATTCCACCAAATTAGCACACTCTCCCACGAAACGACCCCAATATTCCAAGGGGGTTTCCTGCGCTCTTACAATACGAAGTCTCTGTTCTTGGAACATCATCGCGGCGGGGTTGTGCGGATCTTCGCGCATGAGAATCTCGCCTTCAGACTCGGCGGGTACCTCTTCCATCTGTACATCTTCTGCAGGTGCAGAAACTGGTGCCTCTGCCTGCGCTTCCTTCTTTCGTGGTGCCATTATTGGGTTGTTTGGGTGAGAATTATCGTCGGTTGGATTTGGACGCAAGGGGAATGAATGTCTGATTGGGGAAGAGCGGCGGGATCTTTTGATATTTTTGATAAATTTTATCGGTGTCACGTGTAGATAAGGAAGGGATGTTTGAGAGAAAAAGGTTGTTTGGGCCTGAGGCTGTATTTTTTTTTTTTTTTCCTATTTACAGTAACCGTGTACAGCTGTTTGTTGATCATCAAAATCACATCAAAATCACATCAAAATCACATCAAAACTTATATAAAACATTTATTTTTTTTAAAAAAAATTAATAATACTTAAAATTAAAATGAAAATAAACAAGTTTATACAAAAATATTTTAAGAAAATTTATAAAAAAAAATTTGAATTTTTTTAATTTAACGTAACTTGACTAGAATGTTACGACGGGCTACACTACTACCATAACATGACCAAGGCACGTGATTACAGGTGATCAGTAGTGATCATTAAGGATCACTAAGGATCACTGTACAGGTGATCACAGGTGATCACTAAGGATCACTGTATAGGTGATCACAGGTGATCATAAAGGATCACCAGTGATCATAGAAGCATGAAGGTCTATATAATCAAGATGGATTTCCTTTGTATAGAGCTTCGTGCTCAAGATCAATCATTTAGTATACCATACTATTAGTTACGAATTGCATCATATTATTGTCATTACTTTAAGTCCCTGCTTGACGCCTAGTTATAAACCACCTCGAGAGCCTAGAGCACTTCCACGTGATCTAGACGGCAAACCTCGTAACAGTACCTTTACACCAAATTTTGTATATAAAAGTACTTAGAGCGACTTTTTATAACTCTACAAATATTAAAGATAAAATTTAAACCTTTGATAATGTGGTTTAATATCTAATAGAAATATAGTATTCAAGTTATAAAACAATTGTTGAGAATCTTGTTCTTGAATTAATACGATTTTAAAAATTCCCATAGTAATTGTCACGATCGGGAATACAAGAGTGATAATAGGTACCCGTTGTATTGAAAATACTAAGCTAAAGAGAAAAAGAATGAAAAGCACAAGAGTTTTTGTATATGCGCAGCGAGCGCAAGCGAGAGACTAGCCGATCGGGACGATCGGGGTGATCGTCACAGTAATTTTTGTTAGGCAAAATTGAAAATTTGAAAGAAACTTTAATATCTTTATTAAACAATTTCATCTCTATATAATACTTTGTCATATTGAATATTTATATTGAATATATCATACTGCAAAATTGTTACGGGAGCTGCCTCTAGGGTCACGTGGAAGTGTCTAGAGATCTCTCGAGGTGGTTTAGACTAGACTTCAAATAGGAATTCGATAAGGTTGATAACTGGTTGCAATTCTCGTAACTATAGTATAAAACTAATGATTGTTCTTGAGCACGAAGCTCTACATTGTAATGAAATCCCATTCCCTTATATAGATCTTCGTTCTCATTGGAATCAGTATGGCTCAGTGCTGATCTGACTGATTCCTTATGGCTCAGTGCCTACTTCGCTGAGCCAGACTGATCCATCCACGTGACTTGATGCCCAAGTCCCGTGACTATGTTGCGTCGCTCGTAACACTATCCCCTTCTTATCTTAGCGCTTGTCCCAAGCGTGCTTATAATCGTGTTTTTTCCCCACCTAGCTATATCACAATGATTCCCCGCTTCCTCTCATTATGCCTATTACTAGTGAGTCCCGCTCAACACTCAATCGCCGTCGTTTAAGTCAAAAAATCAAAGACAAAGGAAATATTATGGTGCCTTGTTCTCGTTGCGAAAGGAATGGTTTGCAATGCCGCACGCTTCCTGAATCCAAACGTTGTGGAGAGTGCGTTCGCTCTGGTTTCATGAAGTGTGATGTTGATGGTCTTTCTCCTTCCGACTGGGATGTCCTATCTCAGGAAGAAGCTCGTCTTGAGGCTGAGGAGGAAGCTGCTGCTCTTGCTGAGCAGGAAGCTTTCCGTCGTCGTATGGAGATTCGGAAGAAGCAAAAGATGCTTCGTGATCGGGGTTCCGAAATGCTCCGTCGTGGTGTTCGTTCCTTGGATGAGCTGGATGAGTTACTGGAAAGGGAAAGGTTGGAGAAAGAACGTGTAGAAAAGGAAAGGACTGATGCTGCGTCTGCATCTGCTCCTAATTCCTTCGCTTTTTCGATTCTTCGTTGCCTCCGTTGTCTGATGCCGAGCTCGAAGCTTTACTGGCAGATGTGGGTACTTCAGGTGGAATGCCTGTAGTTTCTCAGGGCAACTGAGATCTTTCTTGAGTTCCCATGTGTTTTCCGAATGTGGGTAGTCCAACCATTTGATCAAATACTTGACCTTGCCTCTGACGTATTTACAATCTAGTATTGTTTCAACGTCGTATATGGATTCTGGGTTGACTGGTTCGATTTCTGTGAATGGCGCATTAGGCGCTCCTGGTGGTGCTGGTTCGAGCAAGGATA
Source organism: Sclerotinia minor (assembly GCA_025389075.1). NCBI lineage: Eukaryota > Fungi > Ascomycota > Leotiomycetes > Helotiales > Sclerotiniaceae > Sclerotinia > Sclerotinia minor. Next base: position 1,261,958 of record QRFH01000004.1, read on the forward strand.
TGTGGAATACTGGGTGGATATTCATTGTGTCTGGTAATCTTAATCGATAATTAACCGTTCCTATTACCTTATCAATCTTGAATGGTCCTAGTTTCCTGTGGTCGAGTTTATTGCTTGGTCTCTTGGTTTCGATGTTTCGTCGTAGCAGATAAACTTTATCCCCCCTCTTTAAGCGTAGGTTCCATACTACGTTTCGTGTTGTAGTACGCCGCTGTTCTGGATGATATAAATCTTAAATCTAGAGCGAGTTGCTCTTGCAAATCTTTCAATTGTTCGACTTGTATTATTGCTGATTCGGCATTAATTTCTTGTGGTACCGGTGTTTGGTATGCTCTAGGATTAAACCCAAAGTTAGCGCGTGCTGGTGTTATCTTTGTGGTTTCCGTTTCCGATGTGTTATATGCGAATTGTGCCATAGGTAATAGTTCTACCCAATTGTCTTGTCGATAATTTACATAGCATCTAAGATATGCTTCCATTGTCTGGTTGGTCCTTTCTGTTTGACCATCTGTCTGTGGGTGGAAGGCTGTTGATAGCTTTCTCTTAATACCCATAAGTGCTAATAAGGTAGTCCAGAATTTCGAGGTAAAGAGCTTGTCTCTGTCCGAGATTATCTCGTCTGGTACTCCGTGTATGCTTACTATGACCCTAAGGAATACGTATGCTAGTTGCTCAGCATCCCATGTTTCCTTGAATGGTATCATATATGCAAATTTCGTTAGCCTGTCTACTATATTGAGTATCGCGTCGTACTCAATGCCTGTAGTAGGGTCTTTTGAGAGTGGTAGTTTAACCACAAAGTCCCATGTAATGGACTTCCATGGCTGAGAAGGCATGTCTGGGGTCTGGAGCTGACCATACGGGGCATGTCGTGATGACTTGTTTCGTATGCAGGTGTCGCAATTTCCAACAACTTCTTCAACTATCGTTCTCATTCGTGGGAAGTAACTGATTTCCCGTATTCTTGCAAATGTTCTTGCAATTCCTTGATGTCCGTGTGCCGGCAACCCATGTTGTTCCGTCACAAACTCCTTGGTCATTTGACTCGGAATGTATACTTTTCCGTGAAAGTATATGGTCTCGTTTTCTATCGTGAATCCTGGTTCTATTGTCTTGCGTATGCGTATAGCTGTAGCATCCTTGTCGTAGTATGATTGGATTTGGTTCCTAAGATGGTTGTCTTCCAATAGATGAGTGGCTGCAAGCTGTGGTGCATTGTAAACCAGTGATTCGCCTTCTTTTTTGAATATAGCGTATGATTCGTACGACTTATTTTCTTGATATTCTGGTTTTCGGCTGAGAGCGTCGGCTCTAGCATTTTCTGATCCTTTGACATATGAAATCTTAAAGTTGTAATTGGCCATGGTTTCCGACCATCTGACCTGTCGTCTGTTTAACTGCTTCGTTGTGGTGAAGTAAACCAAGTTCTTGTGATCTGTGTACACTTGTACTGTGTATTTTGACCCTTCCAAATACACTCTCCATTCTCTAAACGCATCGACTATCGCCAGTAATTCTTTGTCGTATATTTCGTAGTTCAATTCGGCTGGTGATAGTTTTCGAGAGTAGAATGCGATTGGTTGCTATTTCTTATTTTGACCTGGTTGGCTCAAAACTGCTCCTATAGCGAAATCAGAGGAGTCAGTCTCCACTATGATTTGCTTCTCTGGATTAAATGTCAGCAGTATTGGTTCCTCGGCCACTGCTTGTTTGAGCGTCTCGAATGACTCCTGTGCCTTGGCAGTCCATTCGAAGCTTCCTTGATCTTTTCTGGTTAACGTGGTCAAGGGTGTAGTAATCCCTGAATAACCCTTGATAAATCTTCTATAGAAGTTGACGAATCCTAGAAAGGATTGTACTTCCTTGATTGTGGTCGGCTGCTTCCATTCGAGCACTGCCTTAACCTTGTCTTTGCTCATCTTGAGCCCTTGGCTTGATACGGTGAACCCTAAGAATTCCGTTTCCTTGACGTGGAATTCGCATTTGCTTGGCTTGCATAGCAAATCTACCTTGGCTAAGCTTTCAAGGATGCTGCTGACGTCCTTGATGTGTTGGGTCTCGTTGTTCGAATATACTAGGATGTCGTCCAAGTAGCATATGCAACAAGTGTCTAAGTATGGTGACAACACATTGTTCATGAGTCTCATGAAAGTAGCTGGTGCGTTAGTTAGCCCGAACGGCATAACTTGGTACTCGTATAGCCCGTATCTTGTTTTGAAAGCGGTTTTCCATTCTTCGCCTTCCTTCATTCTAATCAAGTGGTACCCGTTTCGTAGGTCCATCTTGGTGAATATTGTTGCTCCGCCTAATCGATCTCTTAATTCCGTAGCTAATGGAAGTGGATATCGATCCCTTTTGGTAAGTGCGTTGAGCTTCCTGTAGTCCACAACTAGTCTCTTAGTACCATCCTTCTTGGGTACCCACATAGTTGGACTTGCCACTTGGGACGTGGATTCCCTGATCCATCCCTTGGCCAAGTTGTCTTCGATGTATTCTTTGAGCGTCCTTAGCTCATCGGCTGACATTGAATAAATTGGGGTGTGCACCGGCATCTTGCCTTCCTCCAATATTATCTCATGATCCCATGGCTTGTGTTCTGGTAAAGCCTCATGGATCCCTGGTTCCTTGAACACATGTTCGTATTTCTTGTACTGTTCTGGTATCATAGGCTCTTCCGCCTTGATTGCGATTTCCTGCCGTGTCGTTGGCTTCTGCATTTGTAGAGGAGGTGTACTGGCCTTCGCTCTTAATGGAGGACCCTGGACTGGGTGTCCTACGTCACCGAAGTTGTTCGCGTTCAACTCCCCTTGGCGCGTGTTACGTCTCGCGGACGCCTCTAGCGTGTCTCCGTGACCGCTCTTGCACTGATCAAATGTCACAATTCCCTGTGACCAATCTATTCTCGGGTTATGTGCCTTTAACCATGGCATCCCTAAGATGATCCGTTGTTGGCCCAATGGCACAATGTCAAGCTGTATAACCTCTGTATGCTGGGTTATGCTCATTCGTACTGGTGGTGTCTCCTGCGAAATCTTTCCGTCAGACCCTGCTAGCTGTCCGTCAACTAACTGCAATCGGTAGGGGTGTTGTTTCGTCTGAAGTGGTATTTCCAAGTACTTTGCAGCTTCTGGTGCAATAAAATTTCCTGTAGCCCCTGAATCAATCATGGCTGGCTGTGTTTGTCCGTTTATCTTGACTTTGCAGTATATCTGTCCTGCTTGTCCTGTAGCATTCAGCTGTGGTGTAATTTGCTTATCCTCGTGATCCTGGGTGATCTCGTCTGCAAATGTTACTTGTCGAGGTTCTTCCTCTTCTAGATAGACTGCGCTCGTCCCTGATCTAGTTTTATCATCGAGTAAGTCTTTCCATAGGGTGTATTGGTAGTTCCCTGTGGTGACTCTCATTACCGTACCCACAACCGGTGGTGGTAATATGGCCTGGGCTTGGACACAATATTCTTCCCCAACTTTTCTACAAAGGAACAGAGTTTGACTCTCATTTCTTTCAGATGTGTGGTAGTAGAATACCTCCCATAGCTCTCCTTGCTCTGGCCACTGGAGGTGCTCTCCACTGATTCTTTCTACAAACGATGTATTTGTGGTGATCCCGAACCATAAAATTCGGTGCTGGTCGATATACCTAACTTCGTAAGATTCACCTTTCTCAGCGCTTGTCACACTGAGATCCTCGTTGATAGTTCCCTCGTCTGTATCTCCAAATTTCCAGATACGACGGTTCCATTGGTCAATTTCTTGGATGGACCATGATTCTCCTAACTGTGGATCTTTGTTTACCCACGAGAGGCATTCGACCTCTTCTTCTTCTTCGAGTTCTTCTTCATAAGCTGGTGGTGGCGTGGCTAGCTTTGTCATGCTAGCGACGCACAATTGTGGCGTGAGGGTGGCATTAAGTTGGCCCTTGCCGAACTTATTCTTAAAGTTGCCCTTCTTACCCCCTGTTTTCTTGCTTCGGCATTCCGCTGCCCGATGCCCTGCTTTTCCACATTCAAAGCATAAGTTATTTTCTCGTCTTCGTTTCTTTTCCGGATCATCATTCCCACTTTTGTGGTGCGTAGCGTCGAGTTCCATAGGGTCTCCGTATCTCTGTGGATTGTAACGGGGTCTACCCTCATTCTTGCGGTAACGCCCTTGCTTTTGTTCTCCCTGGGGTTTGTATGATCTTTGACTTTGTCGATATCGGTAAAGACGGTCATCTGATTCGATGGAGTCCTGGATTAGGTCGTTCAAGTCTACGCTCTCGGCAGATCTTTCTAACTCCAGTCTGACTTCTGGTTTGAGTCCTTTACGATAGTGACTCATGATGGCGGTTTCGTCCCACTTGGTTGTTCCCGCATATCTTCGGAATTCCGTAGCATACTTCAATGCTGATCCTGTCTGCTTGAGGTTGAAGATCTTATCTTCCGCTACCTCTAGCTCATTGGAGTTTCCGAAGATTCTACGAATCTCTGTCTTAAATCCTTCAAAACTATTGAAGATTGTTCGGGTGGGTTGCATGCGATCCTTATCGTCATGCTCGAAATAATCGCGCAAATATGGTTGGATCCATTTGGTTGCTTCGCCTCGGAGGTATGACGCAGCCCATACGCTCTTGGATTCCTTAGTAGTGAACTTGTCCTCATTGAATCGAAAATAGATCTCAAGTTGTAAGAGGAAAGTATCGAGTTCTTGTCGACTACCTTGGTACTTGTCTGGTAAGGCGATCTTAAGGGTTTCGTTGATAGTGATCTCCTTTGGGGCGTCGGTCATCTCGATGTCGTTGGTGTCTCCGGCAGACTGACCTGTGGCGGTACCTCTGGATGTCATATTAGCGGTTGGTTATCGAATCGGTACTTGAAGCAGAAATGGTGCTCAAAGTGTTACGGGAGCTGCCTCTAGGGTCACGTGGAAGTGTCTAGAGATCTCTCGAGGTGGTTTAGACTAGACTTCAAATAGGAATTCGATAAGGTTGATAACTGGTTGCAATTCTCGTAACTATAGTATAAAACTAATGATTGTTCTTGAGCACGAAGCTCTACATTGTAATGAAATCCCATTCCCTTATATAGATCTTCGTTCTCATTGGAATCAGTATGGCTCAGTGCTGATCTGACTGATTCCTTATGGCTCAGTGCCTACTTCGCTGAGCCAGACTGATCCATCCACGTGACTTGATGCCCAAGTCCCGTGACTATGTTGCGTCGCTCGTAACAAAAATATTGAAACTATATCTCTAGTGTTTTGTTACGAGGTTTGCCGTCTAGATCACGTGGAAGTGCTCTAGGCTCTCGAGGTGGTTTATAACTAGGCGTCAAGCAGGGACTTAAAGTAATGACAATAATATGATGCAATTCGTAACCAATAGTATGGTATACTAAATGATTGATCTTGAGCACGAAGCTCTATACAAAGGGAATCCATCTTGGTTATATAGATATTCATGCTCCCTTGGATCCTTCTGGATCCTAAGCTCCAAAGGCTTCCTTGGATCCTTTTGGATCCTCAAGCTCCAAAAGCTCCAAGTCACGTGTTTTCTGACAGTGCGTGCACATACGATCTTAAGGTGACCCAGATTACATATTAATTCGATGAAATCTGATCGCTTTTGCACAAGGCCTAAGCTCTCCTAATTAGTCAATTGTTACTATCGTAACATGTTTCTAGAGATATAAAAGTCGTTCTAAGTACCTTTATATACAAAATTTGGTGTAAAGGTACCTGACCCATATCATGACATGACCCACTTCTAGTCAAGTTACGTTATTATAATTTTTCAAATTAAATTATACGAATTCTAAGATATAAAATTTACTAAATAAACAAAATCAAAAATTATATTAAATATTAAATTAAAATTGATATTATTTAAATTATAAAAGTCTAATATTAATTTTTAATTAAATATTTAAAATAATAAATGCTGATTTTTAATACTAGAAAATCAATTTCAGGGATTAATCTTAGTAGAAATCTAAAAGTGAGAAAAATTAAAAGATGAATAATTTATATATACTTAATTGATTGAAAGGATGGTGGTTGGTTGGTTGGTTAGTGTGTGAACGAAGTGAATGACTTCAATTCAATTACCACTGTAATATAGCTACTGTAATAAAGCCCTAAGCGAATGCGAAAGAGACTAGCTCTTTCAGTAAGTCTATATAAGACTTACTACTTTCAATATGTAGCTAGCTCTTTAGACAGAATACAATTAGACATACAGGACCTACGCAATCCGTGGGTGCTACGTCTTCCGTATCCTTCTCGTACCAACAGTTAGTCGGTTGCTTGATATTCTATATACTTGTATTGGAAAATTTGAAATTTGTTATTGTTCATTATCTAGCTATGTATATATGGTATTTGGAGTGATGGTTGGGATAGATAAATTGATGAGAATGTTTGGATACAGATATCATGTTTTCGTATAAAACTCTGATTAAATTGTAGAGATTTTCTTGGTAATTCTTCATGATATATTATTGATTGATTGATTGATTGATTGATTGATTGATTGATTGATTTGTTTATGGCTAATGCTTCGAGAAACTGAGCAGTTTCTATAGAATGAGATGTTGTATAGGAAGCAGGTAGGCATCTATAACGATTTGTAGCATTTGGGGTAGGTAGCTGTTAGGGGAGCTCATAGCCGATCAAAGTATACCTACCACTCATGGCCTCAATGCTTGACCCTTCACTCAATAAAACTCCTTTGATAGAGTACCATTTTCCTCCCATTCCTAGGACCGCAGAACCGTTCGTATGGTCGAATATCCGATATGCTAAGATATCATCATGATATCTTTCTCAAGATCCATGAGGACGGGTACCGAACCAGTTCCCCTTGAATCATTTGCTAATATTTAAGCTGCTATGAAGCATGAGCACAAAAAGGCCAAACTGCCAGATATATCCCATCGGCTTCGGAGAATCTCAAAAGGCCACTCGGCATTGGATGCAAAGAACTACTCTGCTACCGCCCGGGTTTTTGAAGGAATTCACCCGCCCCAAGAGAGAAACTAATTGATCATTTATGGGTTGAAGGGAATTGCGCCGACTCAGAATTAAGACGTTGTCAGAAGCGGACCAATGAAACCATCTAGGCTTTGGTGGATAGGTTGTTCTGGATATAAGCGCTGATGAGGGCCAGAGGCACCTGCTTAGGCCATGTCAGGCTATAGCAACCCTGTAAGGATGGGTGAGTGCGCTTCCAAGCACTCAGAGAATCCAAGTCTCGGAATTGATGAATCAGGATTCAACTAATAAATTCCCATCACTTTCCCTGTTGCACCTTGACGAAACGAAAATGCAAATCATAACCGCGAAGCAAACGTAAAAGCCATTAAAAATATCCGTAGAAAACCAGCTTCTTGAAAGGACGAACTTTCCCCCGGAATTCATATATACAAAATTGCTCTCGGACAGACGTACAAGGATCGTACAGTAAACGAGATATCCCTCCTGGGGAACACTCCTCTGCGCCGGAGCATCCCTACTCCGTAGACTTCTTCGGTGGAACATGCCGTGAGAGACGATGGCTGTATGCCATGATAAAGAGAGTCAGAGGATAATGTGTTTAATATACTTACTATACCGAGTAGAAACAAGAAATGCAGATTGTGTTTCTTCGTGTTTCATTCTCCTGGTAAGAGGTTGCGTATCTGCGTTGTCACTATCGGAATCATCTTGGCCAATTCTTCCACAGCATCTTCCTTCATGTGGAGAAGTTTGATTGGAGGGGGATGTGAGGCGCGTTTCAAGGAAGATTATTCATGGAGGCATCTGGTTGGTTGTATTTTCGCTAGGGTGATCGTTTTGTAAAACGCAACCGTCGCAGTTGTAACAGGGATCCGTTTAGACCATATCCGCATGGACCACACTTTCATTCAATATTATGAGGGGTTCGGCTGCTCGTTCATTTTCTCAAAGCTGGCCTCGGCTTCTTATTATTAACTTGGCTTTACTGGCTGTGGGAGAATTTGTCAACTTCGTTGTTCAACGAATGGGAGCTGCGAGATGTGAGATGTGAAGCTGTTGATTCTTGATGTCCCATGTTCTTAATCACCGATTGGGCTTGAAAAAGCCAAGTCAGCTTTGTTGTGTCACGTTGACCTTTTTGTGGCTCTCAAGGTCATCAGTCAGTCATAACTGTACAGTGTACGTGCTGATTCGTAACAATTAAGGAGGAATACGAACTTGGAGAGCTTCTTATCACAAACATCTTAAGCTGGAATACCCTTTCTCATGGCTCAGGTCGGGAGTCAAGAGTCAAGACTCAAGTTCAGCTCTCACAACGATGTGTTGTATGGAAGAAGAGGGGTTTGTGTTCACAGACCATGCTTATCCTCAGTGCACACTGCACACACGATTGATCGTCAGGGCGGCAAGCGAGAAGGTTGATCATCGAGAACGAACATGCTAGGTACTGTATGTAGGTATGTAGGTATGTACAGTAGACTACCAGTAGTACCACGTCTGTACAATGATCAATCAGATATTTGTCGATGCAATTATCCGAAGCATTAACCTTACCTAGGTAGGTTATACGGTAATATGTATGTAATTTATTACTTATTACTCGGTACAATTATTTACAATACTTCACATGCATGCAAGATCTAACGATTATTTCAAATTCGTGTGATGTATATTAAGGACTCAGCCAGATCAGGACTATACCTCATTTCATAAAATTATCATGGAAACATCGTACCTACGATATGCAATTTGAATAAAACTCGATGCAGGACTACCTAGCAAGGGTTTCACTAATAATAAAGCACTTATGAAATATTGATTTTCTAGATCCTGCAGATCGGAACTTACAGGGGTTGGGGGGGAAAAAAAAAGGTTGAAACTCAAAAGCATGAAAAACGATCTTTTGGAGTTTTGATGACAATCTTTAGATTCATGGGACGGTTTAAGAACACAAACATTGAAACCTGCCTTGGTTTTTTTATGGTCTTCAGATCTAGCTGAGACTTTTCAACGGCGATCCATACAAATAGTGATAATTTGTAGTCATGTCTTACAGCGTATATCCATTTGGGAGAGAAAAATAGTACATAATGGCCAAAGACATTTAGGATTGGATTCATGTTATGATTTTTGATTTTTTTCATGGCCAACCGCCTCCACCACTTTAACACCAAACTGTCCAGATCTAATCTGCTATTTTCTCCAAGAACTAATAATAATAATGATGATAATACTGTAACTACCTAGTACCTACCTAGGTACCTAGATAACTCTATTTATTCGAATCCCGCCAGGCCAGGTATACCTAGCATGTTGGTACCGCACTCTCTGCCTCTCGAGTTGAATGTAAAACAATAGTTCATTATCATAAAGTCCAAGCTTCCTTTAAACTTCATTTCCTGAGATGAGCCTCTTTCTCTCTTGGGAGTATGATTCGGTATGATACGATCGATATATTGCGCATAAGCAATTTATAGAGGGAATCTCGTATGGCAACACATACATAGCCAGGTAGGTGGATAGGTAAAACTCATGGCCATCTTTAAGTCATTAGGTACCTAGGTAGGTATCAAATAAAGGAATGGTGAATGAATGGATGGTTCACACACATCAGCAAATAATTATTTGTATTACCCAGGTACACAGTATATGCGAAGTCATCCTTTCATCCCATCTTGAATTATGATATCAATGCTTGACCATAACAGCATTGATCTTCAACTTTAATGAAATCCTGACCCATCAGAGCAAATGAATTAAGCCCAACAGCCATAGATAGAAACAAAAAACGTCAAAAGTTGTGTCGAGGATGGATAATTTGGATCTTCATCAAATTCCCAATCCCTCCCCTCCCCTCCATAATGAAACTCCATATTTCTCCAATTTTCTATTCCTTTGGGAATTCTTCCATCCGTGATCTTCACATCCATTTACTTTTATGGATCACAGCTAACAGGAACGAACTTACGTCTTTGGATACACGAATACCTACGAATACCTACCTACGTACGAAAAACATACGTAAGGACCTTGTTTTTTTACATTCAAAAATACATGAGACGGGGTGATTTGGCTGGAACATATCATTTCCCCTCCTTTTTCCGTCTTTTCCCTAATCTCCCTAATCTCTATCAAAACGTCAACCCTCTCACGTCTTTTTCCTGGGAAAAGGCCAAACAGGCCAAACTTCAATTGTCGGACTATACATAATTGGAATCTTAAAAATCTTGGAATCTTGAAATCTACATGAGTTGGAAGTAACGCATTGACTCTCGACCAAGGATCCTTCAGCGATGGCTCAAGTTGGACGGAATACCACTCTATTATACCGGTAGAAGGGTTTGGATCCATCTGTACACGCAGTATCCAGTATCCAGTATCCAGTATCCAGTATCCAGTATTCAGTCTTCAGTCTTCAGTCTTCAGTCTTCAGTATTCAACATGTATCAATTCTTGTCATATTCAGCTCCTGTATTCGGATTCCAAGATCTCATCTTGGGAAGCAATCTTTCTGTTCCTGCCAATCTTTCAATATCCAGACAAATCGATACCCACGTACGTAGTATGTGTGAACTCGTATCACCATTGCAATATCGAATACCCATTGGATCCATTACCAACAACTATATGATATATCAAACAATCATACAGCCCAGCCCATACAGCCGAAAAGACCCTTGAATCACAGCCTGGATAGCCAATGAATCCATTCCCACCCTGCTCCTTCCTCAGTCTAACTAATATTCGGAGACCAGTGCACCACACGATTCCTTAACACTAGCACGGGTGTTTGAACCTCTTTTTTCATTTTTTCCCTTTCTTCTTTCCTTTTGATCGACCTGGGTATCTGGCTACTTATTAGTAACTTGACCATTTTAAGAGGTGGAGATGGGCCTTTTTTGCATCTCCAATGCAATTAGTTGGTTCTATTAGTTTCAATTAATCCAATTAATCCGATTAATCCAATCATCCAATTTATCTGAGGATGGGTAGTAGGTACTCTGTAGAGTTTAGAAAAGGAAAAAAAAAAGAAAGGGCATTTTAATATCGAATGGAATGAAAGAAATTGCTTGGGTTATGTTATCAATATACTTCTATAGATAGATTTATTAGCCTCCTTCAACTTCTACTTCTACTTCTACTTCTACTTCTACTTTTACTTGACTAAAAACTAGAAAGTAAAAACTAAAACCGACTATCTATAACTACCTGGGCAGTAAAGGACATAGGATCCCGCTAAGAGTCTTAAGAAGTCTTAACTTGTGCTGTATACGAAATAACCTGAAACACACCCACCTTAACAAACCTCGATTACCTCGAAAGCCTGAAAAAGCCTCGATTCCAATTTGATTCATAAAACCTCACCGCCACCCATCCTGACCCAATGTGACCTTTCTCAAACTGCTGCGACCTCTTTTATGAAGGAGTAACCCCTCTTCAATCGCATCTGTCTCTTGGAGTGTTTTCTTTTTCTTTTTATATCTTTACGGTATCGAGGACTTGGTTTTGTTGATTATATTACATATCTACAACAACATCATCATCATCATCATCTAAAGAGAGAGATACTTTGCACCCCATCCATCACATGCATTAGAGCTATCGATATCACTACGACGGGTCTACCATCCCATCGCTCGATAAGCCTCCTTCCTTTTCCGCCTACCACTATCAGTCAGTCAGTCAGGAAGGACCAGGACCAGGACCAGGACCAGCAGCACCAGCACCAGTTATCTCTCACAACACCAGACTATATCAGTTATTATACTCTTACGCCTCGAAACATTCAAGAAGGGAAACTCAAAGTCAAAACGCAATTCCTTTTCAGTACGCATACATAAACATCCCACAGGGATTCATTTCATTCCTCACCACAATAACAGTAAACCTGGAAATAAATACCCATTGCCGTTATTCGTTACCTACTACGCTAGGTAACTGGTAGAGGGTCAAAACTTGAGTCAAACCACCATTCAACTCCTCCATCAAGAAAAATAAAAAATACGCAAAACCTCGCTTTGTTACTTAGTGGAAGCTCTCTGGGCATCAATCAGCTTTCAACTTTAACTTTACTTTGCTACTTCAACCACTTCAACTACTACAACTTCAACTTCGCTCGTGTCACCGAAACTGCAACACCTCTTTTGCATTTTACACTTTACATCTTACCCTGTGGTTTGCGACTGTACACTTTTGTACATCGGATAAAAGTATAGTAATCAAATTCTACGCTGAATTGGTGGAAATACGCCGACTGACGGACGCACGAATCCGAATCTTGAAAGATACGGAAAGAAGGAGAGTACAAGAATCGGAAGGGAAGAGGTAAAAGGGAAAGAGAAGCCATTTATTACTGCACTACACCACATAACCAAGTAAAGTGTGCATCATTTATTTACTCTTTGCATTGCAAATAGCGAAGAGCGAAGAGTGAAGAGTGATTCAAGACAAGACAAGACTACTTGACTACTTGACTACTTTACTACCTCACTACCTCACTACTTACTTTACTTGCAAGCGATTGATTGGAGACGAGGAAGCGAGAAAGCGAAAAGGCTCCCTCATCTTCAAACATCAGCAAGTTTCACCATCTCCCACACCACTCCTTTCTTTCTTTTTTCTTTTCTCTTTCTTCATTCATACAAGTTCATACTTCAATCAAAATGAGTACAGCTATCGCAATGGCTCCTTCACCTGTACCTCACGATAGATCATCATATGTTGACATCGCACCCTCGAAACCTTCAAATTCTCCTCCGGCGCAAAGAATACCTACCTCGGCCACACCGAACGCAACAATGGCATCACAACGTACAGGGAGCGGAAGCCCAAAATCAACTCCAACCAAACCTTCACCTACTACGTACGTATATTTTCTCAATTGATTTATCGATTTATTCATGTCAATCGAAAATTATACTAACATCATAATTTTAGTAGTTCTCGAAATGGTTTACCGCCCAAGATAATTGTAAAAAAGGAACCATCCTCGCCTGAAATAACAGCTTCTTCCCGCCACAGACCTCGAAAGCTTGACCTGACCAAAAACACCTCAAGTGTCCATCCGGCTACTGGAAGACCATCAGCTAGTCAATTGACAGGTAGAGGTGCTGAGTCTGGTGGGCTAGGTATTCAGGACGTCGGATTAGCATGTCTCTCGCCAGGCTTCGTCACACAAGATCCAACGATGCGAGAACAATTACAGCGAAGTTTGTCTGTCCGTGAACAACAGAGACATATCATTGAGTCGCGATTACAGCAAACTGCAAAGCCAGGTGATGCGCCAATGGAGAGTGCTAAAGAAAGAGAATTGAGTGGGTTGCCAGCCAAGACACCAGGTACATCGAGGAGAAAGCCGCCGCCGCCACATTTAAGCATATTGACCCCTTCCCCTGGGCAATTCGCAGACGAAAGGGTAATCCAATCCGCTCCTATGCACCACAGCTTTCCTGGCAGACATCAACCACAACCTTTGACCCGTCACGTCGCCAACCAACCTTCGAATCTTTCTAATACATCTCACATTCACCACGTTCCTGCTACTCAAACTTCCAACAGACTACCGCCAATTTCGGATGTCTTTGCGACTGAAAATCTAGGTGCACACCGTGAATCACCACGAGCCAACATGTATCAAAACTCCAACTCGAATTCGAATTCTTCGCATTCCAACTCGAGGCCAGGCTTCACATCTCCAGGACATGCTCCGCATCCACCTGCATCTGCAGGACATCAGCGTCCTCGTGAATACCGCTCTGCTGAGGATGCGCAGGCTGATTTGGCTGGTGGCCGTGCTGAACTTTTACCTAAGCTCGTCCACTATGGAGGTCACCAACCACCTACACCTCCTTCACCCACAAATATCAACTCGGGAACTTCAGAGGCTAGTCGAAGCAGTGGTAGAAGAAGACCTAGAGCAGAATACGAAGAGGGAGCCAGTCCACCGCTCGGACACGGCCCTTCAACTTCAAGAAGAACTGGGCCATTTGGTGAAGGACGAGACAGTCCCATGACCACACAACAGAAGAAGGAAGAGTTCATGCGCCTGTGTAATCGGGCATGGGATCTCTTCCATTCTTAGTTAATTTCTCGTGTGAACTTTCTTTCTTTTTTCTATCCAACAATAATGCTATAGCCCGAGCTTCACTTTTATTTTCTGGAACGACAAAACTCCTTTTGCGTTTTATGATGGCAGAGCATGTTGTACGTGCCTGTCAGTATACTTTCTTGAGCCATTATGATCTCATGGTTTATTTTTTATATTCTTCATAGGATTGATACGTTGATTCATGGTTATAATGGACACAATCTATTTAATTCGCTAGGGTTGATGAAAGTGGTACAGGGTGAATTGGGTTTGAATGGATGGATGGATGGATGGGAAAAAGGAACGGTATACAATGAATTTCCATGAAGGTTTTTTTTGGTGCCTTTGAAAGTTGAGGGTCGGCCGGCGGCAGGGCTGAGGGGTGAAGGTTATGGGATGGGAAATTTTCAGAAAATGAATGAATGAATGGACCTATTCTATTCTTTTCCATACGAATAAAATAACTCTCTAATACCTTTTCTTCTTCTTGTTTTGTTGTGTTGTGTTTTTGACATGCGATGATTTGTTCTTAGTACAATTACTACAGGTAATTACAGTACAGTATGATGATATTGCTAGTCACGAACAGGACAAGGATGGGGTATAAGACCATGTAGAATTCAAAGAGAAAGAGGGCTAGCAGCGAGGATGTAGGGGTTTGAATTGAATTGAACCGAACTAAATGGCGAATTGTTGATTGGATGTGGATGGGAGGATAGGGTATAGATATAGATATAATACACCACATCTCAATATTTTCATTCACCAACAACAAGTCAATTTTGACTCTGCTTAAAATCTTTATTCGCATTCGCATTCTTATTCTTTTCTCTATCTGACCTATCTGAGTCTTTTTACTCCGTACAATTCCCTTTCTTTGCTGCGCTTATGAGTATGAGGTTGAGTTCGTTCTACCTATTCATTTCATTTCCCCATCCATGGATTCCCGATTCCCCATTCTCAATCTCAGTATCCATCCATCCATCTTTCATCCATCCACAGCTTCTGATCAAGCCAATCCCATTCACTCATCATTTATCTACAGTAACGCAGTAACAGAAGATGCACACAAACAACCAATAACTTTCCATTTTCCTTTTCACCTATCCATCCATCCATCCATCCATCCGTACATCCATCCATACCGGTTCATCATGTAATATAAACTTCCTTTCGCTCTTTTTTTCTCTTACGCTCAAAGAGAGAGAAACCTTCTCTCGCCCACCCACCGCCCAACCAACTGACCAGCAAGCAAGCAAGAAAGTTGCGCACCATCCCACCCTTTACCGCCAAAAAAAAATACAAAAAATATCCCGCTCGTGTAACAAAAAGCTACAGCCATGAAGAAGAGCACGCTAGTTTTAACTCATCCATCCACCAAAAAGTATGACTATGAGAGAGCGAGCCAAAAGGAAAATACTTTTAGGCAAGTATAGTCTCGAAAGAAGAGAATAAAAATTGTAATTGTCCAAAAAAAGAAGATGAAAAACGACTGTATCATGGGTACTCGTAAAAGAAGAAAAGACCCTGTCTGTATCGCTGCCCCACTAAATTCGCCCTAGAAAAGGAAAAAGACCCGTGGCTAAAATTGAGTAAATTTTGAAAATTGTGGCCTCAAAAGTAAAGGAGCCAGGGTTTGGAAGAAACGAAATCGGGCTATGCTATGCTGCTTGTAAAAATCCCCGAAACGCCAAACTGTTGCTGTAATGCAATGCTCATGTGAAATATGCCACCCCTCATTGCGCGATGCTTGTTGAAGAGACACCAGTGTCGTCTTTAAGTTCCTTATATACTCCCATTCCAGTTGGGTCGTAATAACAAATGAAACCACACTCATGAC
Organism: Sclerotinia minor; assembly: GCA_025389075.1. Taxonomy (NCBI): domain Eukaryota; kingdom Fungi; phylum Ascomycota; class Leotiomycetes; order Helotiales; family Sclerotiniaceae; genus Sclerotinia; species Sclerotinia minor. Next base: position 1,277,856 of record QRFH01000004.1, read on the forward strand.
ATTCGAAGTTGCTGGTTGAGCGGAATTTATGTTCAGTCCTACATGGTTGCATACCTCCTAGGAGATTTGCTTGTTCGATCATGCTCTTGAACATGCTCTTTCTGCATGTAATTCCACTATCCAGCATATAATGTCAGAGTCCTTCCTCACCAGCTTGGCAAAGTTTTATTTCACGGCCCCATTCGGACTTGAGAACTTGCGAAGCCGTGATACGACGATGAGGATTAGGATCAAGTATCGAATAGATAACATTACGACAGCGTGCCTTTCTTGATGTTAGTTCATCTAGCTCAAAATTTGCAAATAGGGGACATACCCGATGTAATGACTCGATAGGAGCATATCCCTCCTCATCTCTTCGTCCTTCTAGATACCTCCCATAAAACTCATCTTCATCTCTCTTCGCGACTCTCCACAGGTGGCGACCTGTACGCATTGCCATGTAAATAACCCCTGTTGCCCAAACGTCGACAGCTCTTGCGTCGAATTCTTTGTCAATGTACTCTTCGGGAGCGATATAAGGAGCGGAACCACAAAGCCCAGTTACCATGTGTGCGTCCTTCTCCCACGCCATTCGAAAGCATTCGCCATTCCCAAAATCTGTTATTTTCAAAGAGCCGTGTGTAGTCAAAAGAAGATTCTCGGGTTTTAGATCTCGATGGGCAACTCCCATCTCATGCATATATTCGACGCCACGCATCATCTGTTTAAAGTAACAATCGGCTTCAACAACTTCGAGCTTTCCAGCTGCCAGGACTAGAGTATAAAGATCGCCACCTGCGCAGAACTCCATAACCTCACAATAATCGCCTTTCGAGTCTTGGAGGAGGTCGAGAGTATGGATAACATTAGGGTGTCGTAATGAGGAAGATATACAGAACTCGGAAGTAAGTCTTTTACTGTATTTTCTTTCATTCTCTTCGGGTCTTCTTCGGAATTCCTTCACAGCATAGAGTTGCTCTGTTCCCTGCTCAGATCTTTTGTGAGATATCCTGACAATTCCGAAAGCACCACGGCCAATAACTTCATTACATTTTCCATATTTATCCACCAAAGTCGCTGTCGCGTTGGGTCCACCCTTCTTTTCTGTGGCCAAAGATTCTTTCTCACGCTTTAGCTGATCCACCCAGTTTGACATTAGTGAGAGTTGCTGTTCGCCCTCATGAGCCTCGGGTTGTTTCGCCTTCCCGCTAATCAAACCTCGGATCATTTCCGAAAGCTTCTCTTGCCTCTTGGCACTTTTAAGATGATGCTCATGACCCCCTTGCACATCAGGCATAGTAAGGAATCTTTGATGGTTTGCCGGCGCCTTTTTGTCCTTTGTCGAACCATTTTTATCTCTCGTCGTAGAGGCTGGACTAGGTTTATCAGAAGGGTTTTTCTTTTCTTGCGAGGAAGTCTTTCGAGACAAAGAGCCAGGCCTCGACGATGATGGGGATGTGGCACCATCTGCAGGCTTTGGAGTCGAAGAGGCAGATGCTGCACTAGATGAGATGTTACTTTCCGACCTCGTTGGATCCTTCGTAGAGAACATTCTTGTCAAACGTTTCGTCATCGAAGGCTTCTCAGCAGTGGTGGGCATAGGTGCTGCCTTGAGAACGGCAGGAGGAGGTGGCGTAAGAGTTCCATTCATACTTAGATTTTCGGTACTTGTGATGGCGCTCATATTTGAAGTTGTAGGGCGAGATTGAGGTGATCCATGTGAAGAAGAGGGCAAAGAGGGCGTAGGTGAGGGCTGTGCCTTCTCTACGACGAGATCTCTTGGTACGGCGACTGAAGCCATGATATTTCTTTTTTCTTGAAGAATTTGAGATGCGCTTCGTATCGAGTGCAATCAGTAAAAAGATGTCCGCCAAAGGCGGAGGTAGCGGGCAATGCCCGTGCTTTGTTGGAAATTTGTGTTTCGTGTTTTTGTGTGGGCGTGTGGGTGTGGGCTTGTAAGTTCTGTGACTTGTGGGACGTTTGCGGGAAAAAGATTGAAAGTGGAAAGTCCGTTTATATAGGGAATTATAAATCAGAGCAGTCAATCGAATTGTTGAAGTGAATAAGGTTGACTCTTTTATACTGTGGTTGGCTGGCCTTGACACACAAAATAATGAATCTTTTTATTTGAAACTTTTCCGTGGAGTGGAAATGAAGTTGGAAAAGAAGTCGGGAATCTCGAATTATTAAGAAATTGGAATTATTTCTATCTCGATTTCTCTGCCACCAAAAAAAGCTTATGTGATGTCCGAATCGATAGTGGGCGGTTCTAACTTGGCAGTGTGGTGCGTGCTAGGTGATTTCGAGACTAATCCACCGGCAGAGTTGAAAAATGGTGGTTATGGATCCCTTCGGGATACTCAGGTAGGCTTTGTATGTGTGTATGAGTCGGAGGAGGAGTAGGAGGAGGTTTTGAGATCCGTTGTAATTTCTGGCTGCAGGGCGTGGTAATTTCGGTATGTAGTAATTTCTTCTGTAGTGCGCTCTCCCCTTCTCTTTAGAGTAGTGTAGTAGTAGTAGTGTATGGAGTATGAATACCTCGAATATCGAATACCAATGCAGGTAACAAGTACTGCAAGTAGGTTGTAGTTTGGTAGATAAGAGTATCAAGTTGATGGTGGCGGCTTGGGTACAAACAAGTAAGTTAAAGCACAAAAGTACACAGCCTTGCTTGGAAATAATTAATTATTAATAAAAGGACGAGTACAATAAGGTACTAAGTAGGTATGATAGGTATGGAGGTATGATATAATGTGATAGATAGGATAGGAGAGGATAGAAGAGAATAAGGTCCCAAGGTAGGTAGGTAGCTGAGGTATGCTGCTGGCTGGTGGAAGAATCGAGAAAGAGATTCAAAGATTCTCAATGAAAGAGGGGGAGGGGGGAGGTCCCTTTTGCCTCTTTAATATTTTGGCACCTTTGTTATAAGATTTGAAGAGTGGGAAAAGGGATTCCTAGATAGGTATTATGGTTATGATTGTGATTATGATTATGATTATTATTATAATTATAATTATAATTATAATTATAATTGTATACCAAAATTATATTACCTACCTACCTACCTAATAACTGCCTAGTAAAGTAGCCGACTTATGAACTTATTTTGACTTATTTTCAAACTTGGAAAGAAAGGTTGGTCCGCTTTCAGTACTTCTATACAGTGGCCTTGTGGATGCATGCTTTCTACGGTAGATGCAATTCAGGGATTTTGATCAAATTGTGTGTAAGGTTATAGGAGGAGTACAAGGAGTACAGAAGGACAGAAGTACAGATGTAGAGCAGTACAACAGTACCGAATAGATAAAACTTGATAATCTTATTATTTATTATTAGTGAATAAATTTCATTTAAATCTTTCTACAAGTGGCAAGGTTATCTAGGTATCTATCTATCTATCTGGGGTGAGAATAATTATGAAAATAACTTCCCCCTCTAATAATATTATAGTAAGTAGGTACATAAGATCTTATGTCAAAACATTTGATTAAGCGTTAGGTGGTTAACTTCCTCGGTCCAACAGGTTACAGTTATAGGTCTATGAAGAAAATTCTTTCACTAAATACCAAAATCATATGCAAGGGGGGTTTCTATGAGGGATTAACATCAATGGCTGCATTTGTGAATGAATACTGGTGTGTGTGTAAATAGACTGAACTGACTGATTGCAATTGACTTATAAATTTTACGCGCATTTTACTCATATACTTCACTCTACTTTCTGTATTACATTCTCCGTTCCGTACATTCTCCGTACATACTCCGTACATACCCTACTTCTACCTACTAGATACATTCATACATTCATACATTTTTACCCGTACCTACAAATACATATATACTTTCTTACCTACATGGTACATAAGTACATATTTAGCACTTACATGCTTAAAGTACTGTACATCATACTCAGACCTACCTTCGAGTCTTCGACACAATGTATGCTGAGAATAGAGTACAGTACCCCGTAATACAACCCTAGTCTCTGGTCAACAACCTCCCGATTTCAGAGCTGCATCATGCAGATTAATTAGTTGCATAATGCTGACGTTGAACGGTTGGAACATACTAGACTAGGGGAGGGTGACCTTTTTCTCAATTCAAGGTTCGGGTCTTGAAGCCTTCATAGGGGAATAATAATTTCATGCTTGTTTTTCATATTAGGTGTAGGTGTACGGAGCAGGTCTACGGAGCAGCTATGTACGGGTCGTTTCCTTTACTCGGTATGTGGAAATCTGATTAGCCAGGGTTTGGTGGTGGTCTATTGACCGACCTTTGGTTTCTGTTGGTTAGCAGACCTTATTGCTAAGTCTTACATCTATGTATCCATTGGTGTCTTTCTCTTCTGCATGGATTTTTATTACTCTTTCGATTCCCGAATTTGTGGGATTAGCTATACATAAGGCGGCAGTACATATAGCATTATCGTATCAAAGTGCAATGAGATCACCATGCTGGGGCTGGGGCTGGGGCTGGGGCTGGAGTAGTTATCAAAAGTCGGCAAGATAATGTGCCCCTATCATGTTTGTCGACAATGCAATATTTTACCAAATTTCTTGGAAGAAGGAGATAAATTGATGATATAGACTGACATATAAAAATCACTTGTCACCCTTACTCAATAGATCAAGAATCAATCATGATTCATTCCCTTCCATTAACTTCAAGTCAAAAGATCAATTCATAACAAGTCATCTTGCCAAGGTTAGCCAACTCAAAGATTCCACTCCACCCTCAAAAAGATCCCGAGACTTCGAAATGTCCCCGGACTACAACACCTGATTGATGGATATGTGATGATGGAATGGAAAGATGGGAGAAGGAGGGAGATCCTCAAAAATGAATGGGAAAAGAAATGAAAAGAAAGTTTCAACTATCGTCATAGTTTAAGTTACCGCACCAAATCTTACTCCATCAACTGCTGTTTTGAGACTCACCTGTTTTCCGCATTTGCCCAGAGGGTGTAGATTGGTAAGCATGTATAATAACTTAATTTCCAAAGAAACTTCAAAGGGAACGTTAACTTCAGCAAAGGATTTTTATATTGTTGCCGCAGCTCTCGCCACATCGGTTAAAGAAGGATACAAGAGTTTTTTTAATAAGCAGTAAGCAATAGGCGCTCCTTCCGAAAGATGATGTTAACATGGACATGAACATGAGCCATGAGCATGAGTATGAGCATGTGCATGAATTGGAAATAGTTGAAATGGTGTGAGGCTTACTCCGTACTTCACGGAAATCGTATCGCTAAGTTCCACTTGGCATCAAGTATCAAGTTAGTTTCCCTCTTCCTCTCCCCTCTCCCCCCTCCCCTTATTACGCTCGTATAGGTACGTATAGATAGGCCCATGGTCACGATTCTTGGCCATTACTCTATTATTACTTCACTAACCTGAACCTTATGGTTTTTTGATGAACCCTATAAAACCTATGGGAGCAGGGTACGTATTTCAATTTACCTCTCCTTCGTCTAATTCATGAAACAATCGATCATCGTACTATTTATTTACTTGACCTTGGCCAAACAACAAAGACGACCTACCTACCAATATTTAGTCAATCACCGCCACCAACAAATTATCAATAGAAGTTGGACCCTCTGAAATCATCCATGTCATAATAAGGGTATTTTTAACTACTGTACAGTATCTTCATCCAACGATCTTAAACAAAATAAAATAATTTCAACACGAGACAAAACTATAGGCTTTCATGTTCATAAACCAAAAACATGGAAAAACAACCCTCTCCTTTCTTCAGATTCAGCCCTATATGAAACCAAGAGTTTTGACCCGAGGTTTTCTTGTCCATGCAAAAGCAAAGGTAATTAATTCCTCGTACTCCGTATAAATTGAATGCTTTTTTATCTTTTAACTTTTTAACCGCATTCAACCGACGTCACATTAATCAAAAAAAAAAAAAAAAAAAAAAAAAAGGTCTTGATTACCCCGCTCCCGCTACTCCTCCCTCCGCCTAAAGAGAGATACAGTGTAGATATTGGCAGAAGTTGTATGCAAATTTGAGTGATATATACATATTACCGCTAAGCGTGCAACAATACCAATGTCAATGTCAATGTCAATGTCAAATATCAGCCAACGAACTAAAGAACCGAGCTTGATATCAAAACTATCTTCCTATCAAACTATACATCTATCCATCTATCATTGCAATTACCTCATTCTTTCCTTCACAGGTATCACGCAACCTCACTCCATTTACCTACATATTACTAGCTACTTTGCAATGTGTTTACAAATAGTTCGCTATTTCTTACCCCTTTTCTCTCTCGAGTCCAAATGTACTCCGGTTCCTTATCTTGTACCCCAGATATTCTTTTTACCTAACGCGGAGCATCTTACATGTGTACATGAAAGTAGCTCGAGTTAATCATGTACGCACCGTATGTGCTGCACTGCACCTTTGGAAACTTCTCCATTTCAGCTACATTTTTTCTCAGCTAAATATGCGGGAAGAGACAAAGCCAAGTATCTTGAAATCAAGCTCTATACCTAAATGGTTCGGACGGTACAAGTACCCCAGAATTATGCCAACACACGCAGCATTATCACAAGTACCTCCTGCTTAGGTATTTATCTATCTATCTAATCTACCTACCTATGATATCTCGTAGGATTATCTCCCGCAAGTGCATTGGAATTTGAAGGACACCGTACTCTTTACATATTTCATATTTCACAACCTTCCTGACCCATACTTTGGCATACAATATACCGCATTAAACCGACCTCTCTTTACTGCATTCCATGGTCAACCAATCATAATTGTCACTCCCATCACACTGTCGACCCTTTTACATTCTCACAATATTGTTCCTTTTCCTTCCTCTTCCAACCTTCTAGTTATTCCAATGTTGTGTTACCATTACACAGTACCTCAAAATAAGCTTTTTTAATTTACACTTCATATATTTAAATCCCTCATAGATCAATTCCTCATATTTCTCGCTACCTTGGCATCTATCATCACATCATCATGGTGTGAGTGACAATTGGACCAACACAATATTGGCAGGTTGCTATGATCATTCTCACATGTGTATCCAGGATGATTTTCATTTTCATATCAAAAGTCCAGAGTAAGCACTTTGAATCCATCGATAGACGGATGGATACATACATTCATTCCTTTTCAAGATATCACATTTCTGTCTCACTACACAATATCTCTCATTCCTGAGTTTATAAATCATGTCATCTAGCCCAACGCAAGCTCATCTGAGCACACGTGTGAAAGTCAGATCTTACCATAACAATTTATCATTTCATGGCTTAATATCAATGCATCCGGCTCCCCGCCGAACGCCACATCTCTCAACAACCACACCTTACACAAGCATATTCAAACTCTCAATTGATGAGAAGTATATTAATTTTCATGTGGAATTTTCACAAAGTTGCAACCACCACTTATCCATCATCCTTTGTGTCCTCAAATAACATATCACTAAACACATATTCAACAATTCAGATTCCTCCACCGCAAGATATTCACCACCAAAAACCCCCACATCCAAGTTGTTACATGCTACACAAGGACGGCATTTGCAAGTAGGAATATCAAGTTGAGGCGTTTTAGGCTTTGAAGTTAGATACACACGAGTATGACTGTCACTGGCGTATGACCGCAAATACCACCATGGTGTATCTCAAATGAATTATTTGTTGTTCCCTTGCGAGAGTTTCCAAGAGCCCGGACGGCATCCGAAGATGAGAGATTTTAAATGTTGGCTTATCATTTTCATTTTCACATGTTTGTGTTTTATTTTATTCGATTCAGATTTTGAAGTTATTTTTGGATCTTCAAGTCATTTCGGATAGCAAAGTTGTACTTCTTCAAGTTTTAATGTCTACGGAATGTAGAATCTATTTGATTTCAAACTACGTTTAAACACAAACATTTACACCTTCTAGAATATTGAAAACAAATCCCTGTTATGTCAAGAAGAAAATCCTACCTCCTAGATCTCCCGTCAAGCACATGTAAGTAGGTATCAAAAAATAAAATGCAGTGCAGTGTAATTAATGCACATTTCCTCCCAGCCACCATTCCAAGAATCACCCATTCCATTGGCAAAGTGTAAAATCTAGACACAGCATAATGTATATGTATATTTACTTATATTCGAATGTGTAACATATGTGTATATATGTATGTATATATGTACCATCTACCAATCTAAGATAGATCACACCGGTGCCGGAGATATATTTCCAGCAGCGGTCTGTTTGTATAGCTAGATATCTTATTGCTTTTTATTAGTTTCTAGGTACACCAGTATAGTGAGTGAGGATATTAGATGTAAAAGTTATTGGAATATTTTTGTTAGCGAGATAGATAGATAGATAGATGGGAGTGTGGTTTAGATGAGGTGATTTGAGGGTTTGGTATGATATTTGAATTCTGAAGTATTCATTATCAGTGAGCGGCGTAGATAAGGTGAGCTTTACTGTAATATTTGAATTCTTGGGTTTTTGATGGTTTTGTAAGGTTAGATGGTTTGATGTAAGTATCTTGTGGAATGCATGATTGGGATATAATTACTGTGCTAGGGATGCTATGTTATGGCTTGGAGCTGGGCTGGGCTGGGCTGGGCTTGGATTGGATTGAAGGTATTGTGAATTATTCGTTAATAAGGGTTGAATTGGATATATATATCCATGAATGTATTGTGTATATATATGAATATATTATGAGATTTGATAGGGCCCAGTGAATTGATTTATTTATTTATTTACTTAGATAGTTTTTTATAAACCTTTTCAAAAACTAAATATAAAATTATTAGTTTTATTAATATCAATTTATAGTTTAACTTTTTTTGTATGAAAATAAATATATAAATATAAATCTAAGATTATACTTTCAATTTTCTTTCTTGGAATTTATTTTTTATATCAAAAAAATAGTTTTATTATAAAAATAATAGAATTTAAAATTTTGATTCTAGATTGATTATTTTTATATTAATAAAGTTTAAAATTTCCAGATTTTTAATAAGTTTATTTATAAACTGAGATATTAATAATTAAAATATTGAATTTATATTAAATTAATAAATGAATTTACAAACCTTGAAAATCTTAAAGAAATTTTTTTTATAAAAAAAACAAACATTAAAAAAAGAATATCCAGAAATATTATTTGTTCAAAATGAGATATCAAAAAGAAAAATTAATTTCTATTGAATATTATTACTTGTTTATTTATTTATAAAATTAAAATATTCAATTAAATCTACTCAAGTGAATATTGAAATATATTCAATCACCTCTTATTTTTATTTTTAACTTCTCTTTCTTCATCTGATACAGATTATTCAATTCATTAATATATCTAACCACCTCTACCCTTTTAGTCATTTTCCTCCTGTTCATCCCTCCCCATCCCCCTCCCCTCTTCTCCCTGCCCTCTCTTCCATCTTCCCCATCCCCTACAGAATAGTATTAGAAAAAGAAACAACATGAATTTTAAATATCAGAACACCACAATATCATTCAATTAATCATAACCACAATCACAATTCCACACAATAAATTCATACATCATACATACCTTCCCTCAAATCCACAAACTCAAATATCCAAATCCCATCTAATTAATGATCTCCTTTTAACCATCTAACCATCTAACCATCTAACCATCAAACCATCCTCCTTTCTTCATCCCCGCATTTTTCCAATCCAAATATCTATCTAATTCCAACTCCAGCTCTACCTCCAACTCCAACTCCACCTTCACATATAATTTTAATTATAACTTTAAATTCAACTCCACCTTCACATATAATTTTAATTATAACTTTAAATTCAACTCCAACTCCGACTCATCCCACCTATCCCAATCCATCTCAAACAAACCCACCTCCCCCTCCAACCCATCCTCTTCCTTAAAATTCTTCAACTCAACTCCATCCTAATCAAACAATCCCAGGTGATTCCACCACAACCACAACCACGACCACAAACTTCTGAAATTCATCCAACAACCATCTCTCTCTATATTAAAATCCCTATAATATATATATTCCTCTCTTCTCCCCGTCTTCGCCTCCTCGCTTAATTACTACCCCACCTCCCGAAGAAAAACAAGGGCATAGAACAGATAAAGTAAATAAATAAATTATCAGATATTATATATAAGATAATTAAATACACATCAATCAATACACTACTCATCAACTCACTTATATATACATTTATTTACCTATTCACCTATCCATCTATAACCACCTCATCGATTCATTCATTCATCTACTCTGCATTCACTTACATCATATTCACAAATACACATTACTACATCATGACAATAAAAACAACAAAGATTCAAGAATAAGCCTAAACATTCCATATAGTCAAAGGAATGCATTTCATCATTCCATATTGTCTTCATATCACTAGGTATCCTTTCCCAACCTAATATCTCTCAATGAATGATTTTCCCGTCTAACAACGAGTAAGTCAAGAGTAACTTAAATCATCAATCAACTCTTATCACTATAAGAATCTGTAAAACTCCTTAATCGCTAGATTCATTCCTATTCATCCGTGCGTTTGTCCTTCCTTCCCCAGATATCCACCAACGCATAGCCATTTGCAAACCTAATACAGAAATATGACTGGATATTCCCCCTATAGCGCCATGCATTATGTGAAATTCAGATCCATGTCCAGGTCCAATGCCAAATATAGTCAGAGAGTACAAAAAAATCAAAGACCATCAAGTTACGCCCACCCTGATTGCTAAGGACCTACTCCAAACGCAAACACAGAAATAGTCCACCCACACTTGTTTCCCAAATTCCGAAAATAGCAACGCAAAAACGGAAGACAACACAAACCAAGTAAAAAAACAAAAAACGAATAGAAAAAGGCCTGCTAATCAAAACAATATGTACCCAAACATCATTATCATTAACAAAAGGCCATAAGGCTTTCCCAAACTCTGCAATATCCTATTAACCCCCCTGAGCAAATATCAACGTCTTCCATCCATGAATAAAGAAGAGTAGAAGTTGATGGCTCAAATTTCATAATGTCGTAACATTCATCAAGTCATCAAGCGTGAATTTGATACACTATTGTTCAAGTAGCCTAGAAGCGTGAAGTAGAACTTCGGCCCACCGATGGTCGAGGCGGTTGATTCTTGGCTGTATTCCTTGATTTTTGTTGAGCTCCGGAACCAATTTTTGGAAAGCGCTGCGTAATATCGAGACCTGCATAGTCCGATAAATCTTCAGTGAGAAACTCACTGTTGAAAAAATCATCTTGAGGAAGGTCGAAGTTACTAAGGTTCAAGGTTGGGGAATTGAATTTTAAAGGTGAGTTGTTGTTTGGTTTACATGGAGAATCCATAAAGTTCAAACCTCCTTTCGTCGGAGATAGATATGCTGAAGGTCCACCTAGCGAGGGTGTAAGTTTGAAAATCGGTGTAGAGGTGAGGCTCTTGTTCAAGTTGAAATTGGTCACATCAGATAAGATGTTTGCAGATCTCGACCGATCCAAGCGAGGTCTCTTAGCTGATCTCTTCTCTGGTGATCCGTTGCTTGTACCCGGAAAGGAATCTTGAAATATATCAAAATCCGGAACATAACTGGAAAACATGTAGGGATTACTGTCAAAATTGAAAGCTGGGCTCCATGCACTGTCTTCAAGAACAGTGAGGCCACGGATTGGCGAGCCAACGAGTTCTCTAACCCTATCACGATGCATGCGAAGGTTTGTGTTTGGAGATATTGATGGTGGTGGTTTCAGAGGAGCCTTTAACTTGACAGCAGGAGTAAGGGGTGGCAGCATTTGGTAGTGATCATGTGGTTGAGCTCGACGTAATGGAGAAGATGATGGTGGGATGAATCCACTAAAGGACCTGCCTTTGCTGGGGCTATCGTACGAGGAACCACGAAGACGAGCGATTTCTTCCTCAGCCCGGCCACGCTTAATCCTTGGTCGATCAGCTTCAGATGTTAGCAACCGACTGACACCATTTGGTCTCATAGCCGAAGATTCAAGTGATGAAAAGTACCCACTATCATCCATTGACGCAAACTTTCGTTTGTGTGATCTAGTCTGTGATGAACATGGAAAGCGTGGAACAAGGGGTGGTGTATGATTACGTCTCGATGCATGGCGAAACACAGGAGGAGAAGAATGGATTAACCCTGTTGGTGGGGATGATTGCATTTGCGGGGAAGATGGAGGGGCGTCTCCCTCTTCAGCTTCGTGATTAAATTCTGAAGCAGGAATTGTAGCATCTGAGGATAACTCTGGGATAGGAGGAAGTTCGTTGTCTGGCAAGGTATACGTTGATTTTGGCAATGATACATCTTGGCTAGACGAGGGTAAATCCTTAAACATTGGCGTGGGTGGTGTAGGCTCTGGTGGGTCGACGGGCGTAAGGGCTGTGTTTAATACCGGGAGATTCTCGTTGGGACCTGCAGGCTTCCGTGAAGTCTTCTCCTTGATGAATTGATATTCCATTCCTGGTAGAATTGCCCAATAATTACCTTTCCCTGGATCATCCTTTGGTCGCTCCTGTTTTACAAAAGCCTTATTAAGACTAAGATTGTGACGAATACTGTTTTGCCAGCCAGCGTCCGCTGCATTGTAGAAGGTGTAGTTATCGGATATCCATTTGTAGATTTGCGCTAAAGTGAGGCGTCGGTTTGGAGCTCTTAAGATTGACATGCCGATCAACTGAGCATAACTGTGAGAAGGTTTGAAGCCGTCGTCGTGAATGGGCGGAAATGAATCCGGTTCCGGAAGTTCTCGAGGTGCCGACGTGTCATTTCCCTCCTCTACTTTCAACTTGTTCTGAAGTTTCGCTTCCTGAATGGGGGCTGCTTCCATCAAAGAGCGCTTTAGCGAAGGTTTTCGACTATACAATCCTTCCAAGGAAAAGTTGCCGGTTGAAAAATCGTCGCAAAAATGTGTTTGCGAATGCGACGAATATATAGAATTTGGACAGTTCTCTTTACCTTGAGGTTGAGTGTTCATGAAAGTGGTGAATAGTGCTTTCTGCGGGGCACTTTTATATTTAGGTTGAAAGGGTTGCTTCTTCGCAATCGAGTCGGTAGTGTATCGTGAACCTGAAGGTGGTGGCATCGGTACCATGTTCAGCTTATTGCCAAATGGTGCTTTCGAAGGCGAACTCGTAATATGGTTATTCGACTTCAGCGGTGAATGTTTGCTAGGTCTAGTTTGAGGTGGATTGAAAATCACATTTCGTTTCGAGGTGTTGTTCTTGATTGTTCTCAAGGGCGACAGTTTTTTTGAATTTCTTGAATTTTTCGTCGACGGCATTGGTGCGCTATCATAAGATGTGACGGGATCTTGATAAATTTGCAGCGGCTGCTGCGTGTAACGCGACGAAGACATTGTAGAGTGTCAACGACGCGCTGATAAGTATTGATGAGATTTAGTCAATCAAGGCGTGATCTGATGATGATGTGGTAATCTTGAATAGGTACCGGTAGGTGTGAAAAGCTGGAGCATTTGATGTTAGCCCTATGGAAAATATGTCATTCTGGAGAAAAACGCTCGATGGGATAGCGAGGACTATCTAAGGGCATGCATACCGAGAGTGGGTGCTCAAGTGTGTGTGTGCTGTCCAGGATCGACCACGGATCGGATTGTGGAGCGAGATTACGGTGGATTCCAAGTTTGGAAAAGCGAGGACGTAAGGGACAATGGCCTGGATTGCTGCCACTATCGTTCAAATTATGATATCGGGACCGTATGTGGTGGAGCGTTACGATTAGAAATTGAGACTGAAGTATTTAATGGTACTGAAATAGCGTCAAGTTGAAGACGAAAAGCCAGATGTATTGTGAGATGTGCTTGCGGTTGCGTAGGGAAAGATGGTGGCACAGCAATAGAAGGAAGAGAGCCGAAAGCGAGCGCAAATAAGGTGATGGAATTTGTACTGTACGTACTATGTGTACTGTATGAAGACTGAGCGGGGAGGAAAAGGATGGGAATTGTAAGACGGCGATATGCCGAGCACGAGAAAATAGGATGTGTGGAAGCAAGGAAGTGGCCAGAAAGTATTTATGCCTTGGCTATTCGGGCTATAGTAGACCGGCATGTATCAGGTAAAAAAAGAGTCGAATAGTTGATAGAAAGCAAAAAAAGAAAACCCAGAGCTAAAGTCGAGTTCTTTTCTTTTTTCGCCTTTTGAGATAAATGTTGTTTGATCTTTTGACTGAGTTCGTTTGATCAATATAAAAACTTTGGTAGAGTAGTATGACAGATATGGGTAAAACGTAGTTACTCCAATTGCTGTAAGGCAAAAGATGTAGTGATGATTTCACAGAACAGCAAGGTACCTCCTCCAGCATGCATCGAGTGCGACAATGTGGTGAAGATGCGGAGAGTGTTGTTTGTTGGTTGTACCTTTCCCGATGGTAAGGATAGCACGTACAGCACAGCGCGGTGCAGTAGGTAGGTACAGAATGGATGATGAGAGTTGCAAAGGGTTTGACGGTAGCTTGGTATACCTACCAAGAGGGTGTTACTGTAGGTAGTAATCGAATTGCCACGCAATCGATTGGATCTGAAGCAATTCTTCCAAAAGTGCTTCAAACTTAAAGGTGGCTCAAAGATGGCCAGGGCGTCTTGAACTTCTGGGGTGTTGGCGCTTCGGATGGATCAAAATTTGATCTTTGATTTTCTTATCTAGTCGTAGATTTTTGATTTTCGTTGGTTTTGATCGGATTGAGGTTTTGTCAAAAGTGGAATTTGATTTCCGTGCTAGTTGTAGCAATCAAAAAAGGTAACTTTCTGGGTAGAACATTAAAGAATTGATTATAAGGCAAGGGAAGGTCATCGTCGGTCGCAAAATTGAATGGAGATCCAAAGGGTATCAAAATGATTAAAGGGTAAGGCAGAGAGGAGGGGAAGATGAGGGAGAGGGGAAAATCGTGTTTACCTTTTTCTCAAAACCGCGTTTTAGCGTGTCATCATTTCAATTTTAGCTAACCAATTAAAATCCAACTTCTTGGGAAGGAAACGGAACTAAAAAAAGACATACGAAACCCTTGGGATTGATTAGCAGAATATCTACCGGTAGATGGACGCCAGCTACAACCAGGTACGAGTATGAACTTGTCAAATGTGAGCTGAAAATCCATGAAGCCATGAAAAGATAAATCGACCAATCTCTTGGAGAATCAATATCAGCAAGGGTCATGGTCATATATGATGCATTACCAAGTTCATCCCATAAATAAATTAACTCTGTTCATATTTTCTCATTTCCATTATTTAATAACTTAAATGAACATCCATCCCTCCGCTGGGTTCAATCATGAAGATCTAAAAATATTCTTCCACTTCCATTCCACCATTCCACCATTCCACCACATCACATCACCGAAAAGCGCAAGGCAACCCAAACCTTTCTGCACCCCACGCTGACGCTGATAGGAAGCAGATCATTTGCAGCAAAATGCCAAACGGGAAGGAAAAAAGGACCGGTAAATTTGAAGACGAGCTCAATGCCTGCCTGTAACACGCACACCAAGCCCTTTCCGTCCAAATTTTAAAATTAAATCAAGTACAACTCATCATGACGTTAACACACCACCCTCCCAGGACCAAAAGCTAGACCTAAAAAGTATTGGCACAACCCTAACCCTTTCGCTTTCCACTCACATGCTAATCGGTTTCACGAATTCCATCCATACAATCCCAATCCATACCCTTTCCCCTTCTCTTCTATCCCTGGATACTCAGCAAACGACCCCTCACAATTGCTTGTCCCTCTATACTATATACCTATATCGCAATCAGAGCAGCCCGTGAATCACTGACTACTCACCCACCATGACGAAACAATCCTAGCCAACATCCAAAAGGCTGACTGTTGAATCTTGATGAATTATGATGGGAAACGTTCGGTCTGGCCGGAGCATACGTCCTTAAAATCCTTATCGACTCGACCTCGCCCTCGCCCTCGACCTTACCAATTGCGGCCTCCCTCTTCCGGAAAACGAAGTTGATGTAATATGTATAATTTATGCGTTAATATAAGGAAAGGACCCGTAAGTATCTAGATATTTATCTCCGAAACATTTGAAAAGTCGTTCTGGAAGTTACTAGGTTGTCTAGCGTTGGTGTGTGGAGAGTTTTGTAGGGCTTTGGATCTTCGGCGAACATGGAGCCCTACCCCAACGCCCAATATGTTCATGCATATGTATTGTACTTGACTTTGATTCGTGGAGAGGCGGTCAAGAAGTAGAGACGGGAAGCTCCCTTATGCAGCTCGTTTGTTTCACTATCAATCACGTGGAGAAGGAGGACTGGTTGCTCATTGTCATACACTTCATATATCGCACAAGTCTATGTACTGTAGTTTCATCGTCATACAAAAAATGCAGCGTCATACAATGCCGTCCAACAGCCTCGAATGCCATTCAACCCTCTCTTGTCGAGGTATTTCAAAAGTCCCATTTAGATCAGTTCCGTTTCCCTTTACGCCGCCCATGCTACTTTATCCTGATTTTAAAATTGCTCAATTGCTCAGATGCCACTGAACATGAACATCGTACTCAACATTGCCGCTCCAAATGCCATTGTTTGTGGAATCGAGCTTATACTTCCAACCGATCGACCATGTACAGCACCGGGATAATTGCACGTAACTTGCCCGCTCTCATTTGCCGTTCTTCGCACGCCATAACTTGTATCGAAGCCTGTATCTCCTGGGGTAGGGCACGCGAAGTTCATGATGGCAGGGCAGGCACGGACAATCCCATAGCATAGATCCTCACAGGGTAGGATCTCCTTATAAGGCCCCGGCTGGACCAGTGTATCAATAGCCACATTTCGAGAACCGTTCATAGCCAATGAGGAGTTTGCTAGGGTGAGTTGCTCGGGACTAAGCATTGTACGGTTTGGAAACGGCTGTCCCATGGCTCGTTCCTGTAACCATGGAAAATCATTTGAAAAATCGGTGCATCTTGGTATGGTGACTGAACAAAGCCAGTTTTTATACGCAGCATCACAAGTAGTGCAATTTTGCGCAAGTGAATACTGAGCAGACGAAGTAGTGTTACAAGGAATCTGTGCTAAAGCTTTCCTGAAATACTTGTAAGACTCGTAGGTTGATTTATCGTACCATTCTGCAAGAGCGGAAGTGTTTGGAAAGTTGTTGGGGTTCGACGGAACTGTCCAAGCAACCTGATCGCAGAATGTGAGATTATACACGAGGGCGCAATTGTCGGCTATGCAGGGAATTAGCTCAGTAAGTAAATAACAATCATCACAGCAACATACCCGAAATTGTCGAAAAGGTCATGGCTTTCCAGACTTGTCCACCACCGCCTACTCCCTCGCGCCCAAGAGCGGTTGCGTTACCATTCATTGCGAGAATACCATAGTAGAATGTGCCAGCAGTTAACCCGTCCAAGTATAATTGCTGTTTGGGATAGTCATCTTCGCCCCTTGTAGTCATCGACACTTGGATTTTGCCAGTACTCTGACCTCCATTAATGGTTCCTGCTATTCCCGCCTTGTTCTCCAGTCCACAATACGAATATTGCAGGCCTGTTACGGAAGAATTGGCCGTTCTGCTGGCGAACATGGTAAAGGGAGGTGTCAGATTAACCCAATCATTGTATATTGAGCCATATTCTGTGGTGAGATCATGGGTAACAAGCAGAGCTGAGACACTATCACTATCAACAAGCAGGAGATTTGACTCATCGCTGTGGTAATAATGGTAAGGCGCATCAATCGATGCAGCAATCTGCGCGTTCCATATTCCTGTGTAGTCCGCGCTCAGATTCGAGCCTGACAGACTAATGTAAACATCCCCGGTAGCATTTAAAGTTATCAGCGCGGCTCCGCCATCCAATTTGTACGATTGTTGCAGAGTGTCGTCCTGTCCAGGTCCAGGATTCTTGTTCTCCCCAGACTCTGATATGTAGAGTTCTAGCTGCGAGGGTGCCTCCATGTTTGCCTCTTTAGCTTCGGGCTGGGTGCAGGTATTAACCGTGATATATAACATCCTAGTACTCGCAGGGCTAGATTGTCGAGGCAATAATATTGAATCTGCACCCTTATCTTCGGGTGGGGTCTGCTCCTCGTCTTCAACTCCAAGAAACTCGAGGTCCGAAATCTCAAAAGCCACTTCACCCGTATCAGCGACACTTTCAGCATTCCTTTTCGCAAACCGAACAGGAGAGGGTAGACCGCTTGCTTGTGGAGAAAGGGCTCCCCATAATGAGGAGTTTAGAAACGAAAACGATATCGTTTGTCCTTGTTCGATGTTTGTTGTTACAGCGCGATTGTTAAGTAATGGAGTGGGATCAGTCTCCGATGAAACCCTCCCAATTATGCCCCGATCAAATCCTACAAATTCGGACTCATATCCATCGGCTTCTAGTTCTACAACCTCGTGTTCACCATCCAGTTCCAAGATATTTATGTCCATCAACCTCTCATGGTTATGATCTTCTGGTCGTATCGAATCAACATCGGCCGCATATGCGAAGTGAGAGGATGAAAACGTCAAATATAATATCAATAGCATTATCGACCCCATGAGAGACGCAGCCAGCCGCGATTGCAGCGGACTGAGCTTTGGCAGAGGCATTGCAATTGCGGTATTAGGAAAATGCCCATTGGAAAGTCGCAAATCTCGTCACTGGAGACTCTAAGCATCAATTTATTTATTCCAGTTTTCAGTGGATCCGGCCTGCGAATTTCATATCTGCAATCGAGCGAATTTTTAAAGAAAGTGGGTTGTTCGATGAAAACCGTTGGAGGAGAGTAACTTGTGGTGTTTGAGTGAAGTCTCAAGCTCTCAATTCTCTCACTAACCTTACTGTGTACTGATTGACCTCTTGACCAATGATCGAGCTTCAATTCTAGTTTGGTGCCGTAATTACCCCTATAATTGTATTGGTTTACAATTTATTTACAGTCCTACTACGGCAATTACGATGGTATTTAGAGTCAAACGTGCAAATATCAAATTGCAGATTTTCCATTAAGCATTTCGAGGTAGTTGTAACACGGATTTTATCAATTCGGCCTTCCTATTGTCATATTATACGTACCACTACCTAAACAAACTGTCAACAATACGTCCCCGACCACATATCCCATCAATTTGAACCAAAAAAATACGAGACTATTGGTGAATTTCAGGCAATATCAACAAAGCACTCGAATTGTCCCACAGATGATGATAAGTTCGTTACAATGTCCCACCAACATCATTCATGCCTGGCAGTTTCTGCTCCACCCTCTACGCCCACGGCTCAAGACCCCGCCGTCTCATAATCTGACGCCTACAATTATCATTCATGGCTCCACGCATGTTCCCACCATTCTGCCCATGTATTGCTGAGATGGATGATTTCGGCAGCACGATAGTGGTACACACTTTGCTGGTCCATTACAAGGACTTGTCAACAGTAGCGTTAACCTTGCTAGCACCTGAGAAGTATCTGGAGAAGACTGGTGAAATGAAGGAGCGGAAGACGATTTGGGCACCGCTAATAAAGAGGATTAGCCCTCTCTCAGAATGCGTGCGTGGTTGGGGTCATATGAAACTTACCTGGTGACTGGGAGTGCGAGCCACAAAACGAGGATGAACTTGAAGGTGTAGTAAAAGGGGAACCAATATACAACAGTGAACACACTCTCAAAAACAGTCAAGAAGGCGAAGACGACCCAGTACTAGAGGTTTAAATATATTAGCACTAGTTCAATCAACTATCAATTGCAAATTATTTACCGTGAGCCACTGGGTGTCGTCCGCTTTTCCAACACTGAACAAAGCTTCTAAAGAGTAGTACCCTGGAAGAACAAATCCAGCGAGGTTGGTAAGAAGTTGACCTCCAATGTTGAAGAAGATGAAAAAGAAGTAAAATGCAATAACACCCAAGAAAGCGTAGACCTTGGGAACGTTGCTTTGCTTTTCGAGGTTGTTCAAGGTTGGGTATTTGGAGAGCTTGGGTAACACAATTAGCCAAACGGTTCATACATCAACAGAGCCTGGCACGTCCATCGTAGCCAGGAAACCATCAGTCTTCCAGAGATTCGCATCAAAATCCGGAGTGTGCGGGAACTTACTTCCTTATCAATTTGGGCAATGGTGCCCTGGACTTTGTCTTGGAACGACATTTTTAAAGATATATGTCGCGCAGAGCTACTAGTGAGGTCGTTGGCTTGTATTGGGTTAAGTTGTAGAGATTTTGCGAGTGCAAAATTTCAAGGAGCTTATTGATATTTGGGTTATTTGTGTTGTTTGTGTTTGTGGGACGGTTTGTGAGGAAGGAGGATTCTATGGTTGGGCAAAAAGTGTTCTTTGTCTGACGCTACTATGACGAACCGGAGAAGCTTGGACACCCGATCGGGGGAGCGGGGGTCAACATCAAACTCTGCGCACAAAGAGCAAATTTTGGTAGAAATATACTGGAATTTATTAATGCACTCAAGGAATTTCTTCTCTGCTCACCACAAAGACGTTTGTCTAAAAGTGTTTTAAAAGGGATCTACTAAAATAATCTGTTGCACGTATCAAGTTCTTGAAAGTTCTTGTCTTCCTCTTCTTTGGTGCGGAAGCTGGTAGAAAACTTCGGAGGAATGTGGACAAGAGTGGTGGGGGGACCTTAGGGCTTATATTTTGTCTGCTTTTTATTGGTAGATAGCGACCGGGAAGACTTGAATATGCCAACTGTACAATCAAATAACTTTGCACCAACAGCAAAGGCTGCAGACTAGACCGACGAAGTGTTTAATAAGATTGAAGATGGATGGTAAGCTCGATATCAGTTGTTGATGAAGGACATCAATTTTCAGTCCTCGAGCTAGCCGTGTTTCTCTTATGCCATAATCCAGAATATATATATGAGTTCAAAAGACATAAATGATAAATGCATTGTATTGAGTTATTTCATAGTCATCTAGTCATCGAGAGACCTCCCAATGAGCCAGTTATTCCTTGATCATATTCAGCTATACGTAGTATGTACATCAAAACTCAATCTGTACGTAAGTTGAGTGTTGGAGTTAAACGTAGTGATAGCTTGCTGTTGGAAGATGACAACTTAACAAGACGACAAGATCAGCCAACATTCCTCATGGTAATGAAGACTAGTAAGTTCTCAGATGACGGAATACATTCGGGCATCTAGCAAAACATGTGTAAACACTAGGAACAGATTAGAGTAACATAATAGATTCGACATTATAATATGCCTAGGTAGGTACGTATAAACGGTGTCTAAACTTATTAGCTGGAGATTGGGGAAGAGCACGAGTAGATTAGAACATTGAAAAGAATTCAAATAGATAATAATGATGGATGCTACTTAATCTACAAGATACGGGAGGACATAATAGAACGAATACCTAGGCATTACATTCAGCTCGCAGTAACAATTTGCAAAGCATACCTCGTAAACATGTGATATTACTTGTCAGTGGTCGAGGGCTGTTCTTATATTTTAATCTGCTTCTTTCCTTCCTTCCTTTCCATCGAGTCTTCTCCATTCATTCCTTCATGCCTTTCTTATTGAAGCATTCGCAGCAAAAGTACTCCTGGTGCTCCGTACATCACTCGGTACCATAAAGTCTAATAGCTGATAAAGGCTGGTGGAACTTTGTCATACAGTTCTGGAATAACTTTGACAACTCCCAACAATATGAGATGCATACCGGCAGCATACGGTACTTTCATTCAAGACATTTCCATTGCTTTGCATGAGCTAGCTGCGAAAAGTCGAGTCTCCGAGTTCACCGCCAACATAAGGGAAATTAGAATTTGGAAGAATGCGAAGAATGCGAATAATGATGATATAAATAATGCAAATTGATGTATTCCTCAATCCCATATCTAGTATTCAGAAAAAGTATCTATGCAGTGCTTTCGCCCATTTGAAGAATTGGAAGTTTCACCAGTTTCCCAATCCAACCTTTATTATTATGATTGATGTTTGTTTTGTTGTGAATCCTCCAATCATTGAACTAAGCCTAATCTAGACTGGGTTCTGCTTCCCCGTTAACCGGAATACCTCAAGACTTGGTAAACAATTGAAATCAACCTTTCAAAAAACATATCACGACAAAGGACGACAACAGGAACGACTCGCTCTCCTGTCAATCGGTAAGTATCTATATCCCACAATCAGATTGGCATCATAGTATTAGAAGTCTATAAAGCCAAAAAGTCAAGTCAAGAAAGAGTACACATCGCAAAATAAACAAAGCCCCAGCCACTTTTTCCGTTCATTTTCTTCGACTTCACGAACAACCTCGCATGGAAGTAATGGGTAAGTGATGATACCCGTCTCTAACATACGACGCGCTGCAGTGCGCGAATTGTTCAAATGTGTGTATAGATTCTAACTACCTTAACATATTGAAGATCAACAACAATCCGGCGAAAAAAATCCTGTCAAACGATCGAGATCCAACACAGCGATGTCCTCCAAACCACGCAAACGTCCTCAATCTCGAGCTTCCACAACTAGTATTCATAGCGGACTTGCACAGCCAGCAATGGACCAGCAGTATATGGACCAGCCACAGTGGTTTGAGCACAACTCCAATCCACAACACAACAATATTCCTCAATTGTCAGCCGAAGACATGGTTATGCATAGTGCTTCGCAACTACAAAATCCCCGACCTTATGATATGGAGCATTCCCTCAATGGCGTCTCGAATCACAACATGCAATCTTATCATTCGGAAGTGCAGTATAGACCTGAAAATGGACGTCAATCTATACCAATGGATAATTATGCTCAAAATTATGGAGAGGGTGACAGTCAAGTCTTAGAAGGTCGCAGTGATGAGCAGGATGAGTTAGACTCTGTAACGGGGACAAACGGAACAACAAAGAAGGCCTCGAGGTCAAGCGCCGCCAATGAGTTAGAAATGAGACAATTATTCCAATCAAATAAACACCGCACCTTACCAGAAGTTGCCGCGGAGCTTCTGTTAAATGAAAGAGGACCACAGTCGGAAAGGCAGAGACAAGTATTTGCTATGCTCTGGTATGTGCATCATGTTATGTAGCTTGAATCACACTAACAAATTTCTTTAGGATCAACAAAGTCTGCGATAAAGGTACAGGCTCTGTTCCAAGAGGTCGTGTCTATGCGAACTATGTTTCAAGATGCGGCACAGAGAAGGTAACGGTCTTGAATCCTGCTTCCTTCGGCAAACTTGTTCGCGTGCTTTTTCCGGGGTTAAAAACTCGGAGACTTGGTATGCGCGGAGAGTCAAAGTATCACTACGTCAACTTCAGTCTCAAGGATGACCAGCCACAATTGCATGAGACTCAAACTCAGCAACCCATCACAAACTTCAACGATGCGAATTTTGCGCAAAGCTTTAAGTAAGTTAATCACCATCTCCTATGTAAATTTATTGCCAATGTTAACCAAGCAGTCAAAGCATGACATCGCAAATTCAGTACCCCGTGGATAAGTATCCAATCGATAGAGCTCCATTTCCATCTCCCGCAATTGCTCAAGAGCCCGAGCAACGCAAACAACGATCGGGAGGATTCATTAGACCTCACAGTCTCTACACCCACCCAGTGGTCACTAAGCTTGCAGATCTCGAATGCACAACAAAGACACCTCAAGTCCTTCACTTTGCGCCTCTAGGGGAGCCTTCTTTGCAAGAATATGGAGCTATTTTACTCCCCAAAATCCAGCCATTTTTGCCCACGGGCACGGATTCAGATTCAGCACTTGCATTATCTGCGCTTTATCGCTCTCATTGCACTTCTCTCGTTGAACAAGTTCGTTTCTGTAAAGAGAAGACATTCTTCCATCTTTTCACAGCTTTTCAAGGCACTCTAACGATGCCCGTGCAAAAATTGTTTGCCGATAAAGCCCTCGCGCCGTGGATTAACCACTGCGATATTATTATGTACCAAAGTATGATGCGTGTTGTGGCACCTCTGACACTTCAAGTTGTGCCTAAAGTAGTTTTGGACACTTTACGCAACATCTCCGACCGTCTAGTTAAACATATTCAAAACTCATTCCACGGTCAACCGGCGCATGTTATTGAAGCGAAAGTCGGACCAGCTACAACTTTTGCTAGTCTTTTGGACAAAGAATTAAGAGTGAATCTAACTGCTCATGCTGCCGCAAACATGCTGTCTAACCCTTTCAATCGTAATTCAATGTACGAGGACTTTATAACAATGGTCAACATAAGAAAGGTTGCGGAAAGCGTGCCTACAAGGGGGATGGATGACGTAGTTAATCTCTTGATAACGGATCTACGTGATCTTCTCGATCCTAGCGAGGTATCTTGGGAGGTAGAAGGACAAACCCCTTTTGGAGAAATGGTTGCGCGCATTGGTCGTCAACGACAAGCGAGCGTCCATGCCGACCCAACTACAGAAAATGTTCTCGATCGTTGGGTAAACATGCTTCTCTCGCTACCTGGCAAATTTCCGTATGCTACACACGCAGAAATCGTTTGGTGTGTCCAAAAAATTGGCACAGCTGTGATGAGAGATCTTACTATCGCCCAAGGCAAAAGCTTTGGCGCTTGGTGGGTAACTAAATGTTGGTTAGACGAGATGATTGCATTTATGGCAGAGCAAGGAGGTTTTATGCAGCGAGAAATCAGTCAAGGAACGATGGGGGATATGCCTAAGAACCCCTCAGCGAGTCGAGGGAACAGTCAGCAAGAAGGTCGATACAGTAGTGGAAATGATGAGTTCCTTGGGCGTGGGGTGAACGGCGAGCGGAACGACTCAGCTCCTCGACCAATGGATCTTGCAAGAGAGGCTGCAATGAATGCAGCTGCTGGTCATGATGATAGTGGGATTGGAATGAGGACGCCTGAGGATGAATTTTCAATGGGGAAATATGGATTCGTCCAAGATGATGGGCATACATCGATGGAATCTAATTCTCTTCATGCTATATCACAAGGATCCATGTCTTGAGTTTTTGGATGGAACTCTACGTATTGGGTAATTGGGTCAAAGGCGAGGCGTAATGGGTGGTCAAGGGTTTGGATTTGGAAAATGTGACAGGGAAGGACGGATTTTTAACGACCAACGATTATACGAATGGCTGTAGAATGGATGGATACCTAAGGTGTAAAATTGGGATGGTCTTGATTGTCTTACTCGGGCGGCTTGAGTATTTGTTCCCTGATTTATTGAAGATTTGGCTCAGTGCTATTGGAGTATCGGGTAGGATGGCGTTTGCGCGGAAAGTTAGCTCTACTGTTGTAATTATCTATACCGGGAAATAATTGTGATGAGAAAGGAAACGCACAAATTTCAGTTTCCATCTATGATTCAACTGCTCAACCTGTTCTTCAAAGCTTCCATGTGACAGCGTTGTCTTTTGAGTGATTTCTAGCATTAAGGGTCCAAAAACCTTCTGAAAAATCCAAGTATCAACACCGGTCCTTGTTGATATCATTTGCTTTTACATGTTGAGTAAATCACTTGCCGTCTTGCTAGACGAGACATTCCAATGTTATCATTCTTCTAGTGACAATGAATAGGAAGTGTACCTGATTGGCGTTCCGTCACATCAATGAACTTGAAGGGAGCCTTTGATCGTTTTACCCCCTCCTTGATTAGTAATTTTCTCTCTTTGTGAAAATCAGGAGTCTAATCTGAGTCTAATGAAGATATAAGATCACGCAATATCATCTCTACCTCAATAAATTCAGACGAATGAATGCTTTATAAATATACTCAAGATTATTTAAATAACTCGATGTACATCAGGTCAGTACGCACACATTCAAAATGCAACCATTCCCCCTTTTTCAATTTCTCCATAAATCTTATCTTAGCTCCAATTTATTTTCCTTAACGTCTCGCTAATGATAGAGAAGTTTGAATTGGAGGTCTGACGTGACTGAATTGGTCCCGCATTACTGGGGTCCGATATGATGCCGATGCAGGTTCGAAAATAATTGTTTCTCCTGACGAATTATACATATCACTGGTATGACTCTTTTTAAATCAACCTCTCAACTTTTCTACACATTTATTTATATTCCCCATTCTTCTTCAAAATAGCCCAGTTATTCATTTCAAATTTAAAACTAATTCACCTTGCAGTAATCAACTGGGATTATCCACTGGCAGTTTTGGACAATGACAACTGAAGTTCAGTGCAACGGGCATGTTGATGCTTCACCGTTAATTTCCAATTCTTTGAAGCACAACGACAGTCATCGAAGCTGGGTAGTACAGAAGTTTGGTGGCACAAGTGTGGGCAAATTTGCTGTGAATATTGCAGAAGATATTGTTCGGTAGGTGCATTGTGGAACATTGCCAGTCAAAGCGATTCTGAAACTAATTGGCCTTCCAGTGCAAGCTTGAAAGACCATAGAATCGCAGTTGTCTGCTCGGCGAGGAGTACTGGAAAGAAGGTCGAGGGCACAACAAGTCGGTAAGGGTCTTTGAAACCCAGGAGAATTGCGCATGAGTAGATATACTAATGCTGGTCTTTACAGATTATTAGAGATCCACGGTGTCCTTCAATCAGTCAATTCTTTAAAAGACACAGATTCGGAACACTACAGGAGCTTGGCCAGCAAATACGAAGCGCTGGTGGATGTTATCTGCAATGATCACATTGCGGCAGCGAAGTCACATATACAGGATGAAGCTATAGCCTCGAAACTCGCAGAGGACATTGAGACGGAGTGTAAGGAAATACGAGAATACCGATTAGCCGTTGAAAGATGGCATCTAGAGATTGATTCAAGATCGAAAGATCGCCTTGTCAGCTTTGGAGAGAAACTTAGCTGTAGATTCGTCGCAGCTTTATTACAGGATAGGGTAGGCTATCTTAAATATTTTAAATTGCCCGATGCTTACAATAGTCTATAGGGAGTTGATGCCGAATACCTAGACCTCTCAGACGCAATACATTTCAAGTCGCCGAAGGGAATGAACTTGGAGTTTTACAGAGACGTGGCTGCGGCAATAAAAGAGAAGATCGACGCCTGTGAGGACAGAGTGCCTATTATTACTGGATATTTCGGAACTGTCCCTGGTGGTTTAATGGATGGAGAAATCGGGCGAGGATATACGGATCTCTGCGCAGCATTAGTGGCTGTTGGAGTCGCGGCGGAAGAATTGCAGGTATGGAAAGAAGTTGATGGTATATTTACTGCAGATCCCTCGAAAGTGCCAACTGCGCGACTTTTGTCCACTATAACACCATCCGAAGCAGCAGAATTGACGTTCTATGGTTCCGAGGTCATTCATCACTTGACTATGGACCAAGTAATCCGAGCGACCCCACCCATCAGGATCCGAATTAAGAACGTTAAGAACCCGCGAGGAAATGGCACTATCATTCTACCTGACCCTATATTAGAACCTTCGCAGCATACCCATAGCAGAAGCCCGAGCCCTGTGGACTCGAGGAAGACGCCCAAGCGCCCTACAGCCGTCACTATCAAGGACAAAATATCCGTCATCAACGTACACTCGAACAAGAGATCGATTTCGCACGGGTTCTTCGCCAAGGTGTTTTCTATACTGGATAATCGACAGATATCTGTTGATCTTATTTCAACAAGTGAGGTCCACGTTTCCATGGCCGTTCATTCAGCGCACATCGCCGCCGAAGAAATGCAGCGGACCAAGGCGGAGCTCCAAGAGTGCGGCGAAGTAAGCATCCTTAGTGAAATGGCCATCCTCAGCTTGGTTGGATCGGAAATGAAAAATATGATTGGAATTGCCGGTAAAATGTTTTCTACCCTAGGAGAAAACAACGTCAATATCGAAATGATATCTCAGGGTAAATTTAGAATCTCCGTCCCGTACATCGATTCGACAACTAACAAGCGACATTCAGGGGCGAGTGAGATCAACATATCTTGTGTCATAGATGCTTACGAAGCAACACGCGCGATGAACATATTGCATACAAATCTTTTCACATTTTTAGAATAGATAAAAGAGAGTATTCAAAGGAATGGCGTTTGGAACTTATGGAATTGGGCATGGTGCATTGGCGGCATTAAAAGCTTGGGGAATAAATTAATACACGTATCCAGAATGTGTATGTTTATATTTTCGTTGTATAGAACTTCAACTACCCGGTCATACCCTGCTGCAACATGTTTGCTCGGGCATTGGTTCTGACCTCATTCCAAATCGATGGTCTATCCGGATCATCTTTAGCTTTTTTACTCTATGCTAGGGGCGTCTTCATCGTTTCTCCAAGGCCACAATAAAGTCGCCGGCCACCTAGTAGACCAAATAGGAGAATAGGAGACCTAAAATGGGAGTTCTGAGTTTCCAATTCATTTGAAGGATCGGATATATCTAAAATAACAAGTGAATAAAACACGCTTGAAGACCATGGTTTTTCGAGCATTTAAAGCTTAGGTCTAGTCTGCTGCCTTTGGAAAAGTCGGCGCCATGATTGCGGTGAAATGGAGCCTCATTGTGATTGCAGAACCCCAACCCCGTTTCAAGTGAAGCACACGGCATGATCTTATGTCGAGACATGGTGATGATCTGAGATTCTATTCCCAGAATGGACTTGGCCGCAGCACCACAATCACCCTAATATGTATCTCGACCAAAGCAATGCTAAGTGCCACTGCCATGCGAATATCTAGTGCCGCACCGGAAGATAATCGCCTTCATGCACCTCTTTTCACACTGTCAGAAATGGTGTTAGACAATTACAATATCACATGTGCGGAGCTTATGTACCTATTTTCGGCTCCCCTCGCTGCGTGATATTATCTTCCTCCCGCTCAATGTAGCTTTCCGTAGCATGCTAAGGAAAAAAGCAAGCACTATGTCTAATAAGCTAATAGGTGGATACTTCGAACGATTTAGACTGGTATTGCCTGATTCCGTCTCAGTTCCTATGAGTAGGTTGTGCAATTCGAAATCCATGTACAACCAAGCTGACAATTATCAAGCCATCAGAAGATCAAGATTATGAGCCTCATTTAACACAACCTCTCACCGGTTGCAGTGTAAGACGCCGATTTTCCTTTTTGGACATATGTCAGAATCTCGTTCGATGTATGTTCGTCCCATTTCATCGTCATTTTGTTTGATGGGAACTATTTTCAAGGTTATTCTTTCCACATTCGATATATCTCTAGCTGCTGTTCGTCTTTAATAATCATCAAGTCATCATTGATCAAAAATTAGCTGGTCACTTCGGATGATATATGGTCCGATCTCCAATGTCACATACAAATCTCTACTCAGATATTGCCAAATGCACATGATTTTGACAACTCGGGAGGCGAGAAACAATAATACACTATCTTTTATAGATACTGTAGTTATTTTAATTAAAAAAATTCTCTTAGGATATGAATCATAACTGCCTCACATCGTATTTGGAGAGAACTGCTCTCCACAAGCTAACCCCAGATAACGTGCCAGTGTGGTTCTCCATACAAAACCCCAATTCCACAGCATAAACTAAATCCTCACCAGTTCTACAGCATAGCGCATACATGTACATACATCAATGCACGCACGTATAGGTACAGATCGTATATCATATCTAAGGGAAATCTGGCGAGATTAGCAGTTAAGTTGGTTGGTTTATTACCTCTTTCTCCGTAAAGGTGTTACGACAATAGCAGTGAGCACCCGTTTGTCAATGTTGCATCCGTAAGGCTTCTCTGCTTCTTCGATATCAGACCATTTAGCTAGTTGCCCTCTCTTCATGAATTGCTAACTCTGTAAGGAAATTTACAGCTTTGTGGAACTATTTTCTAGGATTGCATGTAATTAGCAGGCAATTTTACTTTTATTTTGTCTTCCTTGCATTGTTGCTGGCAAACGAAACTCAGGGATTTCTTAAAATTGACTCGAAAAATACAATGAAGCTGGTTTATACATACCACAATCACCTCTTAATCCAAGCTTAGGAAACCAGCCCAGGATCAAAGTGTACTCCGTAAGCATGATATCAAGGATTCACGACTCACGATGCGCATAAGTGTGAAGCTATTGGCTCAAATCAAGCTGAACAATCACAGCTAAGAAGTAGCTGCAGGTTCGCTGACCACAGCGGCCGGTATTGTGTCACGAGGAGAAAACACTGCAAAAGTCGTTGCCATCATGACAACGGAGGATTGAAAGATTGGAGGTTGAGGAAAATATGTATGAATCGATAAACCAAGAAAGCAAAGTGGCACAAAGATCACTCGCACCACAGCCGGGAGAAATGAGTGTTTGGCTGTCTCAGAGTTTGTAGCTCCAAGAACGAACACATCCTTAGAGTCAGGTTTGGATTTTTCAATACGGACAGACTTGAAGGCTTGAGCATTTTGGAATTTGGGAAAAGTTTCGTTGGATAGGATACTGACGAATGGTGACCCTGATCCGTTATCAGTCCCTCGATGATTGTTATCATCAAGAGTGTTTTTTGACTGGCTCAGGACGCGATGGATTTCATTTCACAAATATTCCTGGTAAAGTATCCAGTACATATCGGCATTGTCCGGTGATTTTTCTTTCCAAGAAAATTAAGTCTTTTCTATGTTATGCCTAATCAGCTCGGCAATTAGGAGTATTTGAAATTCATCACTTGTAACACGAGAGAGATGTTCGTGTTCCTAGTGGACATAGGCGGACTTATCTACGTCTGATCATAGCGAGTCGAACTGAACTATGTACAAATTACTTCTAGTATATCAGATAATGTGGTCAGCGCCCAGCTGCTCCTCTCGGTAGTGTATCCCGAATTTCGCGGACTTGATCCCCAAGTGGGTTATTGTCCCGATTTGAGAACGAATATCCTCAGGAAGGTGCTGCAAAGATACTGGACGTGGACTGATAGAAGCTACAAGGCTGTGTGTAGTCTTGCTCCCAGTCATCATTTGGACAAATTCCTTGTAAAATACTCGGGGGAAAATAACCTTAGATAAAGGTGTAGAGGTAGCAAGATAAATCAGGCCTTTAGAAAGTTGAGCCACCG
Organism: Sclerotinia minor; assembly: GCA_025389075.1. Taxonomy (NCBI): domain Eukaryota; kingdom Fungi; phylum Ascomycota; class Leotiomycetes; order Helotiales; family Sclerotiniaceae; genus Sclerotinia; species Sclerotinia minor. The sequence goes on from QRFH01000004.1 coordinate 1,308,793, forward strand.
TAACTACGCCGTTAATCTGAGAGTTCAGATCCAGGTTGTTTGACTGATTCTGTCATGCTACACGTTACGCACGGCTGCAGTGACTACCGGGCATGTGCCATCCATATGTTCTGTTACTATTTCCGCCATCTATACTTTGCCTTCATCGTATTTCTACCTTTTCTTCCCTTTGGCTCAAAGATTCCCAAAATTTGATCCCGCGCTTTCGGTCGCAACCCGTTTCTCTCAGTGCTTTCGATCAGTTTATACAATCCAAACATCTCTTGTATTAGAGTCTTGACGGACTTAACATCGTAATTCTCTTGGGCCTTTAATATCTTGCGTTTCATGTCTATAACGGATGGATGTTGGAGCAAACGAGTTTATTAACGTTTTGGGCATATCTCAAACACAACAAAAATCATATTCATTCTACCTTGGCAGAGTTTGTCCGTGAAGCCGGACCAATAGCTGGACAATCTTACCTGGCTGATCAATAATAAATACTTAAGTTTTACAATAATCTGTGGCCATGTATATAGCATCGACCATATAAAAGGACTCATATCACAATCATTTTATCCAAGAGAAAACCACCAACTTCACTGCATGATAGAATATACAATTTTCCATCATGGGTTGGGTAACTATAGTTAACGGTCTTTTGGCGATTCTAATGCTTATTGGAATTTAGGTGGAGAAGACGAATATGACCGTGGCGAAGAGCCCCGTTGGAAGAAGATTCAGGTTGGAATTTTCTGGGCATAGATACGAGAGGAAAGGCTCCAGGTTTCTGACGGAAGTAAGAGCTGGTCTCGCCACTTTTTTTGCTATGGCGTATATCATCTCAGTCAATGCTTCCATTGTATCAGGTTAGTTTTAGAAACATATCTCAATAATTTCGCTGACACTCCGAAGCTACCGGAGGAACTTGTATATGCCATTATCCTCCCGATTCCACGGATCCATTTTGCCTAGACAGTTCGACGGATCCCAGTTACCAGATATGCGTTCAGGAGGTCAATCAAGATCTGGTTACAGGCACGGCAGCGATATCTGCTCTAACGAGCTTTTGCATGGGGGTCTTTGCAAATATGCCTATAGCTCTAGCTCCAGGCATGGGACTTAATGCATATTTTGCCTACCAAGTCGTCGGGATTCATGGCCAGGGACCGGTCTCATACAGACTAGCATTAACAGCTGTATTCATTGAAGGACTCCTCTTTGTTGCACTTTCCATACTCGGACTGAGACAATGGCTTGCGCGCGCCATACCCCGAAGCTTGAAAATCGCCAGCGGTGCAGGTATCGGGCTCTATCTCGCTCTCATTGGACTCACCTACAGTGCGGGAATCGGTGCTATCACAGGCAGTAATGCTGATGTACCGCTCCAACTAACAGGTTGTATACCTGAATTCATCGCCCCAGACGGAACATGCACGTCGGGTAAAATGCGAAGTCCGACTATGTGGCTTGGTATATTCGGTGGGGGAATGTTCACGGCGTTCCTGATGATGTACCGTGTCAAAGGTGCCGTCATAGCAGGAATTCTCCTCGTTTCCATCGTTTCATGGCCGCGCAATACTTCTGTTACCTATTTCCCTCCCACCGTTTCCGGCGATGCGGCTTTTGAGTTTTTCAAAAAAGTCGTCACTTTTCATCCCATTTCTCGAGTGCTCGCTGCGCAGGATTGGAATATCACTGGAGCTGGCGCAGGGCAGTTCGCTTCCGCGCTTGTAACATTTCTTTATGTCGATATACTTGATTGTACGGGAACATTATATTCAATGGCACGTTTCTGTGGAGCCATCGATGAAGATACACAGGATTTTGAAGGCAGTGCCGTGGCTTACCTAGTCGACGCCTTTGGCATATCTCTTGGTTCTTTCATGGGCTCTCCGCCCGTCACTGCATTTATTGAATCTGGCGCCGGGATCTCCGAAGGAGGAGTAACGGGTCTCACGGCAGTCACGACCGGTTTTTGTTTCTTCATCAGTCTGTTCTTCGCCCCGATCTTCGCTAGCATTCCTCCCTGGGCAACCGGCTGCACTCTCATCCTCGTTGGCGCAATGATGGCGCGCGCCTGCACAGAAATTAATTGGCGATACCTAGGCGATTCTATCCCGGCTTTCTTAACGCTAGCCATCATGCCTTTTACATATTCGATTGCCTACGGACTAATCACAGGAATCGTCACATACACGCTCCTCAATACTTCCGCATGGGCCCTAGCAAAGATGTCAGGAGGAAGAATCATGCCGCACGACTATGAACTGAAAGATTACTGGACCTATAAAGTCCGAGGAGGTCTCCTACCAGGCTGGGTACGCCGCGCCACGAGAGGAAAGCGAGATTTTTGGAGGGAATGGGATTTCGATGCCGAGGATATGGCTAGCAAGGTTGAGAGTGTGCGGGGACATAAAACACGAGGGAGCGTAGCGAAAAGTCACAAGAGTGCCAGGAGCCACGATGTGGTGACGACGAGGAGGGATGAGATTGTGGGAATCCCCAGGGCGAGTGGTCATGGAGAGAGAACGTGGGAGATGCCCGAAATGGCCTTTCCGAAGCGTGTGGTTGGGGGGATTGGAGAGGCGATTGGTGGGGAGGAGAGGAGGGAGAGTATGCGCACTGTTAGTTCTGCTGCGAGGAGCATGAGGAGGAGATCGTGATTGGGATGGTTTATGTCATAGCTGGTTTTGGTGGGTGGGTTATAGTTGGTATTGGATGATATCCTGGATGGGAGTTAATTGGTTTTGCTTATGAGGGAGGAGGTTTTTAGATATAAATGGGAATATGGATATGGATATGGATATGGATTGCACAAGGTGAATACGTAGATAGATTATCTGTTTATATTCTTCTCAAACTTCTTCAAAACTTTTAAAGAAATTTCTCTCGAGAAAAGCCCCAGAAACTCAAAGATAATCTATTTACATAATGAATTGAATTGACTATATAACGCCAAAGCTCACCAATCAGAGACTTTTCCGAAAACCGAAGTAATTCCCTTTGCAAGTCTTATAAAGTTGAATCAGTATTCTCAAATAGCTAATAGCTATCCCCGCATCCCTACGATCTATCCTTCTTACCAATAGCAGAGCGTAGGTATTACATACAACGCACTAAATACAGTTGAAGTTGAACCCACCGAAACCCCAACAATCTACACCCTCTCCTCCCTAGAGTCAAAAACAGAATAAAAAATCAACACCAAAATGTTCACGGCGCTCGCGGCCGTCCCAAGCCGTGGCTATACACGCCTACACTCATAAAAAGCAGTTGATTCGACACTATTGATGATTATAGCCTGGGTACTACAGCTAGATTTCACTTTCATACAATGACAAGATCGAAGGTATAAATACTATCCAATGTCAAGAGCATTTCAAACACTGAGGAGTGTCATGGTAAATATAATTGTTGGAGACAAGTTCGAAAATCGAATAATGACATGAGATACCCAAACCTTATACGTCATTCCATCCTGCTCAAACACAAAAGGCAAAACAATCTTTAAACAGGACAGCTTCGCTTTCACAGTTTTTTTTGAAGCGCACAGGGAATCCATTGCAAAGGCTCGGGCCATAACTTTAAGATGTTCGCTCAAATTAGAAAAAGACCAAGTATCCTTATCGATGTGCCCTTGCTGTTATGTCATATCCCGCTGTGTGATCTCGCAATTGCATGTACCGTAGTATCGATGCAGCCTTGTGCCCATTCCCATACCGAGTTTAACCTTATACCTTAGTCATCATTAATCATAGCATTCGTATCATTCGTGAGAGTCCATTCATCCCATCCTCCTACCTCCCGTCCTCCTATTACCCCTCATCTCCTATTACCTCTCCTTCCTACTCCTCTCCTCCTCTCCCCTTCTCCCCTTCTCCCCTCCATATAAGCCTGGCCCGGGTGCAGGCAGTTCCAAAATAGCAAAATAAAATGAGCTAAATGAAGGAAGGTATTAATAACAGAGCATTCTCGTAAGAGTGGTATTCGCCATTGGATGTTCCGTATAATGTTTCGCCCGGGCCGGCTAGTCAACTGCTCTCTCCTCCACCCTCTGGATCAACGCTTTCAGTAGAGCCAGTAGATGCTTTTCTACCTAGAGCTTTAGCCTCTTCGAGCTCCATCTCACGAAGCTTCTTCTTCTTTTCGATTTCCGGGTTTGGCTGAGCTGTATTATCATTGCCAAGTAGCATGTGTCCCGGTACGGCTTCGAATTCTCCTTCATCATCGTCCCCTTCTCCATCGCTGTAATCATCACCGCTCACGATAGGACTGTCGAGCTGTGCAGAACTAGGACTCTTCACAAGCATCTCTGGGCTTTGAGGTCGAGAATCAAATCCACTGGTACAGCTTGTTGCTTCGCTTTTTCCGGAATCTATTTTTTTGAGGGGTCGACTACCCTCAAGAGTAAATGGTGTCAATGTGGGATCGAACTCCGCCGGTAAACCGAGAGCTGCTGCTACAGCGTGCGCCTCAATAAGAGGGCCGGTTGCGCTCTCGAGATTGCTTGCAACGATTGATGTTTCATGGCCATTTACACCACTCTCAAATAAGATACGACTGTAGCTTTGACGTGCAGGATCTGCATCTCTTTTTTGTTTCTTCTTTAACCTCTTCTCCGTAGGTCTTACGACAACAACAGGTATAGGCGAATACTGCAAGCACCATTTCGAGAATGAATTTCTATTTCCTACCAATCCCTGAAAACCACCGAGACTTCGGCCTCGAGTTCCGACGATAAGCATTGCAGGTTCGTAAATTTGAATCTGGACAGGGAGATTGTTAGCAAGTGGCAATCAAGCTTTTGCAAACGATTGAATATTGCAAACATACCATTTTCTGAAATGTGGTATGGACTTTTCCTATGGCATATTCCAGTACAATACTAACAGCTCTATTGTCATCATTCTTTTTCTGTATAGCATCCAGTAGCTCTCTTGCCTCCTGCTGATATTGCTTGATCTCCAGGGCTCTGTCAGTGATCATTTTCGAGTCTTTATCAACAACCCTCAAACAGATAATCTGGTCCCCATCATCAACGAGCTCCTCCAGCATCCACTGTAAAGCAATATCCGAATACGAATTTTCATCTATGCCGACCATAAAAGTCCTGGAGGATCGCTTGTACTGATATCCCTCGTGTTTGGAATTTTGTGTGTAGCTCCTAGTATTCCTCTCTGTAGGCTCCGATAATGATCCAATGCTGTCGAAGGAGACTTTTCCTTGGAACTTTCTATTTAAAGGAGCCATTAGCGTTAGATCCAAATGATGAAAAGAAGTAATAAGGCAGTAATGTGAGAATGCTCTTAGTCAACCACTGAGAGCTTTCTTTGCGCGATGTACGTAGAAGCCAAGTGGGGTTGATCACCCGCCCCCAGGTTCCGGCCGCCAGGATCCGGGAAGGTGAGCTTGAGATGTCACAAAGTACTAATTTGATGATACCATCTTCTTCTCGCCTTACGGCATACCAAATCATTTTCCACAGAGTGTAGGGAATCCGACAAAGGACTTACGGTGGAGGAGGCGGACTCGAGCCTCTGAGGCGAGGACGGGTCAAAGGCTTCCCTTTAGCATTTCCTTCTTTTAAGGGACGCCGTCCTTTCGAACTTCCTCTGAAAGAGATGCTTGACATTGAGTTTAGCCTTTGGCTAGGTGGATGATCATATTGGACATGTTCGGTGATAGACCTAAGCTTTGGAGAAGTAAAATAATCTGCATTCGACGGTGCAGGAGTATTGGGTGAAAGAGGAGATTTTGGAGATGGCGAATCCGAACTTTTAACACGCGGGGAAGTAGATGCTGACATGGTAGGTTGTTGTCCAGCTATATACTAGACATTTGGTCTACTCGAAGTGAGTCTGTTATATTTTTTCCAATACTTTTTGTGCTGAATGAGATGAGCATAAGAACCTTGAGATTGTTGGTTTGGGATTTTGTCAAAGTGGATGAAGGAAGTGGTCCGTCCTAGGTAGCTTCAGGCGAGAAACGGCGGTGTCGTACTGGGATTATTTGAAGATTTATTATTCATACCCAGATGGTGAAGTTTTAAGTTTCTGGAATACCTAAGCAGAAGTGAGTTATGGATGAATCAACGATTGTGTACGCCATTGGTTACGTTATTGTTAGCCCTTAAAGCAGCCGCGCCTTCCTTTTTAGCCTTGCGAATTGCTTTACAATGCTTTACAATAGGTTACAGGGGGAGTGGGTAAATCATGCACATCATTTCAAAGTTATCCAGTACGGTACACAGAGGATCTATGATTTTGCTTCATAATTTATTTTATTCTACGCGTGAGGCTCGCCTTCATGCAATTTTTGACAGACCATTTCGTAGATTTGTCTTTTCCACCCCACCCCACCCAGTACGCCATACCAATGCCATAGAGTTGAAAGCAATATTGTCAAGAGAAAAGCGTGAAAGGTATTTTAGTATGTGCGAGCAAGGTTTCTGAGATACCAATCAACCAACTTGCGGCCGACCTTCGCTTCAGAAATATGAATAAGATCCTGAACAAATGATTAGCAAAATTACACACCAATTCATAGCTTTTACTTACCCCTTGCATAGCATAATCAAGATCATTAGAATTGACTACTTCCCCGTCCAACAATCCATTATCGGTCCATCTGATTTGTCTGCTGCGTTGCTTGTTGACCAATAGCCATCCCCTCAACTTCTCTGGTTCAACCTCCAAGAATCCGGCCAACTTCTTTAAATCCATAGTGGTGTATAATCGGAGGTAAGACTTCACAGTTGGGCTCCACATATTTGTCTTAACCTCATCCATAAAGATAGATAGATGGTGCTCGAGAGGGTCAACGTTTAGCTCTGGGTTGTCGAAGTCGGGAGGAGTAGGAGAAATGAATTTAGGGCAAGCGGAGCGGAATAGCTCTTCAAAGATTGGGAGCGATTCTGGTCCTCCGCGTTGAAGCTTTAGGAGTTGATCACCATACTTCTCGCGGAGAGCAGTGTGTATGGTGTCATCGAGACGAGTTGGGTGGAAAGCGACACAGATGGCAATGAGAGCGTACATTTGATCGTTCTTCTTTGAGATCGAGTCATACTGCGCGTTCTTTTGGAAGTTCTTGGTTCTTGAAACGTAGATCAAGATGTGGCTGAACATGCGGATAGCATCGGCGTATCTGCGCATCATCATGTATGAGAATCCCACATAGTAATAGGTAGTGAAATGGGCGGCCATAACGCGTGCAAACATAGCCTTCTTGTTAAGCTCGATATCATCAAGGGTTTTCAAAGCGAGACTGAAATCACCGAGAAGACAGTGGACTCGCAACAATCCAATGATGGAGAAGTATCCGAGCATTCTGTACAAGGACTTTGAACCGTAATCACCGGCAACTGCCATGGGCTCTTCATTGCGTTTCATGGCCGCTAGCTGCTCGTTGATCTGCGATCTCTGGATGAGAGAGTATAAGACGTTGAGAACGCTATAGCATCCCCATGTGTTTGGCGCTTCACGAAGAATTTGAATTTCCTCCTCATTCGTTCCTTGACGCGCGACGCGGTTTCTGTATGAACAAAAAGAGTTGAATTGGTAGATAAACTCGTCGATAACGTCCCAGGCCCAGTAGTACTGTAGGTAATTAGCATATCATACCGTCAGTGAAGGAACAAAGAGCTTACAGATGGAGGTTCAAGGTCAACTGGCCCATCGGAGTTCAAAATAAAGTGAAACAAACTACAATAATTATCGTAGCTTGCAAACTTGACTTCCAGAGGAGCAGAAAAGTCCAAAGGTTGTGCAGCAGCAGCAAGCCTCGATTGAATATCATCCGTCTGTTGTGCCATGCTCATCGAATTGACCTGTTCCAACTCTTCCATTCCCTCATATTGAACTTGCTCCTTGTAGTCGTTTGCAAGAGCCTCCTCCTCAATATCGGAGTCATCGTCCAAGGCTCGCGATGCGATGCCTCCATTTTGAAAGGCGCTCATGATGCTGTGATTTTGCTCTGAGTCGTCGTCCGTCGAAAAAATTATAGTTCAACCCCACCAATAGATTCAAAATCAAAAATCGCGGGTTCGGTTATCTATTATAGGGCTAGTAACAATTTTATTTCCCTAAATATTCAGCACTTATTTTGCAAGCTCCTGGCCTGTATTAATTTAATTTCGGTACAGATATTCGAAAATTGTACACTTGCTTATTTATTGTCAGTTGGAAAATCTTTACGAAATCATTTGGGAATCTGTTGTGACTGGGTGAATTGATGGATAATTTTAATTTCCCGGTCACGTGGAAACACAATGGAGTGGTTTATCTTTTCGCTGGCCGAGGATATCGCTTGCTCAAATATGACACCAGAAACAAGATAATCTTCAAATAGTATTTGTTATATATATGGTCATGGTTCAACACGGGATAAATGGAATATGAGGATAAAAAGCATTGCTTCCAGTATCTCAAGATCCAAAGCACCTCTATCTAATGATTGCTCCATACCCCTGAGGCCAGGTCATAGCGAGCCATTCCAGAGTTCAGGCAATAACTTATGCATTGGACAGAATGTATCATGGATGCATCTCATTCCTCAATACTACTCATTGTGGGAATTGTGGAAACCAATTTACCTGCTTTTCGCTACCTCGCTGAAATGCTCCTGTATCAGTACAAAACACCATATTATTTCGTCACCTTCGTGTCATGCGTAATAATCTTCCATCCTACTGCATATATTCAACCAGTAGACTCCTGGCCTCGGAATTTAATCTTTCGTTGACGAAACCTGAAATTGCTCTGTCGTGTCGTGCATTTGCATCTCTCAGATATGACCCCACCCAAAGCTTCACATCTGTTATCTCTGGCCATTCGTCATCCGCCACCTTCTTGCAAGTGTTAAGTTGTGTAAAGCCAACTCCGAAGCTAAGATCATCAACGTCTGCTTCAGCGACTACATCATCCGTTGTGACGGGTAGTGGTGGATTTTCCAACAACTTGAGTAGAGCCTCACAAGTCTTAGACCAACCCTTCTTATATTTGACAGCGAATGCTTGTGAATCGGTCAGGGTCTTTGTCAAAGAAATGACGGCTATCTTGCGATCTAGTGGTCGAGGAAATTGCTGGGTAATTGGTAGAATGATGGTCAGGTAAAGAGGCACAAATACGGTGTCTTGCACGGCGTCTGATTGCTTTATGAAGAAATCTGCTCCAAGGCCTTGCTGATCTTTAGATGAGATAAGGTGGTAGAAGCGGACGAAGCGACGCTTGAAAGCTTCCGGAGGGTTGCTGTTAAGACGCGTGAACATGATGTTCAAAATCGTGGGGAAGTATTGCTCGATGGCAGTGCTATTACTTGTTAGCATACAAATGATGCAAATAATGGGATTGCCTACACGTTGCATGATATAATCAAAGCTTCCAAGACATCGAAACTCTGTAGTTCCGTCCTTGATTTCCCAGCCATTAGTTTCTGAAAAATACCAAGAATTGGTTCGAGTTGGTTGTTCGCTACAAGTTCAGCAGCGCATTTAGGGATCATTGCGGAAAGTAATCTGGTGAGTGCTGGCACATTTCCACGGGATTCCCAAAGAGTAGGGCTTAGAATAGGGGTGATCAAATTTCTGTAGTAGTCAGAAAGTGTTGTGGATGGATTAGCTTCCAGAAGAGCGGCGAATAATTGGAAGACGTAAGGCATGAATTCTTGGTGATTCTTAGTTAAGGGTCCATATTCCGAGTGGATATTGAGCATACCTTGAACATCACTAGAGAGAATACCAGCAAATGTTGGATAAAGGTCATTCTCAAGCTTATCCGGTTGTGAAGGTGCGGACCATCTGTGTATGTTAGGTATGAGCTATGCATAAAAGATTTGTACATACCTAATCAGGGCACCAAAGGCCTCAAAGTGATAGTAGTAGAAGCGGGGGTTACTAGGATTTTGGCCAATAACTTGGGTGATCTTGATCAAGTGTTGCAAAACATTATCTGCTATTGGAATAACGCCGTCCTTGATGACAATGAGCACCCTCATAACACAGCGCATAAGGAACTCGTTCTCTTGGATTTTTTCCGGTGCAGCGTCCTTTTCGATCAAATGAAATAAATGATCCAACAGACTTTCAGCAAGCGGCAGCACGTCTTCCTTCCCAAAGATATGCTGGTTTGCATCGTTTGTGAGGAACAGAACTCTTTCCACCGTGATCGCGGCATAAGTATATACCACATAATTTGAGGACCCTAAATTCTTAACCAAAGGTTCAAATGCCGCTTTCCATTGATCTTTCGTTAGTTGACTACGGAACGTGTAAAGGAACTTGATAGCATCTACTTTCAAGATTGGCTCCACATTAGTTTCCGCCAAAAGATCATTTGCAATGTTTTGCTGGAAAAAGTCGACAACATTGACCAAGGGGTTAGTGGTTTTAACACCTTGTCCAGCAGTAATGACACCTTTTGCTGCGATAGCAGAAAACAAGTATACAGCAGTATCTTTAGATTTCCAATGATCGCTACCGTTTTGCGAGAATTGGTCGAGGTAGTGTTTGATGTATCGGCCGACAACATCCGTCACGAGCGGCTCAAACTTCTCCAAAAGCTTGCGCAAAAAGTCCGTTGCTGCTCGTCGTCTGGTGTCAGCGTCTGAGCCTTCCAGATCTCTTCGGATGTACTCGATAGGCTCATCCTCGAATTGTTCGATATCGGTTTCCCTCAAGCTTACATTGGGCAAGATGACCTTTTCGACCACCTGACTCAAGATATCACCGTTGTTGAAATTTTGAGCATGCTTGTCGAGACTTGCAACAGCGGTCAGGAAATGCAATGCCTTGCTAACAAGTATGTCGAATTTCGTTTCGGGGCCAATAGTTGTCAATAAACTCCAAGCGCTTGTAATGAAGGGCTCACAAAGACTGCCGAATGCGTCTTCGTATTTCTGCATGTAAAGTGTTGAAACCTCACATATTCCAGCTTTTACAAATTCGAGAGGTCCTGATTCCGAATCATCGTCTGTCGCTAAGAGAGGGTTTTCATACGTCAGGTACTTGTGCAGAAGTTTAGATAAGTCTTCGATATTGTCCTCGAAGATAGGGGGGAGATCCTGGCACGAAAGATCGAAGAAAACCTTCATCAAAAGATTCATCGTTTCGAAATGTTGCTTCAAGACCTCCTTATTATCCTTATTAGCTTGTATCTGCTGGTCGGTGCTCTGTGGAAAACGAGTTAGCTGATACTTATAATAACACTGCGCGAGTTAAATCATACGGCTAGAAGCTGGACAAAAGGTTGTCCAAATTTTGATAGTACGTGGTTGACTTCTGTGTATAGAGCATCCGAGGCAAACAGTGGTCTCCATCTCTTGAATATCGAATGCGCAACTTCCAGTACACCATTGTTGATTTTAGCATTATCGCGAGTGAGGCGCGAGACCAAATCCTACATGTTGTCAGTAAATTTTCCAGGCTGAACATAGATCCGCTGGAAAAGTAACTAACATCCACCAATGTATCCCATCTATCCCAGAAGTCCGACTCTGCGATTATACTAATAGCTTCTCCAAGCTGGGCTTGTATACTGTTTGGGACCGAGACCATGAGCCCAATCAACTCAGTCTTTATCGTAAAAACTTCATTTTGTGGAAGCTTGTAGTTTCTCTCTTCGTCCTAGAGATTTGTTAGCAGAGAAGTGGAAACAGAGCGAGATACTTACGACATAGTTGTACTTGATGAAGTTCTTAAAGCATAAAGCCCCCGAAAGTCTGGTATTGACTGGAAGATTATCTGCCGAGACGATGTTGAGTAGGAGGAGAGAAAATCCAGGTTTGCCCTGCTCGACTTTCAGAGCTGCCTCAGCTACACAAAACAGTCAATAATTACTTTACAAAACATGGGCCAGAGTAGTTTACAAACCTTGTTTATGCTGCCTAGGGTCCAAAGTAGCTTGGAGCAGAGCTGCAACTGTCTGGATATCTGAAGACATATCTAAAGAGACCGTGTGAAGATCTAAATAGAAATCAAGAGCTGTGATTGACACAGAATGTTTGTTTGTAAACTTTCTAGAATCTAAAAAGGATGGAGCTCGGAGGCAGAGATAATCCGGAATCCGACTTCACAGAAACATGCAACGGGTCAGGCCAAGAAAGTCTTTCAAGAATGATTCCTTGATTCCAGCTAAAGCGACAAACGATTTATGAGCTATTTGAAAGCAAAACGAAAGATGTACGTTAAGGTTTTGTTATGTCAAGAAGTTTCGTCAAACATGCTATCCCACCCAGATATCTTTATCGTGAAACTTTTTTGTACTCTTATCTGATCTGGTTGTCGAAGAAACCTATCAGGAGTCTTTCACTGAAGACTAGTGTCATCATCAGTCAAAGTTGGCAGCCTTGTAGCCTTATAGGCTTGACAATAGTTTGGTAGCCTCGGAAGTGAAGTCAAAAATTTATAGAGGGTTTTGATGAAGTTCATGCGATGCCTCTCTTATACACTCACATCAGCTTGAATTCTAATTCATCTTCACAATGCTTTTTGAAAGTTTAATTTTTTTAATGGCATACGTAGATGCTTCACTCCATTCACCCCTCACGCTTCGTATTTCAAAATCCAAATTTCTTTACATAGTCCCGGAAAGTTTGATTTTCTGCAAATGCTTCACTTCATTCACTCCTCGCGCCTCTCCAAGCAAGACATCAACTCTTCATGATTTGAAGAACACAGTTAGTGGTTAGACTGCAATGCTTGCTAGATGTCCTTGTTGATCTTTACTACTTTAGTACCCATCAAGGTCAAGCTCAGTGAACCCAGACATAGAAGTATGGGCTTGTGATATCGTCATCGGCTGATCATCAATATCCATTCCATCTTAATTGATGCAGCTAGACCTAGAATGAACTACAGTGTAGAAGTCCAAGATTTTCTGCCGGTGTATTCTTCTTCATGTGACTAAATGCGAATTTCACATACAATGTTCGAGAAGATGTAAATAGAGCAAGGTGTCGGTTGCCTTAGGAATCTGGGAACATAATTGTCCCGGCAATTCTCAGAAACCTGTTGCCTTATTCTTTTCCTCTTGTCAACCTCGATTGCTTTACTTGCACACAACATTGCAATACAAATCTCTACAAGAAAGCTACCAATATGTATCCTGCATTTACTAACAGATGGAATCTCGAAACAGACTCTCGAGTTCAACGAAATCCTCGAGCTTCGACCACTCGCGCTTCGAATCCTCGAGCTTCTATGCCTCCACCCGTCGGAGACGCAGCTCAGACGCCGGAACCAAGGAGCTCTAGCGGACTTGCGAGTGTATTTAAAAGCTTGACTGGCGGCAAAATCACCAAAAGTCCAAGTACGCAATCTCCAGCAACAGGTCCCTTACAGCTCGACAATGGAAGCATTCCGCAAAAGCTTAGCCATGGTAGTACACCCAACCACGAGCCAACGCTTGAACTGCTACAGGCAGGTCACAGCCTCGCAGATCGCATTCGTGCAGCGGAACATTTACGTTGTGCCGTAATTGACTACCCCATGGAAAATGTAGGTAATTTAGATCGAGATCTACCTGCTGGCTTACTAATATTGTGACAGATATCCATCATATTCAATGCAGGTAAAGATTTGATTGAAACGAGTCAGACACTGCAAGCGCGAACTGCCGGTTTCGAATTGTTGATTGCCTGTGTTCAATGTACATCCTCAAACGATCCCGAAAGAGCAAGCTTTTTCCAAGTATTGAGTCGTCCCACGAATAGGGAAGACTTTCACCTGCAACTTATCTCATTGATTGAACTATCACGACACGGCAAAGATCTCTCAGGTTTCCATTATGAACTACTGCCTTTGTTGACTACATGGCTGAAGGATACTTGGTCTGCAGCCACAGCAGAACGAAATGCGCTTAAGAAAGCCACCCGTCAGAGCTCTTTGCTGAAGGAACCGACACCTTCAGAGGAAGAGTCTAACCTATCTCTGCTGTTTGTTTTCATTGCGGATGTTATCAAGTTTAGTTCCAATATTGTCACGGATTCAGCATCATCCCAACTTCTTTCTCAGATTCTTGAGATTTGCACTTCCTCAGCTACAGAGGCGGATCTCAAAGCTTGTAACCAAGTATTCGATGCCGTTATAACATACGGAGATATTCCAGATAGGGAGCTTCAGCCGATTGTGAAGGTTCTGTGCTCTATACACAGTTCTCTCTGGAATGTACACCAAGACGCATGGAGATGCATTAGCAACCTGTGCAGATCCCATCACGGGCTCACGATGGTCAGAATACTGATGGAGGTACTTGGAAAGCCTCTATTAGACAAATCCGATGATAAACAATACAGCCAAAATATCAAAGAGGTCAGGGGCGCTATCTCAGCATTAGAGAAGTTATTTGCCAAGGACGCAAAGAATGGCTATCCCTTAGTCCCATTCACACTTCTCATGACCTCTCTAAGAAAGGTCCTTGAGCTTGATCGTACTGCAGTCGACTGCGATACATTGCAGTTGGTTCATTCACTTTTTACTCACGAAGGCGGAATCATGCAAAATGTGCTGGACGAAGACTGGTCACTGATGTTTGAGATTGTGTCTATATGCTCAAGACGTATTTCAGACCCAGTAACGAACCGATCACAGATATACAATACTATTAACAGGAGCCCGTCCCTAAAGGATGAAACTTCGCAGCAGAAGTTCATAACAAATATGGAGGAATTAATTCGTGATCTGATTCTGCGTGTCGAGCAATTGTTGAATTCGCCTCCGCTCAACTTCGTTCAAAAAGATGACTGTTTTAAATTCTTTATCAAATCTCATGCTTATCTTCCAGACACTTGCGCAAGATTGGTCATTGATCATTTCATCGACTATAAATGTTGTTCGCCATCAGATCTACAATGGAAAGATAACATTAACCTGATCCTAGGCGGTTTCCTTGCCGATCGATCCCGCCCATCAGACATTCGACTACACGCTCTGAAAGCTGTCACAGATGTTTACGTTATCGTCAGCGTTACTGATCAGCCTGAGATCTTTGAAGCTTTTGCAGTGACAGTCTTGGCATATGTCCGGGATGAGAAGGATATTGCAATATTGCAGGAATTTATCGATTTCGCTGTTGTCATGGCTGAGCAAACTCCGGATGAAAGCTTGTTTCAGCATGCTATAGACATTATGAGAAGCGTTGTCACCAGCGACCGGATGCAATCACCGCTTGGCTCACCTCCTGGGTCTCGACATGGCATATTGTCGAGCAAGTCTGCAGCTTCTGACGCCACGCCTCCTATTGTGCACAGTCCTTCCAATGTCGTTGTGAAGGGTTTTATTCAAATCTTTATGCGAACTATGTTTACGGATGTCTCTAAGTCATTGGCAGTGTTCGAAGAATTACTTGCCATTGTGCAGGCTTCTGACTGCCCTACTGACTCCCGTATATCTGCTCTAAAAATGTTCTTTCGACTTCGAGCAGATGCGATGAATAGAATTTTCCTTACCCCCTTCACTGAATCAGATACTTTAGCGGCTTCTCTATATCGGACGACGGAATCTCTAGCTAGGAAGCACGCCGCAGATGAAGCTGCGCAGCAGACACGTCTAGCTCGAGTAGATGATTCTAACTCTCGTCTTTCCCGGACTACTACCTCGGGTGTCCAAGCACAGTCTCTCCCTAAGCAGACTTTCAGGCTAGGCAGTGGCATGAATCGAACTTTACAGCGTAACCATCAGATGTGGATGTCTCCAGATGCAGACGCCTTGCCAAACACCACAACTGGCAATGCTACTTTACGTCTAGTTTCAGTTATCGAAAGTGCGGATCAGGAGTTTATTGCACAAGATTTGGACGCCGCAGGCGCAGTTTCTGGCCAAAAAGGTTTGCAGCAGTCCGCTGTTCAAAGTATCGTCCCAGAAACACATGCAGTAGAGGAGCAAAAACAAGACTCCGCAGTAGATACTTACGATAATTTCTCACATACCTCAGTCGAGTCCGTCCGTTCAGATATAAGTGAAGCTCAAGAGAAAGGATCTGACCACAATAATGAGATCAACCCCTGTCGGCCAGTTGTTCAGACTGTCCTGAACATTGACTCTTATCTCGATGTTCTTTGCCAACTCCTCGATGACGGATGTGACTGGGAAGTTTACAGCTACATACTTGTTCACCTACCATCTCAATTGACAAACCAAGCGCTTTTCAAGTCATCAATTTCCCAGATAAAGAAGCTTAGATCTTTGTTGTGTGATCTAATTAGAGATAGTAGCTTTCAAGAACCCCCAGTGTCATCTGGCCTGCGCAAGGCTGATGTTGCCATTTGTCTCTTTCATGTCTTGACAATGGTCACAAGTTATAATCGGGAATTTTCCAAGGCTGAGGAAGACGAAATTGTAAGGACCTTCTTACAAGGTGTGGGAGCGTGGGAGCGGGCCGCCAAATGCTGTATTCATGCCCTTTCAATTTGTTGCCATGAGCTGCCTGGTTCGACTAGAAAAGCACTGGTAACCATTCTTCAAAAGATGTCGCAGATTATTACTCAACAGCATGTCGCAATTCACATTCTGGAATTCTTGGCTTGCCTCTCAAGACTTCCAGAACTATATGCCAATTTTCGGGAAGAAGAATACCGAACAGTTTTCGCTGTATGTTTCCGGTATCTCCAAAATGTGCGGGATCAACCGACCAAGGACACCAATGCAAGGAACAATTTTGCTCGAGCTCGACTTTCTTCAGCACCGTTTTCTGCAGAACACAATTTGGTGGATCCAAGCGCCGAATCTAACAGCTCGGATGATTTGCCACAGTATGTGTATGCTCTTGCATATCACGTCATCACTTTTTGGTTCTTGTCTTTGAAACTCACCGATCGTGCTGGCCAAGTCGGCTGGATCGCCAAAAACCTTGTCTCGACCGATGCGAATGGTAAGGAGAAGATTGATGAGCAGGCACAAGTAACTTTGGATTTTATGCAAAGAGTTGCCTATGCCGATGTGGACGAATCTTCAGCTGATCCAGATTTCACCTCGGAACTATATGGTGAAATTTTGAAGAAGCGCTGGATCATTGGCCACAGTGTTGTCACCATTGAACAAGCGACTCACAAAGGTTGGGCCCAAATTACCAAGCGTCATCCTTCAGGTACTTCTTGTTATATGGTCCGCGAAAAATTCAGCCCACCGCCTCCACATCAAATCTCTCTTACCACAGATGCTTTACGGGACGCAAAGCACTCCAATGCCAACGTTGTCCTCCCTAGCCACCTCCTTTTACAATTAACTGCTTCAATCCCGCAAGGCACTGAGTTCACGCGCCCAATCGCTCTTCCTGATGACGACATGACTAGACGTGCTGTGTGGGCTCTTGATCGTAATCCTACCGTGGATGGCCACAAAGTCGGGGTTATTTACATCGGCGACAACCAGACACAAGAAGTTGAGATACTCTCTAACATCACCGGTAGTGAAGAGTACTATACATTTCTTGCAGGGCTTGCGACACTTACTGAATTGAAAGGGGCTAAATTCAACACTCAAGGTCTTGATAGAGAATATGGTATGGATGGAGAGACTGCATTCTGTTGGAGAGACCGCGTTTCTGAAATAGTTTTTCATGTTACAACGCAGATGCCGACAAATCTGGAGCACGATCCACAATGTTCTCACAAAAAGAAGCATATTGGCAACGATTATGTGAATATTATCTTCAACAACTCCGGCTTACCATTCAAGTACGATACCTTTCCATCTGACTTTAACTACGTTAACATTGTCATTGCTCCGGAATCTCGTCTATCCTTTACCGCTGCCAGAGATCCACGGCAAGGACGACTGCGAAAAGATCCATACTACAAAGTTCAGGTCATGAGCAAGCCCGGTTTTCCGGAGATTTCTCCTGCTGCTGAAATGAAGATCATCAGTCTTAGGAAGTTACCAGAATTCATCCGCTTGTTAGCAATGAATGCTTCAGTGTTCTCCTCAGTTTGGGCAAATCGTGAGGGTGGAGAACATGTTTCCCCATGGCGCAATCGCCTACGTGAAATCAATCGGCTTAGGGCGAAGCACATACCCCCGAAGCGATCTAACTCTATCCATATATCTCCACCGGGCACATCGAACGGTGCAATTTCTGATGCTAAGGGCCGTGAGAATATGACTAGTATTCGTCGAGCATCCGTTGCGAACTTCAGCTTTCTCTCTAGTTCGATTGACTCTAGTTCTCAAAAATCATCGGCGATGTCTACCGTGGAACCAGAAAAGGACACAAATGGAGACGAGCTCATGGTTGACCGTTTAGACTTCTCACGGTGGGCGTAATATGAACTGCAAGGCGTTGGGCTGAATCGAATGACGGAAATGATTGGGAAATACCTTAAAAGTTTTTTTGTTTTATTCTTCGTTCTCCTAGGCTGGATGGGTGCAATTATATGTTGTGGGTGACCTTTGAGTCCGGCTCGCATTATTTCATGGGCAAAGAAGGAGTATTTTATTTTCCATAGTCGTTTGCAAGCACAAATTAACATAGCTTGCAATTTACATTGAGTATGATCTTTGAATCTTGCTGCATGCTTGACATGAGACATGGCTGCTGAGGCAGCCATGTCCATATTCTTCTAATACGTTATCTGTTAAGCTTCAGCCCTAAATAATTGGGACGGATTCATCGGTGGACGCCGCGTCGTTTTGCCAATGATTAAAACTATGTCTTTGTTCAGATGCTAATAAGGCTCGCAGTCTGGACGCAAACTCTAATTTTAGGCGCACATCAGCGAAAATGGGGCTTCATGGCTCATTGAAGCTTTTCCCGTTTCGCAACCAGGGCGAAGTCAGACATTGTCCCCAATTCGTTCTTGTCCCATTTCTCTCTGACGATGCAATGCCCGCGAAATCTAATGGTTCTCCTAACTTGGAGAAATCGTACCTTACTGAAAAGGGCGCTCATTGCTGGTGTGAAATAGGAGAGGTTATCCAAACCTCTTCATTCCTCAATCATTCCACACCCGCTCGATGTCGTCCTCCCCCACCAAACCCCCCAACCAATTCGCTCTCCCCTTAACCCTCCACCCAAGCTGCTCATCTCCATTTCCTAATCTCTTAACCCATCCGCCCAGCGCTGCTACCACCGCACTAGCATCCTCCCTCATGACTCTAATCCAAACATCCTTGCCCTCCGTCTTCAAAATATCAATCGAGATAGCAGAGCCATGGAGTCCCAAAAATTGTGTCAGTGCTGATGTCAGGTATGATTTTGCTGTAATATCATCTAGCTGTGCTTCTTTCAATGACGAGGTTCGGAGCTCCAGGTGGATGTAGGAAAAAAGTGGTGATGTGATGGTAATGGCTTTGTGCTCGTGACCGTTATGGGTTTGTTTGCGTTTTAAGGTTTTAGATGCGGGAGATGCTTCTTGCATTTCGGTATCTACGGAGATTTCTGTAGCCTCAACCATTTTTGAATCCCTAGAAAAAGCTATTCCTAGTTTCTAGTTTTCTATCATTCAAATCTGGAGAGCAACGCACTGAGATAAAGTAGAATATTCAGCCGTGCCGACCTCTTGGTCCAAGCTTTTCCTCAGCCTTGCAGCAATAGTGCATGCAAGGTTTCTTTGACATTGTTCAACTCTTTCAACTATTTAAATCCAGCCCTCTCAGATTTGAAAGCCTTCTCCTCATAACTCCAACATCAGTCAAAAAAAGAACTCAACAAACACAATGACAGAAAACTACGTACCTCCCAACCAGCAGCGCAACCTTCGCGCATGCATGGTCTGCTCCATCGTCATGACCCAAAACGTACGCAGCAGCATCTTCCTTGCCTTTATATTCCTCCCATCTATCCACGTAGTAGCTAAAGACTAACATACATAATTGCAGCGCTTTATGCGAGAAGGATGTCCCAACTGCGAAGACTTTTTACATTTGCAAGGATCCATGGAAGCGATTATCGACTGCACATCCCAAGTATTCGAGGGTCTCATTACGCTGGCCGATCCATCTAAATCGTGGGTTGCGAAATGGCAGAGGTTGGATGGATATGTGAGGGGGGTGTACGCGACGAAGGTTAGTGGACAGTTACCGGAAGAGATCGTTTCGACGATGGAGGAAGAGGCGAGGGTTAAATATATTCCGTAAGTGGATCTGGGGCGGGACAGATGGGCGAACCATGAAACTAATATGAGATTAGGAGAGATGGAAGTGCTACGGAAGCGGATTGAGAATATTTTTGTCGATGGCATGCAAGTGAAGGTAAGGATACTTTCATTGTTCTTGGTACTGCGAGTTGATGATACTTCTATATGATGTTTTGCAATTTATAAAGTATTTGTTACTTCAGAGCCTGGGAGACCAAGCCATGAGACAACTAACACCACTGCCCTGAAAAGAAGCCTCTATAACTCGTCGTATACCAAACAACTTCAAAGCCGTAGTCATTCCGAACTATACTAATTACCACTAGGTCAGCTACTATGTTTTATCGGACGGGAATTTGGGTTGCGACACGGTGCATAATTTTCTGGGTGCCAAGGAGTTAAAGGGAGTTCAGATATGGAAACAGCTACAGAGAGAGGGGCATCAAGGTTTGAAGCATTATTCGAATCAGACCATCATCGCTTGCTTGGTACATTACAACAAAATTGATTTGAAAAGATTTTGTGGAACAAACTATTAGGCTTTAAAGGGCCCAGCACGATCACTGACTGGCAAAGTCAATGGTGGGGAAGTGAGACAGCCTGAGAAATAGAAATTTCTTGACTTGGTTGTTCTATAGATGCAAGTGGTATCAAACATAACGCCATATTCCCGCCCATTTCTTTGTTGAAATGCCTCCATATTTAACTCCATGCAACGTCAGATTTTCATGATATACTACTAAAATCGTGGCCGTTTTTGAGAAGGCCCTCCATGTGATTGTTCCCTGGCCCTCTTGCGCTCGATCTCTTCCTTCATAATACGTTCTGCTTCACTCATCTTTTTCGGCTGTTCGAACACAGCTGCCTTCTTGCCTCCTAGAGCATTCTTCTTGGCCGCTGCAAAAACGTTCTTTGGCTTGCTCTGAAATCCCATCTTCAAGGAAACCTTCCCTGGAGCTGGCGCCGCTGCGTTGGAATCTGTAGGATCTGCAGCTTTACTGTCGTCCTTCGCCAGTACCTCAGAGGATTCATCCTCACCTTTTGCCGTCTCGGAAGGAAGCGCATCGCCAGCCGGCGCCTTGCCATCTAGTAGCTCAACAGTCTTGCTCTCAGTTTTTGAGAGCGGAGGCTTAGCGCCGAAGCTAAGCTTTATTTTCTCCCCCTCCTCCCTCTTGAGACCTCGTTCTTGCTCATCCATTTCTGACTCTCCGCGAGCTTCGGCATCTTGCTTCGCGCGACGGACCTGCTCTCTAATAAGCATTTGCTCCCGCTCTTCATCGCCCTTGTCTTGTCTCTCCTTCTTCCTGATCGCATCTTGTCGTCTTAACGCCTCAGGCGAGTTATCAATCCATGCTACTTGTATACCTTTTTCTGTTTCCTCCACTCGGCACAAACTTTCCCTGCCCAAAAACTTTGCAAATTCTGTCAAGGATGGCCATTTCGTTGAATTCATATGGACATGCTCCTTGTTGCTAATGTATTCCTGGTAGAAATGATTTAAATTGACTTGTTTTTCACCATGAGAGGTTCGTAATAATTGTAGAAAGTCGCGCTGAAATTGATTGCTATAATCATTGATAAATTTCTTGGGATCCTCGCCGATGAGGAGCATCTGCCGAACATGCGACTCGGATTGTGTGTGCATTTTGAAGCCATTTTCGTCTCGCATTTGCCTTTCGCATACCTATTTAAAGATGTTAGTCGACGAATATCTATTATGAAAGTGTACGCTTACTTGGCAATACCATCGTAGTCGCTGGAGACCTTTGGACTTTAACTTGTTGTTCAGAAATTTCGTTGATCCAACTTCTGCTTTCGGCATTTTGTCAATGTGAGGCTTTGGAAGTTTCGTCGCAAGTCTGAGGTAGATTTCAACTTTTGAAAAACTGCAAAGAGTAGAGACCCGATGATAATTCTAGGATTAGAGAGTATTTTAAAGAAGATTATCCCGGGGATTCTGGATAGGTGGATATGAGTCCTGGACGAGGGTAGCTGTGATTGATTGCGCCGCCTTGACGGTCGCTCTTAGCCTTGTGGTCTGTGCACGCAAATCATCTGCTAGGCTTTCGCTTCCTGAAAGGCCAATCCGGTCTGGATCCACCTCTCTATAGGGGGAAAAGAACATCTCACAAACGTGCTCCATGCTGTTGAAGATATTATTTTCTTCTTGAATTCGGAATACTGAAATACATGGTCGCCTATCTGTACAGCAACCACAACCAGGTTTATCTGAAGAATCAATCTTACCAAATAGACAAGGTCGTCTTCCAAAACTTCTCCCCATCGAGCAGCTGGAAAACAATAGTTCATGCGTATCCCATGAATAAGCCCAGAGGTCGATCAGTGATTACGAATTTTAAGTCCGGGAATTACATATATACATATCCCTTACCTTTTGCTATGCCGTCACATCGACATCGAATCTTCTTTCTGTTGGTTTCATAAGAGCTTGCTAAGTCTTGAAAGTTTTCAATGTCTGCTAAGGGGACAAATAGCCTAGCGAGCGGTTCCAGTATTTATGAAGTCACGGATTGGCCTAATTTCAATGACAAGGGATTATGGAAAATCTCTAGATTTGGTAATTCCAAAATCATATTTATCATGCTCGTGTTATAGCAGATTTAGACTTTAATGGATTATTATAGTTACGTATTGAATCTAGCCCTCGCTATATCCTAATCGTACTCAATGGTCTGAATGAATATGCGCCTTTTCTTCTAGAGGGCGAGTCCAGCATTGTGCAGATATCGGGCTATACAAAACTTAGATCATCATCTTCACTACAGCTAGGTAGTGCAGTGTGAAAGTAGTTTTGGTCGCGACCTCTCCTTTGAAGCGCGCAACCTCCACGACTCGATCCCTTAGAAAGAGTGCCTGAATTGGCGTCTTTCAGAAGTCTTTGGATAAGCGAGTCCTGAAGACGATTTCGTGGGGCTAGAGTTGGGGCCGCAGATGTATGACATAGAGTGAAAGCTAGCAAAGCTAGAAGGGATAAGCGAGCCATTACAAATGCTATTAAGAATTGGGCTTGAAAAGATAGTCGAGGTGAGTGGGATAGATATGAATATACTAGAAAAGCTCCGAATGTCATTGGCGCTTCGCATCGCGAGCAAAATCACTCCTTAGATATATATTTTCATTAACGTGTTCCTCTCTAGCCAAGGCTGATACAAATTCATTATTTTCCCCCTTTGAAAGCTCAGCAAAATGACAATGTAATATAGATACTACCGCATCCACATTGCCAGCATGCAACCTTTCTTGCAGCATAGCCTCCAAATGCTTGAAGCTGTAGGTATCATAGGTGTGGTGATAACATGACGTGAGATATATGAAGCCCAAGGACGAAAGGTATTGAACATAAACAGAAGTTCTATTCGGTGTCCCTAGGTAGGTAAAATGATAAAGAAGTTTGAATAGTGACACTTAAAAAATAGTGGTAGTCCCAACTTTGACAATGGAAACCGCCGAGGAAAATCTCAGCACTGGAAATAGAGCACATGATAAAAGATATATAATTCCAATGATCAAAATAGTCTACGAAA
Organism: Sclerotinia minor; assembly: GCA_025389075.1. Lineage (NCBI taxonomy): Eukaryota > Fungi > Ascomycota > Leotiomycetes > Helotiales > Sclerotiniaceae > Sclerotinia > Sclerotinia minor. The sequence continues at coordinate 1,332,384 of QRFH01000004.1, forward strand.
TATCAAAAAAACAAAAATAAATAAAAATAAAAAATTCCTATTTTGAACTCGTTTCAAAGTATTTCGGAAAACTGACTGAGATTAGACTTTGAAATTTCTAGACAATCTTGGTAGTCACAATTTGGTATCTTCATTTATCTCATTAACTATCTGTCCTTGGGACTCACCATCCCCTATTGTAAGTTTCAGCAGGTAGTGCAATAGTAATGTAATTGTAGCTCAAGTATCACCAGCATCAAGTTGTCAATCAATGCCAAGTAGCGGGCTGAATCTTTAACTAGCTTACATCATGTTTCCCCGGATTTCTTACATCTGGTGATCTGGTGATATGGCTAGGTTGGTAATAATAGTGAATTCCCAATACCGATCTGCACGCTGACCGGTACTTTTCCTATGGAATTCTATTTTCCTGCGGAGCAGACTGAGAATTGACTTTCTTTGATGGATTGGCCATGCTGGATTCGTTTCATTCAGATAGTAATTAAGATGTGATTTATTATCTATCGTCTATATATTAGTACCAGCCAAATGGAAATTCTCGATAACTTTCAAGAAATCCTTCATCGGAGACAATAGCTATCAGAAGTATCTTGCTCCTGTCTGCTGAATATGTCACTCAACGGTTTTCATACTCCCCTCCTCTCTCCTCCTGAACTATAGAAGAGAAAAGGGTTACTTCAAACTGAAGAGAGGCAGGTTAGGATATTCTAAAAATCGAGAGGATTTGATGGGAGTTTTAGGGTCTAGGAGATGGAAAATGCCTCTGGAATTTCATTACAATTTAAACCTGAAGTCAATTATCCCTATGAAATTTTCCATCTCATTGTTATTTCTAATCGTAAAAGTTGTATGCTTCTGTAAGTGTAGTGTATTCAAATTATCTAATATGCTTACCTTAGTAATGAATTAAATGATCGTTTTATTTCTCATTCACTTCTATCAAGGAGAGGATAGATAGGCTTTTTTTATGAAGGATATAATAGGAGAGAGAGGAGGGGGGTATGAGTACAATGGTTTTTGTGTGAAGCAGACGGGACTCAGAAGAGAAATGGAAAGCAGCTTATACTAGAACTTGGTATAGTCTAAGAAGGACGGTACTGCTACCCGATGGCTGCTATTGTGAAGATGAAAGATGTACATACTCAAAATAGTGAAGAATTAGTTTTTGTGTTAGGATGAAAGTATTCGTCACAGGAGGTATACAATTAACCATCGAGGGTTTAAAAGCCAAATCTTGGTTGATTTATATTAGAAATTTAGAGGTATATAGGAAGAAAAAGGAAGGTTACCTTTTCCAGGTCATGCTTCTCAAGATACATGTGAATGTGTGACCAACTAGTCAGCTACAGGCCAAGATGGTGGTACAGCTCGGTATCATAGTACTACTTCGTAATATGCAGTCGGATTTGAGATTGAAAGATATACAAGGATTCCGAGTACCGTGTTCGTTCGACTTGAGTACCAATCATCACCTGATACTTTCCATGGCCTAGATGGTTCCACATCAAAATAGATAAAAGTGCTTCTCTTCGATGAGTATGTAGCATATAGAGATTAGTTATAAGGCAAAAGCTTATTGTAACCACTAAGTTCTTCATCGATTTTTTTAGTTGAATATTCGTGACATGAGATGGATGATAGTGATGAGGTGACGATGTGAAAATTCTCGTACTTTTTTACTTTCTACTTTTTACCTTTCTGTGAATGGCGCCAGGAAAGTCTATTAATAGTATCCCGTATTTGGGTCCAAGAAAATAGATACATGAGCCAATAGGAAAGTTCATTTGGGATGCATTGCCTCAATTTGCCTCTATAAACAACCCTTGTACCTGACTGACTGATCAATTAAAATGTGCTGCTATTGGATTAAAATCCGAGACATTCCTAGTGGATACCCTTCATTCCATACTCCTTTACGGAGTACTACAGAATACCACAATCATTTTCTATCTACATTTACATTTCACCTCATTCAATCTCCTCATCCATGGAATCGTTGCAGTATTAAAATACCTTCGTTTTAATATTCCATCCTTCTAGAAAAACCATATACGACCTCACTCGTTCGGTCGGAAATCTTAAATTCACGCGGTACATAAATATTATTCAACTGCTTGTTTCACTCGGACAACACAAGCCAACCATCAAGTTGAATTGGCGGAGTATACGAATCAACAAAACAAAACAAAACAAAACATCAGATTGCATATTCACCAATCAATCACTAAATATCGAGAAAGGAAACATCTTTTGGAGAAGTTTTTTTTTGGGTAGATTTGATCCAATTATTATATTCGGACATTGGGAAGAATATTTAGGAAATCAAATAGGAGATTTTGGTGCCATCCATTCAAAGGCCTTTGAAAATATCAACCCACACGATGCGGACTCAACGATCATTTCAGCTATATTCCGTCATCCTACTGTGCCTTTCTACGTTTGTAACTGCATGGCCATGGCCCAAATGGCTACCGGAATTAGATTCCATAATTGTAGTACGACAGGACGACACTTCTTCGCAGTCCTCTGCTGCTGGTATGAATCTCACTGTCAACATCCTGGTGTTTACCTGCTGACATTTCAAAAGATAATACAGCATCTGCCACTGCTACTGCTACTACCACCGCCACAGCAGCATCAAGGCCTACAAACACGGCATCAGAAACTGGCTCTCAATCAAGCGATTCCAAGTCAACGACGAAATCAAGCTCGCAAACAGGCTCAAATTCAGCCACCACATCTGCGTCGAAAACAGCAAAAACTGGTTCTTCTCTTTCTAACTCTACGATTCATCATACGACCTACAATGCAACTTATGCCGCAGGTGGAATCTCTCTAATGACCCCGGCCGCCGCTTCCACGACATACTTCAAAATTGGTGACTATATCACCTTCGCCTGGAATTTTACATCTCTTCAAGCTACTCCTACTGCTGTCAACGTTATGGCCACTTGTAAAGCCAACGCTCAATTATACACGATAGCTGCGAATCAAACTGTTACGAACTCCGTACAAGCAGTAACCTGGGATACTAGTGGCTATCAAGCGACTGCCGTTACAAACCCTTTGCTCACGGAAACTTACACTTTGATCATCTACGATGCGGATAGCAGTATCAGCGCAACCCCTGAAGCGGGATATCTGTCGACATACAGTCAATATTCTTTTGGAATGTACATACCGCAGCCATACTCTAATCTTAGTACTTGGGTATGTGCTACTTGCAGCGGTGCATTGTCAGATATGGAGAGACAGGCAATGAGGTTGATGTTTACCATGGGTTTTGTTACTGTGCTCAGCTTTACCTGGTTTGTGACTGGATTGGATGTTATTTGGTAACAAAACGGCACCAACGCAATAATTCTTCTTAATCTCGGGCGTGTTGGATTGGAGGCAAATGGAGGATGAGAGGAACACGAAGAAACATTGGATGGCATATGGGGAACATTTTCGTTTGGGCAAGATTTGAAAATGAAAAATCCTGGGTTGGGGTAATGGTGTTCGGGGATTTGGGTGTGAGTGTGCATTTTCTGGATTTAGCACTTTTCATGCATGCATAGATAGCAGGGAGAAGTTTACAACTACCTAATGAATGATTGAGAGCAAATTGCTTTAAAATAGTCAATATTAAATCTTTGGTTCTAGATCGTGAACTTGTGCATAATATATCCACACCCATAAAATCATGAGAAGCTGGAATCCCGGAATATCCAGAGCACAGGGTGGTACATCCATATCTCTTTCTCACGATATATCTTTAGTAAGGCCAGGCCGTCCATATTCTCCATGTCTAACCTGGTCATCTCCATGCTTTCAAATAAGCTTCAAGCTAAATCCACCCCCTTTCTCTACCTCCTCTCCCCCTGCACTCCCAAACACCCCACTAAAATCCAACACACCTCCCAGTCCCTTGGGAGCTTCTCCTCTCTGGGGAGCATCTGGAGTCCCTCTCCGTCTCTTCTTCTCCAGTCCGGCTTTGCTCGGAAACGTGGGAAACATATCTCTACTCTTCATTTTAGGATCCTCTTTGAAGTATTCATGTTGCAAAACATCTTGCGCAGAAGGTCGTTTCGCAGGGTTTAAGCTGAGTAGCGACGAAAGTAGCGATGATCCAGCTGAGGTCAGAAAGGGGAATTTAGACCGCAGGACTGAACCTTGGGTAGCGGGGTTGGGGTTCTTTGGAAGTCGGAGAGAGCGTGCGTTGGGGAGGCGTTTGAAGGAGGGCCAGGTGGATTCGGTTGGGAGACCGAGGAGTTCGAATATCTTCGATAGTTGGTCTACTTCGTTCTTTCCCGGGAGCAAGGCGTCGTTGCTCAGTAGCTCGCCGAATATGCATCCCACGCTCCACATATCTACACTTTTGCCGTATCGTTCTTCGCCGAGTAAGAGCTCCGGACTGCGGTACCAGAGGGTAACGACTAATTGAGTCATTTTTGGAGCTGGATCACCGCAATAGCGCGCCATGCCGAAATCGGCGATTTTGAGGACGCCTCGATTGGAGAGGAGGAGGTTGGACGTCTTCAGGTCCCGGTGGAGGATGTAATGGTTATGGAGGTAGGCCACCCCAGTTGTGAGTTGATGGAGTAGGAGCTTGAGTTCGGAAGGGAGAAATGGCTCTGAGAGGGATGTGAGGAGAGTTTTTAGATCATGTTCGAGGAAATCGAGAACGAGGAATATACTAGGGTGTGTATGTTAGCTATGACTTTCTTGTAGATTGCGCAAACTAGACAAACAGATACAATGGAAGAAACGTACTTCTCAATCTTACTAGTATCCTCCCCAACAACCACTTCTCTTAGCCTCACAATGTTCTCATGCTCACAGTCCATCAGTGTTTGGATTTCCCTCAAGCCCGTCACTGGCACCCCATCATTCGCATTCTCCATCTTCAGCCGCTTCAGCGCAACAACTTTCCCCGTCCTACTATCCTTCGCGCGTGATACCCACCCATAAGCTCCCTCCTCTATATCATTCAATTTCTCATAATCTTCCACACTGCGACATTTCCCCCAACTGGGCGCCGGAAAGCGCAGTAATTTAGCAGGTGGTAAATCGAGCTTTTGGGCAGGCGCAGGAGAATGTGATAAACGACGACGCTTTGCGGGCCTCTCGGACGGAATTTCGGATTCCAAGGGAGCTTGAGCGGACGATTTCGCGGCAGCCGCAGCTTGTTCATCGAGCTTCCTTTGTTTCTCTGCCTTTAGCCGTTTCTTTTCTTCCTTTTCGCGTTTGCGCTGTAGATCTAACGCAGCGTCTTCTTCGTCATCTGCCCAGCGCGACTTGGTTTTACTCGACATAATTGTACCGTATTAGGTATCCAATTTCAGTCTTCGCGGACTATACAATTGAAGCTCAATACGCCCCTCGCCCAGAATCAACAACGGTCCCTCTCAAAGTCGACGAGAGGGCTTTTTTAAGATCGCGCAATCTTCCTCTTTCCAAATATACAATAGAGTTATAAACTAGTAAAAGCCCCAGAAAATAGTTGTTGCCTCGAACATGCAGCAAAACTTTTGGGAGTGATAACAAAGTTTGGGTTTATTATGAATTTCAAAGTCGAGGCTGAGGGTTTTGAGGTCGCCAATAACGACGAGGCCAGACGAGGTTGCAAGGCTCTCACTTTTCTCAACTTTTCTTCCTACCTTCGCAATGACCCTTCAGAAGCAGTGAAATGTGCTTATAACAAGAGACAAATCCAAAATGAGGTCTAGGTTATTATTACAGACCCGCAATTCATTGCGTTGTGCTGCGAAATGCAAATATGGACCTTCATATTCGGCTTTGAGATGGTCTTCGACGGAGACGAGGCAATGGTCTACGCCCCTTGCAAAACAGCTTTCTGAAGCTATCACTGTATGAATTCTCTACTGGATTTGTAGCTAAGGTATTTTACTAATGCGGTTTAGGCTACAGGACCAATTCCTCTGGCGTCGTTTATGCGAATGTGCTTAACGTCCGATTTGGGTGGATATTATACCGTGAAACAAGAAGGTAGAGATCAGTTTGGGAAAAAGGGAGATTTTATCACCTCACCGGAGATATCACAAATTTTTGGGGAACTGGTTGGGATTTGGTTTGTGGCAGAATGGATGGCTCAAGGGAGGAAGAAGAATGGTGTTGAATTGATAGAGATAGGTCCTGGGAGGGGCACTTTGATGGATGATATGCTGAGGGTCTGGTTGAGATATTCTGCATGTAGTTTTGGATATGCGCTAATATATTGTATAGACAATCAAAAATTTCAAACCAATGGCTCAGAGTATAGAAGCTGTGTATATGGTAGAAGCAAGCCCTGCTTTGAGAGATGCGCAGAAACAGCTTTTGTGCGGGGATGCGCCTATGATTGAGACGGAAACGGGATTCAAGAGTACTAGCAAGTATGCTAATATTCCTATATTTTGGACGGAGAATATGCGATCTGTACCATATGGTATGATCAAGCGGATACCGAAAAATAAAAGACTTACTAAACTTTGACAGGCGCGGACAAAACTCCATTCATCGTGGCCCACGAATTCTTCGATGCTCTTCCAATCCACGTCTTCCAATCCGTGGCCCCAAACCCGGATGCTTCAGAGCCTACCACAATCGAAACGCCTACTGGCACTCACCCGCTTGCTCCTTCTACCTCCAAATCATCCACCGCCAAAACTCCCCAATGGAGAGAAATGGTTGTATTGCCTACCCCGCCAAATTCCACCCAGACCGATATTTCTAACCCCGAATCCCAAAATCAATCCTCCCCCCCAGAATTCCAACTCACGCTTTCCAAATCCTCCACCCCGCACTCCCTTTATCTTCCCGAAATCCTTGCCCGCTACCGAGATCTAAAATCTATACCCCACTCTCTAATCGAAATATCACCTGAAAGTCACGCCATCGTCGCCGATTTCGCAAGCCGAATCGGTGGTTCGAAGACATATCCAAAAACTGAACCTTCAGGCGCTGCTCTTATTCTAGATTATGGACCCATTGATGCTATCCCAACTAATTCTCTCCGAGGAATCAAAGCACATCAACGAGTTTCTCCCTTCAGCGAGCCAGGAATCGTAGATCTCAGCGCGGATGTAGATTTTGTAGCTCTAGCCGAAGCAGCCATGAATGCGAGTGAAGGGGTGGAAATCCACGGGCCTATGGAACAAGGTGAATGGTTGTGTAGTATGGGGATTAAGGAACGTGCAGAGATGCTCATTAAAGGCTTGGAAGCAGAAGATGAAGACGCTAAGAAGAGGATTGAGGGAGCTTGGAAGCGATTGGTTGATATCGGGGAAAATGGCATGGGGAAGGTTTATAAGGTTATGGTTATGATGCCGGAGAATGAAGGGAGGAGACCACCGCTTGGATTTGGTGGTAGTGTGGTGCGTTAGTTTGAGGTGTTGTGGTATATCTATCTCCTTGGTTTGACTATACCTTGGGTTGAGGTGGGGGAATTCGCACTATGATCTATCATAGTTAGTTGTATATTATATATACCCACCACAGAGTAGCAGCACGGGCAAGTACGAATACTACCAACGTTCTCTCTCCGTTGCTTTTTGAGAATGATGATCGTCCACAATATTATCTACTTCTTTCCCATCGCAGACCATAGGTAGAAAGGAGTATAGCTCTCCTTTCTAAATTTACCACTCCACCGCTTACTAGAAGAAGGAGAAGGGGCGATAATATATAGTACTCAAATATAAAACCAGCATTCAATATTATTGGTCCAGTGTATCAAGAACATTACAGAGAAGAGAACAAAAATTCAATAACTCGGTTAAATTTCAAGACAGGGGGAAAAAAGGAGGATACTATAATACAAAGGTAATTTTTGAAAGATTTTCATAGTCATCCCAAAAACCATCGTGGATATGATATTATGTGATAAAATATATTGAGTAGAATAAGTATAAGAATATTACACAGGAGTATTTTACTAAAGAGTATTTGAGGCTGGGGAGGAACATCAAAAGGACTGGTTAATTAATTAGTTTAAAGTTTTGGGAAAGTTATTAGGTTATATTGCTTTTGTTGTCGATTTACTGTTAGATTCACTATTAGATTCACTATTAGATTCACTATTAGATTTACTATACTATCAAATTCTTCGACTTCAAGCTTCACGCTTCAAGCTTCATCCACAAATTCGCTTATTAGTCAATACACCTCCTTCCTTTGATTTATTATCAGATATATATACATTTACACGACAGAAGCGAAGGCGATACCCGTACTCTGTACACAGTGCTACTACACACATGGTGGCACAGTGCGCGGGGTAGGTAATGACGCCATCTTCACCACAGACTACCTAGGTATCCAATACTACGTGCGCATCAACGACCTAATTTCCAACCTTCAACTCCTTAAACCCCTTCATATTATCCCGAATAGCAATTTCCACCGGTAACCTCTCCATACTACTCGCACCATAAAACCCATGAATCCCCTTCGTCCTCGCCAACACATATTCCACATCCTTCACCTCGGCCACTGGTCCCCCATGACAGAGCACGATAATATCCTCTCGCACTCCCACCGCCGCATCCCTAATATCCTGAATAGCTTTCACGCATTCATCCAACGTACTTCCCGTCTTCGCTCCAATCGTTCCACTGGTCGTTAATCCCATATGCGCTACCAATACATCTGCGCCCGCTTTGGCCATCTTGATCGCATCGTCGGGGTTGAAGACGTAGGGTGTGGTGAGTAAATCTTGTTCGTGCGCTAATCGGATCATTTCGACTTCTTTATCATATCCCATTCCTGTCTCCTCTAGATTTTCCCGGAATCGTCCGTCGATGAGTCCTACGGTGGGAAAGTTTTGCACGCCGCAGAATCCGAGATTTTTGAGCTGTGTGAGGAAAGTTGGGATGTGCCGGAATGGATCAGTTGCGCAGACACCTGCGAGAACGCCCGTGTCCTTTACTATGGGGAGGATTTCGGAGGCCTGTTTTGTGTGTCAATCTTTGCTTGGAATGAGAGTTGGAGTGCGGGAGTTGAAGGCGGAGTATAGTAGGTATACTCACCATTTCGACTACAACTTGATTTGCATCTCCATATGGCATTAAACCGGCCAATGAACCACGTCCCGCCATACGGAAACGACCGGAGTTATATATGATGATGAGATCTGCACCACCTGCTTCTACCGACTTGGCTGAAAGACCAATTCCTATGTGTTTGTTAGCTATTGACTCATTGGGTCGGGGAAAGAGAGCAGTATGTCCAATAGTCCAGTCCTCTAGTCCCACAATGAAGGGCGTTGAGACATTCAAACCGTTTGGATATTGGAATCTGTCTGATTATCAAATCTATTCAGAGCAATAAACTTATAGAGATAACCAAAGCAAATGCAAAGATCCAGAGCTTAGAATCTCAATCTCAAATCGGGCTATAGTCCAGACTATTGAACACAATGCCATAAGCTAGATGCTATGTGTGTATATATATATGTATATGTAAGAGGATGCTTTACCTGCTCCAGCCCCAACAATAATCTTCTTATTCTTAACCGCATCCTTCAATCTCCCTAGAACAATATCGCGTGTCGTAGCTTTCGTCATATTGTAAGATATTGACACTCGCGAGTTACTTTTTGTGTAAGTAGTAGTATACTTTTAAATAAAATCCGAGTGGAATAGTTGCGTCAAGTAGTCTAGCCTTATTATTCGCAGGATAAATCCAAGGAATAAAAAGAATTACAATATACTGAAACGAATACAAAATAGCGGAATTTATTGAAATAAGCAAATATATATTTATATATAAATTCTCCAACAATGACTCAAAAACTCAATTTGTCAATCGAATCGTACGAAGACTGAGTATTCGTAAAAAAGAATGACGATATTGGTGGGGGTGGTGGGATTTAAACTCGTAAATACGTCGATTGACGTATCCCTGCCATATTGCCCCTCCATGGCCCCTCATTTAAGTGTAGGATTCCCCAATAGCTTCTGATAGCTTCCAATAAGCATACTGGACTGGTGCTCCGGACATCCGTTTGAGTTCCGGTCCGCATATTAAATTAGCTAGTGTGAAGGTTATGAGATTTGAATGTACAGTAGCTACTGTGGAGACGAGAATTGAGCATCTAGCCCTATCTAACCGGTTACCCTAAATCAGGGTTCGAAGCTTGTTTATTGGGAATCTCAATTACTCGGCTTTTGGAGGCTTCTTGAGGATACGTACCGTACTTGTTATGGTCTTCTGTTTTTTTACATGATTATACTTAAAAGTCTGGATAAATGATAAGATAGCTAGCTTATACACTACCCCTCATTCAAAACCTCGAATACCCGAATTCCAGCCCCTTTCGTTCTAATCAACTATATACAGCAAACCACTGACTCATCATTACCACCACCCATCCTCACCAAAAAAAAACACACCATAACCAAAATGTCCAACCCCAGGATCCTCCTCCTCGGAACCCTCGATTCCAAGCTCCCAGAAATCCTCTACCTCCGCGCTCAAATTCTCGCCCACTCCAACCCCACCACCAAAGTACTCCTCGCAGACGTAGGACGCCAACCCGCCTACAATCCCGAAATAGATATTCCCCAATCAGAAATTCTCTCTCATGGCTCATCCCCCATTGATTATTCCACCCTTTCCCGCGGTGAATACATCGAGCATATATCCATCTGTGCGACGAAACTCGTGCGAGATCTCTTCGAAAAGAAGTCCATCCATGCGATTATCGGGATAGGTGGATCGGGAGGAACTTCACTATGTGCATATATCATGCGCAATGCGTTACCTATTGGATTTCCTAAATTGGTGGTTTCGACGATGGGAAGTGGAAATACGGGACCATATGTTGGTGAGACGGATATCACGATGATGTACAGCGTGGTTGATATTGCGGGCACCAATTCGATATTGAAGGGGATACTGGATAATGCCGCTGGGGCGATTTCAGGATTAGCTTATGCATATTGGAAACGATGTATAGAGGAAGAACAAGCGAATAATGTGCCGAGGAAGAAAGGTATAGGATTAACTATGTTTGGAATCACAACTCCATGCGTGGAAATGGTCAAAGATATTTTGGAAAAGAATAACAAGGAAGAGTACGAGATATATGTATTCCACGCCACGGGACCCGGTGGAAAAGCAATGGAGAGATTAATCCGAGAAAAACGCATCAATGCCATTCTCGACGTAACCACCACCGAAATCGCCGATCACATTTGCGGGGGCATATTATCAGCAGGACCCGAAAGACTATCCGCCGCGGCCGAAATGGGAATTCCGCAGATTGTAAGTGTGGGTGCATGTGATTGTGTGAATTTTGGGCCACGAGACTCGATACCCGAGAAATTTAGGGAGAGAGTGTTGGTGCAACATAATCCAGATATGACATTAATGCGATCGAATGCGGATGAGTGTGCTGAGATTGGCAAATTTATAGCGGGAAGATTAAAGGAGAAGGCGAAGAGGAAAGACCTGGTGAAAGTATGTTTACCGAGAAAGGGGACAAGTATGTTAGCTGTAGAGAGAGGGAAATTCTATGATATTGAAGCGGATAAGATGTTATTTGAAGCTATCAAGGATGGGTTAAAAGGGACTGGAATTGAGGTTTTGGAGAAAAACTGCGCTGTTAATGATGAGGAATTTGCTCAGTTTATGGCGGAGGAGCTTATACAACTGATCTCTAAGTCGTAAGGAAATGTGGATATTGAGAGGAGATGAGCACGAGATGATTATGATTTACTTTAATATACCCAAATAGCCAAATATCCATACATCTAACTTAGCCAAGCACACTCAATAATTAATCAAAACTCGAGGCAATAAGAGCTCAATTTATTCTAACAATATGGTATAATATACCAAATAACCTCCAATAATCAAAACTGATCCAAACCAGCATGCTATCACAATTTAGGAATAAAAGTAGCATCATCCTTCGCCACTTAAAAATAACGTAGAAATTCATCCCATCTCCTCAATATCTAAGTATGGAGTGAAAGAATCATTTAAATTTGATGGGACAACAGGCACTAGCCTCTTACTCTCCATGAGTTTTCTTCACAATTTTCTGCAAAGGTTGATCCAGACTAGAAGAACGCATTTCACGGGAAAAAAGACGTCTGACTTCCTAGTAAAAAGCTTGATAGGTATGCTCAAGAGGGTTTAATATTCGCTACTCAGTCCATATCCAGTAAATTCTTGATCGTACATCACCTTATAAAACTCATCATCGCTAATTCATGCAAGTAAAGTATAAATATGATTCCTTGCTTCTCGCCGCACCCATCATTCGTTGAATCATGCACCACTTCGTTTCTCCTAATCCATATTCGCATAATATCAAATAAAAACGCCCAATTTAGGTATACCGAGCCGTCTAAACCGAACGCTCACTTGTCCAAACTCCAATAAAACTACAGTACACCCACTCTCCCCCCCCCCCCCCCCCCAACCACAAAGTATTAGTCCTGACTAATGCATAATTCAAATTTGAACCCAAACTCAGAACCATTCGAGTAACTCAAGATTGCTTTTGTCCTAACTCCAAATCACCTTCATACTCGTCATCCCAATCGGATCCCGAACCGGCGATCTTTTTGCCCACGAAAATTCCCACAGCAGTTCCGAGGCTAGCAACTAAAAACCACCCCTCAAACCAAGTATCAACAAATCCAGGCTCTAATGGACTACCCAATGCATCGCTCACCACACTTTTCATCTCAGATGGAAGATTACTTCTCATAAGTAATGCATTGGATATCACAAACATCGCGCTGATTTGTGCAAGGATGAGTGCCATGTTAGCTTGAGCCTGATAGAGGAGGGAGGGAGAGATTTTGGTGAGCATATGGAAGGTCTGAAGTACTGAATTGAAAGAAGCAAAGAGGATTACGGCTGATAAAATGAACGATATCTGGCGAGACCATGCCAATTGATCAATAGTTGGATTCACATGCTTGGCAAATAGAGAAAGAATACGGTTGACTGGATCCGTAGTTGATGAACTGAAGAACGATAAATCGGCTGGCGAAGTAAGACGTCGAAATACGGCCAAAGTGGTCGTTCCAATGCGGTATATACAATATAGTGAAAAGGCATAAGAAACTGGCGTGAAGATGATTTTGCCGAGAGGTGAAGAGGACCGTTGTTTTGATGCGTAACGATTTTGCAACATTGACAATGAAGTCGAAAGGCCTAGGGCCATAGATGAAAGTCCGGATATTTCCAACTCCAGAGACTTCAACTCTTGTACGTCAGCGTTTCCCCGTATACTTCCAATAACCTTCGTCATGAATCCTTCAGCTGGATGATCATTAACTTTGCGCTGAAGAGCCCTTAGTCGGCTTCGTTTTGCAGCAAGCATATCATTCGTAGCGTCTAGACCTGCTTGTTTACGGGCAATATCAGCTTCTGAAACAGGTTTTGGCCTTGCTCCAAATGCTTGCCAAGGAGCAGACACAGCCGCAAAACCAGAAAGAAGTGCCATCAGAGAAATACCAATGATGCCAACCCTATCCAAACAAGCTTCGCTAAGTCCCTTTCCAGGTACAGATGCCATTGTATGGATATATGTTCCCGGTATGCCTTTTCCCAACCACCAGAATCCCATCAACCATATCGTGAAACCAACAGCTTGAAGAAGCCAGGCAATTATTGAAAATCCACCTTTCTTCGATGCAGTAAATGTCCACCCAAGCCCCGTGATAATCGACTGTAGTTCGAGAAATGGTATAAGAACAACAAGTAAGAAGAGGAGTGTAGGAACAGTTATCTTGAGCGCAAACGCCCTTGCTGCGGGATTGAGGTAATTCGAGATTTCGCAAAGGATCAATTCGGCGAGAACGGTCGCCAACGCAATCGTGGTTGAAAATGAGATAGCGATAGCCCTTCTTCTCGCAGTCTTTTGACCATGTTCTTTGTGAGATTGTCGCAAACTGGGAGGGGCATTGCTAGGAAGATAATGAAGTTGATCTTCCTTGGATTGTTGTAGGCCAGCTACTAACGGGAACAGCTTCTGGAGAACGACGAGACTAACAACGAGAAATGTTAGAATTAAGGGAATCGAAGAGAAAGCGAGCGTCGAGTATGATGCAGAGCTCAAAGAGCGATTTTGATGACCTGGCATGACACAGGCGTCGTCACATTTGTCGTCTGGAAGTATCGGCATTGATTGCTTAGGTACCTAGGTTCGTTGTCGATCTTTACATTATAAATGTCGAGATTCTCGAGGTATAAAGAGAAGCTTTTCCATACAGCTTGATTTTGGTTAAAGGGTCAACTTAATGTAGTTCCTCGCTATTTTGCATCTGAAACCGACAATTGGAAACTGGGGAACCAAGAAAGGGCGAACGAAGTAAGGCGACCGCGCGTTCAACTAACTGCGATAAGATTGTGTTAATCTTCACGTGATGTCACCGAAACAAAGGAGGGGGGATGTGAGCTATTTTAAGGATGGCCCCTCTCAAAAGAGCCAGTTAGATCGGCAATGTTAGGGTACTAGGCGCGCACGTGTGGAGTATTTGTAAATAGGGTGGATCACCCGTAGTAGACGAACAACTAAATTTTCCAGAGCTGTTTATTCATATTCTCCCGCTGCAGTATTTACCATGCAGGTATGGGACTATCTATACTACAGGACTGTAAGTACCGTCCAGTCATTCACGTTTACATTGGAAACCACCATTGTAGTCTCGTCAAATTACAAATCCGAAGCACAAACGAACCATCCTCAGGCGTGTCCGAAGTAGCAAGATACACAAAGACACACAGATAAAGGTGTCTAGATATCGCCATACCTAAACGCCAAAAACAAAATCTGCTTCGCCTCACTTCCCAATCTTGGTACACAACTTGACGTAAGTGATAGTATTCACCAATCTTCAGTCCCGTGGGGGAAATTGTCCGGTTCGACGGGACTCTTCCCGCTCATTATTCCGCATCATCAACCATTTTCGGTAACAAGTCTGGCTTGAGAAGTCGTCCGCATAGCCGGAACGCCCATACCTTCAGTATCCGACTCCGATCCATCCTCTCTGTCAATATTGAGAAGCTGAAACCGATTGACCAAAGGAGCCTTCTTCCTACTGTGAGGAGGATTGTCGGATTGAGAATTTGGACGTCTCGCCAGTGGGGCAGCACATTCATCATTATCCCATTCAATCTTTGAATTTTTATATGTGCTAAAGAAGAATTAGCGAGCTCCAAAGTGATGGTTGAATTCCAACATACCCACGACTCATCATGCAAGTGCGAGCAAACATGGCGTTATGAAGAGAATTTGTCGAGATAAAAGCGTTGGAACCATTGAATGCAACCTTGATTATGACGAAGTTATGGATATGCTCGAGATCATCCCGAATAACTTTCTCGGTATTCTTAGGGTTGCAATTGCGAATGATGAGGTTTCTAGTAGCTCCCATGCCTACTTTATTCGCTATATGATTAGGTAAAATGAATTGTCTGTCGCTCCACCGAATGTCGACCTAGTTATCGTCAACTGTCTGCGTCCTGATAAGGATTTGGATAAACTTACTCTTTTTGAACGAATATACAAATCATTGCGCTTTACATGGCGAAGGAACTCCTTTGCATGGGCTTGCTCAAGGAAAGATACACTCGCAGTATGTTCATGAGTGCGAAGGTATATATCCAACAGCATGCCTCCCCTAACAGCATCACAGATATCTGCATATGTGGTACCATCCGGCAGATTGAACAATAGTACGGTACGCTGAGCAAACTTTTCATAAGTCGGACGTTGAGGTCTGGTCCGTGAATTATCTCCCGTCTCAAAATCGAAGGTATCAATCCCATCTGGACTATTAGGATGATCGTCATAACCATCCGTATGCAAATTGTTTGGGGACTGTTGATACTGGAAGCTATGAGATTGGGAGCCTTGATAGTCCTGAGAACGACGTGGAAATAGTGAGCTGCTATTCCGTGGTGTACCAAATGTATAAGCTTGGTGGCCATTAGTGTCTTGAGCTGACGGAGATGGAATTTGTGTCATGAAGGCGGTGCTGTTATCATGATCTTCATGTGTCGCAGGAATAGTCGAGGTTCCATTTTCACATCCACCATTTTCACATCCACCGTTTTCACATCCACCATTTTCACATCCACCATTTTCACATCCACCATTTTCACCTCCACCGTCTTCACATCCACCATTTTCAGAGAGCGTGTCGTCCTTAATCAAGATCTGTAGAAACGATATTAGAGAACAGAAATGGGTAGGTATTAAACTGCTGCCACAGCTCCAAAAAAAACTCACATTTAAGGTCTCCTCCAAAATACCACCTTTGTAAAGGTTGCGTCGCAGGTTCTCTGTGGTGTTGAGTTAGTCTCTCGCATCTATGAAAGTAAATATCCTGTGTAATAAACGGGTGGCATACCATATTCACGAACAGATTGTGTCTGGCATATGGGTATTAGATAAGATTTATGTAATTCACAATGTGTAGGATGCTTGCTTACCAGGGCATCATGTTTCTTCTTCGAGATTACGATCTTTTCCGAGTCGTCAGAAGGAGTACCATCACTATGCTCCGAAGTATGCTACACATAAACAATAAGTCTTTGAAACTTCATCCCTTCGCTCGAATAGCTATCGATATCGACATACGAATTGAGCTCTATTGTGGGGTAAACGGTTAATGATTGCTTCACGCAGCTAAGACATTCCGTACCGGGTTAAAAAAAAACGTAGATCACTTTACCTTCTCAGCAAAGTCTCCAAATAAATCTTGTCAATAGTCACCATAGAATTTCCAGAAGCCATCTTGAAGAACAAGTTGATCTTGTTCGTGTTGAATACAATCAAGTATTCAACCTCGATCTTCAAAATGACAAATAAAAAAATAGAATAAGTTAAAAGATGAAAGTTTGATAAGGCTTCTCTTGGGGTCTGCTGGGACCAAGCCAAGCCACTTCGTTTGGATTTAAAGTTTTAAGCCAATCAACTTTGGTTTTAGCTGTCTGCAGCTAAACTTTAAAGCTTGGACGCCGACGCCGTGGTCGCCCTATAATGCTTAGGTAATTATACTCGTATACCTAGGTATATACATGATACGATCCTCCTTTCCGAGATGCACCACTGTTTTAGGTCTTTAAGTTAATATTGAATTCTTATCTATTCTATATATAGAGATAGACTCTTGACGAAACAAGTGTAATAAAACCAGGTATTTAACCCTGAGAATCAATTCACTGATGTATCTTCTCATTACTCTAGTTAGTACTCGAGTATAATCTATGATATCCAACACACCGAATGAATCTCTCTCTCCCGAGTCCTGATGTCCCGGGTAACATCTCTGAACCTATTAAATGAGGGAAATAGCACACAGGAAGCAGTGAAGAAATGAGGAGTATACAAGTATGCAGTGCTGCAAGATAAGACTGAGTGATGCAACAAAAGACTTCGATGTTCGGATACCTGTCTGCATTCTGGATCTGCAGCCCTAAACTGGAAGACCATCCCTTTCAAGTTAACGAGGTATCGAAAGGGTTTGGATTGGTGGGGATTATTGCTGGTAGGTTGTATCGTTCTACTTTCATCATGCTATAGCTACTGTTAGGTAGTTTTGAATACTTCAATTGGATTGAGTATGAGGATATAGGATATATATATATAAGGAAAAGAAATCAACACCATCATGTCATTAAAGGGGCTGTCCGTACTAAGTGGTGTACTAGGAAGCTTAAGCTTCTTTCATTGTTCAAACGTTCCGTCTCCAAACAAGCTGTTAGTAAAGTAGTAAGGACAAAAAGAATGACAGTTGGATTATGCCATTAGTCCTTCATTCCTTTATCTAACTACATTTTTATTATTGTTCTTTGTCCAATATACCTAGCAAGAAAACTTCAAGTACAAGACAAACCCCTCTCTGCTTTAAGTATTTCCATTCACATCAGAAACACAGAAAATATAGAGCATGCTAGAAGCACCACTCACCAACTAATTGACAAAACCATCAACCAAGCAAACCCAATCAATCCCCATATATCTCCACCACAACACCCACCTCCACCCCCCCGCACACAATGGCAACCCGCAAACCCACCCCAGCACCCAACACAAAATCCGACACCCAATGGCTAACAGACCTAGGCTACCTAAACGAATTCCACGACTTCATGCACGATTACGGATTCATAGGCGACGAGCAAGATCGTCATGATGCTCTAAGTCTCTTTAGACAATTCCGAAAGGAGCAACAAGAAGCATGGGAGAAGACGCATCGTGAAGACTTGAAATCTTTGAAATCTGAGACGCTGGTGCAGAGTTCACGCGTTTATTCGAGGACGTGTATGTCGGTTTATTCTTCATGTGAGCAGAGTGTTTTGAAGAAAGGGGAGGGTACTGCTACTGCTACTGGTACTACCACTGCCACTGGTACTGCTAAGGGTAGTAAGACATAGGAGTAAGAATCAAGATTCTCAACCTCCCGAAGAATCCCAAAATGGATGGCAGAAAGCATAGAAGGACTTGTACAAAGGACGTTTGTGCAATATACGGGAATCGGAGAGGCGAGTGAAGATAGATATGAGGGGTAAATACGAACCTGGAATCTATCGAGAGATGAGAAGCAACCAGAGATTCAGCGAAAATGAATGGGATAGATTTTCAGTTTGAGGGGAGCGGAGGGGGTATACACACATACAACACCCTAAGTATTAATAAAATCTTACAACACGACTCCTCACTCACCTAAATCCCCAAAGTTCTCAGATGATAAATAATAAATATATAACAACTGGTGAACTAAAGAGTACAGTAGAACACAATCCATAATGATCATTGTAACACAATATATATAATACACTACCTACACAACAACTATTCTCCATTCATTCCATCTCATCTCGCTTCATCTCATATCAACCCCTTCCTCCTTCTCCCCCCAACCTCGCCCCCAAAAAACATTCAAAAGCACAGATGCAATTCATGATTCATCTCAGCCGATTCCAGCCAATTCCTTCTAAGTAAATCCTCGCGACAAAATGCTATTTCACAAAAACAGAGTAGGAGAGTGATGTTATTTTTTGCCTTCATCTTAGCTTTATTGCATATTTACCCCGCCTATTCATCAGGTATGCTTTGATATCCCCACTCTCCGCCCCGGGTCACTCCTTTCCATTATCCATAAAATAGGAAGTATGTTGATGGATGAACCATCCTGTACAAATCCCCGTCCTTCTCCAGTATTCTCTTCCCCTGTAAAGATTTATCCTTATGGCTATCCTTAGGCAATAGGGCTAGGATCCTCGGTAGGCGTATCTGTACTTTCATTTGCTGGTGGTGGTGGTGCACTCTTTCCGAATGATCCTCCACCAAAGTACTTAACAAAATCCTTATTCTCATCAAATGGTCTGGGTCCCAGCAACCTCACCATATCATCTCTACCGAGTACTTCCTTAGCTAAGAGTTCCTCTGCAATGATTCCCACTTCCGCCTTCTTCTCCACCAGTAAATTTCTACACTTGTCATATGCTTCATCGACTATGCGTCGAACCTCTTGATCGATAGTCTGAGCTGTAGATTCGGCAAAAGGTTTCATGAGTTGATTTTCTCTATCAGTTTCGAAATGGAGAGGGCCGAGCTTTTTGGACATGCCCCATTTGGTTACCATAGCAGTAGCCATACGAGTAACTTTGTTGAAGTCGTCGCTAGCACCACTGGTGACAGTCTCGAAGTGAAGTTCTTCAGATACACGTCCACCAAGGGTCATAGCCATACGATCCATAAGTTGGTTTACGTTCATGAGGTAAGTATCTCCAGCGGGAAGGTATTGTGCGTATCCAAGGGCGCCTTGACCACGAGGGATGATCGAAACCTTGAGAAGCGGATCAGCCCACTTGAAGTACCAACCACAAATGGCATGTCCAGCTTCGTGATAGGCGACTGTCTTCTTCTCTTCAGGTGATAGGACAAGAGATTTCTTCTCAAGACCACCAATCACGCGCTCAATAGCTTGTTCAAAATGTGTCATGGCGACAGATGTGGCCTTTGTTCGGGCAGCTATTTACGTTAGCACTGGGGGAAAAAAAATAGAGGAAGGCTCAACTTACCAATCAGGGCAGCTTCATTGACACAGTTGGCAATGTCAGCACCAGAGAACCCAGGAGTTAAGGCAGACAATCGTCCGGTCAGGTATTCAATATTCTCATTAGTGACAATCTTGCCTAAGTGAACCTTGAAGATCTGCTTCCTACCATCCATGGTCGGCCTATCGATAGAGATGTGTCTGTCGAAACGACCAGGTCGCATAAGAGCCTTGTCAAGTACGTCCGGTCTGTTGGTACCAGCAAGAACAACAATTTGCTCAGTCGTGTTGAAACCATCCATCTCAGTCAAAATTTGATTGAGTGTAGCTTCACGTTCATCGTTTCCACCGGAGAATCCGCCAGACTTGCCACGAGACTTTCCAATAGCATCAATCTCGTCAATGAATATGATACATGGAGTACTTTTCCTTGCCATGGCGAAGAGGTCCCGAACTCTCGATGCTCCAACACCAACGAACATCTCCACGAACTCAGAACCACTGACGCTAAAGAAAGGCACTTGGGATTCACCAGCTGTTGCCTTTGCTAGTAATGTTTTACCAGTACCTGGTGGGCCAGACAAAATAGCACCGCGAGGAATTTTAGCACCTAAACGTTGAAATTGCTCCGGTGTCTTTAGGAAAGAGACAAACTCCATAATTTCTAGCTTCGCTTCATCCATACCGGCAACATCCTTAAACTTCACCTTTACATCAGTCTCGTGATTGAACTGCTTTGCTCGACTCTTTCCCATTCCAAAAATGCCACTTTGACCTCCAGCACCTGCCGAAGCTCGTCTTGACATGTAGAAAATAGCACCAATGAATAAGAGCGTAGGACCAAAAGAATAGATAAGAGCCCATGCATCTCCATCACTCGCATAGCCAATCGGTATCCTTTCCGAAACAGGTATTCCTAAATCATTTTGTGCCTGTTCCATTCGCTGCTCAAACCCTTCCGGAGAACCTATGGAGAAATAGTAATGGAAGTTAGGATTACTGGCTGGGGAATCGGGATACATTGCTGCTGCCGCTTCAGTGTGGAGGTCAACTCGAACCTCCTGCTTGTTAACCACAGTCAATCTCTTAACCAACCCCTTATCAAGGAAATTGTTTCGGAATTCCTGGAAGGTGATATCCTTCTTATTAGTGCCTGGGAAGAGTGTCTGCCATAAGAAGTACGTTGCAAAAGACCCAATCAATAAGGTTGTGGTATCAAGCTTCATGTCTGATGGGTTGCCAAAATTGAATCCTTCCTGCTGACTGCCCTTCTTGTTGCCCTGCTTGCTACCCTGATCCTGCCTCTGACCGCCCTTATTACTATCCGTAGAAGATCTTGGTTCGCTTGAATTGAAATTCGTTCCTTGTGACTGGACCTTGGCAGCAGACCACGCCATTTGCAACACCAGTTTTGTAAATCTTCCAGCCTCCGACAAAGTCATCGGTCTACCCTTCACCTCTTGCATCAAGTCTCTCAGTTCGGATGGCACCCCTGACTTTTGTATCGCCTGCAGAGATCTCTTCAGCTCCTGAGTCTGGCCTTTGCCGAATTGCATAGAAGCAATTACTTTCTCTAGCTGCTCTATCTCCTCATCCGTCAATCTCACATAGCCTTCCACCAGCGGCGGCTCCTCGTCTGGCTTCGCGCCATTCTCCGAGTGGTTTAAGGGCGATTTTCCATCGTAGAGGTTTTCCGTGCCAGGGGCGGGTTTGCTGGGTGGCTCCGACGATTTTTGTTTTCTCGACTCTACCTTCGACTCATCCTTCTCCGTGTCCTTGTCTGGCTTCGGTGGCTTGGTTACGAATGTGCGCGCCCTTTGTGCAGCTATCCGCGACCTTAATAAAGGTGCAGTCGATGATGTACGTAGAGAATTTCGTGCGGCAGATTGGATGGTGGTTTGAGAAATCCTAGCAAGAGAGCTGCATTGCCGTAATATCGATGTCATGCTTGGCTAGAGCTGTTCGTGTCGTAATTAGAAGATAAATGTGGTCTGGAGTCACTATGGATGACTTGCCGTGACTTTAACCACTATGTGAGAGAATTTAAGAGAATGTTCGAAGTGGTTCGTGGTTGACGGAGTTAGAGGTGGGAGGCAAATCATAGAATGATGATGCTTCGATTAAGCTTGGTTGATTACAACACTAGCGCAGCTTTGGTATCGAAACTCAAAATACATTCAATCTGGAACCTCGGACTTGCTTTCTAACTAAAATCATAAATAACATTGAATTTATCATTTCGATATCTATCATCCCACCATCATACTGTAGTTTAAGTTATTGTACATCTGGTTTAAATGTTCCATAGTAAGTCATTAATACATTGGTTGGGCATATTGAAGCCATAAAATAATCGGAGGAGAGTACCAGTTTACATCTTGCCAATGAAAATTTTGGAAAACAAAAGTTATTTATCTCCAAGCCAGATGAGTTTCCTTGAAAGACGCCATACTCACCATGCAGAGCAACTGCTTTATGAGTCCATAATCTGTGCCTCTTCCAACCCTTCACATGCCCAATATACAATTATAACACCTTTACCTCGAAATTTTCCTCATTCCCGTGCGAACGCCAAATCCATAGCTTACAAGCACCCACCTTGATTTTGTAGATGTGCATTATTATTCATATGTAGATTAGGGTCACCCATAATACCATTCTCGAAGCTTTGGTACACGCCTCCCGTCATCTCTGCCCAGTCCCACTCAAGCGTCATTGGCATCTGCCAGAGATCCTGAGGGACAAATGGTTGTTGAAAAGCATTTGGATTTAGTGGGGAGTTGAACTCATTTTCATTTGTAAAACCTTGAACACTTCCAAACGGTGTCGCAGTATTTTGTCCCATGAAATCGTTTCCAGAAGCACCGAAATCTGGTTGCCAGTTTGAGCTCGGAGAAGCATCTTGCATAGGACTAAAGCCGTTCTGTAAATTGGCTTGGTTCGTCGAATTAGGAGAAAACGGCCCAGGCAAGGAATTAGGAGCACGGCTCATGGGAGTCTGTGGTGGACCAGCCCTGGGCACATGCGATGGTTTACCCGAAGCGTCATGACTCTTGCGCTTTCTCTTCGTAGATGTTTCCTTTTCTGCTTTGTCCAAAACAACCTTGGCTATTCTCTCAAACTCTGAGCAGACCCCCAGCATACGTTTTACACCTCCATTTTCTTCCTCGGTGCGCAACATGGAAAGGAAGTTAACAACAAGGTTCATAAGACGCACGTCGGAACGTGCCCGAGGATCTTGAGGATTTTGCAAAATATTCCCGAAGAGGGTCACAAGGGCAGAAACAGGGAAATAGAGAATGAGCCTAAATATGTTAGCTTTTAGTTGGGGTAGCGTGCAAGTCTGACTTACCAGACACAAGCAAAGTCGCCTTGAGGTACATATTTAATGAGATGTATGGAAGCGCGAGCAGCAGACACACACAACGCGGCCGAAGAAAAAACACGTGGATTTAGAGGCCTAGCATTCAGTCCTTGGATGGCATAGTTAGAAAGACGGCTGGTCCAGTATCCGTGGTGAACAGACATTCGATGAATTGTAGCTAGGCAATTGTAGTAGGCGAAATGAAGAACGACAACGTGAAGGATTAGTGGAGTATGTGAAGCCTTAATTTCGTGCTCTGGACGGAAGTCGATTGGGATACTATGCTTCCATTGTTCGAGCTGGGAATCAAGCTCGCCTATGGTGTTTAGAAGTTCCCCATCAGATTGTTTTGAAGCTTTAGTCGAATAAAGCTGCTTGTATACCTTGCTCTCGATGGTTGAAAATTCACACATTAAGCGAAAGAGGTTAACTTTTCCCTTCCCATCGGCAAGAGGAATATTACCAATGTTATCTTCAGGGTCGGCACTAGGTAGTTCGACATTCATGTCATCGTCATCCTGCGCAGGAGGTCTCCCAGAGCGCAGGCAAATGTCTTTGTCTAACATGTATCCTATCCAGAATACACGTTTGCGTTGCTCAATCTCCACAGGATTGAGGTTGAAGCCAGACCCACGTTTATGCAGCCCAATGCTGTGCGAAAGACGAATAGCGGCTGCTACAAGAAAGAACGAAGGCTGGGGATTGGGTGTACCCTGCATAAACAAAGCCATTCCCAACAATGCTTGTACACTGAGCAAGTCAGTGTTCCGCATTGTGAGCTCGGTGAAAACACCCATGGCATTTTTAAGGTAGCCCCAAGCTTTTGTATCTTCCTCCTGTGGCACGAGATGGCTCATAACACGAAGACGATGAGCGATGGCAAGTGCACAGTTGAGACTTGCCCACCATCCGGAGCCTTCATAGGGGTCACTAGAATATTGTCGATCGACTAGATGCATGAACGTAGGTTGGTGGAAAAGGGGAAACATGCAGTTAAAATTCTCGAAAAAGTCCTTGAGTAAAGACACACACTCGTTTTTAGGAGGCAGTCGCCTCCATACCGGGCGTGCAAACAGATCCGAGAATACTTCTGGTTTCCAATACATCATCTTATTGTCGTCCACACAAGTGGATGAAATCATTTCCTGAAACGATGAGTCGCCTGTCTTCTCGTTGACCCATGAGATACCTTTAGGCGAGAATATGGAGAATCCAGAAGATGATCCTAAATTTTGTCAGCAGAGCCCTTCTCACCTAGCAACATTTCATACCTATATAGCGAGTTTCTCCGCAGTTATTTGTGACTAAGGAGCACATCATATCTGAAAGCGCCTCGACTGGCTCCTCCTTTTTCTCACCCACCCCATTTCGACCATCTTTACTATTACGCTTCTCGGAGTCTTTGGTTGGTTCTGGGGATGCTATGGTACTCTGAGGGGTCGAACCATTTACATCAATCAGGCCACCGGGAGTGCTTTGCACAGGGGAAGTTGCAACTGAACCAGGGGCAGCAGACGCTCTGCGCGAAAGGTTCTTTTCCTGTAATATTTTCTCTAACGTTCCTAAATCCGTCCGCCCACCATCTTCTTCGCTAAGGAGACCTTGAATACTATTCGTCAATCATTGAACATCTGAATATACCTGAATTGATGGGACAAACCAGATAACTTTAACAAACTTTCCATGCGACCTAGACGATTCTCGAGGCCCTCAATATATTTTGCACTACTCAAAAATCAGCGGCCGAAATAAATGATCGTTCACCTAGATTTCTTACCCTTTTGGCGGGTTTCTCTTCTTCTCGACCTGTGTAAAAATACATTCCGTTTTGTAGTTGATGCAATGCGTACAAGCTGGTAACTTCCCATCGCACTTGATCTTCTTCTTCCGGCACATGTCACAAGCCTGCCATCGTCAGCTTCCTGTCCAGATTCCTTCGCAGAAATTTGAGCCCTACCCTCGCTATCCTCCTCCGCTTCGCCTCATTGCTTTCATCGAGAAGAGTTCCATCACTGAAAAGCGGGCCCGTCAAGTCTGGTATTTTAGAAGATATCGGTAAACCTTCTGCATTGTAAGCCCCGAATATTTGAGGCGGGGGGTTCATCAAAGGGGGCGCTGATATCAGGGGCATAAAGGCATTATTGTCATGGGTCATAGAATCCATCTTCGTTGATCATCGCATAGTAGAATAGTTGGATTTGACGAAAGCGCAAGTGATTAAAAGTCGTCAGCCGGATGTCGAATCACCCAAGTAGAAATTTATTTCGTATTCGTACGGCTCCTGCAGCAGTTGCGGAAATTAGCTTACTCCGCAGCTGCAGAATGTACAGTGTACTAATTCTAGAGTCTGGGTTTATGTATTGGGTGTCGAGATTTCTTTATGACCGAGTGGCTGCTTGTGGATAGGTACGGTAGTGAAGCCACAGTCTGATGACGATATTAAAAGTGATTACTCGTAGATGCTGGAGGTTGGAGAAGATGGAAATGATAGCGTGTGTGTCTACCGATGGGTTGAGGGGTCGTCTTCGGCGGAGGAATTTAACCTTTTAGCCTTTCTAGAAGGTACAAGTACTAATCAGGCCTAAGCTTTTTGAAGCTGTAGCTGGCATGATCAAATATTAATAAGATGACGAAGCTCAAATAGAAATGTATTGAAGGACCAATAGAACAAAAGAAAGTAAAATGCAATCTGAAAAAGAATAGCATTATGGGAGTTTTGTCATCACTAATCCCATCCATATCACCACACGCAACACCGCCTCGGCATTTTCCTATCTGACTAATCAACAATACCTAGGTACCTATTTTGAGATAATATAGGTAGACCAGGTGTAGATTCATCTACAGTGCCAGAGATGCATATGGTAAAAGAGCTACAAATCAGCTCTTCTGGGAATATTCTAGGGGCAGCACAGTACAATAATGATTGGTTAAAGGTATCACCGATATCGATATACATCATCATGTAGATCATTGTATAATAGAAATACGGGGTACACGGAACCAATAAATCTTTCCTTTCTCTGGTCCTACGTCCTACATTCAAGTTGTACTGTAATATAATTACCTACCCAAAGGCTTTCATCACATGGCCATATTGATACAATATCTTCAATCTTCATTTTACTTCCCGTCTCGAGCACAACTCCTCAATTCCGATACTACGGGTAACAAGTCTAGACGCCTTCGGCCAATGCAGATCTTATATACTGTTAATATGGACCAATGACTTCTCGAGAAGATTGATCTGTTACACTGCTGAAACGAGAGGAGAGATTCTACCGGCCTGACCCAGAACTTCCTGCATCGAGTATCTTTCGCTTCGACTCGAGAGGCTACATACATATCACTGCAGGCAGCATCATACATACACAGCCACTCTGGTGTTTGTGTGTACAACCTGAGTTGGCCGCAAGATCTTGTCAAGCATGATGCACTTAAGCTCCAATTTGGCACATTGAGTTTCATACATAGAAAGACATTATCTTTTATCCCACCCTCTCTGATCTTATATCCTAGCCATTCGTCTGATGCTACAAAGTGGCGCCTATATTATCCAACAAGATCATCAAATTTACCACGAGAAAAGGGACAGGTATCAGTTTAATACCGATCCCAGGAGAAATGGCTATCCTAAATCCACTATTCCCTCCTGGTTGCTGCCGAGAGGCGTCGTAACATAAGAAGCGAATCAGATAAATCCTCAAGCGCTCACTGGTATCAAAAGTCCTACATATCAGGACAAAAACGCCAAACCCAAATGCAGAGGTGCATTAAATATCCAAGGACAGCCCTACGCAGGTCCAATCCAAGGCGGGATCCCTACAATAACTACGAAAAAGCAAAAAAAAAAAAGCTTTACATGTATCAATGCCGGCTATCATCCAACCAAAACCCCTACAATCTCAGAAGTTTCTTATTTCAGACTTCTTCTGTAAATCTCGAGGCGTGGGAACCATCTTGTGAGGGAAGTGAACGACCCAGGAGATCCGGCCTCGGTGGTATAGGCCCAGGTGGCTCTGTAAAAGGGCCATGTTCCGTAACCGGGGTTCTCGCCGGGCTTGGCCTCATGACCGGGACTCCAGAGTCTCTATTTGGGGGTTCGAGAGGTGGGCTTGGCTGACCTCCATAGAATCCCTGAGAATCTCGGTAGAATGAGGTGCCACTTAAAGTGTTCGAGATGGGCATGGCAGGTACACCAGAGGGGTAAAACGATGATCCGCTCATGGTATTTGAATTTGGTTCACCGAATCCGTCACCTCCATGTTGTAGGACAGATGGAAGCTTCTTACCAGATACCCTATAGAAGCCTCTTTCACTACCTGCTGATGAAATTGTATTAGTGGCTGTGTTTTGAGATGATCGCTTAGATTTCGAGAGGCTGGCCAGCGCTGCAGGCACGGCCATAGCGAGTGATCTGCGCTCCGTCATGCTACGAGGAGCTTGATTAGAGAAAGCTTGGGATTGACCTGCAGCACCACCACCATCATTCCCACCAACTCCCGCACCCGTTCCACCACCAGCAATCGTCGAAGGAGGTACACTTCCAATTGATAACATCCCACCATTCTTCTTCTTCCATCTCAACACAAACATCAAAATAAAGAGAAGTGCCGCGAGCCCAGCTATCCCACCAACTACACCCCCAACTATCGTGGATGTGGATGGTGTCGAACTTTCAGCTGTTCCATTGCCAATCCCACCGCTGCCACCAACCGCGGCCCCTGTAGCACTGCTACTCGCGGATGCCGAACTAGTTTCAGTACCTCCACCGACATAAGCGCTACTACTAGTCGAATCTGTTTGAGATGACGAGAATGAGGACGAGAATGAGGACGAGGACGAAGACGAGGACGAAGACGAGGACGAAAATAAGGGCGTGGTCGAGCTGAAAGTTGTCGACGATGCAACCGAAGAAACAAATACAGGTGATGACAAGAATGAAGATGTTATTGTCGATGCAAAGGTTGCGAATGAGGATGTCGAAGTCGAATCGGTAAAAGAAAGTTTGGTAGTATTAGCTGTGGATGATGAGGAAGAGATTGAAGAAGAAGCGGTTGCGTTGGAAAATAATGTTGTCGAGCTTGACGTTGAGCCTGAAAGCGAGATTGATACTGGGCCTGGGGTGGAATTTGGAAATGAGCTAGAAATTACTAATACCATACCATTAATATATTGTTTGCGTGAGGACTTAGGTTAGCTTACATGTAGTTGAATTAGAATTAGGAATGAGCGTAGAAAAGCTAGTAGAAGGAGTGGAAGTCGAAGTCACATCAGTGCTCGACGATAACGATAGGATGACTTGGCCCGATGATGTAGGTTGAGCTCCAAGAACTGTCGAGACAGCAGAAGAATTATCTTTATTCGAAGAGGTCGTAGTACTTGTGGTTGTTGTTGTTGCAGCTTGTAATCTCAAAGACGAGTAATAGCTCGCTGGACGGGTCTGGACCGCAATGGTCGATCCATCGGCATCGACATCAACCTGTTGGACCACGGATATCGTTTGAATAACTTCAGTGATGGCGGAAGCCTCAGCTGTAGCCGTTTCAACTACCGTCGTTTGCCGTTTGTGTAATTTTTGATGCTGTTTTAAATGATTGTGGTGAGATTGCCCGTATGCATACTCGTGTCTGGCCAGAAAGAGTGATGGCTCAGCGTCGTTCATGGCGCGCCCTTTTTGTAGCAGCTGCGTCTACAGCGCTCCACGGGTACCTGATGTTTAAAAGAGTGACTTTCGCCAACTTGGGACGTAATATTTACAACTCCTTCGTCGCCCTCATTGCCGTTGCGGAAAAAGAGGGTTCTTTTTTATTTTGGATTTTCGTTTTCGTGAAGGTTGGGTTTGGGGGTTCGGGGGGTGAAAATAAAAAGTGATTATTGATATTTCGCAGGATCACACAGCATTTCGCTCAGGTGCAACAGATCAATTTCTGGTTAGTTTTGATTAGCACGGGCCAAGAGCAAATTTCGCTAGAGTTAACTAGATGCCCTTTTGGTTCCTTTTAGAGGTTCGTGGATAGCCAGGGCTGACGAATGATTTCACTTTATAGAGATTTGTGAGCAAGGGATTAAAAATGGGCCCCTCAACCAATTGACCAATTATGGCATGAGAAGAAGATTAATTTAACATGGCAGTTATCGAATAAGCACGAGGCTTCAAGGATAAAGCATGACTGCATGGCATGGAGAACGGAGGGAGAGGAAACGTATTTTGTCTCTGGGCCGTTCCTTTTCGTCCCGTCAATTTCTTCACATGTTCTAGATATAAACTACGGTGTATAGGATGAGGATGAGGATGAGGGTAAATTCCAGACGACATAG
The DNA here is from genome assembly GCA_025389075.1 of Sclerotinia minor. Lineage (NCBI taxonomy): Eukaryota > Fungi > Ascomycota > Leotiomycetes > Helotiales > Sclerotiniaceae > Sclerotinia > Sclerotinia minor. Next base: position 1,362,084 of record QRFH01000004.1, read on the forward strand.
TATAACATAGTAGTTAATTGTGGACGAGATCGATGACTTGATAATAATTTTTGCTTTGCTTTGCATTGACGGTTGTACTGTAATAGTTTGTTATTTAAATATTTAAATAAATAAATAAATAAATAAATAACCGACTTTGGTAAACCTAACTATCCTTTATTTCATATTCCTTATACTTAAAATAGCAAAGTCAACAACAAGTTCACCAGTTGTCGAGACTCCTGAGGATTTAATTCAAATACATTGATCGTCAACCCCTGTGGAGTGCTGCAAAGAATAATTATATCTAGCTAGATACCTATTCCCTAAGTAGGACGTGCCCCTTTTATGTGGGTAGATACTAGAAACTAGATATTCTTTACTGCATGAAAACAGAGACAATCACATCATCGTTTTTGCTCATCACATCTGGGCAAATTTGATGGGACGCGGAGATGGAAACTCAACAAGTGTCATCAATAATGAATGGTGTCTTTCTGTAACATTAGGATGAGCATTACTGTACTGCACGGGTTTCTCCTGAATTCCCGAGATATAGGTCATATTATGGCTATTCATCGCTACCGAAATATCCAATAATCAATCGTCTTAATTAAATGAAATGGAAGGGGGAATTTTATGTATAAGTTAGAAGATACTGTAATAATTTTCAGAGCAAAGTTCTTTGGTTTTGCTAGGTAGGATCAGATATATATGTATGTATATATTTATTCATAGGATCCTTCAAGGATCTAACCTTACCTAGGTAGGTAGGTAGCCTTCAATTGCAAGTAATTCTGGAATCTTTCTAGTAACTTTGCGCAAACTAAGAATTATCTACTACTACTATTACTACTACCTACTGCAAGCACGGATCACTTGGTTAGTTTTTATGAGTTTAGTGTAACTCGTACCTGACTTGTGGTTTACGATTTCATTTAAGATTAGCAAGATTGATTTTTCTCAAAGATCTCGCCATGAGCCATAATTGGCTTGCATTAGGTCATTAGGTACCTTGGAGCTTTGATCTTTGATGCGGCGGTTATAATTCACGGCGTACGTACGTACCGACCGTACAGTACGACTCGACTTGCCCAGCCAACCCAGACGACCCAGCCACACCAACGAGCCCAGCGGATTGGGAGCCATTCGCATCTCTTAGTGGATACCTCAAGTATAATGAACGATGTACTCCGTCCGTACTGTACTCCGTACTCAGTACGGAGTACGAGTACGAACTACAATTTTCAATCCCATGCTTCGTATTCATCGCTGATTGGCCAGGACATCGGATTCAACATGCTTTTCGCGGCGGGAGGGGGCTTATCAAAGTCAGTAGGAGGAATATCCGAAACAACATCTATTATCAACTGATATCGCATATACCAAACATTAGGAATATTGTTTTTTAACATGATTATTTAAAAATGATTATTTAAAAATGCATCAAATTCGTTCGTGGCGCATAAATACATCATTTTGCATCACGACTTATTAGAATTATCGCACAACCCCTGACGGAACCTTGAATTTATTGAAAGCTGCACCCGCAGCATGAAATCAAAAATCAAAACATCAATATATAAATTTTGAATTGCTTCATGTATAGTTCATGGACACTTTCAAATTAAGAATCTGGTAATCAGATCAAAACTGATAAATCAAAACAAGCCATGGCTACTCCTGCTCAATTAGATGAGAAGGCTCGACAGGATCGTCCAGAAGTTCCAACATTCCGATATCATCGTACCCCGCCCCCGCTACCACCACGAGGAGATTCTGTCCACGCCCCTCCACCATACACAGATGATGATGCGAAGAGGAACGAATTAATCTCAGTGCAATGGCATTCAAATGACCCAAGATCATCTTCCACACATTCTTTGGTCCCTTCGGAATCTAATCGAGATGGCCGTCGTAAACTGTTACTCATTTACATTCATGGGTTCCTGGGCAACGAAGCCAGTTTCCAAAGTTTTCCAGCTCACGTTCATAATCTCCTAACCATCACGCTCCAGCCGACTCATATTATTCATACCAAAATTTATCCCAGATATAAGTCCAGAAAAGCCATCAACTTTGCTCGGGATGATTTTAGCAATTGGTAAGGCCTTCTTTTACCATCATCATCATTCACTACCAGCTAAAGATTGTGCCAGGCTAGAGCCCCATGAAGATTCTTTGACCGACATCATCCTACTAGGTCACAGTATGGGAGGGATTCTATCCTCAGAGGTCGTCCTCCAACCTCCATCTTCTCCAACAAATTGTTTCTTTCGCCATAGGATATTGGGAACAATTAGCTTTGATACGCCATATCTAGGCATGCATCCTGGAGTTGTGCTTAGTGGAATTGGAAGTCTTTTTAGACCGGCGCCAGATCCTCCAAGGTCAAGAACAGGGTCATTATCGCCCACTTGGGCAAGTTCGCCGTCGATAAACGGCGCTGGATCTACAGCAAGCCTCGCAGACACACTCTCGGACTCGAATACTACCTACCAAGAAATTGACGGGCAAAGCATGATACCTCTAGCTACGCTACCATCAAATGATACAAACTACAATGCCCCTTTCGTCAACGACATCAGAAGACCAGAGCGAAAAGGATTTGACAACTTCTTACATTTCGTTAACAAGCACGCTGAGGGTGTTGGAATAACAGCAAAGTTAGTTAATTTAACTTCTGCAACCTCACAGTATTTTGTATCGCATTTAGAGTTTGGTAGTTGCCTGGCAGATTATCCTGGCTTGATGAATCGTTATTCCAAAATACGTGCTTTGGAAGATGTTGATGAACTTGCTAGAGGAAGCAATCTAGCCAATCAAAACCGAAAGCCCCGGAGAAGATTCATCAATTATTACACTGCAAGTACTGGTCGGTTCAAGAAGCCACAAAATTCTGCCGTTGAACAATCCCTTCATGATAACCTTGCGTTGGAGGCGGGAATGAGTAATTTGAGCCTAGATCATTCCGAAACTCAGGCCTCAACATTAGAGGAGAATCAAATTATGGCGGATGTTAACCTTGATCTAGCCAGTGGTACACATTTGCAGCAGGTTGAGGAACAGATGCAAGAGTTAGGTAACAGTTCAGGAGTCCAGAAAGATGCTCCACGATCACCTGAATTGCGACAGATTGATTCAATGCCCATTGAAGAAGACGAACCAGTACCTATAGCAGATCTATCACATGCAGAGGGAACAGAGGACTCAGATACTACTACACAAAAAGCACCCACCGAACCTCTCCTCCCTCCTATTCCCGATACGCCCACAGAACCACAACCGATGAACTTCGATCTTTATACAGACAAAGACTCTCGGAAAGTCGCAGAAAAGGAACACAAGCGCACTTTGAAGGTTTACAATCAAGCCTTGAAGGATCGAGAAAGTGCTCTCAAAGACCGTCGCAAATTGATGGAGAAGAGAGAAAAGAAAGCGCGAAAGGATGAGGAGAAACAATTGAAAGCTCAAGACAAGCAAAGATCAAAGGGCGAAAGAGAACAGGAAAAGCGGCAAGCCGCATTGAATTTCCAATCCCCTAAAGGAAAAGAGAACGTCCCGAAGCCGGAGCAGAAGATAGAGAAGCCAAAAAAGGACAGGAAGTTTTGCGTGCTGCCTCCGAAGCCTGGGGGACAGAAAGATGCCTGTTGGATCCGAATTTATATGGAAGGAGTGGACGAAATTGGGGCACACTGTGGTCTCTTTTTCCCAGGGCCACATTATGAAAGCTTGGTTGGAGATGTAGGTGAAAGGATTGAGACATGGGTGAAGGAAGATGCAGCGAAGAGAGCAGTCCTCTCTGGACGATGAGTTTTACAAGACAAATGTGATATTAATTCTTTTATCGACGAGGCGAATCACATTTATGAAGACACCCTAGTCAAAATGGCGAATGCTCATATAGAAAATATGAGTGTTCAAGCAACGTCTGTTACATTTAGGCCGAAATATTCTCCTATTGAGCGAAAATATGTGGTGAAAAGGCTTACAAACACACCAATTTGTGATTTACTTGACAGCACAGAGTTTCATCAAACCTTAACACAAGATATTGACCTTGGCATGTATGATAAGAGAATCATTCCTTTGAGTCATCGTTTTCCTATGACTCGAATACTGAAATTATCTACTCTGTATGTAACCTAGGCAACATGTGATTGGCGGGCTTATAACCTTAGTGAGCAGGCGAGCCAGGACCCTTTTCATCCAATCTTCACAATGTTGTCATTGGGCGTCATCCGAAGTTAAGTTACCCCACAATATGCCAAGAGGTGGATACGCATCAATTTTATTCCCAACTTGACGACCCTCCTAAAATACAAATATAAATATAAAATATAAATAAATCGGCAACTGACCTTTTTACAACTTGCTCTGCTCGACATCCCCTCCCTCTCTCATAGAGACATTGTGATGCCTCACTTATTACTCTCACATCTTTAGCCTCCCCGATAATATCATCTAATGGCCACTCAATCCTACAATCCTTATTCGCTCCCCAGTCCTTTGCCTCACAACGCCACCTCTAATTCCACTGGAGCTCCGCAAAATATCTCTACATCAAAAACCTGGAGCAATCGCTTCAATTTATTAGTTACCAGTGATACAAACTCTACATCGCATAATACCGAGGCAATGGATGAGCATATTGGTTTGCAGACAGCGAACACAAATGCTTCCACGAGAAGCAGACATATCCCAAAATGGTATAAAATTAGATGGTTTAAAGGCATGGTTGATGATGTAAAGAGAAGAGCGCCCTTTTACTGGAGTGATTGGACGGATGCTTGGGATTATAGAGTTGTGCCGGCGACGATTTATATGTATTTTGCAAAGTGCGTTACATTCCATTTTGAGGCTAATCTTTCTTGTGATGAGAAGAGAAGTCTTGAGGAATGGATTGAGGGCACAGGTAGCTAATTCCATGCCAGTATTTTACCTGCATTGGCTTTTTCTTTGGATATGTAAGTCTCTTGTGATATATATATATATATGAGGAAAAGTTTCTGATTAAAAAAACAGGTTTACAAAAACGAATATGAGTTATGGAGTGAATGAAGTCCTCCTTGCTTCGGTCCTAGGATCCGTGGTTTTTGCTGTATTTGCCGCTCAGCCATTGGTCATCGTAGGAGTTACAGGACCAATCACTGTCTTCAATTAGTAGGTTTGGTGATATCAAAGTCATATTCAATGCTAACATGGATAGTACTGTCTACGATATTATTGTTCCTACAGGGGCAAACTTTTTTGCATTTATGGCATTAATTGGATTGTATGTATATGACATACTCTGCAATTATTAAAATTTTTGAATAAGAAAAAAAAAAAACTGACCAGAGCAGATGGTCCCTAGTAATGCATTGGATACTCGCCATTACCAACTCATGCAACTTACTTCGCTATGTCACTCGTTTCTCTTGCGATATTTTTGGATTTTATGTAGCATTTATTTACCTCCAGAAAGGTATCCAGGTCCTGACTCGTCAAGGCTCGGATGAACCATTCTACCTTTCTATCGTTATCGCATTACTAGTCACCGCCGTTGCATTTTTGTGCGGTGTGGTTGGGGATAGTCCATTATTCTGGCATTATGTCCGGGTTTTTATAAAAGATTACGGCACACCTCTCACTATCATTTTCTTTACTGGGTTTGTACACATTGGTAAAATGAGAGAAGTAGATTTGACTACACTACCTACAAGTAAAGCTTTCTTTCCAACAATTGATAGAGGATGGTTTATACATTTTTGGGATGTTAGAGTTTCGGATGTATTTATTGCCATACCATTTGCTATTTTACTAACAATCTTGTTTTATTTCGATCACAATGGTAAATTATAGCTTTTCCGTTTTTACAGAGATATACAGCCACTAACGGAGCACAGTGTCCTCTTTGATAGCCCAAGGAACTGAATACCCCCTCAGAAAGCCTGCTGGTTTCCACTGGGATATTTTTCTCCTCGGATTCACAACTGGTATTGCCGGTCTGCTGGGAATCCCTTTTCCGAACGGACTCATTCCACAAGCCCCATTCCATACCGAGTCTCTTTGCGTTACTAAACTTGTTGCTGATACCGATGAATCAGGAGATTCAAAAGGTCATCTCAAGTCAGTTACATCCCACGTCGTTGAACAACGAGTCAGCAATCTAGCCCAAGGTCTATTAACCCTAGGGACTATGACTGGTCCTCTACTTATAGTCATTCACCTCATCCCTCAAGGTGTCTTGGCGGGTCTCTTCTTCGTCATGGGTATTCAAGCTCTCCTCGGCAATGGAATGACTACTAAAATTCTCTTCCTTCTCAAAGATTCCTCGCTAACCCCTTCTTCCGACCCCTTACGACATCTTCCTCGAAAATCGGCCATCTGGATCTTCGTAGCAATTCAAATCTTTGGTTTTGGTGCCACCTTTGCTATCACACAGACAATCGCGGCGGTGGGATTCCCAGTCATTATTCTGGCGTTGATCCCGGTTAGAATATGGTTGCTACCAAGGTGGTTCACGAAAGAGGAATTGGGAGTCTTGGATGGAGCAACTGCGAGTCCGTTTACGATGATTAGCGTAGGCGGTAATCATGGAGAAGAGATTGAAGAGGAGGGACCTTCAACTAGTGCGGATGTTGTTAGGGAGGGTATGCTAGTAGGTAATACTTCGGATGAGAGCAGCGGAAATGGAAAAAGAGTAGTAGAAACTGAAGGTGATGGCGATGGTGACGAAGGACGAGCTGAGCGAGGTGAATTTCAAACTGGCGGTGCTCCTGCTAGGAGGAAAGAGAGTTGGAAAGGTGAAGGGAGAACTGGTGGATTGGGTGAGGCTATGGAGTTACAAAATCTGGGCATGAGTAGAAGGAGTGTTAGTAGACAGCATGAGTAGGTAGAATACGTCGTCCGTCTGTCATTCAGGATTGTATCGAAGAGCCGTGTGTGTTCACTGTTGGCTACGGGAATTATGATTAGAATTGGAGTGGCGGGGCTTATTTGTATTTTTGGGATATCTCATTGTAGGATTACCTAAATAAGATCTTGAGATTTATATTTATTCGATGGTTAGGTTACGAGTATTTACAATGTATTTACTTGAAAGATGGGTGTTGGTGGGTGAGGTGGGTGGCTGTAATACTTTCGTACAATCATATAATATTAAGTCTTCTTATTCGTAACCTTGATATAACTGAAAATGACGATTTTTGGTGTAAAAAGGTGGTCCATATTAGGGTGGTCCGAAAGTAGGGTACTAGACTTAATCAACCCTTTAATTAGGATTACTAGACTTGGAAGTTATTATTGCTAATTATTCATGTCCCCATCGAAAATTCTGTCTCGTAGAAATCTCAACAAAGTCTTTGAATATCATCATCTGCATGAAGAAATTACAAACTTTTAAAATATTAAAAAGGGTATGTCATTGCAAATTATAAACCAATTTTGTAAAGCCAGCAAAATATCCTATCATGTCCCATCACCTTTCCTGAATCCTCCATTCTTCATAAAATAATCATAGATATCATCGCAAAAAGTCATTTAAAAACTCCTCCGTCTTCGCTACTCCTTATAACAAAGTTACAGTTTACAAGCGAGATTGAGCAGCTCCAGCAGCCTTGCTATTTGGAGCAGGAGCCAACTTCTCGGTTGCCTCTTCAATCTTGGAACCCAGATTCATATCGACTCTGCTAAACATCTGGTATGTACGCTTGCGAGTGTCCTCCTTGGCAGCTGCCAAATGTCCAGCGACGTTATTGATGAAGTTTTCTTGTTGGCCTTCTTGTCTGCCAAGGACATCCCATAAACCCTTGGCTTGGACGTAGTCCTCTGGGCCAACCTCGGCCAAGTAGCTCAATGCGGCACCAGACCACTGCTCGTGGTCATTGGTAGCCTTGACAGGTTTATGGGTGAGCTTTCGGTAGGAAGATGGATAGTTGGGGTTAGCACCGTAGTTTCCGTTAACAGCCATAGCACCATCACGCTGGAATGGGTTGAAAGCTCTAAGAGGAGCATTGACCGGAATTTGTTGGTAGTTAACACCAAGACGATGACGGTGGGTATCTGGGTATGAGAAGAGACGAGATTGGAGGACAGGGTCAGCAGATGGCTCAACTCCTGGAACCAAGTGAGATGGCGAGAAAGCAACCTGCTCAATTTCAGCAAAATAGTTCTCGACGTTCTTGTTGAGAGTCATTTTGCCGAATGGTCTCAATGGAACTTCGGCCTGTGGCCAGACCTTAGTCAAGTCGAAGATGTTCCAGCGGAACTTCTCAGCTTGTTCTGGTGAAAGGACTTGAACATAGACGCTCCAAGATGGATAGTCTCCCTTCTCAATTGCGTCAAATAGGTCTTGAGTGTGCCAATCTGGGTTTTCTGAAGCCATCTTGCCAGCCTCTTCATTGGTAAATGTCTTGCTTCCTTGGTCTGTCTTCAAGTGGACTTGAACATAGTTGAAGGTACCGTCTGGCTTAAACCACTTGTGGGTGTGACCAGAATATCCATTCATGTGTCTGTACGAATATGGTGTACCACGGTCACTGAAGAGGTGCATAACTTGGTGGACAGCCTCTTGATGAGTGGAGAGATAATCCCAAAACATGGTAGCATCCTTCAGGTTTGTTTGTGGGTTTCGCTTTTGTGTGTGAATGAAAAGAGGGAATTTAGTTGGATCTCTGAGGAAGAAGACAGGAGTATTGTTGTAAACCCAGTCCCAGTTACCCTCTTCAGTGTAGAATTTGACGGAGAAACCTCTTGGGTCACGAGCGGAATCTGGAGACCCCTTTTCACCACCAACAGTTGAGAAACGTGTAACAAGAGGAGTCTTCTTGCCGACTTTGTTTAGCATGTCGATGGTGGTGATATCACTGATATCGTGTGTAACTTCGAATTCTACGGGTGATATATTAGTATGGTGGCGAGTGAGAAAAGGATGTAACACAAGAACTTGCCTCCATAAGCTCCGGCACCCTTGGCATGTACAACACGCTCCGGAATACGTTCACGATCGAAATGAGCCAACAAATCGATCAAATGAAAATCTTGAAGGAGAAGTGGCCCATTGTTACCAATTCTCTGAAATTCCTCTGGGTGTCTCACGGGACATCCGTTAGAGGTTGTGTAGACTGGTGCTTCATCGTATCTGAAGGTAGACGCGGGCTTCTCGTCGGCAACCATGATTGCTATTATATTGCTTGTTTGTTACACAGGGAGGTAGTAGATGTTGTTGTAAGATGGGTTGAGAGCTGGCAGTTGGGTATCAAAGATATATGTGAGGTAACCTTGATGGTAATTTGAAGATTTCTTGAAGATGACAGAAAGCTTTTAATGCTTGATGAAATAAAAGAAGTAAAAGTAAGATGGTATAAGAAATGGGTGAGATGGGAAATAAATAAGTAGAAATTCGGAAAAGTACCCCTCCTTTCGTGACAACCAATCAAGGTGAGGGGGTTGATAACTGCATTAGTAAAGCTCTCAAGGTCTGGAACAAATTGATTATCGGGGCCAATTCCGCACAAAGAAAACGTTTACTAACTTGACTATGAGTACTTTGGATGCAATGTTGTAACGAATGAATAGGATTTCCCTGGTAAGGAGCTTCTACTACGTAGTGTAAATCCATAAGTATTTCAAAGCTATTCTTCGAAACATGCATCGAAGGACTTGCCACTATTATTTTCTTCCTAGATTGTTACTATCCACATAGACCAAAGTTAAATGAAGCCTTATCCATTCAACATTTCCAAGATATTTAACCAGTACCTAGTAGTTTTGTAAAATACTATTCATCAGCTACAGTATACACAAATAAACATATATAATATTTCCGTTCAAAGGGGACTGACTGAATGAGCCCTGAGTCCTTTACCTACAGTAGCCGGAGGTGTTCGCATCAAATCATATAAAACAAACGTAACATCCATCGATAATAATAAGTTATAACATCTCATACATGCATATAACTCGGGGTAACACGAAATGTTCCCCTCATACGGAGTACTCGGAGTACCTACTTACATATCTTTTCCATCTCTCGGCAAAGTTTGTTAGTGCTTTTCTCCGCATTCTGAATGAAATAGCGTCATTTCTCTTGACCGTTTAAAGCTTGGCATGAATTAATTGAGCTATGAACCGTTTGTCTATGTCTAGTATAAAGGTATCTAGTATTTATCTAATACATATACGAGTAGTTGACTTCTAGTTATCACATCAAATATAAAATGAATACAGTAAAGTATATCCTCACTTTTCAACATTTTCCATGTATTTTCCATCATTTATTTTTCCTTGAAAAAACAATCTTACCAAAATCTTACACCACCATCAATCACATCACATCAATGCCGTCACTTGATCTCCACCCTCAAATTTACTCTTAACCAAACCCCTGGTCAGTATGTACATTGTACATACGCACATCGCCAAAAAAGACATAGTGGGGCATTTCAAAAGAAACATCATGCCGAGAAAATATCATCCATCATCCATAACGAATGGTTATCAATGTATTACATACGAACTACCACAAGGTGCAACAACATCGAGATGTGATTTGTACTCCCATCTTTAAAAATAACTTTGGATACTTGTTGATGTCTCTGCAATTCTCACTACATCGGGAATATCTTTCCGTAGTACATACCTAAAGAGCTTTGCGGAAAAGAGTGAGAGTACCTAGGAAGGTAGCAAGAGACAGGATAATGACATCAGAATAAGCTTCAGCAAAGGTGGAATTTCCTACTGCTCTCTTATTAGTCAAGGACCTAGGTATCGTCAGTGGACTCAATAGTGGCGGGATTATTTTTCATATCAGAAAAGAATTTTTCCAACGATTTTGCCTTGCTTGGAATTTGGAAAACATTTTGTCTACGTATATTCCAAGGTTTTCCTTATAATAAGGGCGGGTACCAACGTCAGGTTCATTTCATCAGATTAGCTTCAAGCAACCATCAGATCCCGAATCTCGGTATCTATCGCGCTTGTGGCTCGCTACATTATGATGATGGGTGACACTTTCAAGGTTTTATTTTCTTCTAAACCAAATATGGGATTATGATATAGATATGGCATTTTCTCGTGATTTCTCGTCTCTTCGGAATTTGTAATTCGTTCAAGATATCATATATGGTAGTGACCCATGTACACAGTATCCACAAGCAAATATTACAGGCTTACAGCATGTTCCTTTGGTGTAATGCACAATTGTATACATGGATCAGTTTTTGGAGACTGAAAGACATACCTAGTCTCTCGCTATAGTTTTCTAAGCATTTACAAATCCTGAGATCCAGACTCAATTGTATCACAAAGCAGAATAATAGTCCCACATAACTAACTTGTCGAAGAGAAATTCCAGAACCCAGTTTCCAGGACGTCTCATACCCCAAGACGGCCAGATCAATGTCTCGATGGCAAATATGCATTCATCACTATTCCCTTAATCTAAAATGCCCATTCACGATAAAGATCCGAATGCAGTGCTCTCAATCCAGACGTAGATGCTCACACATGCCCTCACATCTATTATACTCTCGGGCATATTGGGTTTCGTTCATACTCATGAGTGTAACTTCCATGGAGCTTTAGATTTGAACACCGGACTCCAGCTTCATCCTTTCCCTCAATTATTCAACTGATGTATAGGTATATCGTGATGATGGTACAAGGTCGCCTCTGTTTTTACTTCTTCCATTACGACTCTTGCTGCACAGTTTGCTATTCTCACATTAGTATTCTCGTTCCTCAACTAAATCACCCACATCCGAGTATGAAACACTTACAACAAGCCAGTCCATCCCCTCATCCACGCCACTACCATCTACGGCACTACATGCCACTATACTCCAATTTCTATCCCTTAACTCTCCTAATTTTAACGCCTCGGATATTTCACCAGCACCTTTCGCCCCGGGCTGATCTTGTTTGTTCGCGAATACTAGTAATGCGGCGTCTTTTAACTCGTCTTCATTTAACATTGCTGCCAATTCTTCAGACGCGGTGCCTAATCGATCAATATCTGTAGAATCGATGACGAATATTACAGCTGCGGTATTGGCGTAGTAACAGCGCCAATAAGGTCTAATCGATGTCTGACCTCCAAGATCCTATACCAAGTATGTTAGCCAGGGATCGCTAGACAGCGGACTCAATAAGAACATGTAGGAAAACCTGAGCTTACCCAAACATTGAAATTTAAATTTTTGTATGTCACTGATTCCACGTTGAACCCAATGGTCGGTATCGTAGTCACCACTTCCCCAATCTGCGGATTCCCGTTAGCACAAAGTCCCTCCTGTGTAATTGTATTTTATAGCCACACCAACCTTCAATCTGTATAGTAATGTGGTTTTTCCAGCGTTATCCTAGACAATTTGCAGATGTATCAGCTTCTCTTCTTCCTTACTAATTCCTTGAATATCCAGCGAGCTATTCAGCCAGCTACTCACCAGTCCCAAAATCAATATTCGGATTTCTTTCTTTGAGAATAACATTCCCGACAGCCACGAGACACTTGCGCCCATTTTTTCTAAGTCTGTAATGGTATTTCCTGTCCTCTATACTTTTCTTCCTAAATTCGATCTCTAGACAACTATGCTGAGCTGTCCCCTATCCTTGTCTTCCTAGATTCTTCTTTTCTTTGTCCCAATCTTATCCTCAATAATCAGACAAAATTGGTAGAATTCGTAGTTCGTCCTGCTATTTTGATCGTTCGTAAGGTTTAAGGTATCTTATAGTTTCGTGAGGTAGGACTTTCTACTCAGATGATATTATGCTTTGCGAGGTCAATTGCATTGCCTTACCGCATTTCCAATCCTAATCGCGGAGCCACAAATTCCCGACTATGATTAGTCATAACTCTAATTCAAGAAACATTCCACGTGACTCTGCAGGATATTGGCCTGAAAGCCTTACGTTGGTCTAAAGGGCAACCGAGAAATAAAGCCCTCGTCAGAAATCTTTGGTGTGTGAATCCACTGAACCTCTATCAAGAGACTTTTTGATTCAGCACGACAACGACAATATCGACGCCGACTTTTCAAGATGCCGGTATGTACTACCATTTTTAGATACGCACAATCTCAATTGCTTGGAATGGGGGATTGGGAACGGTTAGAGAAACTAGGGAGATAATTGGTTTATTGGCGCGAAAATGGAGATGGAATTCACGATCTCGAACACCAACAATATCATCTGGCTGTGGAGGAATAAGACAACACGACGGATAACATAGATGCTAATTCGGTGCTTTCCTGCAGTCCCAAAAGTCATTCCGCACCAAGCAGAAGCTTGCGAGAGCCCAAAAGCAAAACAGACCCATCCCACAATGGATCCGTTTGAGGACTGGTAACACCATCCGGTATGTTCACGATTTTGCGATACCGCAATCAACAGCACACATCATATTCATACCTCTTCGATTTCATCTTCGATCCTTGAATCCGAAATGAATCAACTCGCAACAGTATCAACATCGATCGAGTTTTGACTAATAACATTTAACAGATACAACGCAAAGAGACGTCACTGGAGAAAGACCCGCATCGGTTTGTAGATGCATCACCCACAACCAGCAAAACATTCCATCTTCTCATCAACCTATACCCACGCTTACACGATTTTCTCTTTTTCCGCTTCTCACCAATCCACCATACCTTAGTCTACTTATTCCGAATTCGCACGATCTCAAGACACGAATGGCAACTTTATGAGGGAGGAGCATAGAGAAATGAAATGATAATATTTGCTCGGTTTGGCAGGAGGGTACAACTGATGGATGCTGCTTTGGGAAAAGGGAGGCGTAAGATTTCTGATTGCTAGGCCGGTTCAATGAATGGCATATACTGCGATTTAGAAAGGATCATTCTGTTCATAGCAAAGTGATTCAGTGAGGAATAGGATGTTTTGCTGATTTCTCCAAGTTACATATTGGGATTCTTGGAGGGACGCAGTTTGTGATTGTGAATGGGATTGATTACCTTCGACATGATTAATGAAATACTCATTTCTAGCTTCTACGATATCCAATTTGGAGTTCCAGACATTCAGAGAGTCCTGTGCAAGTGTTGTATCCGGACCGCACATTCCACTTCAGCAGTGCTTTGCTAACATTCTGGTTTACAACAATTCAGGAATTGCAGAATATTATCCTTTCTTTCCTTTTCATTCAAATGATCCAGTTCAATGTTCCACTAAAGTTCATTTTGCGCCATTCCCATCCAAAACTCCATCACTGCATATACGTCCCGTATATCCTCTCTTTCCCAGACGTCATCATATCCACCCCATCCTACTCCAAAACTCCCAACTCCATATTTCCACCCCCACACATATTAAACACCCACCTACTCCGCAAGGAAGTAGATATAAACCCAAACTCTATCTCTATCTTTATATACTGTACTGTTTAATTATTCAAAACTTATTTATTATTTGATTTTTAAAATCAATTATAAATATATCTATTTGTTAAAAGGAATAGAAGTTACCGGTACTAATCACGTGTCGTGATTAGTAATACGGTTACCTAAACAGGCTAGATTAGACGAATCATAAGCAGGCATATTGGTCCCCTCCGAGGATACCAAGAGGAGATCAAGATGCCTATACGCGTAGTAATATAGTCAATATAGAGGCCTCTTCCACCCAATCTTTTAATAGGTTATGAGACCCGGTTAGCATGGCCTCTGGACATAATTGACGCGATCATTATCACAATCCAACTCGCGGAGTTGAAGAGTGCGCGGCACTACCTTACGATCAGCACGCGGTGCTGTGATCACTACTACCACCAACTCGCGGAGTTGAAAGAGCACGCGGTGCTACTTACGAATAAAACGTACGCGGTACGACAGAAAACACGCGGTGCAAATTATACTTATATTTACAATCTGTGTGGATTTATCTATACAGAAAAGGGGAAGAAAAACCTTGCAAATTCTCTGCATAGATACCAAGATGGACGAAATCAAAGAGCAAACGAAAAGCATCCCGAACCTCACCCAAGAGACCCACGATCGATGGTTTCGACAAATGAAAATACAATTGAAAGGAAAGGATTGGTTCTATACGATTGAGTCTACATTGCAAGAGCATGCTAAGGTTGGAGGAGTTGGGATGGAAGTCGATGGTACCGAAGTTTTCCCGATCCTCGAAGGAAGCAAAGTCGTGAACATCAGGCTCAACCTCGATAAGAAGGCCAAATATTTGAAAGATGAAGCTAGTGCACTATCGTACATGTGCAGATCACTCAGTGACGACGATGAAGCGCTTGTTGATGAGTACGATACAGCACGAACACTATGGAACTACCTGAAGTCAAAGTACTCAAGAACTAGTGATATCACAGCCAATTCGTACTTAACAATGATCCAAACATTTACCTTCAAGCCTACTAGCCATCCAGAGATGACCGTTATTGAAGCCTGGGATAAACTGAAAGAATACCGACGCAAGCTTGGTGCTGCCAACCCCGCATTCAAGGATTCATACAGAGACGAAGCTCTATTTTTAGTTCTGACTAGAAGCCTACCAAGCGAATACCAAACAACAATCGATGCTATGAGCGTTCAAAGCACGCTAGCAGTGGAAGACAAGATCAAATATCTCACAGCTAAAGAACTCAGCATTCAAGAGACAGAACAAGCCCATACTGCTAGCGAAAAGTACGTAATCCCAAATCGACGAGGAGAACGCAGAGGATCAAGCCCATCTGCAAAGCAAGAACAAGACGATGAAGCCAAAACCTATGTTTGCCACCTGTGTGAGCACGAAGGGCACTTTCTACGTGATTGCAAAGATCTCACACTCGCACAAGCTCTGATCCGCAAACACTATAGAGCCCAGCGACGGAAAGCAACACCTAGAAAGACAACCAAAGTGTCATTTCCTAAGAAAAGAAGTAATCAAGCTCATCTTGCAGATGGCGAAAGTCTTTTAGTTGATCTCGATTCATCAGAAAGCGAAGAAGAGTCTGATGACGAAGAGTGCCATGTCTCTAAAGAACTCATTCGTAAGACCACCCCTTCTCGTTGGTATGCAGATACCGGCGCTTCCCTCACACATGTCTGACCAACTTTCACTCTTTAGAGATATCAAGAAGATAAAGAGAAAGACGATAAAAGTTGGTGGGGGAGTTATGTACTGTGATCGGATAGGTACTGCTGCAATGGAGCTAGGAAATGGTGGTATGGTTTTACTCTCAAAGACGTTGTATGTACCGGGATTAGGAGTCAATCTCCTCTCCGGCAAGAAGATCTGTGAAGCTGGACTCAAGGGCAGGTTCAATTCAGATCGTATGTACTTTCGAAAGAATGGAATAAATATCATCAAAGCAAAAATGGATAGAGGAATTTATATGATCTCGGATATCGCGAAAGGATATGAAGACGTCGCTCTACAGAGCACAGAGATTATTAGTGATATTGAATCGAACGAGATCACTCTAGACACCTCCTTAGACAAGAACAAAAAGGATCTAGAAACTTATCTATTATGGCACAGACGATTTAACCATCTTGGCCCAGAGAAAATACGGAATCTCCATAAAGTTACTACACTGGGAAAGCCGATCAAAGTCCCATCCAAAATCCCTGTATGCGAAGTGTGTGCGCTCACCAAGATGAAGAATCTAATCCCAAAACAACTCAGTCCTCACAAGACGAAAAGATTAGAGCTTATTCATTTTGATATCGCTGGCCCATTCCCAAGGTCTTTACGAGGAAACCGCTATTTCCTATTGATCATAGACAGCTGGACAAGAGTGAATTGGATTTTGACCTTGAAGACAAAAGATGAAGCTATACCGAGATTGAAGAAATGGAAAACCGAATTAGAACTTGGCATTGGTGATGAGATAGTAGCCGCTCGAACTGATAATGCACCAGAGCTAATCCAAGCCGTTAAGGAGTGGAACTCTGGGACCCGATCAGAACTGACTACCGTAGCATCATCTCATCAAAATGGAACTGCTGAAAGAAACATCGGCACTGCCGAAGCCGATATGAGAGCTATGCTAAAGGAAGCTGGATTGCCATTGGAATTCTGGGACGAAGCTGTTGAATATGATGCACACTGCAGGAATAGAACGAACACTGGACCGATCATTGACGACAGCGTTGTAAGCCCAATCGAAGCGTTTACTGGATCAACCCCCGACATCACCCATTGTAGAGTCTGGGGGAGCAAGTGTTATGCATATATCAATCCAAAGACAATCCCGAAGGACCAACGGCACGACAAATTACGAGATACAGCTCGAGTAGGCATCTTTATGGGATACTCGCACACGACCAATAAGCATGTTAAGGTGTACTCGCCAGAGCTAGGCTACACTGTACGAGCAAGCCGAGTGACTATAGACGAATCCAAAAAGGGCGGAGACTTAGACCTGAGAATAAGGAACTCTGTATCAGGACCCCAAGGTACAGAAAATATCATCCCTGATAGGAGACCCAGGGGTAGACCTCACAAGGTACAAGAAGTACAAGAATCCCCACTCGAATCCTTACAAGATACTGCTACCCCTGAACCCCCGAAAGTAGTAATTCCCAGCGCATCTAAAGTAGACAATATCCAGCAATTCAACGAAGACAGCGAAGGGAATATCATCGAAATCGATCCATCCACGGACCCAATACTATCTCCAGGAACAAAAGAGATAGACATACTAGATACTGCACCTGTAACCAATCAATCCTCAACCGAAACCTCAACTACACCTATGGATATAGACACCCCTGAAAGATACTCTTTTCGGAAACGCAAGCGAGACGATAGCGAGCCAGATGAGCATGTCCAGAAACTGATAAGAGCAATGATAGCGATACTCTCAGCAGACCCTGATGGAAGTGCTATCGAACATGCTATGATCTCCATACCCCTTACATCTAGGATCGACCCGAGCGTTAAAACAAAACTATCCGAAAACCTTCAAGTGATCTTAGGGAGCTCTACAGACGAGGATACAGCTTTCCCCGCAGAACAGATTCTAGGAATCCCTATTCCTAACACATATAATCAGGCAGTCTCGGACCCTGAATATGGTGAAAAATGGAAGCGAGCTGTCGAAGAGGAAATCAGCTCATTGATTGCAAATGGTACCTGGGAAGAGTATATTCTGCCGAAAGGAGGGAATCTTGTTTCAACAAAATGGGTATTCACAATAAAGACGAAGGACAACAAGGTCGAGAGATTCAAAGCACGGCTGGTAGCAAGAGGGTTTAGTCAAGTTCTCGGAAAAGACTACAATGAGACCTTCGCTCCTACAGTACGACTCGATACACTCCGTTTGTTCTTAGCGATCATTGCGAAAGAGAACTTGGAATGCTGGCACTTCGATATAAAGAACGCTTTTACAGAATCTCATCTCAAGGAAGAAATATACCTCGCGCCACCTCAAGGAGTCAATGTATCAAATGGGTACGTTTTACGCGCATTGAGAAGTTTATATGGCCTTAAGCAAGCGGGACGAGATTGGAGTCAACTTCTAAAGTCCGAATTGATCAATTGGGGCTTCACTCAGAGTCTCGCTGACCCATGTCTCTATACATTCGCCGCTCGCCAACTCAATTTGCTAGTATATGTTGATGATATAATTGCCTCCTCGACTTCAAAGAATCAACTCGATTGGTTCTCTGTAATACTCTCCTCGCGCTTCAATGCCAAGAACCTGGGGGAGATTAGTAAGATTCTAGGCATTAGGGTTATAAGAGATCGAGCAAACAGATCACTCACATTGGACCAAGAAGAGTATCTGGAAGCTATGCTAACCAAATTCGGAATCTCGCACGCTCAGCACCATGCTAAGAAGATACCCGCTGCCGACTACTCATGTTTACGACCCGCTACTGAAGACGACGAACTGATTGATGTTACTGAATATCAACAAGCCATAGGTAGTCTTATTCACCCAATGGTATACACAAGACCAGACATCTCCTTCGTACTAGGCCGGCTATCACAGTACATGGCAAAGCCAGCAAAATGCCATGGGATAGGAGTAAAGAACCTAATGCGATACCTGAGAGCTACGATCACTCAGAAACTCAAATACGGACCTGAGGGAGTACAGTACCAAATCGCAAAGGAATACAACCTATCAGCAGATACTATAAAAGTCTTCACTGACGCAGATTGGGCAAGTGATCGATATGATCGGAAAAGTATTTCTGGGGGAGTTGCTATGTTTTATGGAGGACCGATATCGTGGGCTAGCAAGAAGCAGAATTCAGTAGCAACGTCAAGTGCTGAGTCCGAATACATATCAATGGCGATGTTCACCAAGCAAGGGAGATGGTTAGCTCAAATGCTCAAAGACCTTGGAAAGGCGGAATACGTATCTACACACGGAGACACTGTTCAGATACTAGGCGACAATCAAGGAGCAATAGCTCTAACCAAGAACCCGCACCTGCATGAGCGATCAAAGCATATTGATATATGCTACCACTTTATCAGGGATCTTACTGAAAAAGAAAAGGTAGTGACCAGCTATATCAATACGTCAGATATGGTAGCAGACGGGATGACCAAACCCCTAGCAAGAGTAGCATTCTGAAAGGTTCAAAGAGATGCTAGGATTGAGACAATAGAGATGCGGAGGATTGGGGAGATCGAAGGTGGTAACTCCTATGGGGGAGTGTTAAAGGAATAGAAGTTACCGGTACTAATCACGTGTCGTGATTAGTAATACGGTTACCTAAACAGGCTAGATTAGACGAATCATAAGCAGGCATATTGGTCCCCTCCGAGGATACCAAGAGGAGATCAAGATGCCTATACGCGTAGTAATATAGTCAATATAGAGGCCTCTTCCACCCAATCTTTTAATACTATTTATAAATTTTTAAAAAAAAAAAAAACATTAATAAATAAATCATTAATTACATTTGAGTATTTTTTATTTATTTATAAATCTTTCTAATTTTAATTTATAAGTTTTTTTCTAAAATATATATTGTCACACTCAAGAATACTGGTAGTATCTTGTATTAGAAAATACTAAGCTAAGGAGAAAGAAGAAGGAAAACAAGAGTAGAGTTTTCCTGATTAAATACAAACGGGGCATGCCACGTGACCCGGAGGTGTGAGGCGTCACATAAATATTATCTTTAGTTTTTTTTATTTAATATATTTAATCATATACTCGATCTAATATATATATATATATGTGACGCCTCACACCTCCGGGTCACGTGGCATGCCCCGTTTGTATTTAATCAGGAAAACTCTCTACTCTTGTTTTCCTTCTTCTCCTTAGCTTAGTATTTTCTAATACAAGATACTTTACCCAGTATTCTTGAGTGTGACATAATACTAAGCTCATCTTACACTCTTTCCCGTACGCTGGGAAGTAAAAATAATTGCGTATAGACTACGAACCTACGAACCTACGAACCTACGAATCTACGAGCTCTGAAATTTACGTATCGATCAAATCGTAATTGATTATCACACTAGAATTCTGAACCGAAAGAAACAAACACAGAATTGATCTCGAAATGGCAACTCAGAAATCCCCAGCCCCTCACGAAGAACAGAAGGGGGAACACGACATTGTTCCCGATCTCCCTGAATCCGTCAGTCAAGGCAAGAGAAGAGAACGCAGACTCCTGAGTGCACTTGATGCAGTCGACCAGGGCCTTTTGCCAGATATGGCTGCAGAAGCCTATAATTTCTTATTTGGAAGCGTTGCTGAAGACTTTGAACGATACCTCCCGGCGGACTTGCTATCTATTAGCAACGAGATAGCAAGGTGGTCCGACGAGGTATACATAGATCAACAGCGCCATCAAAAGGAGATGGCCTCGATCAAAAGACAACGCGATCGTTTAGCTGCTCAGAACATAGAGATATCGCAGAGCCTTCTAGAAGCAGAACAGAACGAGGTTGAGTACGAAAGTCGGATCACCAGCCTCGAGGCGGAGATCGTTGACCTTCGTAAAGCCCGGTCAACGGCGTCGCCTCAACCCGCCTTCAAGATCCCAGACCCTGAGTTCTTTGAGAGCTCCTCCACTGGCATTTCTTGGGAACAATGGAAAGATAAAATGATGAACAAGATTCGCGCTTCTGGAAACTCCGACCCCGTCGCACAATTGGCGTATATACACAGTCGTCTGAAGGGACCTCCTGCTGAGCAGGTACGAGCTCGTTACCGTACTGATGCTTTGAACCCTTACACTAGCATCGAAGAAGTCTTTGCTACTTTGGAAGATATCTACGGGGACCCCAACAAGAAACAGGACGCCCGACGCAAGTATAATGCTTTATACCAAAGAGGTCGGCCGTTCCCTGAGTTCTATGCCGAGTTCCAATTGTATGCGTCAACCGCTGAAATCACCGACCAGGACCAATTACTGGAAGATCTGACCTACAAGTTGAGCAACGAACTCAACGATAAGATGATCACCTCCCATGCAACTACTTTGACTGAATATGTAAAGGATTGCCAAAAATTCGATTATCTTTTGCAGCAGCTAAAGCCTGCCAAATCGCATATGGGAACCCGCAAAGGCATTTACAGAGGGACCACTATTCCTTCACCCTCTTCCGCCCCCAAAATGCAGATGAAGTTCGAAAACCCGGCTGTGCTCCCCGCCAACAAAACCCCTGTCAAGAATCGCCCGGTCTATGACGATCCTGCTCGGCAAGCGCTTAGTCGTGCTGGTGCCTGCTTCCGCTGCCATCTGCCAGGACATTTAGCCCGCGATTGTCCCAACAAGGTACAAGTGATCGATGTCGATGAATCGGATGAATCGGGAAAAGAAACCCCTTAAGGGAAGACTCCTCCTTAAGGGCTCTACAGATCGGGAAACTCGATATCGATCTATGTCAGAAGAAAAAGAGGAACTTTGAATTCCCATGTACTATAGAAAAAACGGGATAACCATCTCTGCTTTCTTTTTACCTGACACTGGAGCAAGCGGTAAAATTTACGTGAATAAAAAACTCGCCTTTGATATCGCTGAAAGAACAAACCTCCCCCTCGAACCCATCAAGCCTCGTACTGTCCATGGCTACAATCAACAAAAGGCTAACCCTATCACTCAACGTTTGAAAACAACCCTCACCATCGGTCATCGCAAGTTCCTTGATGTTTATCTATATGTTATAGAAGAATTAGCTTGTGATCTCATCATTGGAAGAGAGTGGTTAGCACAACAAAAGGTATTGTTGGACGTAGCTAGATCGAAGATCCTATGGCCCGGAGAACTCATGAATTCACCTGATAAAGAACCATCACGATCGATGAAAGGACCAACGCCCGAAGGAACTACACCTCATCGGATAGCATTGATCAACGCTATCGGATACCGAATGAACGCCCGGAACCGGAAGAATCAATGCTTTACAGCCACAAGTTGGGAAATCGATCAGATCCTATACCAAAGGGGAGCACTCTGTCGAAGATCGCCCAGAAGAAACAGAACTGGAAACGCTGCAACGAACTATCCCTAAAGAATATCATGATCTCATTGATCTCTTCTCCAAGAAAAAGGCAAATGCTCTACCCCCTCATCGGAATAGCGACCATAAAATTAGATTGACACAACCCAACAACTTGACATTGTCTCCATTATATCGACAAACGACCCAGGAATTACAAGCTTTAAAGAAGTTCATCGATGAAAACTTGAATCGGGGATGGATCGCTCCTAGTAACGCTTCGTTTGCTGCACCTATCCTCTTCGTCAAAAAGGCTAATGGGGATCTGAGGTTATGTGTGGACTACCGGAAATTAAACGAAATCTCAGCTAAAGATGGCTATCCGCTTCCAAGGATTGACGAGATCCTCTCACAAATGTCCAAAGCCAAAATCTTCACGAAACTCGATCTACGCGCTGCCTTCAATGCTATTCGAATGCATCCCGATTCAGAGGAACTCACTGCGTTCCAAACTTGCTTTGGACAATTCAAATCGCTGGTTTTGCCTTTCGGATTGTCAGGAGGACCTGGGACTTATCAACGGTTCATCAATAATCTCTTGATGGAGAACCTGGGAAACTTCTGTACCGCGTACCTGGATGATATCATTATCTACTCTACAGATCCATCAGAACATACTGCCCAAGTCAGATGGGTATTAACCAAATTGAAAGAGGCCGGCCTGTCTGTTGACATCAAAAATGCGATTTCTCGGTGTCACGAATCAAGTATTTGGGATTCTATGTATCGACAGAAGGCTTGGAAGTTGACCCTGAAAAGATCAAAGATATACTGACCTGGAAAAGGCCTACAACAGTCAAAGGAGTACGAGGTTTCCTAGGATTTTGTGGTTTCTATCGCAAATTTATCAAAAACTACGGACGAATCGCACGCCCTCTAGATAAGCTCACGCAGAAGGGACGAACCTTCGATTGGGATCCGGACTGTCAAAAGCCTTCGAAACACTGCGACAAGCTGTAACAGAAGCTCCGGTCCTGCATTACTTTCATCCAGACCGCCTCACTAAGGTAGAGACGGACTCTTCCGACGGGGTGACAGGTGGCATTCTCTCCCAATTGGATCCTGCGACAAAGGAATGGCATCCGTTGGCGTTCTTCTCTAAGACTATGAATCCCGCAGAATGTAATTACGAGATCCATGATAAAGAAATGCTGGCTATCCTGCAAGCATTTCAGCAATGGCGAGTGGAGCTCCAAAGCGTTGAAAATCCCGTCCAGGTCTATTCTGATCATCAATCTCTGGAGATCTTTATGCGAACTAAAAAGCTGACAGCACGCCAAGCACGATGGGCAGAATACCTTTCTCAATTCAACTTCCAACTGGAATATCGTACTGGAAAAGCAAATGGACAAGCTGACGCCCTAACCCGGCGCGACGGCGATATACAGAGCCAAAAAGAGCGAATGGAGGCCAATCGCCTCGGTATTCTCCTAAAGCCAACAATGCTCTCCCCCGAAGTGCGAGCAGAAGTATTAGCGCCTCTTGTGGAAGATATCGATCCTGGCCTGGGACAGATGCTACAGGTTTTGCAGGCTAACCGTACTGCAACAGAACTAGAAGAACAACGCACCTTGGCACGAACAGAAGTGAACGGGAAATGGACGATGGTTGATGGCTTATTGCTTCGATCTGGTAAGCTAGTGGTACCAAACGCTATGGTTGTTGACAGACCATTACGAACACTCTTGATCAAAGAAGCTCATGAACAAGTTTCTACGGGACACCCTGGTATTCGTAAATCGACAGAACTATTGATACAACGATATTATTGGAAAGGATTGCCTCAGGATGTTGAAAGATATATTCACAATTGCAGCATATGCCGACGTGCTCATATACCCCGTGACAAGACTCCCGGCTTGCTTCAACCGCTCCCTGTCCCTGAAAGACCCTGGCAGCATCTAACGATGGATTTCAAGAGCTTCCCGAAGTCAAAAAAGGGTCACGATGCAATCCTGGTATTCATGTGTCGATTGAGCAAGAAATCGACAACCATTCCGTGCTTCCAAACTGCAGATGCTAGAGATCTCGCTCGAATGTTTTTGGAACGAATTTACCCTTATTACGGACCACCTGATAGTATCGTTTCAGATCGCGGCCCACAATTCGTGTCGGACTTTTGGACGGAGGTATGTTCGATCTTAGGTATCAAAATGAAGCTATCGACAGCAGATCACCCCCAAACAGACGGCCAAACGGAAAACATGAATCAATACATCGATCAACGCCTACGCCCCTTCGTGAATTTCTACCAAGACAACTGGGACGAGCTGATACCTATGATGGATTTCGCTCAAGCTACCTTAATACAAGAATCGATTGGACAAACCCCATTCTTCACGATTTTAGGTTTTGAACCCCGCACCAGCTTCGATTGGAAGGAAATACCCGCCAGAACACCAGCCGCCGCTAGGTGGAATCGAAGGGAGGCTCAAGCGTGGACCGAACGTCTATATAACGCTTGGAAAATCGCTGGCTCTAATATGCTGGTCGCACAGGAACGTCAAAGAATGCAAGCTAATAAACGACGTCGCGAAGTTGATTTCGATGTCGGGGATATGGTATATGTAAGTACTAAGTCCTGGAGGACTAATCGGCCTAGTCGCAAACTTGGAGACCAGATGAGCGGCCCCTATAGGATCCTAGAGAGACGCGGAAACGCATTCAAGCTAGAATTGCCTGCAGAGATCAAAGTACACCCGTACTTTAATCCTGAGAAGCTCCGCAAAGCCGCAGAAGATCCTTTGCCTGGACAAGTTCACGCACCACCTATACCTGAAGAGGTCGATGGCAACTTGGAATGGGAAGTCGAAAAAATACTTTCAGTCCGCAAAGTTTACGGACTGCTCCGCTACAGGGTTAAATGGCGTGGTTTCGATACCGACATCGATGAATACTCACCTACCGATCTTAAAAACTCACCGCTAGCACTAAAAGCTTTTCACAACGAGTACCCTGACTTACCCGGGCCACCAAAGAATCTTAATTACTGGTTAGAATGCGCATTGGAAGATAAGGTTCCGGAAGATCGATTGGACGACAACGAGGAGAACTAGACCCTGCTTCAGCGGAAACGTATGGCTCAAGCCTGAGGACAGTCTTGACGTTTGAGAAGGGGGGTAGTGTGACGCCTCACACCTCCGGGTCACGTGGCATGCCCCGTTTGTATTTAATCAGGAAAACTCTCTACTCTTGTTTTCCTTCTTCTTTTCTCCTTAGCTTAGTATTTTCTAATACAAGATACTTTACCCAGTATTCTTGAGTGTGACAATTTACTTGATACTTTTATTTTATAGAAATGATATGTATTAAAGGTTTGATTTGATAAAAGTGACTAATAATAAGTGGAAAGATGTATTAGAAGGAAGTGTCATGGAGGTAAGAATCATGCGGAAAGATGCACGCAGTGAGATATACAGATTGTCACGGTTCAGAAGGTTATGTAGTACAATTATCTTGATCGGCCCCGAGCGGCTAGCGCTCGAGGCCGACTCACGTGCCTGTAATTAGCATATATATAGCTCTTCCTGAGTTCGATCTTTCGATCGCTCAGTTGTAGATTCTAAGGAATAATTGAACCCTGGTTTACCAGCAGTTAAAGGCAATTAGCGTCACACAGATGTACAGAACAGGAAGATCAAGAAGAACAAGAACAATTCAAGAAATTACTTCAGAAGATCACCCCGCATTTCAAAAGCTGGAGTAAACCATTTTCCAAAAAGAATGTTTTGATAAATTCACATGAGCAAAGAAAGACATATTCATAATATTTTAACCTCAGTGCAAATTGTATAATACCTGTATTTTTTACTGTTGACTATCTTATTATCCTTCACAGACAAATCAACAGTCAACAAACTTCAGTATCTCCCATAAACGCCCCCATGTGCATACTGCACACCTCCCGAAAAAAAAAATAAAGCGGAAACCCCTGCACGCCTTGAAAGTGTAGACCTGGACTTCCGACTTTCGGTTGGTAGCCGGGAACAATCAAAGAACTCCTGCGGTATCCACCACCAGTAAATTTATGAACAAAACCCCCAAATCGTGATGGTGTAATGATTTGGGTTGTACCCCGATGAGTGATTTAGCGATCCTCAGCCCACTCGTTCTCACGGCGGATTTGCTCCTCCTCCTCAGGGGTGAAGTCATTGGTGATGTTGAAGGTCTTTCGGATCTCCTCTGGTGACTTTCCCTTGATCATATTTGCGACCGTCTTACATCCAACATCGAGAAGAGCCTTGATATCGAGATAATTGGCGGCCTGTTGGTGAATTGTTAGAATGATCAAATGATTTCATATTTGGAGAGTATATAACTTACAAGGATGATCTCGAATAACATCTCTTGATCAACTTGCATGAACTTTTGGTCCCATTCCTCAATATCAGTGGTCTTCTTGCGACTATCGGCATCGTCATCGACATTATTAGTTGGGTCGTGCTTGTGGTGCTCAGCCCACTCAATAACCTTACGGAGAACGGCCTCATTAACCTATAAGAAAAAAACCCGTTAGATTGATACTAATAAGATTAAATACAAAATGATGCCGGAATGTAGACTAACATTAGGGATAGGAACTGGAGTGGAAAGGACGCCATCTCCGAGATCCTCCAACATGTTCTTGATCAACATGGATCGCTCTGCGACAGCACGATCTATTGTCCAAGTTAGTATGGGGGCATTCAATCTGGTCTGCAGCCATCGCAGCTTGCAGACAGGCGGGGTAACTTACCAACTGTGATAGAGGCATTGTCATTGCTGACGAGGATAATGCTTGTGGTAGTACCTTCAGACATTTTGAAAGATGGAGTCTTCTTTGTGTTGATATAGTTTGACGAGTTGTTGCTATTTTGATCAAGTTAAGTTGTTCTGTTAAGTTTGTTTGTGGAGTTGTTGGTTGTTTGTGAATAGGAAGAGGAACTGACTGAAGGGGATTTGGACATGACTTTATGTCAAAGCCTTGTTAAGGTTATCGCTTAAAGCACCCCAGTCTAAAAAGGCCAGTGGTATTTTAGTACTGCTTCTTACATGTACTTCTTGTAGTGTGTCATCGTGGATTGGAATATCAATAATCACATCATTGCAAGGCTTGGAGTAATGAATGGTAACTTGATATATGATGAATTCCAAGGTTTAATTACAAGAATAGGTGAGAATAGGTGAGAATAGCTGTGAATAGCTGTGAATAGCTGTACCCTTAACAAGGCGGGTTGAAAAAACCATCAGTTGCCTAAATCTTAGTGTTTCGAATCATAAAGAGAATGCATGTGAATGGCAAAGCAAGGGCTGCTAACCTTGCACTTTTGAACTGTACAAGTATGTAATAAGTAGGTAGGTACTCGTGCGGCCAGAAAGTATAAAACACTTTCACTTATTGTGGGCCACTACGATATTCCTCTTGTAGTTCACCATCTCGTGGTATATGCTTAACGGTGACAACGTTCTGTACAGAAGTGTCTATGATGGATTAGCACTTTCCTGCTTTTATCATTCGATGTAGGGTGTTTGTTGCCTTGTGCTGGAAGCCTTGAGAAGCTCAAGCTGCTATCGAATTATCGAATTATTATTGAAGCTTGGATCCAGATGCGCACTGTGATACTTATTAATGATTTCCTTATTGGTAGCATGGGCTTTTCCATGGATTTTCAGCCTTGTCTGATTTTAACCTTCTCTTGTCGGATTTAGAAGACTTGTAGAGAATGAAACACGATTCGTGAATATGGATCGCCAAGTGGCGGATTTGTCAAGTATGGAAAACGTTGTTAGTGGTGCATCCAACTTGGAGAGAGATAATTTAGATAGAAGACAAGTACAAGTAGATACTGTTAGTAACATACAAACTTTCATTAGGATAAAGTTCATTAACCCATCCTACCTACCCCGTGACAATTACAGCCTAGTGAGTATTCCGTATACGAATTATATAAAAATGATTCTATATTTTACTCATTAATAAGCAGCCTGCTCCAGGTTCTTAAACATCTATTACAAACTACCTACCCACCCAGTAATATCATGGGCTACCTATAATGTCATCATCCCATCATTATTAATTATATTAAAGATATAAATAATCATTTAGCTAAAAAATATTCTTCCTCTATACGGAGTTATTAACATCACCAGAGTTACAAATTGCATTCGGAATCAAAAGAAGAAAAATATCCTCGGCAGTGAATACGATTGGTCAGCCCACTTCAAAACTCCTGTCATTCCGAGATTTGCTGATCTCCGTCATTATCATACCCCAATACCATCCCTGAAGTGGAAAAATAAAATAAAATAGAGAGGTAAAAGGTAGCTGGACTTTCAACCGTTTCCGTTTCGAGAGCAGCAACTTCCCCATTTTTGTCAATCTTCTCAAAACTCTCAATCTCTCATTTCTCTTTCTCATACTTAAAGCAGAGTTGGAGTGTCCTCTGGTTTGTTTTCCAATTTTCCATTTCCATTTCCAATGACCTCTCCCTCTGTTGTTATCTTTCTATCGCGTTTGCGAATATCTTTTTTAATTTAATGCAATTCATCTTCACTTTCTCATTCTTCATACGTATGCCATAGGTAAATATTCAAAAATGCCTTTCTTCAGGCGTGCATACTTGTTTCTCCTTCTTTTAAGACTTTGGTTTGCAATTTCTCCCAGTTACCTACATCCTGATGAGAATTTTCAAGGTCCAGAGGTTATAGCTGGTAAGTTTTATCTGATTTCATAGCTTCAGCTAGCTCGGCGCAGATGTGTGAGATTGTCATATCCGCGGAGGGGGACTCCTTGCATGGGATTGAAAAATACAGCTCTAGATTGTGTCTGCTAACAACCTGCAGGTCAAATCTTCAGCTATCCTGTCAAGTTAACCTGGGAATTCACATCCGAGAATCCCATTCGAAGCGTCTTCCCATTATGGCCTATATACGGTCTGCCAATGCTCCTCCTTCGATGGCTCTGGATAGGGAACGGGAATGATGGCGAAATACCTCCAATAGCTGTGTTTTTTGCCTTGCGCCTTTTGATGTTGACTTTGAGCTTTGTGCTTGAGGATTGGGCTATCCATGAATTGATTGAATCTCCGCGACATCGAAAAATAGCCGTCTTGCTCGTGGCATCTTCATATGTTACCTGGACATATCAGACTCATACGTTCTCGAACTCGATTGAGACATTGGCAGTGGCATGGAGTCTGGTTTTGATACAGAGAATTGCGGAGGCAAAGGTAGGGAAATATGGAACATTTCAAAATTTGAGATTTGAAGCTGATAGCCGTAGAAACATTCTTCCATATTACCATGTGGGATTCTTGCATTTGTTATAGTCTTTGGGATATTCAATCGCATTACTTTTCCTGCTTTTCTTTTCATTCCCGGTCTTCGTTTGTTACCGCACTTTATGAGAAAGTAAGATATTTTAGCCCACCTTAGATGGCCCCGGCTAATCATGTGCAGACCTCTTTCGCTCATTTCAATGATATTCTTTGGTAGCCTTGCTACATTCATCGCAATCTGTTTGGATACAAATTTCTATGCAAAAGTCCCTGTCACTTGGTCCTATCTTTTTTCCCATCCTACAATTACACCATTTAACAATCTCAACTACAATCTTGTCACGGATAATCTTGCGCTTCACGGTCTACATCCATGGTATCAACACAGTCTAATAAATCTCCCACAGCTTTTGGGACCTGCCACACTACTTCTCTTACAACCTTTGGCTTCTCTTCGCCTTTTCTCCGCCATCTCTGGTGTTGTCGTTCTTTCGTTCTTCAAACACCAAGAGGCACGTTTTTTGCTTCCAACGATTCCCTTAATATTGTCATCTGTAAAACTACCAAAACAAAAAATTCCTTTGCGTATCTGGGGTGGGTTGTGGATTTCCTTTAATTTGTTATTAGGTCTTTTGATGGGTGCATACCATCAGGGAGGAGTTGTTCCAACTCAAGTTTTCTTGAGTAAACAATTAGATGCCACTCATGCTATTTGGTGGAAAACATATAGTCCACCAATCTGGCTATTGAACGGCAAAAATGAAGTGCTTGACACTCATGATCTCATGGGTATAAATGGAGAGCTCATGATAGAAGAGGTTACCAAACTAGCAACTTGTCTTCCAAAATTCGGAGAAGAGCTTTTAGAAGCTACCTATCTTATTGCACCCACATCCGCCACTTTCCTGGACAAATATACGGCAGATCAAACAGATTTGTATTTTGAGGAAGTATGGAGATATCAAAAACATTTCAATCTGGATGATATGGATTTTGGGGATGATGGATTTTGGAATACGATTACAAGGGTGATTGGAAGAAGAGGAATTGCAGCATGGAGAGTTACGATGGATTGTCCTAAAGAAGAGAAGGATATGAACAAGGTGGAAGATATTTTGATAGAGGGTGAAAGCAGTTAGGAGTGGAAAGTCTAAATAAAATGTTCCTTTGTCTTTTTATTTCAGAAAGTCCGATTTTGACATGCGCTATGAAGTAATTATATCATATAATTCTTATCCCCGATCCTATATCTCCCCCTAAACCTATAATTAATCATCCCCCAATACCTTTCCCTCTCTTTATTATCCTGATTTCCATCCCTATCCTCATCCCTATCCTCATCCATATCCTCATCCATATCCTCATCCATATCCTCATCCCTACCTCAAACCCCCCTTCCTAATCAAAAATATATATTGATAACATATCTCTATCGGCCAAATAACCCTGTCAAACATACATATATATATATGTGTGTGTGTGTGTGTGTGTGTGTGTGTGTATTCTTCTAACAAATTGTTTATGTATAACCACCTAGCTTTTGAACAAAGTTTCGCGGGGATTTTGATATGATGTAGTGTAATGGGGATAAATGTGGTTATATTTTTAGTTGTAGCTAATAAATAGAAAGAAAGAGGGGGGTAGTTGGTTTATTAATGGTATGTTTTTTGGGCCAGAGGGGAGAGATTGTAGAGTGTGGTAGGGTTTTGATGGAGAGGATTGGATGGATTTTTATTATTTATTTTCACATGTAAATTCAATAAATTGATAATTTATCTAAAACCTAATTAAGGTCTGCTTAATTATGTATGTATGTTCGTTTTGAGTGAGAGATATATTTTTGCAATGGCTTGTTGCACATATATGTAGGAGTAGGACAGAAAAGAGATTGGATGGATGGATGGATGGATGGATGTTGTTGAAGAAGTTGTGACTTTTAGAGTCTTTCTTGATTGATTTGTAGAAGGGTGCAGGAAATCCAGGGAAGGAAGGATAGATGAAGATATCGGTAACTTGCCGATTGGATTTTAGGATAGATCAATCATCATTCTGCCTAGATGATATGTTTGGCTTTTCTTCTCTTTGGAGGGTTGAGAATATAGTTGTGGGAAGGAGATAAATAACATTTCCTTCATAGAAGTGTAGAGTTTTATTGAAGGAGATGAGCTCCTTGTGACAGTCCATAATATACACTTGCAGTTAATAAGTCCATTCACCCATCAGCAATTCATTCATTCATTCATTTTTCTCATCCAAAAAAGGGGTTAAAGCTTAAGATAGGAGAAGCGAAAACAACATCATATATGAATCCTTATCCTATCCCATCCCATCCCATCCTATCCTATCCTATCCTATCCTATCCTATCCTATCCTATCCTATCCTATCCTATCCTATCAAAGCCTCCCTGATAAATTCACCAAAAGATCAGAAAATAACAAAGCATCCAACCTCATCGAGATCCTTACCCAAGCCTGAAACTCACGAAATCTCCCTACGTATAGAAAGAATGAAAATGGTGGAATCCTCACCGCTTCTTTCCTTATAACTAACTGGTTGTCGTTGCATATAGCAATGTCTATGAAGGAGAAATAAAAAGGAAGGAATAAGTCTGTGAGATTTCCTGATTTGATAATATGGGTGGCTGCATATATTTTCATGACGGAATTTTTGTGAAATAAGCTGAAGGTGCTGCTTGGAGAATGAATGTGTTGGCACCACAAATGGGATTTATGAAATTGTGAAAATTGTGGATGGATGAAATGTACGGAGTATGTATGAATGGATGAATAGGAAATGCGATATCGTCATATCTTTCTTGATGAACAGGTTATGAAAATGAGTTAGAATGTACGAGTTACCGTTGATGGTGATTTAATGATCGATGTTGATTGGACAATTGATGATATTTTCAAGGAGACGAGAGTGCGATGATGCTATCTGATGTCTGATATCTGCTCTCTAATAATCTATGGCACTTCTATTTCTTCCTTAGCTACAGAGTACATACTTGCCTCTTACACCCGTACAACATTACAACTGATCAACCGAGTACAATGTATACGTTTACTTCTGTATATACTACGTACAGAATCCAGATTCTAGAATAGGTTACACATGCATGTCTGTAGTAGTTGTGGATACATCCATAGTTGGTCGTTTGTGGATGGGATGATGGTAAAGATTCAGTTCCTTGCAGGTGAACCCTTGGATATGGACTGTGCAGTATCTGGCTAGAAGTCTGGAATAGAAAATACTGTAGTAGAATACGGGAGTACGTCCTGGTATAGTTAGTTTTGTTATATTTTTGTATTCTTTAAATTCATTCTAGGACTGCTTAGATGATTTTAATATAAATATTCCCTCTTGTGGCCGTTTTGTTCTTCATGTCCGAGATTTACCCATCATAAGTCTTACATAACCTAGGTGGTTATATTCAAAGGCGTAATAACAACTACTAATACCACAACACATCATACAATGCCAGCCAGTACTCCATGCTTCGTACCAAAGTTCCAATATCATACCGTTAATCGTCAGTCTGTCGTGTATCAAACGGCCCATTAGCTTCATTCCCAAGCATTCTCGGCCGTTTGGTTCTCTCTTCCAAGTTCCCTCTCTCTCCCCTCGCTCTCAAAGTTCCTCATTCAAATCTGTGCTGCCACGTATCTTTGCAGGTCGCTTCATCCGACGCCAAAATATGCAACTACAGGCTCTCCGCATCTAAAAGATCGTAGCTTGTGCATTAAACCATCCACTTCACTACTCCCACTGCTGCACGACGGGGGAGCCATAATCAAAAAAGTGTTCAAGTGTTTAAAGTGTGTCGGGGGGTTGCATTTCACTTGCATTTTCATTCTAAAAGAGAAAGCAGGTAGCTTTTGATCATCCAAACTTTCCTTCTTGATCTTTTCAAGGTCGCCTTTTCGGTCTGTCAATGCAACTTTTTCACATCTTCAAAGTAGGAATGCTGTTATATTTCTAAACACCACCTTTTTATTACTATTCTTCTTGTATACGCTCATTTCAACTAGGAACAGCAATTCCCTATCTTCTCATCAATTCGCTTCGAGTACTTGGGTACAGCACAGTAACGTTTATGCACGTTGGTTGTTTCTCGCACATAATAAATATACGGAACTTCCTTGCAACCTTTTTCTTACCCCCCTCCAAAAATACTTCTGTACAAAAACGCATCTGGGGGACATTCTTTTCGTCACCGCCTTTCGTGTACAAAGACATTCAATTTCAGGTGCAATTGCGCCCATTGGAAAGAGGGTCGAAATGTTTTGTATTCGTTTGAATCTCTCTTTTGCAGGATTAAAGGGTTCTCGGTGATTCTTTCGTGTGTTGCGCCTACTACTAGGAAGGCCGAGCCAACCAAGTATACTCGCATTTGACTACTAGGTCAATATTGCTTCACTTCAGAGAGAGCTTGCTGTATTATATCTGGTTAGTGATGGATCAATTGATTGAATTGATTTTCTCCCATTGATTTAGTGGTATCTGTTTTGTTGATGTTTGTTCTGACAAGTTGTAGTATACTTTTGTGTGTAATGTGATATCGTCGGTGATTGATTCATTCGACGTGAGGAATATACTAATTAAAAATTCAAACATTATAATTTTTGGAGTTGAGACGGGAGGAATAATTCGCTAGGGTCATCTGCTTTCAGTCCAGTCTCAATTATTCACTCATCTGGACGAAATCCGTCTTTTGGTCGCCATTCAATTCTCCAAGTGTTATTCACAAATCATCCGGCGCCTGCTATAAAGACTATTAAATACTTCGGATACAGCTGAATATAGGAGTCTACTGTAGCACCTCAGGGACAGGAATTTGGTGATTTGGACGAGAGATTTGGAGGACGTTTGTTTACCTGGTGGGTGCCAAAGTAAAGGCGATTTGATTTATTGAAATCACACTCTCGAACCTCAACACTCTTTAATTTTGTCAGGACCTTGTTGGATACATCGCCTGATCGCCTTCAAAATCCTCACTGGCTTTCTTCTTTCTTTTAACATAGTCAACCAGGAAGCTTATCACTGGATCTGTTCAATTGGTGTTTTCAACACTTATTTTCGTCTACGCGCTTCTTTCACTGAGCAACCACTACTGGATCAAGCCTATCTATAAAAAATTTCTTTCGGCGACTGACTCTGTTCGAGATCTACTCCATCGAAAAGTTGTCTGCTTTTGCTTTCAAATTTCAGCGCCGATTTACGCGGCAATTTTTACAGTCTACGACCAACGCAATGGCGTCCTCAGAGGTTGACACAAAGTTCCTAGGACAATTCGCAAAGAATATACAACTTGATCATCCACTCCTCGCGCAGAACCTCTTTCAGATTTTGGGAAATCTCACAATGCTTTCAAAAATGGTTGTGAAAGCGCGAAAGCTCAGGCGCCTTGATACGACCCGTGATACTAAATCTGTTGAGCTGTATACTAGAATTGTGTGGTATGCGAAAGAAGGATTAAGAATTCTAGAGCAATTCGTTCTACCTCTAGTGGCAGGTTTTGGAGAGTTGAAGGTCTTGATTTATAAGTTGAGAGCTAGCTATTATCATCTTTACGTCCTCTTCCATAACACTCCCGCTATTACTCTTCGAACTTCAAAAATATCTACACCACCTGGTTTGGCCTCACCACGTCATAGGGATATAGACAGAGGTGGCGATACGATCCCAGTACCCAATTCGAATCGTCCATCTAGTGTCCAACCGACACATCCACTGGAAGGCGGACCTGTAGGTGGACCTCCCGGTCTCGCCATTCCTCCACCCGACGTCGTAGGTAGTTTCCTCATTCCCGCCCTCGATTACCGGCCTTTCACAACCCAATGTTTCGAAGAAGCCTCCGCACTTGCCGACCGTCAACTCTGGGGTTCTCACCCCCTTCGTCTCTCGGTAAAAGTCGAATATACAGCTTTTATATACGATTGTTTAGATCAAGCTCATCGATCGCGAGAATTGGCCAAGAAAACTATTGGCGAGGTGTATAATGCGGACGAGGGGATGGATGATGATATGTTTGAGGATGCTGCGGAGCTGGTGAGTATTTTGGGGAAGATGGTGAAGAGGGGGTTGGGTGCGGGGACGGCGAGTGGGGGAGCTAGTACGGTGGGTGCGAGCTCGGATGGAAAGTCAAAAGGGAGGAGTCCAGAGATGGAGGGTACGCCGAGGTTAGCAGGGGGCGCCTTACCACCTATGCATAATCCTATTTGAGAATTAATATCATGGTGAACAAAAAGTGGATTCTGGCGATGCTGAGCTGTGGATACTGCTGCTCGGTTTCGACATTACCTAAGTACCTATGAATTTCTTCTTCCTCTCGTTTTTAGATTCACAACGGAGTTCAGGAGGAAAAGGAAGAGATATACGATATGGTTGATCTTCTAAAAGAGAAACACAACCACCACACCACACCCCAGCACATCACATCACATCAAACCCTAAGTTCCACGCCAAGAGGTCAAGAAGGAGAAGAAGGAGAAGCAGAAGAAACAAAAAGTATCGAGATATATTTCAGGAGGTAAAAAAACAAAACAAGAACAAAAATCATTCATTTTTGTCTGATGAGGATATAACATAATATAGCCAAGGCGTGCTACACACACACACACACACACACACACATATATGTATATGTATAATAACGATGAAGTAACTAAGTAGAGTAAGTAAATGGTGAGATTCTTACCCAGGGGTCGGGGCGGGGCGGGGAGAGGGGGCTTACAAGAAATTTGTATTTGTATTTGTATTTGTATTTGTATGATTGCTAGTTAGTTAGATAATAAATTTACAGTATAATTAATTAATATACCTACCTACCTACCTACCTACCTAACTAATTACCTGTAATATCATTGATCTATGTATGGACTTGATTCGCGCTCCATCTATGAATTGGATTGATCGAGTTTTGTACTTTTGTGCTTCTTCAAGGGTTTCTTTTTCGGATGTGGGATGTTTGATTGTTTTAAGTCATTTAGTTATAGGTATATATATATATATATTTGTCTAGTGTTGTGTAATTAATTTTGATTTAAAATAACGTAACTTATGGTGAACCGGGTCATATGGGGAACCGGGTCAGGTGCCTTACACCAAAATTTTGGTGTAAAGGTACTTATAGCGATTTCTTATAACTCTACAAATATTAAAGATAAACTTTAAAGCTTTAATAATTTAGTTCAATATCCAATAAAAATATAGTATTAGAGTTATAAAACAATCATAAAGAATTTTGTTCTTGAATTAATACAATTTTAAAAATTCCCATAGTAATTTTTGTTAGGCAAAAATGAAAAATTTAAAGAAACTTTAATATCTTTATTATATATTTGTATATTTATATAATACTTTATCATAATCAATATTTATATTGATTATATTATACTTTAAAATATCTAAGCTATATCTCTAATATTCATAGAGATATAAAAGTTATATAAGTACCTTTACACCAAAATTTTGGTGTAAAGGTACCTGACCCGGTTCCCCATATGACCCGGTTCACCATAAGTTACGTTATAATAATTATTTTATTTATTTACTTATTTATTTAAAATTCTCTTTCTCTCCCTCTTTCTCTTTCTCTCCCCCCCCCTCTCTCTATACATATAATAGAGTAAAATCCTAAACAATCTATCGATCCGAGTCAATATACATTCCACTCCACTTCGTACATTTCTTCAGTCCTTCGTTTCCTTCATTCGTTCGCCATATACTCATAAAATACTCCAACGCCATCCATGATTCCGACCATCAAACACCCAATCAAAACAAATTTCTTTAAAAATGAGGTGAGTAATTTTAAAAAGCAAATTCCATAATCTTTCCTTCCCCAATCCCCAGTCCCCCATCCCATTTACCCCTCGCCAATAAAACGCATCAAAAGGAATAATAAAAATTCCACATTACTACTTCCCGTACATGTAATGACCAACAAAAAAATTAATCATGCCCCACTCGAAACATTCTTCTCGGCAGCCATGAAAGCCATCCAATCACTTACCGTATGAGCGGATGGACAATCTCCCTGTCTCACATACGCTTTCAAATACGTAGATGAACTAATAAGTGTGCCGCAAAGATGTTGAATCGAAGGTACGACATCCGTAAATGAGACGTGCAAGCTATTGAGCTGGGCTTCGTCGGAGCCTGGTGGTCCAGAGATAACTCGCATGTACCATTTCTTGATCTCTTGGCATAAGAGTTTTATGTTCAAGATGCTGCTTCGTTCAAGCTGGCCATTCGCGTATAGGAGGAGGGAGGCGAATTTTTCGTCAAGCGTATCGAAGTAATAGATAAGGTTTGTGGCTTGACGGACTTGTTCACCGTCAAGGAAGGGTGAATCGCAGCCTTCGCCGAATTTTCCCATGAGAAAAAGGGCGTAGAACAAATCTAAGTAGTGTAATGCTGTGAGACTGAAGAACTCATGCGCAGTTAAAGATAAAATCGTATCGAGAAAATCTTTCCCAGCTTGTAGACATCGGATCAACATTCCTGTTCTCGCGGAAGAATGATACCAAGATGTCCGGGTGTTTGCCATATGGGACCCGAATCGATCAAAATCTGATGCAGAAGCGTGGAGGCCGATTTCCGTCATATATATGCGGAGATGCGCGTATGACATTCTTATTATATCTACCAAAGTTAGTATGATCAAGATCCGAAATGTGTGGACTCAATACTCACGATTGCTCCAAGCTTCGGGGGGGAAGTATCGCTGAATATCGTGGAATTGCTGAGACAACGTCCTGTTGAGCATCTCGATTCGCACTGGATCAAGCTTAGCCAGATCTCCATGATTGAAATAATCAAAAGAGTCGTTAACCTCCTCACCAAGTCGATGGATTCGTGTGAAGAACGGTAACAGTCTATCTGTTTCGAAAGCGCCGACCTCAGCTAATACTTGGCTACATTCTTCGATATAGTCATGGTATTTAAGACTATTGGGCCTCCTCAGCCCCCGACAAATTCTACAGGGGCATTAGTTTTTGTTTGAACTCCATGAACAAACAGACTCACGAGGATGTCACACAGAAACATCCGATAAGGGTTCTTCTTTCCTCTATCTCAACGGGAGTCAAATTTGTCGGACATTCAAAGCCAAGAATATTTGAGTAGCTGGTTTGTGCTGCACTCGATTTTGGTCTGTGAAGTCCAAGGTCAACCAGCATAGTATTTGCCATTTGTGCAAACTGAAACAAAATTTCTCTAGCTGGTTTATAGTGGTAGTGATGCCTAAGATAATCAGAACAAACGATTTCTTCAGAGGTTGAAACATTTTTGAGACTTTACCAAGCAAGATGTAAGAGGATTCCGTGTAGTAAATCAATATTCTTTTCTCCATGCATAATTATACTGCTCATTATGGTTTCACGAAGCTCCTTCTCGAGTACATGGTGAACGGGAAGATTGTTTTGG
This sequence comes from Sclerotinia minor, assembly GCA_025389075.1. Classification (NCBI taxonomy): domain Eukaryota; kingdom Fungi; phylum Ascomycota; class Leotiomycetes; order Helotiales; family Sclerotiniaceae; genus Sclerotinia; species Sclerotinia minor. The sequence goes on from QRFH01000004.1 coordinate 1,401,177, forward strand.
CCAGTACTCGTCAGAATTGCAAGCAATAGGACAGGTCGCTCACGCCGCATAGTTTCTAGAGAGGCTTGCGGAGGAAGAAGTATAAACGGGAAGGTTGAAGCTCTACTGGTAAATTCCCTCAGAGCTTCTTCGGCCTGCCTGGTGCTGACTACACCCCTTGCGATTGCATCTTGATGGCCGCAAAGTTCCAGGGTTGAGGATGTAGGCGGAGGTATTTGCTGAAATGATTCGGGACTCGTGCCCTCCATTGGCAATAGTGGAAAAGAAAGCTCGAACATATCTGACAGATCCAAAGGCATGGTTTCTGGCGAAGATACAGATGCCGAGGGAGGAGTAGGCTGAGACTCAGGTTGAGTTTTGGTTGCCAAAAGATTCAGAATTCCGTTGAGTTTCTGTTCCATCTCGGCAACACGTCTGATTATTGATCAGCATGGTATCCTCCAAAAGACAACACATGGGACTTGCATTCTAGAAGATCTCATCTTCTTTGGTCGAGGTTTCGTCTCCAAGAACACACATTTCTTTCTACTCTTCAAGCACCTGCAAACATGTCAATAAGTTGTGAATCCCGTGATCTAAATTCAGGTACATACTTCACGCATCTGGCAGGATCATCCTTACTTGGTAAGCATCTCCCTTTGGACGACCTGCATGCCTCACACGAGCGTCTAAGTTTACTAAGAACCGGCGTCTCGGTCTCCACATTGGCGGAATGCTCTGAATCTGGAAGGTTCATATCGTTTATGAGTTACTTGTTGATAAGAAGAGGATTGCAGGAAAACGCCTCAGCAGCGGAATTTCTATTGATGCCGTTTTCCAACAAATTGCGAAGGAAATCCATTTCGAAAAGGGATTGTATCTTTTACCGTTTGAGGTTGGCGAATGTCGGAATGAGATTGGGATCCGAGATTCCGGACGCTAGCTGTATGAGGCAACGCTGCAGAAAGGTATGTCAGTAATTGTGGGGTTGAAACTAAGATAGATTATAAATTAAAAAATAACCTTATATGAAAAGCTTATTAGTATGGCGGTGCTCAGTTGAAACTTGCTACGTTTGTACCTAAAGCTAAATATTAAGATTAAATGGTCTTGTTGTTGACGTGGAAAGAAGAGTAATTTTATTTCTATTGATCTTACTCTGGATTTGCTTGCTTTAATCCAAGAACGCCTGAGATCCAACGACCCCAAGGGTATTAACTCCGCAAAAATTCATATATCTGTAAGGTTAAAGCAGATGTTTTAGACGTGTACGAGATTAGTTTAACTTCCCATCTTCTGCGCCATCCATTCCTAGGCCCATGGCTCCGGTCGTTGACCGGTTGTCCCCTACCAATGGTACGGCATTCAACGCAGCCATTCTTTCATCAACTGTCAATTCACTCTCCGCCCTCTTGATCTTGACGAAGAGTGCCATTATTATCAATGAAACACCCGCGCATGCAACTTCGAACCAAAATACCGCGTGGTAACTCCGTCTAAGGCCCAGCCGATCTAAAGTATAAGTGTTGATGATATCTGAAAACCCGAGACAAACTGCAATACCCAAATGTAGAATGAGCATTATCATGGAACCAGCAAGGCCTTGCTGTGATTCCGATAGAGACGTAGTAAAAAATATATTCGCGACCGTGAAAGTTATGTCGATACCAATCGTTGCACATATCATGGAGGGGAATATATATGCCCACTAAAAGATTTGTCAGCTTTTCACGAGAAACATTCTTGAAATAAACTTACATAGTTGGCGCCAGCTGGGGCAATAGCAAAGAGTAAAGGTGCAACAATCCAGGCAACACCAGCTGTGACGACAAGGGCTGTCCCCGGTAGTAGGTGCAGAACAAAGCCTCCAACTGTGGAGATTATGCATCCGCCCAAAGCCATTGGTGCATACCATGCAACAAGTTGTAACGGGGTGCCACCCATGACCCCGGTCATATAGAACGTGGCATAAAGTAAGAAAATACCGAGAGAACCGTAGCACAAGAAGAGTGCAAAGACTAGTGGTACCATGGATGGAACCTTGAAAAATGAACTTGGAATCAAAGCTTGCTTAGTCCGCATCTCAATGTATGCAGCCACAAGAAGCAACAAGCAACCAATGATAAATAGAACATAGATATAGGGCGTCTTCCAGCCATTGGGTGCGTGGGCCGAATCGATGATGGCGAAAGTAAAGAAAATAAGTCCTACGACAATGAAAGTTGCACCCCACCAATCCATTTTCACTTCTTCATCTGTACCCTTGCGTGCCTCGCGAACTTTGCGCTTCTTGGTAATGTCAGAAGGAATCGTCAAGTAGGATGTGATAGCTGTTATAGCTGCCAAAAAGCATCCAATCCAGAACCACCAACCCCAACGTGTGTACTCGGCTACTAATCCAGCGAAGAAAATCCCCACGAAGAATCCCAGCGGCGCACATGCTCCATAGATTGCGAAAACTAAGTTCTTCCGTGGTCCTGGTCGATATATCGTGCCTATAAGAGCTACACTTGAAGGTAGATACATCGCCGGGCCCAGGCCTTGTAGTGCTCGACAAAAATTAAGCATTATGAGATCGGTAGAGAACCCACCTACCAGACTCCACAAAGTAAGCCAAATGAACCCTGCTACATATGCCGGATAGCCCCCGTACATATCCGATAGACGACCGAACACCAGAAGAAAGCAGGCCAAGGTGAGCGAAAAGGCACTGGCGGGCCAAGTAGCGGAAGCCGATGGAATTTCCAGATCTTTGACCAAGGTGGGCAAGATGACTGTGAAACCAGACACGAAATATTCCTTCTCCACTGTTAGACCTGATAGATCAAGATACGAAAAAATTGTCAGAACTTACCGTCAGAACCTGTGACATGGAAATTGAAAATACAAATCCCATCTCTGCCCATAGTGATTTGAAGATCTCCGGCCTTTGCCTACCTAGCCTTTCGATCCTAACCTCTGGAGATTCTTCTAATGAATCTCCCATATGTGAAGTCGAGTGGGCAGTATGAGCGCTATCTTGACTGGTGTGCCCCGTGGTTTGATGCTCACTTTCTGATGGGATTTCAAAATCCGTAACAGAGTCATCATTACTTTGATCCATCGTCATATTATCGAAAAACTTTGGGCCTTTGAAATTGGATCTGGATGTTCCGATGGTGCTGCCTTCGCTGGACTTTCCTGCTTCTCTACCTCCAATGTGGCGGTGATCAACGACCTCGAATCGGTCCCTGAATGGTTCTATAGATATGTGGTATATGTAAGGATGGGGGAGAGGACAATTTCTTCTCTTCGATCTCCATTTATTGTGGCAATTGAATAAGTAAAAAGCAAAAAAAAGCAAAAAAAAGAAAAAAAGAGTTGTATGAGAATATGGGATGATAATTCGTCTTCAGATTCCTCAAAATTGACTATGCGTCAAATCTTGAATCTTCAGATAATTATGCATTACCCTGCCAGAAATATGCTGTGTTGAAAATAAAAGAAAAGGAACCAAATATGATGCACTTGTTGTACAAAAGGCGTGGGTCGTCAAAATAAAGGGCGTCACATAGACCCCCTACACCGGAAGTATATATGTATGTGTGTAGTTGTTACTAATGAGTGATCAAGCAAAACCATTTGTGACCAATGCTCACCCATTCACTGGATTACTGAGGGATGGCAAAAAGAAGAAATTGATCTAAGCGATGATATCACCCAATCCATGACACACCTCATGCGGGACATGAATAATCGAAACGACAAAACTGGCAAAGCTAGACAATAATTGATGATTTATCAAAATCCAAGAATCCTAAAATGATAACACAGCTTCTGGAATCCGATAAACAGAAGTAAGAATAATCAGAGTAATTGATCATCTATAGCCAAGACAAATTTGATAATGAGGACCCGGGTGCTGTGTACCGATTATTTGTCGTGGAACCAGAAGAGGGGGTTTTAAGTACTACTCAGATGTACTGAAATGGTATTTTCCTAGGAGAATTCTTTGGGTGCCTTTGTACTCGGGTGTACATACTCAATTTCATCTAGGGTCTATATCCACAAATCAAGCCAATGGGAGAGTGACTTGGCAATGCTTTGATCTCCATCAAGCACAAAGGAGCAGCAGAAGGATTTGATCCATGCTTGCTTGTTGCCTTTGTGAGGGCTTGATGAACGCCCCTATGAAGAGTAATGGGTGGAACTGAGAGATCCCGGCCAAGTATTGAGGTAAAAATGTAGAATAGATGACGGATAAGAGCATCTATGTCAAGGCAGGTGTCCATTGACAGATGGAGCATCGCCGTTGAACATTATCGTGATGCAGAGACGAAAAGTAGACAACAAATAATTAGAAAGCTTGGGATAGTTCTGTGTGACATGCATTTCCAGGCAAGTGATGCAGCTCCGCATACATACTCTGGTATCAATATGGATTGAGTTTAGACCTTCAGAAAATTGAGATTGATTGACACTCATTTGACAAGCGGTTGTCTGAGTCTCCAGACATGGAAGGAGCCTCGCGCTCGGGACTCGGAATTGAATGATATGGATACCTGTATCTGAGGATGACTTGTGTATTTTTGCTTGTGGTTCGACAAATGAAGGGGGGGGAAATGTGTTTTAAAAGAATTGATATTTTGTTTGGGTTACACAGAAAGATGTGTGATGATGAAGTCACGTGTATCGAATCAAATGAATTCGTTTACAGAGTAGAGCAAACATGACAAACTGGGTCGAAAGCGCGCTAAAAAAGCTAAGGGAAATTTTTTCACTATAAAAATGTCGCTCACCTCCCGAAATCCTTCTTTCTTTTCTTCTTCATCATCAGTAGAGGTTATAATTAATACTTATAACATTTACATGGGGGCTTCGCTACGGCGACTTGCTGAGGGTTATCCTTTACTTCTTCGAAGTAAAAGTTGGGTTTTCTTCCGTTCCCGGCCCCCTTGAGAGAAGGTGAACACTCTTCCTTATCAGCCGTCTTCGACGATTCTATCGGATTTTGACTGTGGGGTGGTCTCTACATACTTTACTCCATGCAACTGCATTTGTAGTAAAGACGAACATATTGATTGCACTCATTCATTCATTCACTGCGTACGATCATGCAAAAGAATCTCCCTGGTAGATTCAATTACTTTTTGTGCCCTTTACTGACTGACTCTATCTACCTACGTGGCTTATGGCTGCTGTGTTTGTGGTATGGTGGTTGATCAATTCCCCGTAGCATGAAATCTTTTGTGACATGGTGATTGATTTTTCAAAGTGTGTGCGCCCAAGATTTCTGCAGTGTATATATCTTGTAATTCGGTTTTCGTCTCCGATTTCCCTCACAGGAACGGGAATGCAACTAAGTGGTCTATGATCATGTTGTACTCTCTCGTGAAATCTTCACTGCATGCTCTCCATACTCAGGAGCCAAGGAACTGGGATTTCAGATTCAGCACAATATTTGCTCTGCAGCCTCTGGAGTCTGCGTACACATAACGTATGTCCTTTCAAGGATTTCGTGCGATGGTAGTTGCGTCTGCACTACTCAAAGCTGCATCAATAATCGTAAGTTCAGGTCGGCTCTGAAAGGTAGGTTGTGTAAAAATGCCGAAATCCAGAGACGGCAAACACTCGGAGGCAAAGTAGAATAGTGACATTATTTAATATTTACGATTGTAGCCAAAATTATCAGAATTTGTGCCGTATCAAGTCTCATCATCACTCGTTGCACAGAAAGATGATTGTTTGTAGAACATTTATTTATTGCTTGTATCGAGTTTTCAGCTACCTGCAATAATTTTATTCCTTACTACTTGCTCAATAAAGAGAAGAGTAATCTAGTAGAGGCGCTTGGGTGGAGACATAGATGCCTTGATGGTCAAGCTGCCGACGTTTTGCCATCCCTTCTTCAGCAAAGAGACGAGGTAGTTGATGGCCAACATAATGTTGGAGATCAATTGATCCTCGGTCATCTCGACGTTTCCGACAGCAACACCCATACACAAGACCTTCTTCAATTGGAACTTGATGGTGGACTTGACTTCGTTGATCTTACCGCTAAGATCTTCGTTGTGGGAGACCGGGGTTGGGAATTTACCAGCTGTGAACGGAAAAATTAGTAAAAAATACTCAGGATCCAGAGATGGATGAAACTAACCCTTGGAGAGACCGGGACCCAAGAGACGAGGAATTTGCTTGATCAAGGTGTCGGATGCGACGAAAGCATCGTACTTGCGTGCGAGCTTCTTGATCAACTTCTTGTTCTTGTTAAGCTTCTTCAAGTCGTCGGCGGACATGGCATCAACACCACCGTGCTTGGCACGATCGATATCGTGTTGGTCACCGAGAATGCTATCCATCATCAGCCTTTGCCTCCCATGTTATATAATTTCGATTCGTGGACATACCAGATGCTCATGTTTGGGCGGGGAACAACTGGGAGACGGACGGTTCCGGAGAAACGCTTGTCACGTTGGGGGTCATAGTTCTTGAGACCGATTTGGAGCTCGACGGTCTCGAGGAAGTTTCTCTTCTTGGTCTCGAGAGAGTACTCAAGAAGACTTTGTACGTTGGTACGCACTCCGGCTGTGAGGCGAAAAAGTTAATCTTTGTTTCAATTGACACTTTCGACAAAAGGCTTATTTGCGAAGATCTGTGGATTAAACAAACATACCGACTGTGATTTTAGACATGATGACAGTCTTCCAGTAGAATTGATGAAGTTCTAATGGTGAGGATTTGCGTAAGTTTGTCGATGACAAAGTTGGAGATTAAAATTTTCGAAATTGTGAGATTGTGGGGAATTGTTTGAACCTTTAGCGAGGTTCCGCACACTAAGCTACTGTCCAATCACAGTACAGACCACCGCTACCCGATTAAAGAAAAGCAAGCTATCCAGAATTATATATATGCAGAAGTTTCTTAAATCAACATCTACATTAATCTGATGTCCTTTTTTTATGATATCGATCACTCATACTGTTCGTGGTATCATTACACACCTATCGGTGCCACCTAAATCTAGAGATTCTAATCCAATCTTAATGGAAGGGTTCTTTTGATTTCCAACCCAGTGCCAATCTAGATAGTGTCTTTGGTCCTCGAGTCACAATACGTAGAGCTCAAACATGCATTTTCCGAGTGGAAAGCGGCAAACGAATTGACAGGGTTTCTTTTGGGTACTACTGAGTTACTGATTCAAATGCACGTACTGTGTAGCAATTATCGATTCCCCTTGCTACAAAATTGAAACAAATGGATGTATTTTGCGCCATCAATCAAACGATGATCCCTCCAATGCCACGCCCATACACCCGGGAATTCGACCGAGCTCTCCGTTCAACATCTCTGAGCATGAGTTTCAATAGTTGAGACTACTACCTTCCGGGTCGGAAAGCTTTTTATGCCGTCATTTCAAGCGACATCGATACCGAAACCAACTCGTCATTCGACTACAATACAGGCTATTGAAATATTTTCCTTCGGAGAATCTCTTATGCTGCCAAGGCTGTTGTAACAGTCTCGAGCCGTGTAAGGCAGCCCGTGTGACAAGTTGGACAAGTAAGTGGTCCTGTTATTCTCACGGTTGGTGTAGTTGGGCGTAATTTGTTTGGGGCCGGGACAGTGACCGTGCTGACCTCAAGCACAAGGCAATGAGGGTGTACAAGACAGACGGTCTGCAATGGGCATGAACCTATTCGTTATCAGTTCTACTCAGGCACCACATCCAACAATATTAAAGAGTCATATTTGAGTTCTACATACGAAGCTTAGTGTATGGAACAGTTGTGGTGTATGTGAAGCACGATGTCGACTCTTGACAAGGGCCACCTTGTGATGTTGCGAGTGCAGCGGTGCTAGATTTGAATTGTGGGTTAGTTGAAGCCGCAAAATGACCGTCCAGTTAGATGGACCAGCCTGGGAGCTTTGCCTCTCACCTAAAGATCATTGCTGCGAGGAGATTTTGAAGTCTTGCCATTATGATTTTTGGTATGTATTATGAATATCGGGTGTGATTCTAAGCTGCTTGTTCGAATGCTTAGCCTTGTGTTGCGATGAGGAGTTCGTTTTTTTCGCGCTTGCAGTGGCTTTATGTGCCCTCTCGGTCCAGTAGATCCGAGGAATTCCCCAGAAATCCTCCACGAGATCACACTTCATGCGCGAGTTAAAGCCAAAATATGACACCAGCTACAAAACTCGTATTCATATCTCCTTACTTCCACTCTAGATATTTCAGCTTGTCTGCCCCTTACTTGCTCAGAAATTCTAATTGGATGTAGATATGCTTAGTATTGATCTACACAATCGGGGGAATATGTGGTTGTTTTGGCTTTTTCTATATTTATCCTACTTTCAACAGTTCTGCCCCACGTTTTTACTGAACTAAAATGCGTTCTCATCAAAGATAAATAAATTCGTTTGGAGGTTCCCAACACGTATGTAACGGCTGTTGATCATTGGGTTGAGGATTGATTCCCATTTGTAAGATTGAAAAAGATTTTCTTGCGGCAACATCCCCGATTAGTGCTTGATGGTGGTCAGCCTTACTACGACAGCTTGTCGTGCCCGTACTGTTCCAGGGTTAATCGTCTTGTTAAAACAAGCATTTAGACTCGTGTCAAGCTTTCCTCTTCGACCGCTTGGCTACAGATCCAAACATCATCCGCGTTCAAGGCTTGTCCGGAAGTGGGGTATCATTCCAAAGGGGACCTAATTAAGCATCGCAATCAGACATGGTATGACTAGGCTTTTCATATTATTACGCGGCTGAATTCTTCCCCTTCATGTTGACTGCTTACTCCGAGCATCAGGGGCTATGGTGGGCGAATTAATTTCTAAGTTAAGATTGCCCAACAGGTAAATTTACGAGGATGCGCGTTTGTCTCACTGGTCATATTCATGTGACTGCTCTCCTTCATACATCTTGCCCTTGACTCCTCTGGATTCACCCAAAGTAGTAGGCAAGTCTTTCCCAACGTCAAGCGTCCCCCGTGTTATATGGGATCTTGAGTATGTCATGTTTGTCGTATCAACTTACAGCATTATCAACTTGCTGGTAGTAGATCAATAGGCCACTACCTAACTCAAGTTATCATACTCTAGAGAGAGCAAGATTCAAAATAGGGTGTGTCGCGGTCAAGAAGTCACTGCTGAACACATTCCATTCCTTCCTCTATCTTCGCAACGACAGCTTCTCTTATATACTAACTAAGGATGTAGCTCGTCAATTCATGTCGATCATGTAACGCCGACATTTCTTCCAGCACGGAAGTTGCTCATATCAACGTAGTGCATATATCGTACTCGTTATTCTTGATAATGCAACAAAACAGTGAGTGTGTGCTAAATTATCATAATAAATTCTTACAGGTAACCCTAACAGCTGACTCTCAAGAGAGTAGAAAGCTAATTTCCCGGCCATATAACCCTCACGTACTTGGTGAGTACAAAATCAGCCATAGATTTCAGGGCGAATGTTACCAACAACGACACTCAATTCCAATAGATCTCAAGTCACACCATATATTAGCTAGCTATGGCGGTCTGCTAATTCTATCACTTTCACATAGCAAATAATATTTATCCAACAGAACATCTTCGCCTACCTATAATAAGAAAATAAAAAAGCCAACCAAAAGGCGACCTTGTTTACCGAATTGACCACAGATGTTTGTAGTAACATGAATCCCGTGGCCTTTTTTATTGTCGTTTAGCATCATTCGTAACTAATTCCTTGCATAGCACAAAATGATTACTCTTTAGAACCAACGATATACAGTTCTTTCTTCTGACATTACACTCGCTCGCCCTTCCGATCCTGATATGTATCGTTTATATATACACCGATGCAAATACGCTTTTTTAAACATTCCCTTGTTATGACGGGAGCCTCCAACATGTAAATGATGGTCTCTGCAAGCCCAGATTTATCATGTTTGGCAGGTGATCTCATAGCTGTTTTTTACAGTAATCCTTGAAGTCTTGAATATTTCCCAATGAGGATATCTACTAGTTTGTTGAGGTAGAGATGAAAACTACCACCACCAAGTCAGGATAATCAAGCCATGATGTTATAACCTCCCATGCTGCTCTTCATAAAATAAGTCTAGAACTGTTGTACCCTCTGGACTATCTATCCTCTTCCTTAAGGTATCGACATCCACTATTTTCTAATTTATTTTAACGATGAACACGCAGGTCTCATACAAGAAATATTTTCTTCTTCCATTCATTGTGGATGTTCAAACTTCACTTTGGCCACACCTCACAAGCTCATGGCTAACTTGTCCGGTAAAAGCTTCAACTTACATTGGCGGTCGCCCGGCCGATGTCTTTCACAACCACAAAAGTAAATTGAAATTGGAAAATTGGAATCTCAAGAGTAAATTTTTTCTCCCCATCTTCCAACACAAAACAACAATTACATTAGCAGCGAGACACAAGAACAAGCAAGACAAATCTCACAGCAAAGACTTTACCTTCATCACTTCTTTGCGACAATATCAACTTTTTATTGCACTAGAAAGAACGAATTCATTCTTTCGACTCCAATCAATTTTTTAATTCATTGCCTAGCTACTAGGTACTTCGATCTTAGTTTGCAACGTCTAAATCAAACAAATTCACCAAATATTTCACATCGAGAATCGTACTTTCATGCTAGAGAAAAATAGCACTTGCAATATTTATTGAGATAATAATTCTCGAGCTCATTATCGTGCGCTACGCTCAGTAAAGTCTATTCAATTGAGCGAGGTGAATCTTGGAAGCTCCTATCATCTCATCATTACTAATTGCCACAAGAATCATCCCATTTCCAACTTTCATTTAGAATTGAAATTGAAGCTCACAACAGCCCAACAACCGCCAACATGCCACCCATGGTTTCTCCAGCTCTCACTCAAGCCTCTCTCGCTAGCCAGACCGCGAATCCCAAATCCAAGGGTAAACTCCACGTTTCCTTTACTGACTGGGTACTCGGTGGCTCTCTTCTCTCCATCAATTCCTCTCCGAGTGTTTCGGCAGCAACGCGCGCTCGCAGCAATAGTCGTATTCGGGCTACAGCAGGTAAGGATAAGAATGGGAGAAGTGTAGTAATACTTGAAGATCGGGATCAAGATGGATTGGTGGGTGGTGAAGTAGAGATGTTGGTTGTGAGGAAAGTGGGTAGAAAAGGAAGTGGAGGTGGAAGGAGTAGAAGTGCGAGTGCGGGTTCTAATGTCACGGTCAAAGCGAAGATTTCGGAAGAAATTTTGGACACTGTGGTTGAGGAGAGTGGTACAGTGGAGAATAAGGAAACTGTCGAGGCGAAGAAAAATGAGGATGCTGATGGCAAGGGTGAGCATGCGTTGACTTTGCAAAAAGAAGAGGAAGAGAAGAAAAGCGAGAAGGCTGAAGAGCCCACCGCTGATATTGTACCTGAAATAGCTGCAGCTCTAAGCGTCGAAGACAAGGACAAAGACAAGAAACCTGAGACCGAGGTCGTAGTTGTCGAGGTCGAAGTCAAGGACAAGGATAAGGAGAAGAAAAAGGACAAAGATGCAAAGGAAGCATCTAAAGGCGAGGATGAACCCGAGAATACGAAGCTTGAAGAACCAAGCGCTGATGCCACAGCCACAGCCACAGCTCCCAGGGAGAAAATTGAAGCGACTTCCGAGAAACCTACCGAGGTTAAAGAGGATGATAAGGGTGGAAAAGTAGAACCCGTTGATGGAAATGAATGGACCAAAGAACAAGATGAGAAACTCATGGCTATGAAGAAGGAAAATAAGACATGGAAGGATATCGCTGGAGAATTGGGTACGAGCAAAAAGGAAGTGGTGCCAAGATATAAAGTTTTGCAAGAACAAGAGAAAACCGAAGATGAGCAGGAAGAGGAAGAACAGAAGCCAAAGAAGCCTGAAAAGAAAAAGAACATCAAGTGCGCTGCACAAGTCGACAAGAACGAAGGCACTGAAGAAGAAATATATATCTCACCAGACTGTCCCTACCACCACCCCAAACCCAAGTCTTCCGTCCCTTCTTCAAAACAAGATAAGAAGAAGAAGCGCAAATCATACGGCGAACTTGATAGAGATAGAGATGATGAGGAAGAGGATAACGGGGAGCGTATGCGGGGAAATACAAATGAATATGGTCGTGGAAATGAGCAGGGACGTCTTCGAACAGATAAGATATGGTCAGCGGAAGATTGCGAGACTTTGGAGTATTTGATGGAGAAACATAGGAGTACGCAGTGGTTACAATTACAAGCTGGGTTTTTTAATTATACGGGCAGGATGGTGAAGGCGGAGTTTATTGAGAGGAAGTTTAAGAAGGATGGACTTGCTTAGTTGGGGATTATTGGTGGGAAGAGTCTTGATCAGAAGGAGTAGTAAAGGGATTTGATTTACTTTGATTTGGTTTTATTCACGTTGGTTTGGGAGCTGAGATTGAGATAGATTGGTATACGATCTCCATATGCGGTTTTGCATCACTTACTGATTTTGATGTCATCTTTGCACGGAAGGTGCTGCATGAAGAGGGGATGACGGTCAGCTGCTTCATAAGATACTCGAGGACTTGGGATATTGAAGAAAATTCGTTCTTTGGCTTATTCTCTGTTACAGCATTTGTGATCCATTTACTCAGTCTCATATGCCAATTCCTACTTTGGAAGGAATGGAAAGGACTTTGAAGAAAGTTGAGATTTGACGAAAGCAAGCGTCAATATGATTGAATCTGGGATATTACCGTTGGTAGCTGGATGCATGGATGAACATCTACTTTGACTGAAACAACATCTCTGTTAGACTATCCCACAGTTTGTGATAGTACTGAGATAATCAACCGCGAGAAGCAGGTACATTTATTCATTTCTGTTTGTGTCAAAATACTTGTGGAATATGGCCCTTTCTGAATACCATTAAGGTTACCGAATTCAATTCACAAGATGTTACTCCGTACGACCAAGCCCAATCAGTACATCAAGATGCCGATCCACCACCGTGCCATCAAAACCTTATTCTTCTCAAATCAGGTATGCCATCCTAAATATCCTACTAGTAGCTATAGTTTATCCTTCTAAGATTTCCCATGGCAGTACTCCGTACGATACATACCTACTTACCTTTAACAAATGACGTCCTAGCGATCTTCACCCCACAGCCTTGGTATCCCCGCTCACAAGATTGGTAACCTTAACTTTTGACAACATTACTAGTAGAACCATTCATCGACAAAAATACCGAATAACCATAGCTACTTTAGGGAATAATTATAATAATCTCACAAACACATATCATCAATACGAACACGCGTATAAATTTCAACCATAAAATCAACCAAACAAACCTCTGAAGCCTAATTATTCATCTAATTATCTATTAATTACCAGATCAGGATTCGAGAAGGGGAGACAGGTTCACCAAACTATCAAACCAGACTAGTATCTGGATCGCACCAAAACTAAGGAGAAAATAGTTAAAGATGAAGCTGTCAAGGTTGCAGTACACTTGCACTTATACTTACTATACTTACTATAGATAGATAAGATTTTCGTAAATCACGATTGCGTTAGTAATTAAGTAAAAGGAATGATGAACTGTGAAGATTTGACTGAAAATTCACATAAGATAATTACTCTTTAATCCTACCTCCCACCATCAATTGGAGAATATTTGGAAATTTTCATGTAAGATTTATAGTCCTATGTATAATAACGCTTGATACTAACGTCTCCCCTAATACTGCCTTAACCAGCAACATCATGTCTTCGCATACAAATGAAACTAGTCAACGATATGAAGATAGCCAAAGCCAAGGTCATCTCGAGATCGATGGTAAATAAATCCCATAGTAATCCGAAAAAAAAGACACCCACTCACTCACACACAATTAGAAAATCCCCAAGTTGACAAGACGCCAGCCTCTAAACCAAAGCGAGGAACATGGAGAAAAATCTTTGGAATTCAGAAAAATGTTGAAATGACTGCGGAGGAGAGGAAAGAGATAACGAGCGAGATAAACACGATACAGAAGGAAATCCAGGAAATAGACGATGCTTACGAGAAGAATCAAAAGACAAAGAGAATTTGGAGAAAGGGGATTTTTCGTGAATATGAGGAAGAGAGGAAGGGATTGAGTGAGGGAAAAGAGAGAAGTCTGAAACATTTGCGTACGGATGGATCAGGCATCCCAGATAGAATAATTCATCAGGAAGTTTTCTCGATAGAGCAGCGCTGGAAAGAAGATGATAGGATCGCGGAGGCGAAGAGAGATAATCTACTGAGACCGCTGTACCGGAAGGAAAAAACTCTTTATTCGAAGTTGAAGGAAAGTGTAAGGTCACAAAGTGAAGATCCAAAAGAAAAGGACAAGATATCGACCAGGGAAAGAGAGAAACTGCAATTGCAAAAGTTGAAAGAAGACGAAATCTTGATAGAAGAAGCAAAGAACATATTGAGAAAGTACAGACCATCCGCTGTTCCCCAACAACCCAGCTATATGAAGGAACGGAAGCCTTCTTCTTCGCCTGAGGAGTTGAAAATGGAAATGATGTTGGAATGGGCCGATGAAACTTGCAAAGAGTGGATTTATGACCATCTTGAGGATTATCTTGATCCCTATGAGGTAGAGCAGGTAAAGGATGACTTGGCGCAAATGCAAGAAATTTGTGGACATCGTATGCTTGGGGCAACAGAGAACGACTGGCAAGACTGGTTGTATGATGCCGGCCGCGTGGTCCATTGCAAATTGTAGTCCATCATAATTGCGGCGACGGAAAAGAGAACGGCAAAGGAAGGAAATCGTGGAAGCGGAGGGGAGTACAGATTGGTGTTGTAGAGAGCCCAGGACTCACCCAAAAAGATATAATTAGGGTAAAACAGAGCGGACTGCTCACCTGATAAGGTCGCCCTTGAATATATATCTCATGCAAGAGTCTTACCATAATTGACAATAAAATCTCGGAGTAAATACCATCAGTCTCATAATATCCTTTTGACAGCCAAAACCTCAGCCAGAAATTCATTAGCGTGTTTAATCCAATTCCACATTTCCAAAAAGCTATCCCCGAGCTTTACAGACGCCAGAGGTACACCTAACCCGATGACAGTGGCATATTAGCTTGCACCACCCAACCCATCACAGCCCATGAATACCACCCTTTGTAGCTTGCTTAACCCAATGTACTATACAATATATAAACAAGTCTTCGCATCTCAAGACCATGGCCACACCATACACCTCATTAGTCGAACATATCCGAATTCATCCCAAAGCCTTCTGAATTAAACTCTTACTTGAATCGCTCATCGGTATCTGTAAGGCCAAACGATGCCCATCCTCACTCATTTTCCCCCAAGTCTTCCTCAAAATTGAAATAATCTTCTCCTCATCATGACCCTTCTCAAAAGCCTCAAACTGATCGTCCAAAAACACTAAACAAGCAACATCCTCCAAGATTTGCGTTTCCTTATTTTTCTTCAAATCCTCCTTCCTAATCAATCTAGCCACTTCCTCCGCTTCCTCACTTGTAAAATTACACCCAATGCAAATCGCAGCCGCAAGATCAGCCTGTCGTTTCTTGAGAAAAGATCTCCAGTTCAAATACCCGGGTTTCGTCATCGGATAAGAAGATCGTGGAACCTCCCAGCGTCGAAAATGTTGTGCTCGCACGGCAACTTTGAGGATAGGAGAAGCGTCGGGAGCGCGAAGAGAAAGATAATGTGTCATCTTTTGTGAGTAGTGAAGCTCGTAGGGTATACTTTCGCCATTTATTATGCTGATGTTTGGGTCTAGAGCATGAGCTTCATCAATCAAGGTGATTGCAGCTTCGTAATTGTCTGCTGCCATTGTATAGAATGGTTTTGTAGCTTTTTTGGTGTTACTGTTCGAGATTTTTGCGAAAAATCCACAAAAAATATATCAAAACAATTCAAAGACGTCGTTATGGCATGAGTGGGAGGATAGAATTATGTTTGTCTGATCTTATATGGTGCCGCGGGGTTCGATAAGCAGGAATCTCCTTATCGGACAAGAGATTAGTAATGTCAAGTTCACCAAGCTGGCACGTGATATGTACTTATGTACTTGAAACGGAACGGTTATTCCTCACCAAAATAACGTCAATGATCCACAAGCCTTCAAAGTGAAGTCGAATACATGTTTTGCGTTTCATGACCAGGAGTAAATTGAAGCTTGTCTGTTACTCATTTGGCCTGCTCAAACCATATGAGCTGCGCGTTTATGCAGAAATTTCCGGCTTAGAATTTGGTGGCCGTTCTCTCATCGAGAGATTGAGGATGGGGATGGGGATGGAAGGAGGAAGAGGAGTGGGAGAAGAATGAGGATGAGAGTTTTGGTGTTCGATATTGGGGAGTTGGGTGTGATGGGTGGGTGTAGTTGGAGATCAAGAGGGGAGGGGTGTCTCGTATTTAGTTTTTAACATCTAATATAAAAATCATATAATAAACCCAAGCCCTAAAATGTCAAAGTATAAAACGACACCAAAATTATCCAAAATACTTTCAAATCAAATCATTTCATTTCATTTCAATGCATTCAATTCATATCAATCAATCAAGCATACAATAATGCGCTGTGTAGCCTAACCACGCGTAATATAATGTACCTCCGCCTTCCCCTACCCGGTCCCAATCAACCAAACAACCAACCAACCTACCTAACCCCATCCCTATTCCCTACCCCAAATTCATATTCATATTCATGTTCATAGCATCCATCCATCCAGCCATCCATATGCTGGAAATCTCTTCCCTCACTTCCTTTCCTTTCCTTCCCAGCCACATCAACCACATCAACCACATCAACCACATCAACCACATCAACCACATCAACCACATCATCCACATCATCCACATCATCCACATCATCCACATCATCCACATCATCCACATCACCCACAAAACCATAAGTTAGATAAAATCTCCCCAAAGCCATCATAATCAATAGCCACCACCCAAACAAACCGAAAAACAATCTGCAAAAAACCTGCAAGAAAAAAAAATTCCGCTTCCACAAACTGACTGCTCTTTCCCACCCAAGATATAAAACACAAGAGTGGATTGAGTAGCTATTATAATAAATATCACTTAGCAGCTCCTTCCGGTAAATGCAAGTTTTTGCTCGTCCTCTCCGCCTTTGCCTTCTCCACCTTACTTAAATCTATCTCAGGGACTGAAGAATCAGTCTCCATTGACTGAGGTTCCTCTTCCACTACACTTTCCATTGGGATGATTCCCTCATCTTCTTCTACCGCCCCATCGAACTTGGAATCATGTCCAGCTCCACTATTGCTACCACTAATACCAAGATTTGACGCCCCATCATCAATCTTTTTCTTGGATTCTGAGACAATTTTGTCTGCTTCGGAAAGTTTGCCTGATCCCATATTACCATCACCTTCGACACCAATAGCAGCATGAGAATCTTTCGCCGTTGCAACAAGAAGTGGTCGATTAAATCGAACGATCATGCAAGACAAATTATCCGTACTGAAACGAGCAAGAGCATATTCAACAAGTTGTCTAGCTGCGGCGACAGGATCTTGTTGATGACGAACAAGATCAACTGCTTCTTGATCTGAACAGACATCCCATAACTATCATGATCTGATTAGTAGTATTCTATACAAAGTAAAGGAAAATACTTACACCATCGCAAGCCAAAATAATGAATTCATCACCATCAGGCTGTATAACAGTTTCCGTTGTATATGGATGACCTGTAACCAAATCCTTCATATATGCATCTCCCAATGCACGAGTGACTGCCAAAACACCATTGACGCGATTATTGAGAATCAAACCACCTGCATTTGCAACACGTTTGCCTTCATTCTCATCACTACCCTTATGATCATAAGATAGACGCAGAGCCTTTCCATTACGACATAATACAATACGTGCATCTCCAACATTAGCCGTATACAGAACTCTGGCACGAGTAGAAGTGCTTTTGAGCTTCGCTTGAACATCTCCAGTATTAACATTTACAGCAGAATTTGGTTGTTGCGAAGTGGATTTGCTCGAATCTACACCATTATCTTCAGACTTTGGAGCTTCCTCGGCAGCCTTGACAGCGGCGGCGGTCGCGGGTGCAATAGCAGTAGAACCGGTGGCAGACGAAGGGTTTGGTATCCTATCCTCCCAGCGAAGAACCGCAGTAACGGCAGTGCAGCCACTGTTTTTCAGAGGTAGTTTTTCCAATTGCGCATCAACAGTTGTAAAGGTCTGGTCGAGAAGTTCAGGAATGGGTGTATTTGGATTCTTTCGTATAATTTCCTCCAATATGAGATGTAACTTCTTTCCACACCAATCCGCAGCGAATGTACCTGCATGGCCATCAAAGATTGCGAAATAACCATTATCCGTTTCCATCATAGACTGTTCAGTTCCTGACCGTGCAAGACTATCGGATGAATCACTCGCAACCTTCTCAGACTTTTCCGATTTCGAATTGGAATCGCTTCCCACTACTGGGGCGGGTGTATGCAAGAAGTTATACAAGAAGGCATGTGTATCTTCCATCGTTCGACGACATTTCTTATTTCTATCCTCCCACACCCCGACTTTAAACGTAGATCTAGGACCCGGACGAGATTCTCCGGCCGAATTATTATGTTGACCTTGCGGAACCGTCAATGCCGGATCTTGCTTTCCCAGCTTCTGCAACGGCGTCTGCGTCACCGAATCACTCGATCTACCAGACATGAATCCTGAGGAATTAGGACTTTGACTGAAGTGCAATGAGTTTTTCGCGCTGGCAAGAAGAGAGCTCGCTTTACCACCGACCCCGCTACTCCGGCGTTTCTTCTCTCCTGAACCATCGCCTGGAATTGCGCGACCCGGAGGACTACCATTACCGCTGCGCTTTTCCGACGTATTACTTTCACCATCGAGAGCTCTTAATGCGGTTGATGCATCGCCTTGGTTATTGAGACCGGTTGATGAATCGGTACTGGATTCGGAAGAGGTGGTAGTAGGTGTGCTGGAAGCCGCGGGCGAGTCTTTTGGTGGGGAACTAGAGCTGCCAAACATCCTGTTGAGCAGACCTCCTTGGGAGGAAAAGCTCCTCCTCTTATTTCCTGCCAGTTTGTTGATTTGATTAAATGTGTCTCGTAAAGAGACGGGTGTGTGTTATCGAAGGAAAGAAAGAGGCTCTTCTTTTGTTGTGGGTTCTTTCGTTCGTACTTCCTTGGTTTGAAATTGTAAAGGTTGTAATATGACAATGGTAAAAGAAAAGGGTTATGAAGGGTAGCAGAATTTAAAAATTGAGGAAGTGATTCGCTTTAAGTTATGGATTGTGAAATAAATTTTGCTGGATTGGACTTTAGAGAAGTAGAAGTAGAAGTAGAAGTTGTTTGTTTTGGGGGCAGCACAACTTAGTTTTTGGTTCCTGGGTTGAGAAGTTATTAGTTTCGTTCTAGCTTGGATCACCCATTCATTCATTTACTTCTCCCATGACATCGTTTCGTGGGGTATTCGATGACAACCTGGTGAACCCGGTGAACCCTCACATTTGATTGATTAACTCCGGGAACCCACTCTAAAGTAATCTTACCACGGAGCTGGGATTTTGGGATATATTAATCAGATTCCAATCATTTTGGACATTCCTGAATAACTTCCAAAAAGAAAGATGAGTAGGAAATACTGTGTTGGTGTTGGTGCTTTTTAAAAGGAATATATCACAATCACATACATGAGGAAGGTAATATGTATCTATCTAGTCAAAGGATAGATACAGTACAATCAATACAAAGAAAACAAAGTTATGCATATAAGATGACTCACTACTGGGTATTATTATTATTAGTATGTATAGATCTTCGAATGAGAAATTGCATCTACGGAGTACGTATGGCACAGTAAGATTTACTATAAAAAGAAACTACTGTGCCTCATCAGCGCAGGGGATAAAGAGGTTACAATCAACTTTATCTCGAGATTTCCCCAGAATTTTTGGCATTATCACAGGAAATATAGATCCATACAGAGATATCATAAAAGCGAGAAAAGCCATGGCGGATTTCGAGAGAGTATACTATATACCTAGTAGATAAATTCTCAATCTTTCCTTTTCTTTAAAAGGAGAGAAGAGAGTTTGATTTGTTAGTGATAGAATATAGAAAATAAAAATAAAAAAATAAAACATCGAAGTGTTTTTCTAATATAATAATTATATATAATATATAAATAGTTTTTTATATATAATTAATATTTATTCTTATTTATATTTTACTTCTATTATTTTATATATGGATTTTCTATATATATATATATATATATATATATACCCCTCGGTAGGTACCTACCTAGGTACATATAAGAATAAGTCCATCAGTCTTGCAAATGCAGGGGAGAATGCCTCATCAATCTTGTGACCACTCAGTCCTAAAGTACATGTACGAGGCTATATGTACTACGACTGTACCTTTGTACTGCAATACATGCAGTGTACCCTAGATACCCAATATAAGATCTTACTACAATTTAAAATTTCATCTGGTCTCTATCTATCTATCTATCTATCTTCGTATCACATAGTACTATCTATACATGTAATCTTAAGAATTAAATACTATCTAGATACTTATATACTGAATATATGCTAAGTATATAATAAAGTATACTTGTCTACCTAACCTACCCACCTACTATCTATACAGCTAGATTCACATTATCCAGGTATCCAGAAATCCAGAGTATATACACCATAGATACCTAGGTAGGTATAGAAAGGAAAAAGAAAAAAGTAATTAAAAGATGATAAAAATCCTTAAATTTATTTAAATCTGCTTCCAAATACCACCCACCCACCGATTTAAGTCTTACTACGAAAATGCCAAATAACAAAAAGATAAAAGTGACACTCCCAGGACTCCCAAGCTTGCCTTCCCTTCCCTCCCATGTGCATTTAGTGAAGACGATGTGAGTTTCTGAAGTCCCAACCCACAGATCTCCAAGGAAATAGACAGATACATGGATGGAAACGCCTCCTACACACTCTGTAACTGACGCCGATATTAAAATCGTGAGTCTACTATTAACGAATACGATGTATCCTCCCTTCCCATTTCGGCTTTCATGGCAAATAAATGGGTGTCTCTTATTGCAGATGTCCATTTGCTCATGGTACTCCTCTCGATGGATGTATTTCCACTTCCCAATGCCCCCACCCTCCCTTCCCCAACAAAACAAACAAATAAGCACTCCCTCATCAGTCCCTCCTCAAACTATCAAGTCTCGCCTGCAAATCATCATCACCAGGATCCGCCCCAGAACCTCCACCCCCACCAACGGCCTGCGCAACCCTCCTCTCAGGAACCATCGAACTCTGCAAACCCTGAGGAGTCTCACCCATCGCAGCTTTCAAATCAATCCCAATCTCCTCCAAGACCTGCTCAACGACTTCCTCTCCTTCCTCCTCATCTTCCAATCCCGTTACATCATCAATCGCATCATCCATCATTTCTTGCCTCTGATCCATAATATCATTCTCTTTCTCGAATTCCATGGCGATTCTCTGTAACGCAGGTAGATTCATACTTCGATTCATACTTCCCAGAACTCCCGTCGCTCCTTTCATCGCTTGCATCATCTGCTCATTCGTTCGAACCGTCTAATCACGCAAAGAGATTAGCCATCATCCTCCCACATACCTCCATTCCTCCCACTTTCCCCAAACCACACCCCTTCCCTCCACGAATAAAAAAAACCAAAAAAAACACATACCTGAATCCTCAAACTAATCGCCTGCAACTGCGTCCTCATACTATAAAACTTCTCCACATATCTCCTCGTCCTAACCAAATCCTTCGCCTGAATCTTCGCCGCCCCCATCTGTCCATTCTTCGCACTCTTCTTAATTTCCTGAATCAATTTCTTCTCCTGATTTTCTAGCTTCGTGCGCTCGCGATCGAGTTCCCGTTGCGTCTTTTCAAGTGATCGTTGATGTTTTCGCAGACGCTCGGCCGGCGTCATGCGCTTTCCAAATGCCCATTCGACGATCTAGAGAGGATGGTTAGTTGGGGGGAGGGAGATAAGAGGAGGGGAAATGACATACGTTCATGGTTGTATTTTGAAATTGTTTAAATGGGGAAATAGGTAGGTAGTAGGTGCGAATGGGTAATCTAGAGGATTTTCTGTGGGAGTTGGTGAATTAAATGTAAATTAATACTTGATGTTGTATTCTGCGTGCCCGCGCAAGTCGTCATGTAGTAGGCAATTGGTTCGGCTCTTATTTCGTAGCCTTGAAGCTTAGCAGCCTTGGCTGATTGCGAGCCTTAAAATCAAGGTTCATTAATTTCTATTCTCACATGTCTTGGTGGTCTCACCATACGAGAGATCTATGACACTTTTATATGATATTACTTTTCTTTTCAATCTAAGGAGTAAAGTAAGTGGAGAGAGAGGATTCCGAAGTAGCTACCTAGGCACGCCATACAATCAATCCTAAATCCTACGACCAACGCCGCTCGCATTTGATTTTCCACACCTTCCCATCCATCCTCTGTTCCAACAACCCATATTGTCTTTGAAGTAAATTGCTCAAAAAACGCCATTTTTTTTAATCCGACGAGTAGTCATTGACACGTTAAGGGAAAAAGAGATATCGGGTATAACAAGAATCTAAGCATCATATGCAGCGGCAACTCCTGGAGCTGGTCCTTCCAAATCCACACCCTCAACATTGTTTCTAATCTCCAAACTTTTGTTGACCAAGTTTCCAAAGTACTTCCTGGCAACTTCACTTTCGCCTCTGATCTTTCTGGTCTCTTCACGCTTGGTTCCGAGTTGTTCAACTGAACGTTGAAGACCAACACGGAGATTATCGGCAGGGAACCGAAGGACCTTGCGTACTGATGAAGAGATACGATCACTGTTAGAGTGTACGTAGTCGATGGCGGCAAGTTGAGCAGAGATCTTAGAGGACAGACGATGTGGAAGCGATTGAGGGATCTGGTTTAAGACGTAGTAGGCTGCGGCAATAGCTAGGAAAAATTAGTAAGAAATGCATGCAACTGAGATATCACGTAAAACATACCTCCTGCGATGATTCCTGGCACTGCCAATCTGCGCAAGTTATTGTTACCCATAATCTTTGCGGCAGACAGAGCACCATCAACCCATCCGACACCACCAATTGCACGACTGCCGATAACAGTGGCGATAGTCATCGCCATACCAGTTCCAGCCATCTTTTCTTGTCGCTGGAAAAGAGTTGAGAAATCGAAGAAATCCCACAATTCAGTCTCAATGTCGAGATGCTTGGCAAGAATATCACGTTTGCGTTTGAACATAATATCGCTTCTGAAGCTCAAGTCTGTATACTCATCACCGAGATGTAAGATGCCTAATTGCTTGATTTGCGTTACACCATCAACTGTCTTACGACGTGCATGTTCTTCACACGCGGAAACAGTAGCGGAGATCTCCGACATGATAGCCTCCTTAATGTCATCGGCATATTGAAAAGCACCAAACAGCCCTGGATAGGGGATTCCAAGATCACCCTCGGCTGTTCTTGCTATTGTTTCGTTGAGCGTCGAGCGAGTATAGTCGTAGATATTTTTGCATGTCGCTTCGATAGTTCTATCGATATCATCGCTCACTTCAGCCTTGGCCTTTTGGGAGGCCTCGAGCATCGGCTCTAGATCTGCAAGTTCCTTTGTCACACGATCTAGCTCAGACTGTGCAACCTCTGAGTTGACAGTGGCAAGACTGTGAATATCACTTAAAACATTAAGCAGGTAAGTCTTGGCTGGAGCCAATTTGGATCTAGCCCGCTTTTCTAGAACGAATCGACGCAGCGACTGTTCAAGAATCTCGAAATCTCTAATCTTTTCCTTATCCTTGCCTTTGCCCTTCCCTTTCGAATCCGAACCGTCGTCAAAGTCTGGACCATCACCGCCACCTCCACTAGAGCTACCGCTTCCACCACCGCTTCCGCCCGGTGGACCAGGAGGACCAAGTGCAGCTGTGGGAATGGCATTACTTGATACGAAATGAACAAGCTCAGAGGATTCCTTGAAGGTTCTAGGACTTAGACCTTGAATTTGCTCCAAGATCATTTTCTGGCATCGTTCTTTATCCCGAATATTATCATATCCATTGACAACCATGAAAATATATGCCTTTTCCGCTGCCGCTGCCCAGATAAATTCTCGCGCAGTCTGTGTGAAGTGATTGGCAGCCGAGACAACGAAAACAACGACATCAATTTCTTCCTGTCGAGCAAAAACCGCAGTCGTCTTCGTAGTATCCAGGTTGAGGCCAGGCGCATCAATGATTGCAATATCCACCACTCCATTGTTCAGTAATGACTCATCGATCGTGCGTACGTCCTTCACGTAGACCTTGCATTGTGTGTAGGTATCGTTATCAAGAACGAGTTGTTCCAGGTCCGGAATCGTGTAAACGTCGTAGGTGCTTTCATCATGTCGATCGTAGGTAGTTTCCTTGTGAACCGCATGTACTTCCTCAACTCCGCCATTTTCTCTCGCATCCAAAACCTCACAGAATATGCTCGTGCAAGGCTGTTGATCCTCTGGTAAAATCTTTCTTCGGAGAAGTGCATTGCAGAATGTCGATTTTCCGGTATTCAAATCTCCAGTCACCAGTACCTTGCTCGAAGAATCCTCGATACGTTCTCGTAGTGAAAGTAAATGGTTGATACTTGAACTAATCTTTCCATCAAGCAGAGATGCGATCGAAGCCTTTTCCAACGAATGTACCAACTCGGTTTGATGTAAAGCTCCCAACTTCAAGTCCAGCTTCAAGATAGAAAACTCTTGTGCGATCTGTGGGGTTACGAGCCGAGGTTCCGGAGTGGTTCTTGATTCCGCCGCTTGACTTGACTCTGCGTTGCTGCTACCCTCACCAATAGATGTCATAGCACGTCGCACTTGCCCAGGACGAGGCTCAGTTGCTGAGGAACTGATGCCAGTTTGTGTATGTACCAAGCCTGGTCGTGGGTCCTGTCGTTGATTTTGAGCTTCATCGCGCTGAACTGAGGGATAAATCGCTGGCCATTGTGCGTTCATTTCTTGTAACGACTTCAAAGTTTCCACCACACGATTGATTGATCTGCCAAGAGTGACACGATGTTGATTGTACCATAGTTGATGTATTGCATTTGCCTGCGATCGTCTCTCGTTCTCGGAAATTTCGTTCGACGGTCCCCTGGGAAGAGCAGACATCGGAGGAGTAGGTCTATCCTCGGTCAGTGTAGGATTCCATGATGGCAAGCCGTTCGAGCTGTCACCAGCCACACTACCTCCATACCCGGAGTCGTTGTCGAGGAGCGCTTGTAGTCTTGCAGCACTTTCCGGTGCACTTCCAGAGCCAACAGTCATATATTGTGGCCGACTACCATTTGGCGTATTGTTGCTAGAATTCTCGCCCGAACCTGGTTGTCCTCCTCTACCTCTTCCCTTTGCTTTTCTATTATTTTGACTCATGGTTATAAGTTGACAACCATTCGTAAATTGATATCAGTATGTTTTGTTGGAATGGCGTGGGTCGTTTTTGATGGGTATAAACTTTTTGGAGGCGAAATTCGCATGAAATCGAATGCTCGGCAATTTGAAGCGCGTGAGAGTGACCAGTTAGACCATGATGGATGTTTATTGGTCAAGGCATCCCTGTTCTCCAATGACGACAACAAACGTTTGGAAGAATTTTTCGCAAATATCAAATCTACTGGACAAAATATTAAATATGTATCGAGTACAGTATAAAAAGTAGCGGTACTCGAGTACGCAGTACGTATATAGCTTCAATCAAGGCTGGCTGACAGAGTACTACTCATATTGATTATATCAATTCACAAGTCATCGAATCTACTGAACGAAACATAAGATAGCAATCCAATACTATAATATAGCTTCAAATTAAAAACCGAATATGACCCATATCTACATATTACCCCAATCGGTATTCTACCATTCTATATACATGTATCATTATGCTATGCTATGTACTCGTATGTTGTATCAACAACCCATTCAAAATTATATTCAAAATTACCCAAAAACCCATCAATCATGATTTCCAAACATGCCAGTCGACCCATCTATCATCTCAATATTTTCGTAGCAACATTACATCAAGTATAGCCATAATATTTTCCCCAGCAATATAACAACAAGGTATCAAATCATCTCAAAAACAATAAGACCTCCCAGCATGTACACAATCTATCGAAAACTATCTCTTTCCTCTCACAGGGCTCTGAGCGAACCTGATACCCCTGCTTCGCGCGGCTGGTGGCGGCACTCGCGGTGTATCGTCATCATCACTATCACTCTGTACGCCTTCACCAAGCGCTGCCTCCCGTCTTCTTTTTTCTGCTGCCGTTTCTCTTTCTTCGGGAACCTCGCTGTCACGAATAGGAGAACGTCCCCTCCCCCGTCCTCTAGCTTCATCATCCTCATCCTCATCCACTCCTTTCAAAGCGTCATGCCTTCTTCTCCTCTCCGCAGCTGACTCGGGTATATCATTGGTGCCGGTTTCCGCTCCACTAGTTCTGATATTATCCTGTGCATCAATTCTGGCGCCCTGCTGTTTCGCCATATGTTTCCCAACCACTCGGGCGGTTTGCGCGCCATCAGCTAGTTGCGTATCTTGCGCTTCGAGTAGACGTGAATTTCCCGGTGTTTTATCACTGGCGTCTTTCCTTGCCAGATCCTTCATCTCTTTCGGTGCATCGCTTTCTTCAACAACTTCACACCTTGCTTTGGGGTCCAGACCTTGAATTTCCTTCAAGAAATCTTCCTTTGTTAGCCGGCGTCCTGCTCCTCCAATAGTGAATCGAATGCGACGATCATCATCTTCTTCGATTTCTTTATTGTCGGTATTTGGAGCCGCCTTGCCAAAGTTCCAGGTTCCCATTCGTGCTATGCCCTGGCGGGGTGGATCCGATTTTGTACCATCTGTTTTGCTAGGGTTGTCGGCGGATGCCTTACCACCACCAAGTCCGGTCCATGTGCCCATACGATTTATCCCTTGACGGACAGCACCAGCTTCACCGTTTTTGGCGCCTTTAGTGTTGGGGTCCGGTGGTAATTCATAGGTTTTGACAACTTCTCCGTCTTCATCTTCAACAATAATCTGTGGCTGTGTTAGCGCTGTGACAATAATAAACCTAAACCGTGGAATATCTTACAGATCGTCCATACTGGTAAGCCAAAGCTGGTCCTCGAGTTTTGCGAGGCTCTTTCCCTTTCTTCCCTTGTGAGCTCTCACCCGTCTTAAGTCCCTTGGCCTCGTCTTTATGTCGCCAAACCCCCATTATTTTCCCGAATTTCTGGTAAGCTTTCTCTGACCCTTGCTTAATATCCTTCTCCAAGTGCTCGATCCCTTGCTTTGAGTTTCCCCCCTCCGGACTCCTAAGTGTTTTGATCACGTCACCGTCCTCATTCTCAATTATAATATGGTCACCCTCGTCATAAACTTCCGCCTTGTCAGGGTAGCGCTGAGCATTTGACATGTGCTCATCACGTCGCTCGCTCTTTTCGCCATGATGCATAATTTCTTCCATTTCCGGATCGTGTTGGACTTCTCCGAGTTCACCTTCATTGGACTCATCATCTATGTTTGTTTTCTCATTGTCGGGCGAAGACCCTCCGGGCGTCAAAGTATCTGATGTTTGTTCGTTCGAGTAATCGCGACTTCGTCGCGCGGGATAAATGGCTGACTCGCTGATGGGACCGCCGGGACCTACTCCGTCGTCCCACTTCTTCTTTCTGCGTCGAGGGATCAATGAAGATGGACGACTCCCGGCTCGACTTGGATTATCTTCCTCCCTTTGGCGGCGCAAGAATCCTCCAGGTATCCCTCCAGGAGGCGGCAGGGTGCCGGGAGGTATTTCATCCATTGTCAAGTCCTCTCCGTCAGTTTCAGATCCAGCTGCCTTGGCTTGAGATCTTGATGTTGATGAGATACGGGGAAGGCGATTCATCCAGGTAGGCCCATCATCTCCAGCTTGGGTGTAGGACATTGTGAGTGTCAAGGTATTGATATGTTTTCCAAGAGTAAAAACCGCGATGGATGAACCATGTACGATAATAGAGGAAATGACAAGAAACGTTACGATTGGCCAAATCACCGTTACCAATTCCCAGTTTGGCGCATTTCGATCGGGATAATCGGCCAAGGGTGTTGTACCGTCAGTCTCAAGCTCGGCCCTTGCAAGAATAGCTACAAAGATAGCGCCCACGCCAATAGGACCAAAATGTCCAGCAAATAAAGCTTCTCGCCAAGTTTTAATGTCGGGTATCAGAGGTTTCAGTGCCATCATGATCGGTATGCGCCTGAAGAAAATGACTAAAATTGCGATGACTGCGAGCCGCCATGGTGTAGTTCCAATTTCCACGTCATTGTATTGTTCCCAAGGAATAATTGTACCAAGGTAGACAAAATATGCCAAGTTGATGAGTAGATCTATGACGTTGGAGACATGAGATTCCTCTGTTTTTTGAGTAAACCAACCGTCATTTGAAAAGCCAACGCCAGCAGCGAAGCCAACGAGAAGATCATCAACTCCAAGAATACTCCCGGAGCCGGCGCAAAATAGGGCAAGAACGAAGTAGAAGACGAGAAAACTTTCACGGTCGACTAAATCATGTCTTTCCGCATATTTGATTCCGTGCCTTCCAATGTAACCGACAACGAAACCATAGATTGCACCAAACACGCACTCGTAAAGGACAGTTATGACCACAAAGTCAAACGTAACTTCTTTCGCATTGAGGTGGAATCGTATCAAATATAAAGAAAGGTAGATAAACGGGAATGCCATCCCATCATTGCACCCTGACTCGGCAGATAGAAGATCTCTCAAATGTTTCGGTACACGCTTTGCGAATTTTCCCTTTCCAACCACGGAACTGGCGAGTACAGGATCCGTCGCAGTCACACATGCTGCGACACAAAGTCCCTGCAGCCAGTTAAGCGGAGGGATCAACCACCAAATGAAAAGACTTGTAATTAACCATCCAAATGTCATCACAGGTAACAACAGAAAGACAACACTCCTCCAATGCTTCTCCATATAATGCCTGGGCAATTCGACCCCAACGGCAAAACATTGAACCACGAGAACAATACGCGAGAATTCTAAAGTGATCTGATCGGTGTTACCCCAAGTGTCAGGATTGATCAGATTGGCGGCATGTGGTCCAAAGATGATACCACAAATGGTGGCAACAGTGGCTTCACCGATATACATGCGCTCCTTGATGAAGGAGGAACACAGCATAAATAGTGAGGTGAAGCCACCCAAAATTATATAAACCAGGTGAGGTTTATTGACGGAAAGGTGATCCCACGCCATCTTGGCTGTCTCAAAATGGGTGTCGATCCGTACAGAATATGTATTAGAGCAATCTCAGTCGATTGCTTATCGATATCGATATTGTATGTATTCGTGAGGTTCCTATCGCAAACGGAGGAGTCAAGATGGGCAAGGCTCAATCCGTTGGGTTGCCTCTCCTCGTTATACCCCAATCAGTTGATTCCCTCAAAAGAATTGCGTGATGTCGCAGCATTCGAATTCTGGTCGCGCCCAGTCGCCGCTCCCAACCTCTTCTATTTTATGTTCGTTATCCTCCACCCCTTTGTAATGATCGTAATGCACGTAGATTCGTGCGGCTAGGTTTCGCAGATGTTTCTCTCAAGGTGAGATTCTATGTTCGAAGTGAAGGGAAAGATCAGGAAGAGTGTCGAATGAATCGTGACGAATACTGCGTGGAAGGTTGTATATTTTTCCAATCCAAGATGCCAAGATCTTGGGATGCCTCCACTTCTAATTATTACAAGTGATAAAGCAAGTTTCTTCGGATGGATGGGGCAGTGGAAAAGGATTTAAAGACATTCGTTTGCCAAGTAGAGAAGGTCTTGTGTTCAAGCTCCTTTCTTGTGGATAATAGATAAGAATATTTTAGAGAAGAAATGTTGGAAAGAAAAGAGGTTGAATTAATTAGAAGTTGAGGTTAGAAGTACGGACTGTGGTAGAAGTATGATGACAAATTTGATTGGACGTCTCTTTAGAATGCAAGGATTATGAATGATATTCAATATCTACGACTACGAGTACCTAGGTACGAGTAGGTACTTTATTTCAAAATGTCAGTCGATGCACTTCAAAGCCTGGTGGCCCATAGTTTTTAAAAAGTATCATTCAATGCCTTTCTTCTGTTAACCTTTTTTCTTCTCGCTCTGTTCGTTCATGAATAGTAATAATAAATGGCTAAGGTAAAAGATAAAAAGGTAGATGGGTACCTACAGTACCTAGTAGGTAGTGAATCAAGAGATCTCGAGATCCTACTATCCCGGAAGTGTGAAATGAGTGAAAGTCAGTCAAACCGTTGTATCCGTCCATGAATTCGAATTCGCTCTTTCGTACTCGTGGATTATTGTAAGCAGTAATGAATTACTCTAGAAAGAAAACCATTTAGTTGTTCAGCCCTCTCATCTCGCATCTCGCATCTTGCATGTTCACTCTCACCTACACCTGTCACCTCACACCTCACACCTCCACCGTGCTCTCATCTCTCACCTCTCACCTCACAACTCACACCTCCCAACCCACACCTCTCACCTCTCATCTCACACCTCTCATCTCTCACCTCTCATCTCTCACCTCTCATCTCACACCTCACACCTCACACCTCATTCACTTCAATCACACTACTCTCGCCTCGTCATCTCTGCCTATGGATTAAAGGAAGTAAATATTTATGCATACTCCTTACCCCCCTACGTCACTAATCCTAGCCATCAATCCTGATTATTTCCTTGATTGGCCCATTTGAATTTTTTTACTGCCAAGACTCAGTACTTGGCGGTGAAAAGTCTCCACATTTACCCCACTTTAATCACCATTCAATGTTCATCCACCTTTCATCCACGACACTGACCGGCCAGAGACATTTTTACTTCAAACTTTCTTTCAGAACAATCCAACACGGAGTCACGGACCTTCAGACTTCGGTTAAGCGGTTGTCTGGCATACAGTACTACAGTACAATACGGTACCGGGGGTGTCAGCCAAAGATATACCGAACATATCAGATAGGAATCTTCAATCATGAGATCTTTCATACGTACTCCGTACGAAAAATCATCTCATTCATGATTCATCTTTTCTTCCTAAACTCTGGGGATCCACCAATCCTTGATGGAGAATTAATTATTGATGGCACGCTACCCCACCATCATGCCCCTACTGCGGCGATGCTCGGATCACGAATTCCGGAAATGCCTCACAAATATCTAATACGTAGGTAACTTTATCGGACCTCGTACGCTGTCTTGGATAGGTACCCTCCACTTGCTGCACAGTGCTCGTTCAAGCCCATGAACTATTGCTTACAGTAGTCCTGTTGTGTATGCACAGCAACCCTTAAGGTTGCTTTATTTGATCTTGTGACGGTCAAGTTTGTCCATCGTCCCGCTCTTTACTACCTTGATGGCTTAAAGGGACATGACTTCGAAGTTCCACTGTTGAGCTCAACACAGCCACTTTGCGGCTGGGGATGTAGTTATCTCAACATCAGAAGATCTTGGTAGCATTGGCGAATCTGGTGAAAACTGCTGGCGCCCCAATATTATGTCGTGTCCCCTTGATTAAATACTCCAACGCAATTAAAGGGGGCGACATCACCTTCAGACCGTGTATGCACAAAGGCTGATAGAGCTCTAAAGAAATTGCTCTCGGCGTCTATCAATACTCCCATAGGACTTCATCAATAAGAAGTGACTCGTCTTCCTTCTACTCAGAGGCTGCATGAGTCTGCGGTATGATTTCCAGGGGATTAATTCTCATTTAGGGCTAAGACCTTTTAGTTGGATGCAAAAGACTCTTGATGGTAAGATTACAAGAGCGGTGCAGAAAGTTGAGCCCCTTTACGCGTGTCTTGCGCTCGCTATGCAGATGGTATTCATCACGGCTGCTCTCATACATGAAGCGAGCAATGAACATATGAAGATCTCTTCTTTCCAAACGTTAATCACATTACTACAATATAGGGATTATAGTTTGAGGTCAACGAGGACGAGGTCACTTACACCAGGATTACCGCGGTTCCAAGATGCTATATCCCACCCACTAGTTGTAAGTCCGCCTATTGACGTTGTTGAGGGAGTTAACAAAGGAATTTATATGAGACCAAGTCCAACCATGTCCTCAACGATGAACCAATCCATCAGCATAACCTTAACTTTGTAGTATTATTACATCGGGCTGTGGTAACACGAAGTTCATTTAAGCATATCCATTATTGGAAGTTGGAGAAAATAAATTCTGCAGCTCGTGCAACTAATGCAGAAGATCTAGAACCTAGAATGAAGACAAGATTTGGTGAGCTCCGGTACAAACTTGTCCGGGTAAATGCTGTACTTTCTTGGCAGATGCATAGTGCGCAGTGGTGTGGTGGTAGATCGTTCTGTAGTGCGGGAAGTAAGTGAATCTTTTATCTTAATTTATTTGTTGCACGTCTACAAAATCGTGTGTGAGAACTCCATATTCAGCCCTAATAGAACCCAAAAATACATCAAGTGAGAATAAAGGGACTTTTGCGTTCATTCTGCATGTGAATTTGCGAAATTTAATCCTTTCCGCTTAATTTTGCCACGTCTCACCGCCCCAAAGTTTGATAAAAACCAACAACCGCACACACTCTAGTACCTTCAAATATCAAATTTAAGGTAGGTTTTTCACGAGCAGCTAAGTAGCCAACTCGTGAAATGCCTTTAACCGTTGCGGATATTGTATTCAATGAGCAAGCAAATCACAACTTTTCAAAGACCCTTGGTGAGATCAAACGAGCCACTCTATCTATTCACAATCGGCTTCAATCTATTCTCCAAGATGCAGAATTTGCCGAATCTGTTGTAAATGCCTACAATAGGCCGCTTATAGCAAATGAAAGATGTGGCAGCTGGTACATTAATCCGCAGAGGAAAGAAGGCAGTGCATACTTCAAAAGTACAGATGGCCATACAGGTGTTTGGAAATTTAGCTCGCGAAGATTGAATTTACATCTGTTGGAGATCATCGGAGATAATGATGGGTGTGTACTCAAGTAAAATTCATTTATTGAACTACAGGCTGAAAGTTTCATGCAGATGTATCATTGTAGATTCTACTAGGCGCGGAAAGCGTTAGTCATCCTTTGCTTTCTTTTTTCTTTTCGAGTAATTATACTAATAATAGAAAGGTATGCCTGATGCGTTAAGCAAAACAATACCAATATGGTGTTGTGTATTAAACCGCGTCTTTTTCCCTAGTAATACAATTGTCCATAAGCTCTACGCTCCTCCACAAGTAGTTTCGGATTCCGAACATGCGCAAATGTCAAATTTGCTTCCGCAGTTCGTACAAGCATTTCACGCTCTCAATTTACCTATTGAAACTTTCAGAAGTAAACTTCGCAAGCCAATCAGACCTATTTGGCTAACCCCTGAGTCGCAACTATTTAACACAGAAGATGTCTTTGAAGATTTTCACCCTCTAATTTGTTGTACCGTTTCGCGAAGAGTTGCTGGGGGAGAAGTCAGCGAGGGGGGTTACATACAGGGGGCAGGAGACGATACCGAAAACTGGGCTCATGGACTCACTCCGAATATTTTCTGGACGCACCAACAACAATTACTTGCAACATCCGAAGAAGATCTACCAGAGCTCATCGAGAAATTAATACATCAATCTAGCGCTTCGCAAGGATCCAACACCAAACTCCGCCTCGTAAAACCTACTTCCTGTCTTTCAATTTCGACTATCGATGCACTTTCATCTCTGGAAAATATTACCCCTACTTGCATTATTGTACTCTTACCAAGGATCACCCCGAAAGATACATGGCACACCTCTCGCACACGACTGGACATTGGTCTCGGGAGCAAAAAACTAGGCAGCAAGAATCTCCGCGCAGCCCTAAAAGAAATAACTTCATTCATCCTCCCAACCCTCCAAACCCTCACAGAAACACCATCACACGAACTCCCCACCGCACATCCTCAAATAATCATAGCATGCGAATCAGGACAAGATCTCTCGATTGGTGTCGCGCTAGCACTACTCTGTCTCTATTTCACCGATGATGGTGTGTTGGAATTATTGAGGACGGAGGAGGATTTCCCCGTGGTTAATAAGGATTTTATTCGTCAGAGATTATCGTGGATTTCGACTTCGATGCCGGATGCTAATCCTAGTCGCGCGACGTTGCAGAGTGTTAATAGCTTTTTGATGAGTTCTTGATGTGATTAAGGATAGATGGGTTGAATAATAAAAGCTGTTTAATTTCTGATTTCAGACCCTCCTCCCTCTTTTCTTCTTTTAAATAATCAGAAAACGCCATATATGCTTCACACGCATTTTATACATTCATGATATCATCCATAAATATTATACAAAGATCCAACCTACATAGGGGATCCTATTCTCCATCAATACATATGATAGTATTTTCTTTACCATCTTCCTAATTTCCACCCGTGGATTCGGTCTTGAATATCATCCCAACTGAAATTTTTGTATACTCTTCCTTCCTCTTCACCTTCTTGTAAAACCACTGTTGGACTGCCACTTCCTTGTCCTGCATTCTTTACCAGGCCTCCGAAGACTTGTGCAGCTACCCTTCTTAAATCTTTGACTGTTAATTCTTCGATTTTCTTACACATTTCTCTTACCCCCACTTTTCTTCCATGTACTTGTACTTGTCTTCCTAAATCCTCTAGCTCTACCATTCTTGATTCCAAATTCATCAATAAACTAGATCTCAGTTGATTCTTCGCACGGTTGACTTCTGCAGTCTGCAATGCACTGAATCCGGTATCGAGAGTAAGGTTTTGAAGTTCGCGACACATAACATCGAGCATATTTTTAACGTAACCAGGGGAGCATGATGCGGAAATTCCAAAGAGTCCGGAATCAGTATAGGAATGGTTGAAAGCTATGCAGGATTCAACCCAACCGTGTTGATTGAGAACATTGGTATAAAGCCGTGAATACATGCCTTTACCAGGGCCACCGGCAGAGAATGATCCACCACCACCAAGAAGGGTTTGAAGAGTGGCAAGGGCATAGATATCTGGCGAGGAGATGGGAAGAGCTTCAAAAGCGATGTGAATATGGCTCAGCGCTGGGAGAGAGGGATTCATCGGTGGTGGTAGAGAAGGGAGTGACAGGAATCCACCTGTATAATGTGAGGGTTGATTGAGTTCAAGGGGGTTTATAAAGCCATGTCGAACGGAAGCGTTCTTGGGTGCGGAAGTGGAGATGTTCTTGAAGAATGGGATACGTGATATTAAGGTGGATGGTTTTTGTGTAGGTGATGGTGGTGGCGGCGAAGAGGAAGAGGATGATATTGAGCTATTGCTGCTGGTTTCACTCGATGATGAGTCGAAAGATGTTTCCGATCCAGTTTGTGACAGGAGCGGAGCTGATTTTGGCATATCTCCAAAATGTTGTTCGGCAAGCTTTACTGCTTCCTCATGCTGTACACCCGCAAATGCAACTACCATCCTTTCAGGCCTATAAAAAGTATCACGGTATGCTTGTATAGTGTCGCTGTTTATCACTGAAAGTCGCTCTTTAGGACATAATAGGGGGTTTCCAAGAGTGTTGCCCTTGTACGCAGCCATATGTACGATTTCCGGAAGGATCAACTCCGGCTTGGACCAAATTTCACCAATCTCATAAGCAGCCGTTTCTAATTGTTGCTCGACTTCCTCTTCGGTGATTAAAGGATTGCGTATGGTCTCGGCAAGTAAGGCGACAGCGGTTGGTACCGCAGAATTAAATGTGGCAGATTGATACATCAGAGATTCTCTGGATGAGGCGCATTGTATATTTCCTCCCAAAGATTCTATCGATTCTAACATCTCGTCGCTTGATCGTTTCGAAGTGGATTTGAATGCCAATCTATCCATTATATGACTGACTCCTCTAAGATCTTCATTTTCGTATCTGGATCCTGCATCAATGTATACTCCAATGCCGGAAAAATGCCCCGGTAATGCTTCAGTTGCGATACGAACTCCATTGGGAAGTGTACTGATTTGATCTAACTCGGCGGGATCCTATATTCAAGTTAGTCGTGTTGAAAAGTTGGAATTTCTATCTTCACTTGTACCTTTTGTATAGGTTCTACGACTGTAGCCAAACTTCTTGAACGTAAAGTAGGTAAAACAGTGGGTATGGTCCTTTGGGTGGAGAGGGCTCTCCTAAGAAACCTCGTCGAAGGATTTCTTAACATAGTGAATGTTGTTGTGTTGTAATTGTATTAGGTTACGAGCTCCTCGCCATGAAAGTTCCGTACATACCTTTACTATCATTGATTTACCGATATCGAAAAAATCTTGAGTTCGGCAATTGCCGGTTCACACGAAGTGAAAAGTGACTGATGAGGGGCGTTGAGCCTTAGGTAATTGCTTACATCAGCCATCATTGGTCTAGACAATATTATACGTACCTAGGTTGCAGGGTTGACAGAGTACACGGCTTCTTATATTCCAATCATTCCAAGCTTTTTCTGCGATATGACTACATGATTAATCAGCATGCTCACGTGCCACATTTACTTCCCGCTTTTTTTCTATGAGGGTGTGGTTCACCGACCAGGAGTCTAAACTAGGAGTATTTGAGTGACCAGGACAGACCATGCCATTCAACGGTCAAAGCATTTTACGTCTATTTGTGGCGGCAATAATTATTTGACAAGAAAGAGATTGGTGAAGTGGGTGGTAGAGTTGGTAGAGTGGTAGACAGATGTATATGTTATCGTATGAATTTCATAGTATCAGATATGTATATGGAGTATATACAGAGTATATACAAAGTACGTACTAGATGTATAAGATCTTGCAAGTACTACCTACGTATTTTCCAATAGATTTCAATCTTGTCAACCAGAAAATAACCGTGGCAAAAACATGGCTATTGGGATGGAACATTTGTGTTATCAAATCTAGCCCCTGTTTCCGGCCATTTTTTAATGCTCCCGTGCCATTCAAAGTGATTGCATACTGGGTATGTATCTAACGGGGGCATGTACAAAGGGTATTTTCGTATCATTTTGTGTTGATGGAATGATCTGAATGAGTTGGATGGATTATTAGATTATGGATTAATGGATCATTGGATTATTGAATTTATTGAAATTTGAATATAAATGAGCTGATGATTTGACCATTTTCTTTTCTTGGCCCAGACTTGATTCCGATCTTTAGATTTTCCATTCATCTTCTTCATCTTTGTCATTTACTGTACTTACTATTTACGATTTACGAGTAGTATTTATTGTTAAATTTTTATTACTTCTCCCTCCGTATTCTAAGATTCTAGAAATATGATCTACGACTAGAGCAACAAGGTATATAAATATAAATATCATATCAACTCGGAATCCTCCACAACAACAACAACAACGACAACCAATATTTAAAAGATAATTAATATCTTTTCTTTTGCGGCTTATTCCCCATTCTTAAAACTTCCTGCATTGGATCCCAAATTACCCAATACCTACCCACGAGTACTTTATTTCTATTTCATGTCTATCGTACTGCCATAAATGTTTTAAACATTACACACCGCATGCCCCGTTCAAATACTTTCGAATTCCAACAAACAACGAAAAGAGGATTTTCTATTTAACTCTCATAGACAGACTTCTTTCTCCCTTTTAGAATTTCTTGAAAGTACCGCACTAT
Source organism: Sclerotinia minor (assembly GCA_025389075.1). NCBI lineage: Eukaryota > Fungi > Ascomycota > Leotiomycetes > Helotiales > Sclerotiniaceae > Sclerotinia > Sclerotinia minor. The sequence continues at coordinate 1,438,856 of QRFH01000004.1, forward strand.
CTCAAGTTCACACAAGCACGACAAGCCACAGAAGAACGGATCCAATCAATCAATCAAATCAATCAGCACTTGGACTTATTACCTACGAAAAAGTACGAGTTACCGGGTACATAACCATCTCATATCCTACTGGTGTAGCCATACATATCTCTCCTACATACCTCCATACCTTCAAACCTACAAACCCTTTCAAAGGTTTCCTCTTATTTTATCACTTGATTTCTTGGTGGTTGAGAACAAAATCATCCTTTGTTACTTTGCTTTTTCAATTTCTATAATTATATCATTCATTCTAGTATTTATATTTATCATCTCTTTCACCAATTAACTCTACTACTACTACTACTACTACAAAAAAAAAAGAATCGAGGATTACTTTTTCCTCGTTCTTTTTTAATCAGCCCTCTCCATGTATTCATCGTTGCCTAGTTCGCCCTGGAATCCCACTACCTCCATAACATCCATTGTACGGGAACGAACATCTTCTGCGCAACCCGTCTCACCTGTCTCCCCACAACCAGCTTCCATATCATCACCCACATCAACTAGAGGTCGTCTAAGGGGTTTAAGTTATTTACGAAGTTACACCCAAAATCACTTATTATCAAGGGAAAATCATAATAACAATAATAACCACAATTCTTCGACAAATTCTCAAAATTCACAGGCCGCAATCTCACGCACTACCTCTCATTCTTCATCCCCCACGTCAGCGACTGCACCTTCTAACGCCTCTGCTGCAGCCTCGCCTGGGACTCCTGCAACTCCTGCAACCGAAAGTCTTACTCGACAAACTTCACCCGCTGCACAAAGATCCACAACGACCGACGATTTGACATCGGGAGGAACGAATAATCAAGAAAATCTAGGTTCTACGAGTGGGTGGTTACCGACAGTAGGAGGTCACAGCGGAGTGTCAAGCATTGCAACTCAACCACAACCTACTGCAACTGAGTCCTCTTCAGCCGTCTTATCGGCCAACGATTCATCTGCGATAACCTCGGGTCTGACCGCGTCGATGGCAAGGACTCGATCTGCAGGAATCGGAGGAGCAGCAGATATGCCTTTACTTAATGGTCTGGGAGAAAATGGTCCTGCATCCGCAGGGGGAACCATGTCCTATCAACTACCATCAATTCGCTTCTCTCCGCATCAAGATCCTCGAGCTCATCGCCCGTCCCTCGTATTTGGTACCATGAGTCGAACACTGCCGACCGGGAAAGAAGTCATAAAAGTTGGTCGATATTCTGAAAGAGATAACCAACCACCTCATGCTTCGAATGTGCCATCATTTGCACCAGTTGGATTCAAGTCAAAGGTGGTGAGCAGACGTCATTGTGAATTTTGGTGTAGCGGAGGCCGCTGGTTTATCAAGGATGTGAAAAGTTCATCAGGCACATTTCTCAATCACATACGATTGAGTTCTCCTGGGACCGAATCGAGACCATATCCAGTAAATGACGGTGATATAGTTCAGTTGGGAATAGATTTCAAAGGTGGCGAGGAAATGATATTCAGGTGTGTCAAAATACGAGTGGAGCTCAATAAGGGATGGCAAACTGGTCCAAGCAGTTTCAAGTATGTATTCTATTCTGGTAATGAAACTGGTATATTTGCTGACGCCCTACCCAGTGTTCAATCTCATAAGCGTTTACGCGAGCTCAACAACAACTTGAAGAAACAAGCAGCCGGTGGCTCGAGTAATTCCTCGCAAGATTGCTCGATTTGTCTTGGACCTATCGCTGTAAGTCAAGAAATCGCACCCATTACTTGATAACCTTAAACTAACGCACAAAAGCCTTGTCAATCTTTGTTCGTCGCACCATGTTCTCATACATGGCATTACAAATGTATTCGAGTTGTCATTAACGGTCCTACTTGGCCTCATTTTATATGTCCAAATTGCCGTACGGTCGCAGATCTCGAGGCAGAGCTTGATGAGCCAGATGTGGATTGGGAGGAATTAGCGGCATCAGAAGGAGAGCCCGAGGAAACGTCGACACCGGCACCAGATACTCCAACGCCTCATGATACCGAGGCCGTAGTTGAGGAAGCTGTTCCACCAACGAGTAATCCCACAGCAGCTCCAATTCTACCAGAGCAGGAAACCTTTGAACCGCTGAATATCCATCAGACCGATGATGACCTCGATATTAGTGACGATTCCAGTACAAGTGCTCACGCCCATGAAACTGGACTCGAAGATATGGCATATCTCCACGTAAGCGATTCAGCGACAAGTTCAAATTCAGCCACGTCGACTCCTCAGATCCACCATAGCTCTACAGTGTCACCGGTCGATATAATTGCAAGAAAACCAGTTCCTAATGCTTTAGCTAGCTCGTCTTCGCGTGTCGAGAACATCCGTGGCTCGCCAAGTCCTAATGGGACGCACCCGGCACTAACAGATCCTCTTACTGGCGAAGGACCGATGACACCCAGGAATGATGTTGGACCATTTATTTTTGATGGCGGTGCGGGACGAAATGGCATTCGGCTAGCAACCGGAGCGGGGGATCTGGATTACAACGAAACTCCAACCACAGCTCAGGCAGCACCACAATCTGCCTTATAGACAACTCTTTATACGAGGAGTCAGCGCGAGGCAATTTGTCATTGGAATATTCTGCATTTTAGCGAGGACGGAGTCAAAGTGGATGGCGGGAGGTCTAATGATATAATCAACAATTTTGTATTCTTATGATGATGGATAACGAACGATCCGGTTACATAGTTTCGAAGAGATGGGTAGCTGATCGGTTAGTTGTCACGTCTAATAAGGTGATGGTAGTACACTTGGAGCGGATCTAAAGTCATATGAACTCAGCGGTGGAGTTAATTGCTTGTTATACTTACTGGGAAAATACGGGAGTAAGGGAGGGGACGAGGAACTAGGAGCGAGGAGCTAGGAACCTCACTACATACTTACGCATATGCATATACGTACGCGGTGTTGAATGGAAAAGGAATAGGAAAAAGGAGAAGAGCAGGAGGAGATATCTCGCTTGATTTGAAATGGAAAACCATCGCAATGATTGCTCGAGTCATCATATGCAAATAATTAGGCGTCGCGTTGGTGGGAGAATGAGAGTGGAGGGAGCGATACCTAGGGGATGTTTGACAGCGATACGATAGTGATAAGTTGACACTTGATACTTGATACTTAGTCTGAGAGGAGATGCTTATATGGAAATGAGAAATCAAGAATACATATTTTGCTTGCTTGCTTTGCTTGCTATTTTAATCAATGTTGAATATATGTTTATTTATCTAATCATTTTTTAATCTGTTTCATTTCTTGATTGCATGTGAGAAAGATATATGGGTTGTATAGGAAGAATGTGTAAGTAGGCTCACAAATAATCTTTCGGAGGATAATGTGGTAATCAAGAACAATTTATTTGTATTTGTATTTGATCTGATATGCATAAAAATAAAAACCGGCTCTCATCAGAAACCACGCACATAGATCTCACTACCTAACTAACTAACCAATCCATTACCACGAACCGACACCAACTCAGCAAACTCATCAAACCCATCCACCTCATCCAACACCCATATCAACGCACAAGTACCCACAACCAAAGCCTCTACTTCCTCAAACCCCCCTGCACCCCAATCCTCTCCACATCCCTAAAGTCCGCAGAACCAGGAGCACAAGATTCCAAAATCCGCTCCCACTCCCCCACCTCCTTAATCCTCACACATTCCTCCGCCGCCTTCGTCTTCATGGCGCATCGTTCCCAGAGCTCTATAATCTCCTTTCCTTTTACCTCTCCTTGTGCTTTAATCTTCTCGACAAAGATGGCTGCTAATTTCTGGTTTCCGGCGTTGAGGATGAGGGTGTAGAAGGGGAGCCAACCGATGGGGGATTTGCGGGATTTGGAGATTTCTTCTAGAGCGGACCAATCGCGTCGGGAGACGAGGGCGCGGAGACGGATCCAGGTGGTTGATTTTTCGGGGATTTTGAATTCCGTGACGAGTTTTTTGGCGCGGGAGGTGTAGCCTAGTTTGATTAGTTTGAAGAGGGTTTCGTTGAGGGAGAGGCCCGTGAAGGATTCGGTGAGCTCGTGGTCGAAGGATTCCTGCATGCGGAGGAGGAGGGAGGCTTCGAGGAGAGCTTTTAGTTCGAAGGATGTTTCTTTGGAGTCTGAGAGGAGTTTTGCGGCTAGGGCGAGTTTGTCGGATGCGGTGCGGGAGTCGGGTTGTTGAAGGGCTTCGCGGATAAAGACGGCTGCACCGTCGCTGCGTCGGTCGTCTTGGTAGTAGAGGTCTTTGAGGAAGGAGGAGTCTTCTGTGCGGGCGGAAGATTCGACCAGGGAGGTGGCGATGGGTCGGGTATTTATTACGCGGAAGAAAGAGGCGAGGGGGAGGTTTTTTTTAAGGTGAAGCAGCACGTAGATTATTAGATCTGAGTCTCCGGATTCAATGGCTTTGTCGAGTGCGATTTCGTCTTCTTCCATCGAGAGGAGGAGGGGGACTTGTTTACCGGCGCGAGGTTCGTGGTTCAGGAGAGAGGTGGCTAGGCGGCCGCGTCCTTCGTCGTAGGCTGCTCGAGCGATTTCTTCAAATGAGATGCCACGTTTGCCGGAAAGTTTCTCGACAATTGCACGGCAGATTGTGTCTTCGTCTTCGGAACCTATGCGTACTTTTTGTGATGCCCAGTGGACGTATATTCTATCCGTTGGAAGGCGCAGATAGTCGGATATCTTAAGTGCTAACAGGTATTCTCGACGGTTGATGAGACGCCTAACGAGCTTTTCGGGAGTAAGGCGTAGAAATTGTTCATATGATAGAGGTATGCCGATTTCGTAATATCGAACAGCATTCAACACACGAAGTGTTTCGCACATATCAACAAAATCATCGCTATTGTAAATGTCGAGTACTGATTTTCCGAAAGAAGCGGCTTTGAGTAATTGCTTTTGCCAATGGATGTTAAATTCATGGCCAGCCGCTTTAACCTTGAAATGGTCAGTTGTAGTATCAGAATATTATGACAATTACTTACACAGGTGTCAACTGCCTCTACTAGATGAGGCCTAATCAATTGTATGTTATCATCTGCTTTTGGAGATTGTTGTTCCAGCTGCTCGACAGCGTCCAATAGTATTGATGCTGGTGATTCTGTACCGAATCGAAAAGTTTCATCAGTTACTTCGGGGACTTTTTGCAAGAAATCGCAAACATCATTGGTTATCAATCGAACACCATCATGATCTACGCAGTGATTAACAAATATCTCAGTGACATTAAGAAAGGCAACAAACCAGCAATTACTTGAACTCGGCCATCATAGTAGAACTTTGCGGCAGCATTGCTGGGGCCGATGAGATGAACTTCATCCTCCCAAGCAATCACCACAGCATCATTACCACACCATTGGACGTCTTTCGGTGGAGTTTTCGATCTTGAATTATATTCACTTAATCTGTTCTGGAAGTCACTCGTGATGACATATGCGTTTCCTGTTTCCGTGTAAAGAGCCACAAATTTGCCATTGGGGGATACGCTGATGTGTGTAAAAGGTCCAATGTCTAGAAAACGATCTTCGGACTCAGCCGCATCGGCTACATGTATAGTCTGGCCGATGCTCAATAGGACTTCAACTGATCTTGATAGCGTGTATGCTGGCGGTATTAATGTCCATGAATGAACTTCACCTTCGGGGGGTGTTGCTAGTAGTTTTGGACGTGGCTCGTCATATCTAGATACTGAAATCAAATGATTATTGGAGAGCAATGCCACAAATCCGGTGCCATAGAATCTGTTTGATATGTGAGCTTGTACCAAATCAAATAGAGTCAAATACAAACCTGCAAGCAGTTACACCATATTCCTCGGCACCGTTTCCAAGAGAGAATTGATTAAAGTCTCCTTGTAAGTCATAGTAACATCGTACAGTGCCGTCAGCGGTGACTACAATGAGTTTTTCGTCCTCGGTCCAGCCGAGACCTTTGATAGATCCTTGGTCCCAATTAATTCTCCTAATTAGTTTGCCAGCACAACTGTACAAATCAATACTGGATTTAGATGCCTGCGATCCTCTGAACGTTTGAAGTTTCGTTTCGTCTCGATATAAAGCTGGATTATAAGTACAACGTAAGCAAGTGAAATGATGCACCATGCAGTCTGTAGAGACTTGGAGACAAATACCCGTCGACTATTTGATGGACCCCATGTCTGCCGTTACATATGTTCGGAGTACTACTCCTGGAGGGTAGCGGTGTCATGGAACAACGCAGCTTTTGCTTCGCAACTCCTAAGTGCCCTTTGATGGTTTACATAGATTTCGATTGCGGTAGCTGTTGCTCTCCACATCTTGGAACTTTTTGAAGTTTACCAGCAGAATCCTCACAATATAATGCACCCTGACGATCAAAAGGAAACAACACAACGCACCAATTGCTCCTCCGTATGAGCATCCCGTGACCACATAGTTCTCAAGCTCCAGATCCTGGTCAAATACCGCTGTATATAATTGTATTTTTCGATAGAATTTATCCCCCACCTTCTCCCATTCTGCTGTAGGACTTTTCATTTTAATATCGTATGAATCTTCATTATACTCGCGGGTGGTTTCGTTGTTGCTTGAAGCTGCCTCATTGTATCTCAAAAGATGCTCCAAACTTAAGCTGTGGTCAAAGCTCGACGCTAGTTATCGTCAACAACATTCAACATTGTGCAAAGGACATCAGTCTCCATTCCGTACACAACTCAGAATATAACTATATCGTGTCTTAAATCCATTTCACTTATAGAGATGGGCTTTGGTTGAAACTATTCTCTTCATGGATTGATGGCAGACGAGGAGTTGATCAACAAGATTCACGAGCTCAGCGACTTGGAGCTCGCCGCATTAATATGTTTAGTCGCAGAAGAGCATTGTATCATTGATACTGATCCTGATGCTCTAGATGATCTCGTACAGGAATTACAGCTGGTGAACAAATCTTTTTATCCCCTGTACCCAGTGTACTAATATTTTGCAGGTCGCATCTAAAGTCTTCGGCTTAACATATGCTGTCATTGATTGCAACAGCCATACCACTCTCGAGGATTTTGCCCATGCCATCCTTTCCGTCGATGCCACCCCTACTCGAACCGATTCTCCCTTGCTAAATCGCCGCGACTCCTACCTCCTGCAAACTCCCGCATTTCAGTCAATCAGTCGATCACCCGTATTGGAAATCACCGATAACAAGACGATAGCAAATGTGATCATTGCCAGGAATATTGATGAAGCACCGCGGCAGATACAGATTCAGGCTTTAGAGCTAATGCGAACAAAACGACTTTTCACAAGGACATCCATACAAAATGCGCCGAAACGTTTCTTGTTTATTGCGGCCATAGCAGGCGGTCAGGGCCCTAGGTTGACGAAACATTTAAATGACTATATGTTCATTTCCCATGTACACGATCCGCAAGATGGCTTCTCGAACTTGGAAGATATGTTTACAGACGATACGACCTCAACTGTATCTGTAGTGAAAAGGAGTTTAACGCTACAGGCTGAAGGAAGTTTATGGGCGAGAATATCTCCAATGGTCAGTGATCTTGCGCATGTGACAGGTCATTGTTACTGATCTGTGTACAGGATATAGAAAATCTAGCTCAGCAAAGTAAAAACACTACTGTTAGCGTTGAGGTAAAGCAATATCAGCAAAATATTGCTTCGTTTCTGAGAATCCACCGTGCTGTGGCGACTGGTATATCCGCAATTGCCACAAAGCATTTTGACAAGCTAGTCCGGTAAGAATGATCCTTGCTACCTAAAATCTTCATTCTAATTCCTCTCAGATGTCTCGCGCCATTCCATGGACTCCCATACGTTACGCCATCTCTTGTTGCTCTTGCCGCTAGAAAAATTTATCTTCATCGTATCGAGATCGCAAATCCAGAGAGAGAACGCAGTATGCAGTGGGGTAGTGACTTAGATGCAATAAGAGAACTATTGGATGGTATAGGGCCAGAAGACGTAATTGAGGATGTTTTGGGTAGTGCAGGGGCCGAAGCTCCTTTGTGAGGTAGACGAGCTGCTTGAATATAAAAATATTGACATCACCTAGGTCTTAGTAACACTTCTGAGTTGTATCACAAATGTTCCGGTGGTAGGATGAACTTCGCCGTGGCGTCGAAAATAGAGTCGCTAATAAGTTTTGCTACACATGTCACCACATTAGCCTACAAGTATGAGTATTATTCTACCTTCAATCATACATGGTGTGTTTTGACTCCGTCTTATAAGCAACATCATTGTCCTCGCTTAGGCATTTATCCCAAAGCCTCACAACACAAATTTTGTATTCACCTTGTTAAGTGTATTCATCAAACGATGTCAGTCACATTGGAGTGGTGAATACACTTCCCAAGAGAATTCTGCAATGACAAGCCGATGACAAATGAAGGATTGACCATGTGTTTAATGCTGAGGATGTTGAGTCCGAGTCAGAGAATCATTTACAAACCACGTCATCGAAAATACTTTGGGTGATGGCCTTTTCGCATAAATAGACAGTCTCTTCACCTCTACCTACTACTTAACACGTTCAGTTCTACATATTTACCAACATCCGACTTGGTCTTAAATATCCCACTCGCATATCCTTTTAAGCTATTCGTTGTGTTCTTTGAGCAGCATACGTGAAATCACATACCAACATATTTAGCCTAGTTTTATGATAAGTCGTACCCTTCTACCTACTCCGCGCCTTCAAATCTTTTATCAACATCATATTGGTTCTAAATACCTTTTCCGATCTCATACTCATACCAAAAACAACTCTTGTTCTTGTTCCTTGGTCAACACCTTACTCACTCTTACAATAAGTTCATTTCCATCTAATTTCAGCTACTGCGACATCATGGCAAGTGGCGAGGTAACTTTTCCTAAACTGGCTACTGGTGCTATGTCTCCCCAGACCAGCCCGGCCCCGAGAACCCAAAGCTCGATCCCATTAAAGTATGTATTTACAGACCCTTTGCCAATTTATCAATAGAAAAGGTTCCTGACAGTAATACAGCGAAACTTTGACAGAATTCCATTGCTTCCCTAGATTGCCTCTTGAGTTACGTCGCAAAATCTGGAATGCCTATCTCGATCAACAGCCTGGTCGAATCATTGAACTCGGGTGGGATACAACTAATTTTGGTGATGAGCATGATGGATACAAAGTGACAAATTTATCTTCTCGAACGCCTTTAGTTCTGCGAGATCTTATTTGTCGAGAGGCTCGAGACGAAGCTTTGCGGAAATATCAGCCTTGGTGTTTCGACAATCGTCCCGAAGGACATACCCCGCCCTCCCGAATTACATACTTTGATCCTTCTATTGACACCATTTATTTTGGCCGCTACACTTGCGTGGGCACAATGTGTTGCTTTTTAGACAATTTGGTCAGGACAGAGAAACAACTTCCGCGTGTTGCGATTTTCTGCTGGAATGACAAACGCAAGAACCACAGTATTTGTTCTTACTCATATGTAGCAGGAGAGGCCACTGGGGACCCTCATCCGAGCTTCATAGACGCTACAGCCAGTTATGATGAGCTACTTTTGTGGGTTGGATTAAACTTTCTTCATGGTATGCAAGTGGATAAGCTCCCGAATCTCAGTAATGGATGGCCGAATTTGGAGGAGATTATCCTTTGTGTTTCAGTATTTCAACATGCGGATGAAAGCACTACATTCCGCCCGGCTACGCACTTCGGAAAGTTCTTCGAAAAGAGGTTTTTACTATTCTTTCAAAGTATTCAAAATTTCCAAAGTGGCAAGTCCCAATTGGTGAAGTGGGCACCTGACAAACAGCCAAAAGTCCATTTTGCTTCCTTATCCAAACGCGCTGAACCTGGCAAAGTATTCGATTTGTTATCAATGCTACCTAGCGGAGTTTGGGATAAGAAGAGGTATGTAAACGATATAACTAGTCTATCAAACCCGCACTGTCAAGTCAGGCTGGCAGCCATTGTGGGGCAGTCCTATCATTTTGAGTTTTATGGCACAGAAGAGGGCGTCTTCGCTGCCAAGAAAGCTTGCTTGTGAGTATCCAGTGATGGTAATGATGTCCTTCACTGATACAAAATTAGAACTACCAAGGGCAGCATTGAGGAGAGTTTTTCTGGTGATACCTGGCGTCAAAAAACCGAGGATCAATGGAAAGAATGGAACTTCCAATTCGGAAAAAGTTTTCTTTATTGATTTATCACTACTCGAGCATCCAAATCTGGTAGATCAAATTTTAAGCATCTTTTAACGTTCTTGGCCGGCATCGTATGTTTATTAGTAACAGTATCGACAATCTAGCTAGATCTTGATTGAGAACAAATCATAACAGAAGTCCCTTTTTGCTTCATGATAATGTGATTTGGATTGTGGATTTTTATTCCTTCGCTGTTCCCTCTGCCATTCCCAACGGAATCAATATCTCAGATGTGGTTGAGTGCTATTGTCGTTGCAAGTAAGATTGTTCGATGTACATATGTGCCCTGTGTACCACTTATTTCTATAAGCTTTACCACACTTTCTCCTCGTTTCACCTTGGTTAGTATCTTTTAATTCTTTGTCTCGCGTCTCGCTTCTTCTATACACATTGGTCCCTTCCATGACAAACGCGTAAAACTCTCAGATTACCCTCAATGCAGTGCACAGTTCTAGTAAAACTGATTGTCATCTGGTCAAAGTGAGCAGCATCACGTGTAGCTGTTCCGCCTCGGACTCGAATCTATTCGTGGATGCTTGAAGGAATCAATCATTATGGATGTTATAGTAGAAATATCTCGTTGGTTGATCTTCAGAACTACTAAGTAGGTGATGAAGGCGGAGACTTTATACTCATCACATGATCTTCACATGATTGGGCTGATGTACGGGGTAGGTAGGGCATGATTTAAGAGAGTGTTGGCCGATGCGAAGACTCAACACCTGTACGCGGTGCATCCTACGAACCTTCAGCTCTCTTATGAGAGTCTGCAGAGCTAAGTTTGAGTCATTTGATGGAGTCGTGGTAATTGGAAGAGGAAGAGGCGCCGATCACGACGTTTTTACCCGTTTGCGGTTTTTTGACAGTCGCATTATCGGTGCGCTCTCTACAACACTACCTTTATTACGAAACAGAGGACAACACCATCATCTACGACAATACGCTACGAAATCATCTCACTTCTTAAGAGTGAGACTCCTCTGGGACATAGAGTACAGCTCGACATCTTTGACGCGTATATGTTATATATCGTATACCTCCCATGATCGACACGACCGAAACGACAACAATTTATATACCTTCCACACGGGAACACCGGAGGAGTACTGTTGAAGGACCTGAGCTGATGACGAAACTTACTCTGCTCTCATTCAGCGGAGGTATGCTACTTACGGAACTGGGACACCCGTACAAGCCACTACCTGTGCATGCTATAGTTACGCCATATGAGGATTGGTGCTCCTTCATAAGCTTTCTATTGGCAGGATGATCAGAATGAGGACGAGGCAATCCTGACGGTGGGCGATTACAGTACGTTCTGGTATATAAGGAGCAATTAGATTGGTGGTATCGGGAAGGGGATCAGGGATGAAGGGTTTTCGAGTACAATGTTTTGATTGGCATTTACTTTTCTTTCTAGCAGCGTTTCGACGCGATAAACCTTCTTTAAACCAAAACAAGTACGAGGAGACAGGGAGAGAGATCAAGAGGTAGTGATCTAGTGGACGAGGATGACCACAATTACAACCCCAAAAGGCCTACCGGCCCAAACCCCCCCCGCGAAGGCAATCATGTAAACCCTGCCCTAGCCCCTTTAAATTGTATATAAATACCCTCCCTAGCTAGCTAGTACACTACTCAGAGGCATACTCCTCTGAGCGTCATTTGTCCAAATCTGGAATAGATGGCTAAGGTTATCACGCACTAAGGCGCGTGGGCCTACGGCCTATGACGATAAACACAATCAATCAATCAATCAATCATAAGAGAGTGTTGTCCGTTAAGTGAAAAGGCGAAAAGCGAAAATCGAAAATCGAAAAAGTGAAAAAGTGAATAAGCGAAAAAACGAAAAGAAGTGAATTCATTTTAGTATAATATAATACAATCTTTTAATAACGTAACTTATGGTGAACCGGGTCATATGGGGAACCGGGTCAGGTACCTTTACACCAAAATTTTGGTGTAAAGGTACTTATATAACTTTTATATCTCTATGAATATTAGAGATATAGCTTAGATATTTTAAAGTATAATATAATCAATATAAATATTGATTATGATAAAGTATTATATAAATATACAAATATATAATAAAGATATTAAAGTTTCTTTAAATTTTTCATTTTTGCCTAACAAAAATTACTATGGGAATTTTTAAAATCGTATTAATTCAAGAACAAAATTCTTTATGATTGTTTTATAACTCTAATACTATATTTTTATTGGATATTGAACTAAATTATTAAAGCTTTAAAGTTTATCTTTAATATTTGTAGAGTTATAAGAAATCGCTATAAGTACCTTTACACCAAAATTTTGATGTAAAGGTACCTGACCCGGTTCCCCATATGACCCGGTTCACCATAAGTTACGTTAATTAATTATTCGATAATTAATTGTTACGAGGGTGTAACGATGCTGTGCTGGAGGCAGCGGCTGCCTGAGGTTTCGTCGGTTGGTAGTTATGGGTTAAGGCTCTATCACTGGTATTCACTTGGAAGTGAAGTCGTTACTAGATCAAGTAGAATGTAGGTAAACTAATTGATAACTAAGTTGAGCACGAAGCTCCTAAACTATGAAACTATTCTAACTATATACTCATTGTTTCCCTGAATGCTAGCTATGCTAGCTGGCTAACATAGCTAGCATTCCTATCGATGCTAGCTCTGCTAGCTGGCTAGCAAAGCTATCAGGCCACGTGATATCCTATTGGCCTCAGGACACTAATCCTGGGACGATTCTTATCCTAGGATAATATTAGACGTGGTTCGTGATAGAGGGGTAGGTTAGAGTTCGCTTGTTTGATTGGATGCCGTTCAAGGTTACTAACCCAAATTTGATGTCACCAACAGTTATCTCGTGGTCTACTTCAATAATTTATGTCAACCATCTTTTACTCTCACATTGTTAGAGCAACACATAATTGAAAATTTCCCAACAAAAAAGGTAAGCATGGCGTCTTCCATCGCCGACATCGAGCCACTACTGACCAGCTCAATGAGGGTCTTGCGCAACCAAACCACCCTTTAGGATATCATTGCAGCTTATCCATCTTTGAAGGAGAAGGCTCTCTCATCGCCTTCTACCATGGCAGAATCGGAGCGACGCATGTTTCTCGATCTTCCTAATTTGGATATGGAAACCGCCAATATAAAAGCAGCAACAAATCTTTTACGCTCCGAACTGATTGAGAAGGCTGTCTCGGATCGTGGCAGTCTCACAGAAGCAGAAGTTCTAGTTTTGAAAAAATCGGTTTTGGACACCTCCAACGAGAGAGGAAAATTCACGGATTACTGATGGGTTCATGGACTTGAGTGAAGAAGCAGGGGACGAATTTTTCAATGTCAAAGCTCCAGCGTATCTTCCAAAAGAGGAAGAGGCGTTCAATATTGGTATTCAAGAGTTCTGGGGTCGTGAGCAAGCATTAATAGATGACCAAAGAAACAGTGCAGTCAATGTAGCCTTGCCATTTGCACCGGAATGGATAAGGCAGCTTTATAGGGAGGGGAAACAGCAATGGGGGTACATCTATCTTTATGATGCTGCTGCTCAAAAAGTCGATGCAGAGCGCCTTGAGGATTTTCAATCTGCACTATGTGGCTTCTTCGAACATGCACTTCGGTTTAATGGCTCAAAAGATATCATTAATGATAAATGGCGATATATGACGTTTAATGCACCAGATACTGCGTTTGCACCTCCCGCAACCTCTTTGCGGAACAAAGAAAGCAACAGCGAGACCTGATCATGATACTAGTGCTCTATTCCGAAAAGCATTTCGGGAAATTCTAGAAGATCCGGGGACGTATCAGAGAAGGAAAGATGTCGTCCCAACTGATGAATATATAGGTAATCTCGAAAATGGGATTGCCGATTCGGGTTTTCTCACAAATACCTTCCTCATAATTGATCCAGTGTGTATCGACTTGGTTATGGAATCGTCATATTTCTATGATAACATGCGTGTATTAGCATTTGAGGCTGAGTTTCCTGTGCCAGGAAGGACATATAAAGAAGGATATCAGGGCTGCATGTGGGTAAGATTAGATCAATTGGTTTACTACTTTTATGATTTGAGGTTGAACAAAGCCGATGAAGTTGGGATGGATAAATTATGGGAGGCTGCACAGAAAAGTAGGAATGGTGCGTTCGTCAGCATGGACCCAGTAGAAGCCATAAATTGGTCACATTCCCGTCCCCAAACTACATTTACCCCTGATAGTATATTAGGGAAAAGGTGGTACACTTTGAGAGAGGCTCTAAAGCAGTGAGCAGGCATTTGTTTGAATTAAAAGTGTTGGAGACTGACGAGAGATAAGAGAACGATTGGAATAAAGGGCGGGTAGCACACAATTTTTTGGAAACAATCGTTCTCCTATGAGGGTTTGATTGTAGTTCTTCGATGGTCGAATATTTTTCGAGGTGTTCTGCGCGATTAACCGTATTTTCCTCGGTACGAAGTAGATTAACAGAGTGATATTGGGTCTACAAATGGGTTGAATCCAAAATTGTAATCCATCTCTACGGAGATGATACTGAAAATAGACGGGGCAATAAGTATCGCCCGGACTCAAGCCAGGTTGTCGGCCCTGCAGAGTCTTTCTGCTTATCTACTGCCAGGGGAATAAGAGGTTAGTTGGTGCTTAGCACCAACTGTTGGTGATTCGAACGATCACATGCATACCAATCAGGCCATAGCGCCATGTCTATGGAAGGGCATATATTCGTGTGAGGGATGTTTGCTCAATCCAATCTAAAATGCCGGCAACGCGGAAACCAATCAAAGAGCTCCTAGGCTATAGGCAACAACTGATACCTGCTCAAATTCTGTTACACACTTTGTCGCCTCGGTGCGGCCTCAAGATACTTTCTGCTTCCAGCACCCTACATCAATTGAACGTGCCGCTAAATCCACGGCTGAAGTCAACAAGTACTTACACGGAATTTAATTCAAGTGAACCATCCATAATATTACAGAGACCAAAACATGTTCCCTTGCTATCTGAATAATGAAGATGATCACAACAGACGATAGTATCACAGGCGAGCTTTTTCCATGACATCTGAAAACCGGGCACAAATATATGCAAGCTCCACGACTACCATTAATCTCATTCAACTATTGATGGTCGCTCTGTGTAAGTTCTAACGGGAAGAAAAGCAGCTGTCGAGACACAAATCTGGTATGTGCTCGAAGTATCGAGACACAACCCCTGCCTGGACTCAGGGACTAGTTGATAGTTGCCCCTTGCACAAGCGCCTATTTCCTGCAGATTTTGTCAAATATTATGCTGACCGTGAAATTTGCTGTTAAGTCAGACGAAGAGGTTTTTGCTAGCGTAAAGAACTTCTTCGCATGCATTTGCACTTATGAGTGTCTCGGGCTTCTCCATAATCTTGTGCTGACTAGCAGTACATGTAGGAATTCCACCCATATTTCACAGGTTTCTCCCAACATACAAATTATTATCCAAACGGGCTTTCGTTCAACTACTTCAAATTGACTCATCAGCCTCATGTTTAAACCTTAATGATTTAAGTGAATCGGATTTCAAAGCATACAATTCATGACCATTCTATAATTTCATCACCTCGGAGATTTCTGTAGATCTACGTAACCGTTTTTGACCCCTTGTGGCTTAGTTTAAAGTCCAGTATTTCTATGGTATGTGATGAAAGAGCTGACTGGATTGGACTTGTAAAATATGGGTGTGGGTATTTTGGCAGAAGCACCTTTCTGGCATGAGACTTCATTATTCCAGAAGTCAAATTGGAGTCACACTAACGTGAGTCCAACATCTCTTGTTTAGTGAATCGTCAATTTGTGATATCCTGTTCTCCGGGGTATTCTGTATCATCCCGAAGCGCATCAAATAGAAGGTGATACATGGATATTCGCCAAGTATACCCAGGACGCTGGTCTTCAACAATTATATAAGTAGACATCATGCCTTCATTTCATATTTCCACAAACGTATTCCATCGCTAGCTGTCCGTCATGAAATAATTTCCCATTGCACAGGAAACTCTCCGCAAGTCCTTAGCCGATGTGCTTTATATAGTGAAATGGCTACATATTCTTACGGTGCTACTTGTCCTATACTAAGTACAAGCAGCTGCAGTTTTTGCTGAATCCTCAGATGTGATAGTTTCTGATATACTCAATATATCAAGACGATGGCAAAGTATCACGTCGTGGATACGAAGCCTATCAACAAATTATCATTTCCAAAGCTACCCGGGAAGGGGGCCAATTGGTTAGTGCACAAGGCAATGCATGTTCTTAAATAGTCCCCCGGCAACATCTGGACTTCAGTGAGAAATGGAACATACAAAGGCATATATCACGAACTTCATTTCACACATAATGATAAATGTTTTGGTCACGGAGCATATCAAGGTCTTCCTCCCAGCTCTTCCCAACTTGCTAATCGAGGTGAGGACTATGGCTTGGGCTCAAGCTGGAGTTTGGAGCGCTACAGTGAACGCTACCTCCAATGAGATATTCAACAGATCGGCTAATAATCTAACCACCGCAGTACTGAGAGAGCTCCCAGTCTCTTACGTTCGGTCAGTGTCCAAAAGAACTTTTGGTTGTCATATTTGCCATATGGATTACATACTAACTTAAATTTTTAAATCAGGGAATGGCCGTTTTCAACTACATTAATAGCCCGAACATACAGACTATCATGCGGCGGGTTAACCAAGGCATTCACGCACCTTGGACCGACTTTGACACTCTATATAACTCACAGCGTCCTCTAGCCTAAACTGTACACACGGCCAACCTCTGGAGGGAATACATCAAATTTCTGGCTAAGCGGATAACGAATCGCCATTACGATTATTTGACCAATAAAAAGACTGGAAGGATTAACTTACTAAGGGCGGGCCGCAAAGCGTGTTGAACAACGATCCCACGCGTCAAATGATAACTATTGCTAATGCGAAGATCAATGCGTCCAATGCCAGATTGCAGCAAAGGTGGTCTTCAACGAAGCTACATGCGATCTTCGAAATTAGACACGGAAAGTTGCCTGAGTATTTCTAAAAATCAGGCGAAGGTTTGAATTTTAAAGGCAGGTGAAAAATGAGAGCTTCGTTTTACATCAAGGAAGTCACGTCTAAGACAAGAGGGCTATTTGGGATAGGAGAGTGATTGAGATCACATACATGTCTGGACTTGGAGCTTCGGATGTTGGTGATTGAGTCGACCTTGGCTTTTATGTTTAAAGACCATTTATAATCATTTAGCAACACTACTGTAGAAAGGCATCGTAAAAGAAGAGAAGGGAATCAGCTAAAATTCAAATTGAGATAACTTTCTTACGAACCGCAATCGAATGTTCCAGCTGAACTGAACCACTACTGCTGTGTTGTTGTCTGGAGGCGTGATGCAGGATGCTTTGTCATACATGCTCAAGTCCACTTTATATGAGGGAACCGCAAATTTTAAACATGATTCATCAAAGGCTAAGACAAAATGAGGAAAATCGGCGAATGGTGGCCCCGAAAGTATGTTACGGGGCTGCTTACCCTTCTACCTCATTACTAATATGGAAGGTAAGCACCCCCTAGGCCGGACGCTTTAGTTACACGGGAATATGATGATTAACGGTGGTACAGATGGATGCAAATATGAGTAAGTCATACCCGATTAAAGCCCAGGTTTCTCGCCAACAATTTTCTGTTTTTCCCAGAGCTCCAATTTGAACTTCAAAAATTCATATCCTAGAATCTACACATTCAAATTAGCATCAACACGATGTCCAAACGAATCCTCCTCACCGGAGCCAACGGCTTTATCGGTTCATGGGTGCTCGATTACCTCCTCAAACAAGGCCACTCCGTCCGCGCCATACTTCGATCTCAAACCAAAGCCGAGCAAATCTCTTCCGACTTCCCCACGTACAAATGCCATCTCGATTTTGGCATTGTCCCCGATATCACTGCGCCGGGAGCATTTGACGAAGTAGTCAAATCAGATCCTTCTTTCGATATCGTAATTCATACTGCTTCGCCATTTCTCTACAAAGTCATCACGGATAATCGTGAGTTTCTCGATCCAGCCATCAAGGGAACAATAGGTGTTTTGGAGAGTGTGAAGAAAAATGCGCCCGGGGTGAAGAGAGTGGTGGTTACGAGTAGCTGTGCAGCTGTTGTGGATTTCAATGCGGATTATGTTAGTCAGCCGCAAAAGTTTTATACTGAGACAGATTGGAATCCTACGACATGGGAGAGTGCATTGCATGGTACACATAATAATGCCTATCAAGCGAGTAAGAAATTTGCCGAGTTGGCTGGTGAGTATTTCTCTTGAGATAGGAAATTAGAGAGTATTACTGATGATTTGTAGCGTGGGACTTTGTGGAGAAAGAGAAGCCCAATTTTGATGTGGTGACTTTGGCACCTCCGATGGTATATGGGCCGTTGAGACATACTATTTTAAGTACAAATGACTTGAATCAATCAAATTCAAGGATCTACAATGGATTTGTCAATTCGTCTAAGGATGCCGAGCTACCTCCAAGTAAGTTTCTTCAGTATCCTCATCGTCGCGGAAAATTGTGCTAATTGACTAGATGGCCTTCATACATTCACTGACGTTCGTGTAAGTACTTTTGTCATTTTTTCTATCTGTTTAACCATCTAACAAGCCCCAAGGACTTAGCAGAGGCTCACGTACTGGCTGCAACTCTCCCAGAGGCATCAGGACAACGCTTCATCATATGTAAAGGGCAAATCTCATCTCAGAATATTAGCGATATTCTTCGCAAGAATATTTCAGAATTAGAAGAAAGAACACCACAAGGTGTTCCAGGTAACAAGGGATTGGAAGATGGCTCGTTTACCTGTAGTAGCGAGAAGGCCGAGAAAGTCTTAGGATTGAAATTCAGGAGTAAGGAAGACACTTTTGTGGATCTAGCAAAGCAGTTGTTGCAGATTGAAAAGAGGGAGAAGGGTGGAGAGTGAGAGATGTACAAAGCAATATCGAATGTTGGGAAGAACTGAAGGTTGCACCGTTTTTATTTATCTACTAAGCAAAGAAATCTAGATTCTAGTGATACTAAATGTTTGATGGAAACGGCGCAATTTATGGTCATCAGAAGGTATCCGTCTAGTGACAGTAGCCACTCTAGCAAGTGAGGTCTCCACTGCAAGGACTCCTTGAGCTACAGCCCCATTATTTACGGCTGATGGCAAATACCACTCTGGCAAGTGCGACCGTCACTGCAAGGACTGCTTGGGCTGCAGTCCCATCCTTCGCAGCCCCAAGTACAGGTTGGCTGATGGCAAATACCATTCTGGCAGGTGCGACCGTCACTGCAAGGACTGCTTGAGCTACAGTCCCATCCCTCACAACCCCAAGTGCAGGTTGGCTGATGGCAAATACCACTCTGGCAGGTGCGACCGTCACTGCAAGGACTGCTTGAGCTGCAGTCCCATCCTTCGCAGCCCCAAGTACAGGTTCCAGTTGGGCTGGCAGGCGTAGTGCTAGTTGGTGCTGTACTCTTAGAAGTAGGGGAAGGGGTCGATCCACCTATATTCTAAGTTAGTATTTTATTCTCGAGGAGGGGTCCCAAGAGATATCTTACCAGAGCCACAACCTGTCTTCGAGTTATGCAAAAGCAAATTCTGGGTGGAAGACAGAAGTGATGAACTTCCCTCCACAATCAAATAGTCCTGGTCATCCTTGTTATACTCGAACCATGATGCAGCGATATAATTTGGATAATCGCACATGTTTTGATTTACCAATTGACTAAGCCATGCAGTATTTCCGGAAGATCCAGTATACCCTGTCTCACCGATTGCAAATGGGATGTTGTTTGCGGCGGAGTAGGTTTTGTAGAAGCTACTGTAGCAGTCTGAAAAAGCGGAGGAGGAAAGAGCCGAATCTGAGTCAGGATAGCAATCGATACCTACGATATCAACATAGGATGCTCCGGGCCAATATGGTGCAACTGGGGCGTTTGAAGTGTCTACATTGGGAGACCAGTACATTTTGATCCTAGAATTGCCAGAAACAGCTGCATGGATGTTCTTCCAAGCTGTGATGAACTCGTCGGGTGTTCCACTGTATGTATGCTGGGAATCGGTCTATTCAAATGTTAATCGACAGGCGGTGAGACCCGAGATGGTCAATACTTACGACATAGTAGTTCATCTCATGACCGAATCTCAACCAAACCTCCACACCCTTCGTAGTGAACTGTTCCAACACACTTGCAACCTGACTGGCTACACTGCTGGTTACTTCACTAAATGGGATAGAAGGCATAACTGCTGGCTGAAATACAGCACCAGACGCTACGACATCATCAAGACGTTCAAGGAGCTGAGATCCATCGAATGTACTAGATGTTATTTGCGCGTACCAGCCATAAGTACTGGCTTTTCCACCGAGCTTGCTGTTTATTTGAGACATGGTATAGGCTGGAGAAGTTATCTGATAGCCGTCCGATGGAAGGAAGCCAAAGGCTACACCATTTGAAACTATCCCATCGGAAGGAAGGCCGTCGACTCCTGCTAAAGAGTGTTAGTCATAATTTTTGTGAAGGGGAGGTATTTGTTACCTCGTTTTTCGACAGGCAGTTGTGGAGTAGCCAAGGCTGATACTGCTGAAACAATAGCTGCCCCGGAAAGAAAGTAGGTAGACTTCATGTTGAAGATATAGAGACTGAATCTACGATTTTTTCTTTAAAAGGCTGGGAGATTTGTATGAGAGGATAGTAAGCTGGAAGATGAGACAGCAAAGATGAAGGCTTTCGCTGGTCATATTTATGTCCTTCACTCGAGAGTATAGTATGATACGAGCCGTCCCATCGGGGCTCAAAAATATAACCCCATAGATATGACGTTCACTTGTTCTTCAAACCGACACACACAAACCGCATAGTTGGAATACACATCCAGCCGCACTGGGTGACAATTCCGAATATAGTATTTCGTGGAGACCGATTAATCTAATCTTGGAGATCAACTAGTAGATCTTCGTGATGGGAGATGAGCTTTTTCTTTCCGACATCCTACGATGTGACGTTGGAAGTTCAGAAGGATCGTGTCAGGGATAATGTGGTTAGAAGGTTCAGCCGCGTACGGGATGCACCTACCAGCCCGATGCTCGAGCCAAATTAAGCGATACATTCTGCTGTTACCTTCCGTATTTGGACGTTGTCAAGAAAAAGCTCATACCCTTTTAGGTTTAACATTTCTCGCCAAAACGTAAATACCGGGAAGCACGGAGAAGAGAGAAGTCGATGACAGATTACCCGCTCTGTCGATTGATTTAATCATATCACCAGTATCTTCCCGTTTGACAGGTCCCTATCGATCTAGTTAACCTTAATTCAAGCGAGAACACTTAGGCTTAAAAGAGTATGAGCTTATTCCCAATTTGTCGAGTTCATACAGTACCTTCGGATTGAAACACGAGGTATTGAATTTTGGGTAATGTCAAGACAGTGATTCATCACTTTCGGCTGTTCAATTAATTTGGGCGTTCAGTTCCTAAGTGGACCCTTTCTATGGTTGTGTCCTACGTTGGGGCGGGTATCACCCTGTGGCTTGAATCCATCGAGTCATAACACCCTAAAATAAATATTTTACTTACTCATACGCCCAGTTAAGGGGTATATACCTAAAGATTTTGAACTAATACGTCTACAAAAGGGGTGTTATTACTTCGTTTCTCTAGCATTCGAGTTTCATACTTTATGGCAGCGCGAGTACGAGCTATGAGCAAATACCCGACTGGAAGAACCATCATTTAACGATCTGACTTCAGGATTCCATCGATCCTCCAGTGGCTATATCGAGAGAATACCCGCAATTCAAGCACACGGAGCCGCTCCTGAATATGCTAAATAGGCACTATGCTCATTTAACATTATGGGGATTTTTTCGCCGAAGGATTCTTATGTAAGCATAGGTAAAGCATGAGGTTACACTCTGCCGTAAAAAATGGAGATGGGATATTTACCCAGATCGGATGATATGAAGTCATGTCAGAGAGGAATCGATCCGTAAGGAACGTTGAAGTTTGCCCCTTTCAACGTTAATCAATTTCTAGCGGTTCGTGAACGGTTGAGACGCCATAGCTCGGACATGGATTGAGTGCATGCAAATCGAGCAATGCACGTTCGATCGCTTGATGTATCAAAAATAAGTAGTATTCTATTATGTTATATGGCCTAAAAAGTCTTTAGATTCTCTGCCGGATACTAGTTTTCTCTCTCAAACGTAACTTAGAAACCTCAGGACGTCATTGATGGATTGCCTCCACAATTCCTTCCCGTGCTTTTGTGGGCATCGATGCTTTCACATAATAATCCTCATGAACCTGTTTTCAGAATGGATACCGGGATCATATCAAGAGGACTGAGCTACAAATTTACGACTTACCAAAAGAGCGATATTCTCCACCTGCCAGACTGGAAACAGTTCACTCTCTGGGTCTGTGGAACTGGAGCTACGGCAGCTGCCCGACAAAGAGTAGCATCTCGTGCAACAGATTTCCATCAGTATCCACTACTACATTGAAAATACATTCCTTCCTTCTTATTACTATTATCTAATCCATTCTGCAAGATCGGATGAATATCACCAAGAAGGCCCGCAAAGGATTTCCTCATGCGATCTGGGCTTCATATCTGCTGATTGCGGGTCGTGCAAGGTGGTTTGATAACATTGCCGTGCGAAATAACCATGGAGCTTTTTTGAGGATTTTCATATATAAAAAGGTCAAATCAACAGACATTTCTTCTTCAGCAGTAACTTTCCTCGCATCTTCTCAACTCTATTCATCAGAGCTATATTTCATTCCTCCTCACAATCACTCATTGTACCTTTATTCTCACCATGCATATGCAACAATTCCTCATCACGGCAGTCTGCCTTGCCAGCACTACACTTGCCATTCCTTTAGATGGTCGCGGTAGCGCTACCTCTCCTGCCAACGCAAAGGTTACTCTTTCAGAAGCCTTTACCTCCGGCGCTGGTAACAAAGACCCCAAATCTACCATCAACACAGGTGTTGGCAAAGGTTCCGACACTTACAACTGCTACTATGGTGGCTGGCAATCATTCCCACCATCTTCCAAGTGGGTGTCCTTCGAGGCTATGTGGAATAAATCTACCACATACCTCAAGGAATCATGCGCCAGTACTGGCTCCTTTGGTTCTGGCGATAGCCAAGCACAGATTGATGACATGTATAACTCAATCTTGACCGTCGCTACCGCTAGTTTGGTGGACCCAAGATTTATCTTCGCCACGATCTTGCAAGAGAGCAGCGGATG
Source organism: Sclerotinia minor (assembly GCA_025389075.1). Classification (NCBI taxonomy): domain Eukaryota; kingdom Fungi; phylum Ascomycota; class Leotiomycetes; order Helotiales; family Sclerotiniaceae; genus Sclerotinia; species Sclerotinia minor. The sequence goes on from QRFH01000004.1 coordinate 1,462,364, forward strand.
TGTCAACATCGACACCAGCACAAACCCAGACCCAAGTCAACCTGATAACCCGTATGTTCTGATTTGCCCTACTCATTCCCCCCTAAACAATCTATTTGATACAGACCACTAACCAAATCCCAGCGGTCTCATGCAATCCGTGGGAGGCTCAAAATTCGTCGGAAACTCCGCATCTGCATCCTCTCAGGCTTCATCCATTCACCAAATGATTGTCGATGGAACTCAAGGCACAACCCAAGGTGATGGTCTTGTCCAATGCATCAATCAATTTGGAAACATTTATGAGGCTGCTAGATGCTACAACTCTGGGGAGGTCGACAGTAGCAATTTGAATGATGCCGAGGGGGCTACTGCAAGCTATGTCAATGATATCGCTAACAGAATGACCGGCTGGTTGAATGCTGAACAAACTTTCGATTCTTGTTAGATGTAGATGGTGTAAGTCTTGGAACAAGGATGGAGTGATTGTGAGTGTGAGGGTGTGCGGAAGATGCAAGGGATGAATTAAATTGTATGAGGGGTTAGTGTGGTTTGAGTGGTGTGGTGGTATAGCTTGTGGAAATAGTTTGTGCTTTGGATTGATGTGTATTTGGAGCTGGAGAACTTCACATTTGTAAACTTTTAGGGACATTAATTCATTCAAATCAGGGATCTTTTGATTTGAATTAGGTCAAAACGGTGATTTACCCATCTGAATATTTATGACTTTTTTGGTGATCGTAAGTCCTGCCTCATCCACGGCTCATTCCAGAAATTAAGGGCAATCACACTGACACATTTGAGAATCATATGCATGTAAAGTGATCATTGTCGAGAAAAAGACATAAAAATATCTAACGTCTAAGTGGAATTCCTCGGAAGATTTAGAATGCCGGATGATGCCAAACCAAACGGGTTTATTACATCAAGGGCACAATTTACTGGACTTCAATATTCTCATGTCTACAAGAATTGTACCAATAATTTATGTTACATCGCACTTCAGAAATCAAGTTCTTTCCAAATCAAGTCCGAACCCTTTCCTTACTTTTGTTACTCCACATCCAACAGTTTCTCACAATATCTTCACAAAAGAACGTAAACAATCCATAGACCACCACTGCTAGCTCGCCAAAAACATTCAAATTATTCAATAAGTCGTCAACAGTAAAAGGAAAAACTTACTTTGCGAAACTGTTTAATGTCAATTAGCTCATCTCTCATATTACAAGTTAGCTACAGGGGGAATACCCACAGAAACTTCATTATCCTCGACAATTTTTTGAAAGTCATAAACTTTGAATTATAGTGTCCTAATACTCTATAGCTGAGCGTCAATTTCAATTGAAGATAATTGCTGGAAAGACCCCTGGGTACAGGAGTAATGATGATAGGAGCAGATAATGCAGTATCGTTATTGAATTGATAAGGGGACCCAAGCCCAAGTCTTTCCCAACTATCGTCTATCCTGCTATTATCCAACCTACGCCCCTGTATTTCTTTTGCGGTAGGATCCGTCATGCTGGCCGATCGTATAAGGAATACCAATTCAGAATTGTAGGATCTTTGGTGTTCTATAAAACTTGGAGAAGCGCAGATTCTCGGTGTGTACTGCCGGCCGCTTTTAATTAGGAGTAATTTTGTATATGATGGGATACACTTGAAATATACCGCCGTACTTCCAATCCAGAAAACTTTTGGGATGTTTAACGTCGCAGCTACCTAAAAGAGATGTTAGCGAACACTCTTCTACTTCGAAAGTGAACACGGGACACTCACGATCTATAATTTGTGTCCTGTTTCCAATGCAATTAATTTCCATATTTTGGATGATATTTATCCCAGACGGCACTCCATAGATAAATCAACTTCAAGACTTGAATTCTTGTCGTAATTTAGGTCTATTGATTCGCTTTTCTTATCTCGCACATGTTGTAAAGCGGTCTCCAAACAGAATCTGGAAATTGTGGTATTCATATCACTAAGAATCATGAAGCAATGGGCATAGAATTGCATGCTGGTTTTAGAGCGACAGACATTGGCGTTGCAGAACTTGAGAAGCTCGTTTGTACAGCTGAGACGTTTGATGGCACTGAAATTGGTATTGGAGTCATGGAAGTTGAAGATGTAAGTGAAGCAGATGTAATGTTCTTGTTTGACCATGATGAGAAGTCGATATAAATCAATGGTAAGATTGGGATACTTACAGTTGTAACTTCCGTCTTTGGTGAAATTGAAAGAGGCCCCATGGTGAGCAGGCAAAGCTGGAGTTTGCACTAGAAATGGTAGCATTTGTAAATTTACATGCAGGTGGAGGAGAAGAAGAAGAATTGGAATCGGCGCCTAAGGCGCGTGATATGAGTATAGAATAAGCTACCTGTGCGTTGAGGAGACGTGAGAGATATCCTTTAAAGCGGTATGTCTGATTAGATAATGAGTAGATGGTTCTAGGATCTCCTTGAGCGCAGTAGAACTATTAGATTTACTGAGTTGAGATGAACATGGATCCAAAGTGGAGCACGGGAGCCAACTCCTTACATTCAGTCCCTCTTACGTTAATCTTACACAACCACTCACTCTATCTTGAATTGTGTATGACACCGTTAAAGTTGGCAGAAATTTACTTGTACAATGTACCAAGCAATAGACTCATACATCATATTCTAGAAACCAGCAATACGCAAATAAATCCACCTGGATAATTATATCAAACGTAAAATGGTTGGTTCAAAGCCAGGATGTTTGATTCGGAGTAGCCCCTGGCAGCCAAGAGAACAAAGTAGCGAGTCATCTTTTCTTCATTCATTTTCATTACGGACTATTCAAAAATATTCATGATAGGATGAACCGAAAACTGAAATTAAAAAAGTTAAATACTATCCTATCATGAAGACTATGTGTTGACTTCAGGGAAACAAACCAGGGATGAACATATGTAAAAAAAAAGCTATGCTGCAAGGACCAGAAAACTAGAATTCTAGTTACTCTACTGCAGTGATGAAAGCAATACACGAGTACCCATATGCATAACGGATACAATTCATCGCTTTTGTGATGACAAATCGGCGAGGGCGAGGCGCGAATTAATTGTTGTTGAATGGGGTAATTATATGAGATCTGATTGATAATCATCGATCCATAAATTTCAATCCCCACGAAAAAAAAAGACGATTCATAAATTACTCTTTCTCAGAAGGGGCATATGGGACGTCTCAAGCCTGTCGCTTACTCAGTATCAGATCAATAACGCCAAAGAAATGTAAGCGGGGAGCCAAGACACTATAGGAACTTCAAACTGTATCTTCCTAGTGAAAAACAGTCTAGAAGCTATCATTGAAGAAACTCTTTGTCTACTCAATTTCTTTTCCACTTTACTGCTTGTTACAGAATATAAAGAGCGTTGGTAATTATTTATCCACAATGCTCCGAGTAAACAAGCGAGTATTAAAAGGGGTCAGTTACCATGCACTTTTTGCAGGGGTAGCCGACCCCACATGACCACTCTGGCATTCCATCACGGTTCCAAAATCTAACATAGAAATGAACAGGGATCGTAAAAACAGAAAAGATAGCTTATGAATGAAGCAAAAGAAACAATTCTGGGATTGAATGAAAGCAAAGAAAAGAAATAAAATCATCAAAACAGCAAAACGACACCTGTGTGATTCGAACACACGCTCCCGAAGGAAATGCCTAACTCTGTTAGTACAGTAGCAGGGCATCGCGTTAACCACTCCGCCAAAGTGCCTGGTTGTGGTGATTGTTACGAGTTTTCAGCACACTTAAATATATATTCATTTTGTAATTTTGCACGACGAAATATTTCAACTCTTTATCTCAAATATAATAATTGTTAAGGTTAATTAATGCTTTTGAAGAAAAAGGGCGGTCAGCGCCAATCATATATACCTATTAGTTGGTAATACGTGTGGCCTTGATCAGATCTTCTTATAGTTGAACTTTGAATGCTAAACATTTGGATTATTAGCTTGCAATAAGCAATGTCTTCAGGCATATGCCAGCCCAAACTCCTGGTCGGAAAGCCTAAGATAACTTGCTTTATCAACGGCGATATCCCACATATTCATTTCACCAATTTACGAAAATTATGTACTCAAACGGACGACTCTCTCACAATGATTACACGGCATTTATTTCTGCCGTATCTTCTATTTCATTACTGTTTTTTTAAAATCTGTCCTGACGGATCGAACAGATTCAAGTCGTGAATCCCTCACCATATGCTCTGCATCTTGTACCAAAGGAAGCAACGCCAACCACAGAGGCACTGGCAGTGGGAATGGACCTCAAATCTTTTCCTCCCATACATAATCTTCGCCTGATTAATTGTTGCGACTCAAAAGTTTTGCAAAGACATCGCGATAGGCAGGTTGCATATGGTCGTTCGCAGCACAACTCCTACATATTGTGACTGCGTGTAAATATCAATGATTCCGGCAACTTCGGTGTATAGAGGCGAAGAAGCTTTTCAATATTACTGTTGCACCATGAATTTACTCACAATACCTGCAAAAGCTTGCTGGTCGGTCGTTGTCTCCGATTGTCATTGCTACTCCTCCAGCTGCAGTATCTGTAGACTCTCCACCGCTCTAAACCACGAGTTATCGCAAGTAGAGCAACCAAGGAAAGAAAAAAGATTCATTGCTCTTCGTTTCGTCTGAAGCGCTAGTTGTGAATTTTGTAAGGTTTCAAGTTGATGATATATGCTATCAAAATGTCAGCGCTCTATTTAGGATGGTTGCAAGGTTCGGATGCCGTCGTCAGAATGCCGGGGCCAAGCCCGCAGGCCCAAGTCTAGTTCTTTAGAGGTTAGCCGGATTGCTAGGGATTATGCTGAATAAGCAAGCATTACACAGGCCTGATCACATCTATATTCATATCATTAATAACCTCAACAATTAAGCCGATGAGGTCCACTGCGGTTACTAGTGCGCTAACCTTGACATAAGTGTGCTGCAACAGCTCAAGGAAACCCCGAAACCAGACCCCGTTCATTCTCCCTAGTAAGGTTATCGCTTTTTTCTTCAAGAACAAAAAGAAAAGGAAAGATGTTAAAGTTAACAGATCGCATGTTATATACCCATCTCCATGTATATTTTCTTTCACATGACTACCAAGTAACTCTCCATTGTTGCAAGCTATGTTCTCCCTCTCAACTAGGAATGACATTGCAATATATCTACATTTTAAGGTATGGCAATACGTGGGCTCTGAGAACTCGACATTTGAACGAGTACTGGACGAAGTGAGAACATTGCCATACCTAGCACAATATATCACGAAACCACTTTTTTCTATAGCAAATGCATACTGCTACGAGAAAATAATTTTCGACAACGTGTCTTACTTTTAATACCCCTGGAATATACTGAGATTGGCCAAAGTACAGATTCAGAGGCATTTTTCATCTTCACCCCTCATCAGAATAACCCTATATGATCATCTTTTATGGCAGCTTCACATCGATAATCAATACAGCTGTATTATTGCTTGGCTAAGCATTCTGGATCATCCCTAAAATAAATTAACCCTCATGTTAATTGCAACAGTGTTTTCAATTTAGGCTCATTTCCTAGGGTCCTCCACCCATCTTGGCATTTGCGGGGTGCTTAACACCCGAGCCGCCCTTACAATCACAATATATGAAGGAACTCTGATTTGGACATCACGAGTTGTGATAACTATTGCATGGATAGTCTAGTAATGCAATATTGATATTAGCCTATGTCACCCGGAAGTACGGGAAAAGGGGTTTTGATTGATGGTGCTACTCATCTTGAAGGTCGGGTTCTGTAATTCTTGTGCTTGATTGTTCCTTTTTCCCATCTTGGCTCATATCTTGAAACGGGACACTGGAATCTTGGAGTATATATATCATGAAGAACCTCATGCTAAAGTTTCTCTCGTTCTCTCCAACATTCAAATCATTGCATTTCTTGATTCACCATACCTTCTACCAGACAATATGCTTACGGTATCTAACCTTGCGACTTTGGCAGCTTTGCTAAGTCATATCAATTTAGCTGCGACTCAGGGTCAAGGTTACAGTCAATGTAGGTTGAATTACCTTAGCAAAAGCAAATCATAACTAATTCTTCTAGGTGGCGGTATTGGTTGGACTGGTGCTACAACCTGTGTCGCAGGATATACCTGCACTTATTCAAAGTGAGTAGATGTTCCGATGCAGATTTACGGATGAAGCTAACACTTTTACAGTTCCTGTATGTTGAGACTCAAAAAATAGTCATAGTATTCGCTCATTTCATTAGATTACTCTCAATGCCTTCCTGGAACTGCCGGCCCCGCGCCTACTACGACTTTGATTACCTCGACGATCTCCACAACAGCGGGAACAAGCCCAACCAGTACTGGCAGCAGCGTCAATGATAAATTCGTTGCCCATGGCAAGAAATACTTTGGCGTTGCCACAGATCAAGGACGTCTTACATCCGGCGATAATGCAGCTATCATCAAGGCCGATTTCGGACAAGTCACACCAGAAAATAGCATGAAATGGGACACAATTGAAGGTATGGCTATATGGACGATTGTAGGAAACGTGTCGCTGACAGTTAATAGCATCACAAAACAATTTCAACTTTGCTGGTGGCGATTACCTGGTAAATTGGGCGACAAATAATTCAAAGATCATTCGTGGTCACACACTTTGTTTGTCATCTCAATTGGTCTGCAAAATTAGGAACTGACAATGATAGGTTGGCATTCTCAACTCCCAAGCTGGGTTAGCTCGATTACATCAGCAGCAACTCTCACTACTGTCCTTCAAAATCATGTTACGCAGGAAGTGACTCGCTGGAAAGGAAAGATATATGCATGGGTATGTCACCACATTCGGGATCTGCTCACAATGTTAACCGCTTAAGGATGTCGTCAATGAAATTTTCAACGAAGATGGCTCCATGAGGACTAGCGTGTTCTATAACGTCCTCGGAGAAAGCTTTGTTTCTATCGCCTTTAAAGCCGCTCGGGCAGCTGACCCCAATGCCAAGCTCTACATCAATGATTACAAGTACGTGGCCCTTTCAATAAATTGCCAGAAAAAGCTAACAAAGTTTACGTATACAGTCTGGACTCGGCTACCTATGCTAAAGTTACAAACGGCATGGTAGCACATGTTAAGACATGGATCGCTCAGGGAATTCCAATTGATGGCATCGGTTCACAATCCCATCTTCAAGCAGGGCAGGGATCGTCTACATTGGGTGCTTTGACTGCACTTGCAGCTTCTGGTGTTAGCGAAGTTGCGGTTACGGAGTTGGATATTGTAGGAGCAGCTGCTACTGACTATGTCAATGTAAGTTATCTCTTTGAATCAAATATCAAGTCCCATGAAAGAAATTCAAATGCCACGGTTTTTGGAATAGATTCTAATTATTGAACAGGTCGTTAATGCTTGCTTGGGTGTGACTAAATGTGTCGGTATTACTGTCTGGGGTGTTCGTGATCCAGACTCGTGGCGTGCAAGCTCGACTCCATTGTTATTTGATGCGAACTTTTCTCCAAAACCTGCTTATAATGCCATACTGGCAGCTTTGTAGGGAAAATTTTGCTATCTTGGATTCAATGGAGGTTATCGATACCAAAAAAATGTAGGACGGGTGTATATAGTTGAGGTTTGGAATCTGCTGCGCAAGTATATTTTTATGATGGTTCTCACCATGCCGCTTTGTGTATCACATATTTAGTTGCAAACTTCAAAAATTAGGTACTCAATTCACCTATTCGTCTTTAATTCCTATGATATTTGATTGCTCTGACGTATAACTGTTCCGCACTGCGTATAGATGCAACCCAGTAAACAAGATTCATAAGTTGGTACTGATGAGACAGAAGGGTTATGGAAACAAGATGACTCCTTCCTCTAGTATCGACCCAATCAGATGAAGGGAAAGATTCTGGCGCTTTTGGGAGAAATTGGGCGCGCTTTGTAACACTACACCCAATTTCATAACTGTTACGAGGTTTGCCGTCTAGATCACGTGGAAGTGCTCTAGGCTCTCGAGGTGGTTTATAACTAGGCGTCAAGCAGGGACTTAAAGTAATGACAATAATATGATGCAATTCGTAACTAATAGTATGGTATACTAAATGATTGATCTTGAGCACGAAGCTCTATACAAAGGAAATCCGTCTTGATTATATAGACCTTCGTATTCCAACATTGGAGCGATGGAGCTGGGGAGCGAGATTCGAATCTCGCTCCTTCGCTCCCTCGCTCCCTTCACAAGACTATTCATGTGATCCTATAACACGTGATAATAATTATAATGTTACAACGTAACAGCCTCTTCCACCCAATCTTTTAATACTTTAAATATTATAATAAGATCATTTCAATCAGGAATACTAAAAATTCAATTCATAATAATTTTATCAAATGACAAGAAATAAATTGATTTATATTTTGATTTTTCAATAAATTCTAAATAGTTATCATAAAAGTTTACTTTTTTAAAAAAAAATTATTGAATAAATATAAAAAATAATGTTTTTTTTTCAAAGACAGTATTAGAATCACATAGCAAAGAATCGGTTATAATCGAATAGTAGTCAAAAAGAATCAAAATTTTTCATTACTTCCTAAATTCATTTCTGAAACCTTTATTTATAAGTGGAAACTCTTTATATTAACGAGGGTTCGTGTTACGTCCACTACAACAAGTACGTCACATGACCCTAGAACACGTGATGGAACGGTGAGGAACGACCGTTCCTAGGAACAACCAGGAACGTTCGCTCCCAGGAACGACGATTCCTAGCTAGCCATAGGCATGAAGGTCTATATAATCAAGATGGATTTCCTTTGTATAGAGCTTCGTGCTCAAGATCAATCATTTAGTATACCATACTATTAGTTACGAATTGCATCACACTATTGTCATTACTTTAAGTCCCTGCTTGACGCCTAGTTATAAACCTACCTCGAGAGCCTAGAGCACTTCCACGTGATCTAGACGGCAAACCTCGTAACAGTTCGGCCCCCTTTCGATTAGCCGAAGCCCGCATATTCGAGTTCGTAACAGATAGAGTAATAAACTAAGTATATTATAAAATAAATATATACCTGATTTCATAAATCTTTTCCAATCTGAATATATTTTCATTAATCAAATATGGAAAGTCACGTTTTTTTCGGACACATGTTATGAAATCAGGTGTAAACAATCATCATAAATTGCCCACAGACCTCAAACTAAAAATAACGGCGTCCCCGACGAACCTACATCAAGTTTTCAGACTGCCTTCCATTACTAGAGGAATTAGTGCATCTCCTAATCGCCTTGGATTGGAGCATTTTAACAACCGTTGCCATAGCTACGGCATCATACACCCTACCGGCCTGCGTCAGTCTCTCAGGAGTCATTCTGCGCAGGAGTTTCGATGAGGCGAAATCCTATTACTTGTCTGTCTTATCTTTACTTTGTTCCTTTGGCAATGAGTACGCAGCAGTGGAATATTTACGTTTAGGGGAACGCATTGGATTTGTATATCCAAAGAAAGCCACGATATTGAGCGGCTGAGGGCTCTATAGGCGGAGAGCTTTTGTTTGTAGATAATTCACATTGATTTGCCCGGGAAAGTTCAGGGAAGCAGCTTAGCTAGCAGCTGTGTTGTTTTAGGATGTCCTCACCTATCTATTCTTAAATTTTGGGCATCAAGGTTGAAGAAAATGAAAGGATCCAATCTGAGACCCCCAGTGACCGTTAAATCATCATTAAGCTCGAAACTAATTAGTCACAGACTAGTCGAGGCCTTATCCATACCTGAATGCAAAGTATAAAACCATGATTCAGGTCTTGGTGGGACCACATCCCGACTACTTCGCAGGCCTAGGAGTATGGGGATATCTTCCGTAGATACCTAGAATATAAGATCACTTGCCGAAAGATGCAGTCGGCTGGTTAGAACAACTTCGAAATTCTAAATATCAAAGATTCTCTGCTACAGTAACTTGAAAAACCAGACTGTTATATCGACTGGTAATTTGATTCTCCTGGTTCAGTAACTCGTTCTTGTACGGCTTCTACATCCACCACAACTTGCGAGTTGAACAAGCTTTTGGTTGCGCACGGCAGATCTGCAATACAGCCAACAAATTTGTAGTGCTCGGCAAAAAAGCCGTAGATGAAATACTTGGCTGTATATGAAGGAGCTCTTTTGTTTATAACTACTCCCTTACCATATCCTCACCATATTCTCACCACGTCCTCAAATATCTCAACATCATCTCGTGCGCATTCTACAAGAAAATTCCCAATCAGAAACTTACTTACCATAACACCAGTCCGATAACATTTCCATTATCCTAAATTACCAAGTCAATAACCATCACTCATCGCTTGTCCAGTAATCGGCGAGTCCCATTCTTTTTCAATCACCGATAAATTTTACTTTTCAAAGTACTATTTACTCATTCAAAATGTCTCCTCAACGTATGAAGGGAAAGGTATGCATTTTGACTCTTAATTGCTTCTGGTTTTCATTAGTTCGAGCAAAAGCAAGAAAAAGCTTGAATACTGACTGAATAGGCTCAACAGCGAAGTGGAAAACTTCAAGAACTTAAGGACCGTCGTGAGCAAGCTGAGAAGAAGAGAGCACTCGACGTAAGAACTTCTTTATTTGATTTGGAAGCATCGTGTTATGTTTAGATACTAATTATCATGTGCAGTTGACCAGTAAACCTGCCACAAATATTGCCGCATCCATTGCGAAAGAGCCTGGAAATCAAGCTGTCAACTCAGTATGTTCTGCTAGGCCACCTTTATTGTATGTGACTAGTTATGTTGTACTGACAATCTTATCCAGAGCCCTGCCAAGCCCATTTCTATGGGCTCCCTACCTCGTATTCGTAAGGTTAAGGGAACCTCAAAAGCCGAGAAGAAAGCCCAAGAAGAAGCTGCTGCCGCAGCTAAGAAGAAACGCGAGATGAAAATGGCAGATATGGAAGAGGGAGAAATTGACAGTGATGGCGATGAGGGAATGTTGACAGGTCGCATGAGCGATAACAATCCAGCCCAAAAACATACACCTCCCACCAATGTAGGTTGAATTTCCATCTCAAGCTCCTGTTTCTACTTTGCCCCATCAATTAAAATGTGGACATAGATCATGAAATCATTTGCAACCAGAATGACATGCTAACTATTCTAACTAGAAGACTACCAAGGCTAAGCCAGCTGCCAACACCACTCACCGTCCACAAGACAGAAATAAAGACCAGGTGGTACGTATTCTCTCTTTATACTTGCTTAGCTCCTCCAATATAAGCGAGTTCTCGATGAAATAACATGCTAATATAATTGACTAGAAATCTAGAAAAAACAACAACAACAATGGGGCTAGAGATGTTAGAAGTCCACAAGCTGGAGCCCTAAATCCCGTAAGGAACTTCAAAATTTACAAAAGCCAAAGGTATGCCGTGCGATACAGTCAATTATTAGTGCTTTTATCGACAACAAAATAATATACTAATCATTTGTCTAGGAGCCTGATGTGAAGAAATCTTCAGTTAAGCGCAAGTTTTTCGACACCGACGACGATGATTCTAGCTCAGAAGAGGAAATGTTCAAGCATATCAAAAAGCAAAAAACGGTAAATGCTAGAATGGATGTTGAGAATACCGGGCCCTCTAAAAAGCGAAAGCACGTCGAGGAAGAGGGAGAAGCACCACGCGTTCCTGTGAAGAAACAAAAGGTCGCCAAAGTAAACAAGAGTGTCAAAAAGCCTGCCACTGTAAGTCAATCCACATTCTTTTCTGGTGTTTATCTAGAATCATAGGTCTTAACTTACTAACGTATGAAAAAGGCTCCTGTAAGACGCGCTCCTATCGTCAAGGAGACAAAGTATCGTATTGATACAAGTAAAAATATTTTTAACTTCGGTGCTTCCAAGCCTTCCAAGAAGCTATCACCAAAGAAGAGTTCTGTACAGTCTAGCGATGCTTCTGTGATGCTGAAGGATCTCAGTAAGAAAGATACAAAGACTGTAGGGAACCTTTACACAATCGCACATATCAAGACAAGACTAATGATTCAACAGGCTTCTTCATCTACTCCATCAACAGGTGTATTATCTGAGATTCAATCTCTTCCAGCAGCCTTAACTGCTGAGGTATCTCAGAATTCGGCATCGACTACGGCACCTCAACCAATTCAAAGCCCACCTCCAGTCTTCGCCAGCATTTCCGACAGAGCCGAATCCTATCGTCAAGGCGAACCTGTCGCCCCTAGTGTTGAAACCACAACACAGCCAACCCCATCATGTTTAGAGTCTTCTGCGGTAGCAACTACAGAACCTTGCAATTCGGGATCATCGAGTATAGCCAAATCAGTGTCTGTAGCAAAAGAAGTAGTTGACAATAGAAAAGGGAGTGACGAGCTTTCAAGTGCACCACAATCTTCATCTGTCAAGAAAGTTCAAGGAATTGAAGTCAACATAAAAGAGGAATTGAAGCAAGAGAAAGTGGAGGTTCCTAAGCAGCCGAAGTCCTTGGTCGAAGTAACTCGATCTGATGTAACAGCCAAAAATCAACCCAAAGCTGAAATCCCCCGCCCCGAAGAATCTGCAGCAAATATTGGACCTTACGTTTGTCCGGATGGATTCATTGGGTTACCTCCGCTTTATGATGCTACCGATGCAGCTTGTGTGGATGACGACTCGGATGATTCTGATGACGAGGACACAGAGATGTTGCAATGTAGTCCACCCGAGGTTATTATCGCAGATGATAAACCAGAAACCAAGATTCCCAAGAACGAGAATGTCATTATGATGGATGGATACGACGCGGAGATTTACCGGAGACATAGGGTCGCACCAGAGCTCTCCAACGTAGTCGTCGAGGAGGGTTCGATTGATTTCGAAAAGCTAAAAGCAGAAACGATAGCTGCCAGGAATGAACTCGAAATTCTAGAGGAAGAGTCTCGGTTTGAGATTGTAGTTTCGTTCAATCGCGCAGATCTCCTACGAGACATGGGTATCTCTAAGGAGCGCATCACCAGTTACATGAAAGTGAACCGAAAATACGAGCCACATACTGGTCCATGGCCTGCCACCCGAGCCGAAATTGAGATGGAGATCGATAGTAGCGATGACGAATCTGCAGATGGAGAAGAATATTATGAGGAATGTGATAAGCTCAAACATTTCCAGGGGTTTCAATACAAGAGATTTCAATTTGAGCCCCTCGATATCCCCGTCACGGACCCTAATGTTCATCCTTTTGGACCCATCTAATTAATGATGGATTGAGTCAACTTCGTCTTTCTCTCTGCCCTAGTTTTGGGCTTTGTTATTGCAGAGTCGGAGTGCAACAATTTTCGAAGCAATATTCAAATTTCTTCGCAGCGGTAATTGTGGTGTTGAAAATGCCACTCAAACATGAGGAAAAAGAAAGAAAAAAACATAAAAAGAAACAGAAAAACATACAAAAAGATAGTCTTCGCACTTGCTGCATTCAGTCTTACCCCTCAGTTCTGAAAACGATCGATTCTTCGCTGGATGGATAATACCTCCCTAAGTTCACAATGTCTCTACTGTGATGAGACAATAAACCAAACCCCCCCCCCAAAAAAAAACAGAAAAAGAAAAACAAAAAAGAATTACAAAAAAAAATTACAAAAAAAAAATCTTCATTTAATTTCCTCGTTGCAGCTGCCTTTTCATACCACGCCTTTTCCCCATTTTTGATTTCATCTAGTGGCTCCTTCTGCTGCATATTTATTATATTACTTCTTCGCCATCAATTTTTTTATCTCTTTATTTCAACGACGGGGCTTTTTTACCCTGGAAAGTTAATATCCCCAACATGGGATACTTTTTTTTTGCGACTTGAGAGTCTGTTTGGTTAATACGATGATGGAATACCTTTTATGAGTTACGATTCACTATGGCTTACGATTTACGGTGAATTCAGAATACCTTTGGTGTGTCATGACACAGTATCGAGTTCGTGGAATTATGACGATATAGGGGCGTTATTTATGATTGCAAATTACAATATGCAATTTTTGACATGCAATACACTTTTTGGTTTGAGTTTTCTGGTGATACCGATATACCGGTATGGATAATCTCTTTTTGGTTGTTTGGAGTTGGGGTTGTGTGGCATTTTTTTGGTGAGTTGTGGTTGGTTTGCAATAGTAAAAAAGAAAGGGGAAAGGTGGCGGATATGATGAGCAAAATTTATAGGCAACGGGCAGGAGTATTGGGGTGCATTAATCTTAAGGGAAGAGTTTAGCCATTTTAAGGCCTGCATTTGAGGGGTTTGGGCGGGATAGCAATATGGGAAAGAAGGAATGGATGGATAGCATATAATGGGAACTGGTACAGAAGGGAGAGAACGAACAGAGGATTAGAGAGATCACTGGTTGCGGAAACAATAGGGGATTTCTCTGTGCATTTGTAACTGTATTTCAATAAGAAGCCTTCTAGGAAGTGTCCTCGAACAAAGGAAGGCACGGAGATAGGAATTATTATATACCTTTGGGAAAGAGTGATTCATATGCAGGAAAAATTGATTGTAAAGTCTCTCCACGGTTTCCCTCATGAATCATGATTATGAATCTATCTTTGGTCCCTACAAGTGAAATTATGATCGTCTGCAAAAACTCGTGTGAAGTCCTCATATTTTTTCCTAAATATTAGTCTTACACAGCAATTATAGGCAAGTCTGTGTCTCATAATACTCAATTTTTCTTCTAGAGTTCTCACAATTGTAGTCTCCTCTATTATCACACAGAGCACCACTGTTCTTCTATCAAGTCGTTATCTCCAGTAGCCTTGTCTATCGTCCCCTTGGTAGATCCCACGCCTACTACGAAGACCGGACTTAAAGTAAGGCTGTTTTAATAACACTATCTGACTTAATTCACCCCATGGGCCTTGAATTTTGAGACACCCATATCACATTCCATATCCATGATAATATTACTCTTTAAAACATATTTATTGTACAATTTTAACATCCTGAAATGAACTTAGCTGATTCCGAAATATATCATGGCTTAGAATGAGTTAATTGATACTGAAATATGGCAGAATAAGCGTATCTATGAGAAAAGTAGACTTATATATAAACAAACTAAGTTTATGTATCAATATAAATATAAAAGGAAAAGGTATTATATCTTCATCCTCGTTTCTCCCAACCCATATTTTCAACCTCATCGTTACTTCATCTTCATTCCCAATTTCATTATTGCCCTCCGTTTTTATTCTCATTTTCAGTCTTATTGTTACATCTTTTCAACCTATTTCGAATCACCATAACCAAATATCAGAATAATAAAATTACGCACTATCCAGGAACACATCTCCTACACAAACAAGCAGAACCAAATAGGCTGTAAGTTCACCAAGCTACTTATATAAATATTTCTCTTGAAAAATAATCGCTCTCCTCTCTACTTCAAGACGTATATGATGACTCGAATCCATATTAAGGTTCTGGAAACACGTAGAAGGGAAGTTTTTTTTTTTTCGCTTACTTAGGGGGTTTAGAATTTTTGTGTTGTTTCACAAGGAGGATATATGATTACAGGGTCGGGCTTACGATGATAGGAGGTTAAATAGAAAGAGGTGGGGAAATGAATTTTAATGTTATTTAGAAAGAGGAAGATAGTGGAACACTATTTAGTCATTTATATTACTCATTTTAAACACTCCTAAATGGGCAGGACATTATGGTATCCAGTAGACTGGGCTGCAAAATGAATCCAGCAATTAAGATCTTCTCAAGCATACAGATTAATCGAAATGGTGGCTCATATTTAAATGTATAAACACTTTCAAAAATCCAAAACTCAGCTGGCCTGCTATGCCAGGCTGTCGGATACCGTAGATTCTCAACTAGAACTTCATATTACCAATGTTCATACTAGGAGGTAAATCCTCCTTCTTAGTCCCCCAATCACTCTCCGTATCTCCCAGAATTAACTCCAATGTCTGTCCCTCAGTGAAAAACTCATGTCCACTACATTAACAACATTAGCATACTACCCACTCATTCACAGTATCAAAAGAAAACTCACATCCAACTCCTATCCCATACCACTCCATCCACCTTCGCGCTCTGCACATAAATATTCTTTACACCACCATCCCATCCCAAATTTCTAATCGTACTCTTCTTTCCATTTTCATTTGTAAAGCTGACGGATTCGAAAAAGGGCGGCATGATTAGATATACATTTTGTCCAGGGTTGGGAAATAACCCCATCATGGAAAAGGCAGTAAAGGATGCCATGGCGCCGGTGTCGTCGTTGCCGGGTAGTCCGATGGTGGAGGCGTTGAAGTAGGCTGGGATGTACATGTGAGCACGAGAGGCGGAGAGGGCGGGACGTCCTGCGTACTGGAGTGGTGAATTAGTGGGCGAGGCTATGGGGTGATAGGGGTTGGGGGACGAACGTGGTATAGAAATACTGTTAGGAACGAGGGTTCATTTCCAATATCTGTTAGACCACTTGTATGCAAAAAATCGAGACGAGAAATAAACTTCTCAGGGCCACCAGTCAATTCAATCAGAGTCGCAATATCATGGGGCACAAAACTATAGATTTTTTAGTAAGACATAGTATACGAAGATAGAAGCTCCCACAATTGATACTCCCATATACTATCCTCAAAAGTTTCTTGTGGATTACTCGTCAAACTGCAAAACGAATCCAATGGGCTGCACATTATCGGATCCTGATATCCCCACGTCCCATTCAAATATTTAGGCTGGAAGAACCCTGTATACCCTGTATCTACACCGTTAATATACGATGTCTCATCTTCCTTCCACAGATTTTGCCAATTCGTCGCACGCTTTAGGTATTTCGTATACTCTGGTTTCCCCAACCCTTTTCCAAGAGTTGAGATACAGAAATCGTTATAAGAGTATTCCAAAGTTCTAGAAATACTTCTAGAATTTGTACCAAAACCTAAATAATCGTAATCGAGGTACGGAATATAGTTCAGTGCTTTCCAGGACATGAGACCACCACGTCCTTCATTAGACCAATCTAATGGCTCGTTTTCCGCGTCGTTAACAACTGCTTCGTAGGCAAGCTGCCAGTCTATACCAGTGAGATTCTTGACATATGCGTCAGATATAACATTATCGGCGTTTGAACCTCCTTGAGTGAAGCCTTTACAGAGACTCATGCGACAATCTGGGAGCCAACCAAGGTTCTTGTAGGTATCGAGGAGACTGCGGATCATATCTGACAGGGCGGATGGATCAATTATTGTGAGGAATGGGAGTTGTGATCTGAATGCATCCCATATACTGTGTGATTGTTATTTCGTCGTGCCTCAGCCAAGTGACTAAAGACTTACCAATAAAACGAATCAAAGTATGGTTCGCTACTTTTCCACAACGGATTCTCGCCAGTATAGTTCTGTGGGGACATCATAGTTCTATAAATCGCGCTATAGAAGTTTATTAATAGCGAAGTATCACTACCATTGCCAGCTTCTACAGCTATGACACTCAATTTTTTCCTCCATGCATTCTCAGCTGTTTTTTTGAGTCCAGCGAAATCCCAATCTGGGATTTCATTTTCTGCATTCTGGCAAGCTCTATCCGAGCTAATGAGACTAACACCCACTCTGGCACTGACAGTTCCATTGTTCGGCGCGTTGAAGCGAATAAAACCCCCAGCTTGAACATAGAAGAGGTTTATGCCTCTAGTAACGAATAATTCCTTTGGCTCCGTTCCTCCTCTATTGTTTACCCATATCCCGGTGTCTAGTATACTCGCTCCAGAGAAGTCAACACAGACATATGACATAAATGAGCCACTTCCAAAACTTGGAATGAATGTCCCGTTGGCTTTTATGCGGCCATTATCGGCAACGCTAATGGTCGCATTCTGTCTAGTGGCACCCAAATCCGTCAAGTCCAAGAGAATGAGCGGACTCAACGCCGTTCCATTCGAAGAAGTTTCTGCAGGAAAATTGAAATGATAGAGAGCAGCATGTTCTGAAACTGTCATCTCTGCACGAATCCCGTTCGATAGACTTAATCCAAAATATCCCGGCGTAGCCACGACAGAGTCAAGAACATATGGCGTAGCTCGATCTGTAATCAAAAATTTGCAGTTATCAATGGCATCATCAGGACAGTACTGAGGAAATAGTGGAAAGTTACCCAGCGAAGGTTTTCCACCCGTGCCAGAATCATGCATATGTGAGAATCCGGTCACATTGCTACCATCCGTGGAGAACCCAGCAGTATTTTGGCCATTGACATCAGCGACCGCCTTGGCCATCCCGTATGGAAGCGTAGCTCCTGCAAAAACATTTCCACCATTATTAGTACCAATGAGTTGGTTAACGTATTGAAGCGGGTCAAATGTACTCGCATTCGTTGGCGTTGTGCTGGTGATGTTCCACTGAGCTATCACCAAGGGCGACAGGAAGAATATACAAGCTTCCAAGTATTTCGTAAGTGTCATATTGAAAACCAACGACAAACAATGAGACGGATGGTCGAGGGATTGTTGTAAAATGAGGGAAAACATGCTGTTGTCAAGAAAATCAAGTACTTGTTTTCAACGCGGGGTAGCGATCAACCAGTGCATGATATTGATGCAGTGCTACATCACTTACTGTAGGAACCTGGAAAATGCATTTTAATATAAAGCAGCACCTTCCTATATAAGATAAAAGTGACGAGGGTAGGCCGGCACCTATTCCTCAGGTGATATATGCAACCCCAATACTGGTTTATTCGTTGGGTATGAAGGAGAAGATTTGGGGAATTTGTGTCTCCGGACTATGGATCATTTTCAAGCGCAGTCCTGTTCGATAAATGCATTTATCTCGAACTTACGAACTTTGAACGCGAGGTCAATTAACAAGGTTCTAGAGTAGTAATTTTTTTCTAAGCAACAACATGTGATTAGACATCGAGAAAGCAAGAATCAGAAGCAGATAGACAGTGCATCGAGAGACCCTCTTGCGCTTAAATTCATGCCCATATCTACCCATCTCTATGCCAACTTAGCAAGCTACTGAACTCCAAACCCAGCGAAATAAGTGTACCCAGCTTATCACACGCCCACCGTCCATTAATAACACCTACTGTGTAATATGCGGTTCGTACCCATCCTCAAGTGCGATTTCTTCCACCCACCATTCCTTAAATAGCTCCAATCGTCCCGTCGCTTCCTGTACCATTCTTCTGCCGGGTCCTGTCTTCATCAAAGGCTGCAATTTGAGCAGTTTCCAATCAAATATACCTATCGATTCTAACATAGAATTTTGTGTTTTCGCGCCACCATATGTGAAGACTCTTCCAACACCGATAGCCCCAAGAGAATCTAGGCGGTCCGCATCTTAAACAATGGCAAGCTCAGGATATTGATTGATGAGGTTCTTAACGACCCGGAGATCTTTCATTTCTTCGAAGTATGAAACGGCCGAACAAATGGTCTGTATCTTCACGGCCAGTTCGGTACCTGCTCCAAAGCCCAGCAGCAAGGTATTTATCATCGTCTTTGGATTTTCCTTTCTTAGATTGACGTACTTTCTATCTCCGACATCATGTAACAGAGCAGAAAGAGTAATAGTAGTTGTATCGTATTGCGGTACAGGCTGATTTTGTCCTGACAGCATCCGCGACTATCTCTTCGTGTATGAGATGAGCTCTGCGTACAACGCGTTTGACATGGGCGAAATCGTGGGACGCATCAAATTTCAACATGTATTGTTTGACATGGTTTTCGACTCTGGGGATTAGCTCTGCCGCGGTAGCAATTTCGTGGTGTGTAATAAAGAGTTTAGATGCTCGAGATATGTGCGGTGTTAGGTTCTTGAGAAATATCCTCATTGATGGCATCCACAATGCAGGCATACTTCCAGTATTTCAGGAAAGATAAAAATTCTCAGTTCCATATCCCACTTACCGGATGGCTCTTATGTACTCTCATGATTCCTATACAAACACTGTAATGTGGAATGTGTCGGAATGATGCAGAAAGATTGACATAACTTTTGAGAATGGACCTCCAATAGGTCATTCTACAAGCATGGTTGTCTTTCAGGTTGAAGGAAGATGCATAAATGGCATTGAGAGAATTCCTTGAGCCTTTGTAGGATTGTGGCAGAACTTCGGCCCTTGGAATAGTTTGGTGGACCATCAAACAACATAAACAATCTCTGTGTTTTTGCTTTTCTCCTTTCACTACAACTATATATCTCTGTGTTTATTCCCAAGATTCTAGAATTCCAAAGGGCCGTGTTTTCCCTTTTTTTCTTCTTCTATTTTGCAAACACTTTCATCAGTTAGCAATTGAAAGAAGCTGCATACAAACAGAATTTTCCATACAGTACAGTGCTGTGCATGCCAAGCGGGATGCTACTTGCATAGAAGAGCAAACGGCCGTTGCGAGAAGTCATGGGTAGGTAGGTAGTTAAAGAGTTTTGTATGAAGCTCTGCAGCTGTGCAAAAGCAATTGGAGCAATCTTGGAAAGTCACACTATCTAGGTCTAGTCGCAGCATGGAGCACATAGTCAGCAGTCAAATTTTCATAGAAAAGCAAGTGGTTTTTGTGGCACGATTGTTCACTCAGTCATATCATCCAGTGGGAATAAAAAAAACACATCAGGAACCAAACAGAAGGGAAGAAAAAAACGCATTTGTATTCTTATTTAAGAAAATGCAATGGGTTAGCCTCAGTGCACCGCGGCGAGAGCGACTGTTCCATCAAGCTGCTCCTCTTTTTGGGCGTGACGAGATTATTAGTACGCATTTACATGGGCGAAAGCAATGGGACAGTTTTGTCCTCCAATAGCCATCCGTCAGGATACTTGGTGCGTCTCAGAATTTTCCAATCGCGGTCTGTACATTATCATGCTAGGCGCTGAGCTTCATGTGCACCAAGGTGCCAATTAGAATGGATACGAAAAGCTTCAATTGACGCGGTGGCACGGGGCGGCGCCTCGAGAAGGAAAGACCTGATCTCACCAGTCGTCCGCATTGCCCAATTTAAGTATTAACACTCTGAAGAAACATACATGAGAACTACATCAAACCCGCTCATTAGACACTCCCGATCTTGTCGATGGACCAGTTCGGATGCCAGTATCACGAGAGTGATGCAGAGAGCAGTGCAGTCTTCTCAGGCGGGAATTCACCCCAGTCTGATCATCAATTCGCCAATACAATCTAGTATTGAGTCGCATGGAAGTTACACCCATGTCTCAGTGAATGACTGATACCTTTGATGACCAGTTCATACTCAAAAATACGTCCCAACATCTAGCCACTTTCAAGTCATCGATGATACCATAGCTATTGAAAGAATTCGTCAATACCTACAGAACTCTAGTCCTATATAAAATCTTAAATTTCTTAAATCTTACATTTCATATGACAGGTAATTTAACGCTCGCAGCATTCGTGGGGAGAAAATGTGATGGGCTTTGTTTGGATTGTGGTGTGGGTTTTACTAGGTATGTATTGATAGATGATGTATCATGGATTTCTGTATCAGTCAGATTATTTCTTGATGAATCTGGCATAATAGAATTACTATTGATGTGAAATAACGTTATATATCTTGATGAAGGAAATAGGCAAGGAAATGTTGAGAGGTAATTGTCAGGGATGTGAAACCGCATGTTGTTAGTTGCCAGATGCTAGATGCTAGAGGTTTCTTCCATAACGAGCATGGGTTCGGATTTAAGATCTTGGAACTCTGCAAGGATCATTACAGATCGGATTGACTAGAAATGTAGAAAATTGCAAAATCAGAGCTTCGAAGAGATAAGCTTCAAAAATGATATTCTTTCACGTTAACCGTTATAACATATGGGGTATAATGAAAAGCAAAGTGCTTTAGGACGAGCTTTTATTTATATGTGATACACCATATAGCCCAAACCCCGTAAAGATTCCCATTCCCAGACCATGATGAAAATAATTTACTCATCAGCTTCTTCCTCATCGGCCTCAACGGTGGTTTGTGCGATACGGTCCAAATCACGTTGTCCGGATTGAGTGATACGACGACCTCCCTTCTCCTCATCTTGCTCCAAAACACCGATCTTCTCGAGGGATTGCAAGACGTGACGGTCAACAGATCCGGAAGCGTTAACGTGGTGGGATGGTCTGGAACCACGGTTCTTGGTTGAACCGTGAACCTTGGTGAGACGGCCAACACCGACGGTTTTGCGGAGGTAGATGTGACGAGCGTTGGCAGCGGCACGAACGTAGTACCAGTCGATGGATTGAGGGGGGAGCTCGTTGGATGCACTGGTCTTGACGGTATCAACCCAACCTTTAAAAATTGTTAGCAGGTTGGAACGACCAGCAGATATATAGGGAAAAAAGCATTGAATCTTTAAGTGGTACGTACCTGGAATTGGGAGCTTTCCTTGTCTCTTCAAGAAAGCAGCATATGCTTCAATGAACTTTTGTGCCTGAATTAACCCGTCGAATCAGCATAATTCCGTCAGCGGAGATCTTTCGACCCCCTCACACCTGCTCATTTATCGACGAGAAGGTAAATCGCGAAGTTCAAGATTTGTGAAGATTGTTGATGTGAAAGACTAGAATCCAAATTCGCTGTCGCAAATCGATTTTTCAAGCTCATCCTTCCTCCGCCTCTCCTTCACATCTGGTGGAATTGTTTATACTTACGTCAACATCGCGAACAGTAACACCACCCATTTTTGCGGTATTTGGAATTATGTTCGAAGGGTTTGTCGTTGGAAGTTCTTTGGGCGGAATGGAGATTGTCGTGTTCGGGGTTCGAAAAGAGACATTGAAAATGTTGAAAATATTCAAAGTGCGGGCAGCAAATTACGCGAGTGGGAGCTTGCCACATATGGACTAGCGCTCATTTATCGGCGACTTCTGCTCAATTTTTACCGATTTTCATATTTACGGTTTACGCTTACCTATATTCACGGAGAATTACTCTGCATCATATCATCCGAGCCGGGCTACGACAATAATAAGATTAAGTTTGACCGATACAAAACAATAAAGCTTAAGTTATTGACTTTCCTCCAGTGATACAGAAATCTGCTGTTGCATGAACTTTGATATCTAACACGAGAACTAGCCGAAAATCTGTCAGAATGAGAGCACGGCTAGCTCGTGAATTTTTCACCTGAGAAGAAAAGTATCCTTTATTGTCTATTCTCAGTCTAACCATTTGTCCATAGCTAGTTTGCTTTTCAAGGTTGTGAGAAGAACAGAATGTTTGAGTGTAAATATTTAAGGTTATATACAGTTTTAACAATTTATTCGTTGCTGGGTATCTAGAAGTAGATATCTTTTTTGCTTCACATATTTGTTCTTGGAACTATTCATATTTTAATGGAAAATGAGCATTGCAATAAACCGTTTCATCTTTTATTTCATTGGTAAGGGCGTATATTTTCAGTAGGCCAGAGAGCACCTGAGATGGTACAGATCTATATCTAAAGGTTGGGGCACTTTGTAATGTGTCGAGGAGGCTAAGATAGAAACTTTCATTCACTCAAGACTTTCATGCAATTGGTAGTAAATACTGTTTAAATATATACATTGTCGTTTATTTCAAAAAATGAACATTGAAGGGGAAGATATGTACAAAAAGCTTCTTCTCAATCATTGCACGCGATTCTCTAACAACGGGACCTAGCGAGCCTCTGCAGGGCTTTTCTTATGACCTTGTTCGAGATTTAACTAATGGAGACGCTGTAGGCGGAGGTGCTGAAGACAGCTTTGGAACCTGATTTATGTGAGCTTCTGTGTGGGTAAATGATCAAGGGATGAACTTACCAGTGAATGGTTCAGTACCAGCTTGGATTGTTGTAAGCAATTGCTTAGCTGGGTACTTTTGGTATGTGACCAAGTATGTAAGGAATTCCTTCAAGTCACCAGAGAAATTGGTAACTGAGCTAGCTGCGACGAAAGAGTGCACTGTAGTGGAGCCATTGAGTCCGGTGTAGAGCTTCCATGACACTCCGGCGATGGTTACAGTTGCAACAGGTTTTCCTGTTGCTGAGATTGGTCCCGCACCACCCTAGTAGACGTTAGCTTTTGTAAAATTACATAAATTAGAGTAATGGCAGTAGATGCTTACAAGAGCAGCGACCCAGATCATAATCTCGAAGTCCGCAGTGCCAGATCCTTTAGCCGAAGAGAATAAATCATAGGATACATCAGCAACGAGATTGGAGCCAGTGTAGCTAGAAGAAGTTATGATTAGCTAGGGAGTTATGTTTTGATTAGCTCGGGCGGAACAAACCTCCACTTCCAAGTAGTTAGGATCTTATTAATGGTAGAGACCTCCTTAGGTGACATAGTAAGTCCTACGTTTGCATAGGACTTGACTTGAGAGGACCCTCCTGCCCACGACCAGGCAGTGGACCAGGCAAGAGTATTACTCTTGTCTGAAGTGAGGGTTGTGCATTGAGAACCGGTGAAGCCGGTTATATTCCAGAGGTTTTGGTAGATAGTATAAGTTCCGGTTTCGAAAGTATCCCATTGCCCACATTTTGTTGTAGCTCTCTTATCGACGATGGCGGTAGGAGAGGCTACAGCAATAGTTGCCAATGCTAATGAGACTAAGGACTGAGTGAATTTCATGATGATGGATTTGGAGGATACTTGATGGTGTGTAGAATGTTTGGATGAAGAAAAAGGTGCAGCGAATGAGACTCGTATTTATACAAAATCCAATGTACACATCATGGTACACGCGCTAACTCGTGTAAATCATCAGAAGAAATTGAAGGGATCATTGTCTGGGAAGACCTTGCGCTTGATAGATTGGCAGGACCTTTCTCAGCAAATTGTAATATGCAGCTGCTCGCAAGACAAAGCTTCGAGTTTGGTATGGCTTCACCATACCAAGTTGCTGGAGGGAATCCCTAGTCTACTCGAATACATCCCGAGTGACCTCTGTGGGGTGCTTGAAAGCCAAGATGCTTCCCCCACTTTTCCTCCAATAAAACTTCGAGACGAGTTAATATATACTGACATGGAAATAAAGTTCTTCGGAAAAGTCCTCGGAGAAAGACCAAAGTAGGTAGACTTGAGAGATTATCCCGTTACTAACGTTTCGAAACGCGTTAAGATGGGTCTATTTCGGCATCTAGGGGTTTCGAAGCCGCACTTGAGGATTCTGGCTAAATTTGCCAAGGAGAAAACGTTGGTAAAGTCATGCAACCTTGATATTTACTGGGGGGTGGATCCTATGACTTACCCCGGATTATTGAAGAGAGATGAACGGCGAAGTTTGTTCCTAAATTGGACTGATGCTCACCATGATGAACAATCACTGGTGGTAAAATTTCTCCTCATCCAGCAACTGTACACCGTAGTAGGGACTTTTGCCAAAATACCCCAGCTATCCCCTTTACCACTTGAAAGGGTCTGTCTTCAAATTGAGCCGGGATTCTCTGGTCATATAGTTGATGATCCTTTCATTCTACAGTCGCGTTTGTATAAAATTCAATGACTTCAACCAACTCAAATGACTACTTGAATTAAGTAGACACAGAGTTTAAACAAATGCCTCAGAAGAAAACAAATTTACGAGCGTAGAATGAATATTCCCTGGAATCTTGATTAGGATTTAGAATTTCAGAACTTAAAGTTACCCGGAATACACCCTTAGAAAGTTCAATTGATTAATCATTACACCGCTTGTGAAGTTCATGATCGATAACTCTCATTCAAATATATTTTTAGTAAATACTTGGAGCCCAATGGTTTGTAGAAAATGTACCATTCATAGTAAGAATGATTTAGAAGCCATTCATCAATGAAGCAGCTCTACAGAGTATGAACATGAAGTCAGAAGGATTCTATAATTAGAGGCGACGAGTTTACACATACGGAGTAGATATCGTCGCTTAAGAAGAATTACACGTGTCTACAAGACACGCACGGGGTCTAGTCAATCGATAGTTAACGAATTTTAAAGTATATTAAGCTTAATACATGATACGATCGATCTCTTTTTTCAAGACGTTAATAATTACGTAGTATTACATCGGCCGTGTAGAGTAATATCATTATTGAATAATCACATTATTTCGCTGGTGGAGTTTCCATCTTTCTATATATCGGACCAACAATGAAAATATTAATAATTCGTCATAATAGTCTTTTCGTCGCGATCTTACTAATCTTACGTCTATACTACGTATCTGTCAGGTGCATACCATATGCATGGACTCTCCCTATCGAATACAATATCTACCAATTCGGCCATTAAATCTCAATGTACTTTGTGACACCATGAATACTAGATAGTAAATAGTAACACCAAGGGACTTTATATGCCAAGAATATCAAGAGAGTCTGGCCCTTTTGATGCAAGTGAACGGCTCGAATAAGGTTCATGTTCATGGAAAGCGAGGGTCTACACAATAAAGTTTTGCCCTCAAGGTCCGTCATTCAATATTAAGTATCAAATAATGCTTATTTTTTTCTCCATTAATTCCCCATTCGACTTTTGATAGAAACCATTCCCTGCGACCTTTGTGACTTTAAACTGTACATCCATGTGATGTTGGTTGTAGCGGCGTAGAAAGCTTCCCCTTTCGGAGTCTTCAGTCATTGAGTTTAAGATCTTAGTCACAACATATTCACGAGTCTAAAAATAAACAATGGATTCGTTGCATTCCCCATATTGATTTTTGATGCCCCTGACGACCTACACTAGCTCGCATCAAAATATACCATCCGGTCCTTATGGAATATTCCGCCAGAATATTTGAAATGTGGTAGTATGTCCGTAGGTTGGTGAACTTCTCTTTCTACTGCCTAGTAGGCTAATAGATTGATGTCAAACACGGTACCGGTAGTACCCTGACCATAGATGTAGAGTTAATACGAAACACGACAGCTCTACATTTTGGTTTGATTGGAGATTTGGAGGTTTGAGATAAGATGCGATTAGAAAGATAAGAAATAGTCCGCAGTTCGTCGGAAATGGGGGGAAATTCAGAAACGAAATAACAGGACCTTTTCTTGTCGGTAACCTACGAGTCCACGACTCGCAGCCGCCCACATTTTTAAAATGGAGTGGGATTTTCTTTTCTGGCGGCAGGAATAGTGGAATAGTTCCATTCGACATAAAATACAAATGTTGGAGTACAGACGTACCGGTGCGCACCTAACATTAGGTAGGTTAAGTCTTAACATCGTTATAATTCATACGACCAACTCATTCACTTTATTTTTGCTACATCTCAAATGGCTCGGAATAAGGTTAACAATAAGTTCTGTAAACCTTCAGCGGGGAGCCTTTTCTCATTGTTCTCAACTCAACTCAAGAGTAATTCTAAAATATCCATCGCCTCATAAATTCAACCCCAGCTTCACTTTGCCCTTTTCTTGTGTAACGTGTGCGTTATATGTGTGCATGATTAACGTTGTCATGTTTCAACTAAAACTCGAGCGCGTTCATTAACGCGTCAAGTCTTCCACTCATCTGTCCACACGTTCATGCATCTATTCACCACTTGTTCACCCGCCACTTCTGGTTATCAACCCACTCCCCTTCGAATCGCTTTGCCTACATAAAGACAATCAAGACCTGCAGAAGATGAATCGGCAATCTTCAAAAGGGCAGCCTTCCTCTCATAAAAGCGCAGGTCTAGAAAAGATGTCACCACACCAGGAACGAACTCTATCCAAAGATGGGAGTACCGAATCGAACCAGTCACTTTTCTCGCCGACCAGTAATAGTCCCGACAAAAAGGTATTTTATTCTTGTTCTGATATTTTACAAAACTATATGACCAAGTTTCTGCAGGCTAAGGATCGAAAACGTAAGCGAGCAGAAGAAGACGAAGGTGACTTCTCGTTTATCATAACTCCATCTGGAGCAGGGCTAGAAACATCGTGCTCAAAATATCCTGTTGAAGATACGATCCCTGAAACCACAGCGGTTGGCGTTGGCGAAAAGATATGGATCCACTCGAATACTGGAGAACGGAATTTTGGTGGCCAAAAAAATACTTTGAACCAGAGAGCGACATGAACCTGTCTGCCAGGGAAAAATCTTCTCCGTCTTTTCATAGTATCGAATGGGAGTTTGGCTATTCTGATGCAATTACCGTAGCTAGCGATGAGCAGCCGAGGGAAGTGAAAAATGCCTTTTATCTACATCCAAGCTACGAAATATTACTTTCCACCAAGGGTAGCTTTATGAACGAATCCGGTCTGGGCGTTACAGATACAAGCAAAAGACTTTGTCAAATCTTACTTGAAGCAGAACAACCACTCCCTCAGGATACGGTGTTTAGTGACGATATATTCGAGGAAATTTGTGAGAGTATACAAGAGAGTAATGAAGCTGCGGTTATTCGATACATTTTTTCCCTAATATGTCCGTCTGCCCAAGTTTTAAGGATCTACGGCGCGAAACATCTCAAGGTTTTAGAAGAAAGCGTCAGAGAAGGTTGGAATAAAGCTATACCTTCTGCTGGCCCTCGTCCACAACCTGATTACTCTGTAGGGTTCGGGCGATCTGCATTTACGGGCGATCAACTGGCAAAGCTTGAACTTTTTGTTGGTGGAATTATGGATAAATATACCACTTATTTCATGGGTACTTGGCGGGTCTACTTCCCATTCCTTACATCGGAAGTGAACATCGAAGATCTCGACATTGCCGATCGAAATAATGCTCACAGCGTGACACTAGCAGTGAGAGCGGTGGTGGAACTCTTCAGACTTGTAAAGCGAGAAAAGGAGCTTGATCGAGAAATACTAGCATTTTCGATGTCTATTGATCGTCGAACTGTGAGGATTTATGGTCATTATCCCGTGATCGATGGAAAGAATACCAGTTTCTATCGCCTTACGATTCGCACATTCGATATTATTGATCAGGATGGTAAAGAAAAATGGACAGCATACAGATTTACGAGGAACGTATACGATATCTGGATGCCGATTCATCTGGGAAGGGTTCGTTCTGCTGTCGATGACTTACCTTCTGATCTAAATTTTGATGTTTCACAGGAATCCGCACAATGGGAACTTGAAATTGGGGAATCTGGACTCTCATATGGGTTCGAAAGTTGAAATCTTGGAGCAAATAGACGACAATGCTATATCTTCAGAGAAAAGTGACTGATGATCAGTTACGCTGCATTAGTTTAAGATAGGTTAATCCTAACACTCTCGCTATCTCGGGGAATTAATGAGGGCTTTCTAAGAAGCCAAATAAAAGAGTTTGATCATGATAATGTCATCAGGAAGAGTTTTGGATTTTCTTTAGGTTATTAAAGTGGTTATGATGATGCTTGATGATACAAACAACTTCTCAAAGATGTCAATGGAAGTGTTGTGGTTGTAAACGGCAATAGCAATCCACTATATGTATATGATCTGGGAGACGTGAGATGAACGGTAAGGGCTTTTGTTTGGTATGGAGTATTAGGTATTAAATGCATGATTGTGATGATACTGGAATAATTGGATACACTATTTTTAAAAGTTAACTATTGTGCATTTGACTTTGAGATCCGAACTAGAATTATTGTCTTTGACTACTACATCGTTAGCTGTACGGAAAAGTAGTAATAAAATAACACATATCAGTCTATAGATTCTTCTAAATGAGATGTAGTTGATATAGGCATTAAATACTCGAGGTAATTATTTATCTAGACAAGTATGTGTATGAGTGGGACCCGATTTATTTTCTTCCCTTTTCGCTTAAAATCTTCCTTCCCCCTATTAAATCATCAAGTTTATTATTTCGAATTCCTTTTAATGGTGATTATCTCGGCATTTGGTCTCTGCCTTCTGTTCCTTTTTGCTAAGTGAAGTGGTGTTTTTTTATTGTCTCTTATTCCTATTCTGCGGTGATTAAAGTGTTCTGATCATGTTCCGAATCGCCTTGAGATTGTCGACTGTAATGACAATTTCATTTTGGAATATGTTTATCTGTGACGAGCATTTATTTGTATCGTAGTAAGTCGATCTCAATGATGGTTTCCGATTCTTAGTGTATGGTAAATAGTATATCCTATGGACTATGTCTTGCTGTGTTAGTTGCCAAGCATGCAAACTGACTCTGGAGCTGATATATAATTATTACCCCTTTTCAAAGAATTGAGATTACAGCTACGAATGATTGTATACCCGCGCCTGTAAACTAAGATGCTGTTTCATTGAAAGCAGCGGACCGAACTAAGGAGAACATTCGGAGCTTTCAATTCGGATTAGATTCCTCTTTAATACCATGAATCTGGGTAGAGCTGCTCCCCAGGTTAGATATTGCTTCTTGTAATATCCTAATTGCTGTGAGTCGCTTGTTACTCGGCTTTTGGCCGCCGGCGTTTGGTATTTGGACTTTAGGATGATGCAATGTACATCGACAGTTGGCCCTTCTCATGACAAATCAGCACAGAATAAGATGCACATCACTATTTTCATCTAGCAAGGACCCCTTCGTCGACACGTCATTTATTAGCCGAGCAGCTATTTCTTTCAATTGACAATTTTCCATTGTATACATGGGAGCAAACCTAAGCCAAAGTAACCAATAATATATTCGGTCATGGGGGATACTAAAGGAAGAGAGTAGAGCTGCATACACGTTCGTATTTCATGTAATGGAAGTCTATTCAAAGAAAAATTGTTTTCCATACAATCAAGATCATGAGATCATCGAGTCCAGAATAGTAAATTTAGACTTCTGGTTTCATATTGGGAATTTTGTCAAGGCTTTTAGTTGTTGTGAGGTCAATGTGAGGGGTATTTAAAGTGAGGCTGTATGATAAGGTTAATAATGGATCGATGAAGTATGTTGAGGTTGAATGATCGAACAAGTGGCTTCTAGAAGAGAATTGATAAACGAAGGTCGAGAAGAAGGAGTACGATTCTCCTGGCTAATCCTTCAAGTGGCGGCTGGCTCGCGTATACAACTTGTTTGATGTGGCGGTCGCTAAACTCAGGGTGGGAGAAAGAGGAGGAGTACTGAGATTTTTAATTCAAGATAATTAATTCTTTGATAAAGAAGCTTGTAATTTAGAAGTATTATTATAAAAAGATAAGAAGACTGGACCTCCTATTTCCCGATTTCTTAGCTTTATTATCAGAATGTATTCTTAATTAAGTCTACGAAGAGTAGAAAGAAATAAATGTTCTATTTTATTTAAGTTTATAAAAATCATTTCGAGGACTTTTCCTACCGAGAGAGACATTAAGAAGTAAATTACTGTAATTCTAAACATATTTATCAAGGTGTAATTACCTATGCACGTTATCAAGACCCTCGAATTTCTCGAAGCGACAAAAATAGCCACCAGATCATGGCATCTCAACAGAATGCAAGAAGAAGAAGAGGAAGAAGGAGGAGAAGAAGGGGGTGGACTGGAAGGTTTCGATTGAGTTGATCAATTTTGGTCAATTTAGTCATTTTGGGCAACCACCCCAAGGTCATATTTCATTACATTTCATTTGTTATTTTCCTTATTTGTATACGAGAGTATTCGTAAGGCGGGCTCGGTCCCCTAGTATTAGTTTTCACTTCCCCCATTCAAACATCAGAAGATTGAGGCTCTCAATCTCCCCAACCTGTATTAGCTACGGCCGAATTAGGCTAGCTTTCCCTCATTTCTTATTAGTTAGAAGCTCGCAAAGCTCCTAGCCGTCTTAGATAGTCTTAGACTCAGTGTAGACGTTAATTCAATCAATCAATCAATCAACCTATGCACGTGAAAGCCAAACAGCTGATGCACCCGAGATGTAGATTCGTTTGTACACAGAGTACCTGTTCGGTTCGGAATAACGTATCATCCGTTAGCTCCAGAGAACGCTTATTGGATTGTGGCTCTCTTGGTTCTGTCTCCACACTTCATACTCCAACTTCCCCTCGAGAACATCATAGTAGATTTGGTATTGCGTTGCATCATAAAATCGCGATATTTTTTCTGATATAAGTTCATCAGCTCGAGGTATTGAAGAGAGTCGCGTCTTTGAATATATCAAAATCAGGGCAGAATTATCGGTCGCAATAGATGGACAAGGTCAAACGAATTATCGATAGCGCGCAGAGGACGGTAACTTTTGCGACGACTTGAATAGTTTAGCGGAAGCATATTTTGTACGGAAACCAAATTTAACAATGGCTCCTGCGGCATCGGTCGCTCAGGCGACAAGCAAAGCCAAACGGCCTATGTCCATTCAAACAAATGGCATCAATTCATCAACTTCCTCACCATCACCATCAATGTCCGCCGGTAAACTAGGATCAGGTCCAAAGACTTCCCAAAATTCCATTACAGCCAATGGTGGTGGAAACGGTTCGGGGTCTCGTTCTGCGAAAGGAAATCGTTCGGGGCATACAGTTGGTCGAGGAATGAAAAATAATGGTGCTGGTATGAGATCTGGCAGTGTTGCTGGAGAATTTGTCATACCACAAGTTGCGCAATCACAACCATATGGTATTATCTTGTTTTTTACCGTAATTTTACATATGCTGAAATATTACAGTCAAAACCGAGCGCTACATACTCAATAAATACCGCAAAAGCCCTCCCTCCATCATTATCCATCTGTACGCGACACACTTTCGATTTGATCAACAACCAGGCAGTTTCTCCTATGTGTCTCCGATGCGGATTCTCCTTGAGCATATCAGACAGAAAACTATACCTCATGAATTGGTAGATTATTTCATACTAAACGAAGTACCATTTTACGAAGGTTGCATGATTGTCCAGATCCTTGATCACAAATCTATTGCTCCACAACCAACCTCAACTCAGCCCAAGGACGGAAGCAAGGAAGGCGTTTCTATTCACACTCTCAGTAGTTACATTACCCCATCTCCATATGCGTCGTACCCTAGACGTGATCCAGATAAAAGTAAGAATTCGAGAGAGCAAACCAGCGATGGTCCGACGAAGTTGAAGACTTCTGCTCAGCAGGATAAGGAGAACATGCCTGCCCCAGGTGCCTCGAACGATTCCCAAGGAAACAAAACAGTTCCGCCACCAGCAAAATGCAAAGTGACAATGTGTGTACTCTTCCCGACACCGATTAGTACCTATATCGAAATAGCTCGTAATTCTACCGCGCCTCGCACACCAGATATAGATGGGCGTCAAGAACGCTCTGATGGAAGCACATCAGCTACATTAGCACAACCGCCAACGCCACTCGGAGCTGTTCCACCAACTCCCGGTATAAACATGCCACCGCCTGCAAAGAGAATAAAACAAGCCAAGCTCGAGTTCAACTGCGGTAATGTATATGCAGCAGAAGCTCAGATTATCCTAGCCACTACAGCTCCTTTGATGCTTGAACCTGCAAATAGTGCTACAGAATGTTCACGACTATTAGAATCATTAGCTCATCCTATGCACTTAGAGAAGCCTCCCCAGCCCAAGTCTCGTAAAAGAACAGTCGCGGAAATGGCTGCTGATGAAGCTCTTGCCGCAGATGAGCAACGTTATATGCTCGTCTTAGACGAACAGCGCTCTGCGACCGTGGCCCGTGGAGCAGGAGGGGCCAATGTTGCGGACGGTGCTGGCCAAGCCGGTGGTGGTTTTGAAGCACGTTTTGAGAAGTTTAATGCTCTCGCAAATATCAGAAAAGAGCTCGCCGAAAAGCAAGCACAGAAAAAACTACAAGAGCAGGAAGCCGAGCGAAAGTCTAAGGCCGAGCTAGAGGTCCAAAGAAAGCAGGAGCTGGCAGAGGCTCGACAAAAGGAAGCAGAAAGACGTCAACTTATAGCAGCGAGACAACAGCAGCAGCAAGAAGCTCAGAGACGCGCGTTAGCCGCACAGCAGCAACAACAACAACAGCAGCAGCAGCAGCAGCAGCATTCACAAGCCTTACAGGGTATACCTCCTCAAGCGCAAGGTCCCCATGCACATCCCTCTCAAGCAAACGGGATTGTCTCAAATGGTATGCAGGCACAACGCTTTCACCCTCATCAAGGTGCCCAAGCCCAGATGTCTTCACCAATCGTCCGAAATGGAACTCCGCACAGCCAGGCGTCGCCAACAGTCAACAATGGTATTGGCAACAACGCAATGCAACACTCTACTTCGAGCATGGGTGGCAGTCCTCCTCGTCCAGGTTCTGTGGTTCATCAGAATCATCCTCAAATGGGCGCACCCGCAGCTCATGGCATGGTACCTCAAAGAAGCCAGCAAAGCCATGCAGGAACACCTCGAATGCATAATGCCACCCCTAACATGCAGTCTACTCCACTAAACCGTGGACTGACGCCAAGGATGAGCCAGGGGAGCCCGCTTCAAGGTGCTATGGCGCAAGCACCTGCAATGGGTCAAATGCATGTTCAAGCTTTGGGTAATCTCTCAGCCGTACAACAACAACAATATTATATGCAATTACGAGCTCAACAACAAGCACAGCAGCAACAGCAGGCTCAAAGCATGGGACTACTCCCTAACGGACAACAAATGACTCCTCAGCAAATAATGCAGCATCAACAGATGCGGCACATGCAGATGCAAGTCAATGCTAATAATCCTAGCCACCAGTTATCTCAAAATTACCAAAACCAACTGGCTGCCATGCGACAAGCTGGCATGCCTCCTAACATGAACCCAAATCAACAATTCATGGGAAATAATATGAACATGCAGAACATGCAGAATTTGGCAATGCAGCAGCAAATGCAACAACAACAGCAACAACAATTGCAAATGCAACAACAGCAGCAACCATTGGCACAGCATCAAAACGCTTTGATACAACAATACGTGAACAACAATCAACCCCAGACCCATCAACATATGGCCCAGTTATACAAGCAGCTCCACGCCAGAGAGATGGCGTCAGGTGCACACCCTCAAGGGCTACCGGAACAATTGAAGAAAAGATTACAAGCGCAAGCTCAGGCTATGGTATTCCAGAACATCAAATCAAAGCTGCAAGCAAGTGTGCAACAAGGTTTCCAGCCGGGTATGCAGATGCAAAATGGAATGGGTATGGCCAGACAACCAGGCATGTAGAAGTTGTATTACACGTGTGTATAAAATGAGCGCATTCGCATTTCGCTCAAATAAGGAGTTCAGCTTGGGCGGAAATGGGCAATGTCTTGAATTGGTAAGGCGCATATTTGGGCATGTTTATCTAGGGGTACATAATTGTATATATTACTTTGGCTCGGGGAGCAGAAAGAATAAGGCGTCACCGGGAGGTTTGGCTATGGTTGGCGAAGGATTGGCGCAGCTGTATACCAGGAACTTCGAGGGGAAACATTCTATTTCTGGTTTATACGGACTATTGTCCAGGTACTATTAGGACAATATGATAGTATGAAGACCCACTATCTAAAAATTCAACGCCTTTACCATGAAACCATAGTTTTTCTTTTTTGCATCAACACCCTACTGTTATACATCAAGGTAATTCACATGACTGATTCATGCGGTAAGCATGCTATATATCATGCTCATTTCACAGATTCGTTTTTCGCGCCTCCCTATGTTCTTTTTCCATACTCCTCCACTCATCGTCACTCCCTGTCCATTTCGGCTCTTCCACACAAAATGCTTCGCCCCATTCTAACCTCTGCTCCCTTCCCTTCCACACATCCTCACTACTCTTTCCTAATTCCTTATTCTTATCCTCTGGATCCCCATACTTTCTCCTCTCCTTCTCAATATATCGTGCCTTAATCAGTTCGGCTTTCTCATTATCTGCATATGTTCTCGTTTTCATACAAAACCAAAAGTCCGACCATGTCTCGCTACAATCTCGCGCAGTACCATATCGATATAGATTATTAAATTGTCCGCCTAAGGATTGGCAATAGAATGCAGCGTCAAAAGCCGTGCGACAGGACATGGTTGTGGGGAGAAGTTGGGTAGAGAGGGATTCTGAGGTGTCATTTTGAGGAGTTTGCGTAGAGGACTGGGAATGTGAAGGTTCTGGAGGAGAATCTCGAGGCACACGGTTATATTTTGTGCTGGAAGGGTGGGTGTCGGCTTCGATTTCGCGGATAAAAGAATTTAGTTCTTGTTCCGCGATTTCATCGCGGGAGAGAGCTTTCGTTTGAGGTGTAGATGTAGGTGTAGAAGATAGAGGAGATGAATCTGAGGTTCCTGAAGTTGAAGAGGGAGCTTTCTCCGCAGATGATGAAAACCACCCCATTGTATAAGTTGTTCTGGATAATTGCCCTTTGTCGAATTTCAAGATGCGAAAGTGATGAGGCTGAAGCTTGTTGACAAAATTTTAGATTTGGGGAAGCTTTTGCCGACCACCTAAGCCACACGTGACAAGGCTACTCTTTCAGCCTCATTTATGGTATGACGACATTGATAACAGCCTTTTCTTTGGTTTTGTTTTAGCATTCTTCAATCAAGGCCAAAGAACTCCGATTGCCTTTTCTCACCTTGGCTTGAATAAATGGCACGATAAATTATGAAGATATACATTCAAAGGTAGGCGCAAATATGAACAGGCGCACCTTGTTCAACCCTACGAGCGTGCCGGCATTGCGCAGTCCCCGCACTCCTCGGCTTCAGACGCGTGCTTTTGGCAATGCGGGGGATCTTAGTAGAGTTGGTCTGAAAGGACTAAAGTATGATGGGTTGAAGGGCGCATGGAGAGGTGTGAGGAGAGAGAGTACGCAAATTGGTGAGAATGAAAGTGGGCATATTACTGCTGGAACTAATGAGGGAATTCTATTCCTGGATAGTGAGTTCTCATTCTTCTAATCGTCATCATAGATTTATATCAACTTGCTGATGTTTCTCCCAAAGATATTTTCCCGTTAAAGCTCGGGTGGCTACTTCGAATACCATGGTACGGAAAAATGGATTCGGGCCTTCCAGATATTCTTTATCGATTCAACAACAAAGTATTTTCCAAGTACGATCCTCTGAGCCTGGTCAAGCATGCTATACCCTCCAGCGTCCCCTTGAAAGTTACCGAGATTTTACCTCGTCTTAAAGAAGGAGGCGCATTTGTCAAATTCTCGCATGACCACACTATAACGGCCAGGGAAATCGAAGGGCTAATCTCAGGATATCTCAAGGAGAAACCTGTCAAACCTTGGTTCAACCCATTTCGACAGATGCGAGCAAAGTTGGTACTTGGAAAACCCTGGCTGGAAGACCTGTATAGATTCCCAAGTACGCGAATCCGTGTCGAGTTCGTTCCTTGTACTCCTGGCGGCGAGATAGCCGAACTTTCACAGGAGACGTTGTATAGCTTGTTCCGAAAGTATGGAAAGATTGCAGAGATTTCTTCTCAACATTCAGACTCCAAGGTCCTACCAAAGTTTGCTATACTGGATTTTGCAAATATCAGACATTCGATAATGGCCAGGAATTGTTTGCATGGTTTCAAGGCTACAGAAGAATTAGGTGGTGGGAAGGCTGGCACCACACTTCGACTATCGTTTGAGCCCAAAATGCAGGCTCATCATGTCAGGGAATGGCTTACCACTCATCCACGTGTTGTGATTCCAGCTGTGGCTGCAATCCTTGCTACTGTAACGGTTGCAGTGTTTGATCCTATCCGAACTTTCTTCATTAAGGCACACATTGATCACGCTTTCAGTCTTAAGGACAATAAGATCTACGCATGGTTTGCGAGTCAAGCAAAGGATGTTTTCTCATTCCGCGTACACAAAGCGGAAGAGGCAAGCCTTAGCGCAATTTGGGATGACAGGAAGCAAGCTATCGAAGATCTCCAAACTTGGCTTATGGAGACCGCTGATACCTTTATCGTTGTCCAGGGGCCACGAGGATCGGGAAAGAAAGAGCTCATCTTTGATCAAGCACTCAAAGGTCGACCAAATACTTTGCTCATAGATTGCAAACCCATCCAGGAAGCAAGAGGTGATTCTGCCACAATTGCGGCGGCTGCTGCTGCTGTTGGATATCGTCCAGTCTTCTCTTGGATGAATAGTATCAGCAGCTTGATTGATTTGGCCGCACAAGGTACAATCGGCGTGAAATCTGGATTCTCTGAAACCTTGGACACACAACTTGCAAAGATTTGGCAAAACACTGCGACTGCCTTAAAGCAGGTGGCTCTACAAAACCGGAAGAAAGATGACAAAGACGCTTCTTTGGCAGATGATGACTGGCTTGAGGCACATCCGGAGTATAGACCTGTAGTTGTGATCGATAATTTCTTGCACAAGAATGAGGATAGTAGCATCGTTTACGACAAGATATCAGAGTGGGCAGCTGGACTGACTACTTCTAACATTGCTCATGTCATATTCCTAACCAACGATATCTCCTATTCAAAATCCTTGAGTAAAGCGCTTCCGGATCGAGTGTTCAGACAGATAGCGCTCGGTGATATTAGCCCTGAAGTGGCCAAGAAATTTGTCATTAGTCATCTAGAAAACGACCCAGAAAACCCTACAGACAGAAAGGAGAAGCTCTCAGAATCTCAACGACGAGATGATCTTGCCGAATTGGATGAGTGTATCGAGGTTCTAGGAGGCCGATTGACTGATCTAGAATTCTTGGCACGTCGCTTGAAAACTGGGCAAACGCCCAAGCGTGCCGTGGCAGAGATTGTGGAGCAAAGTGCTTCGGAAATCATGAAGATGTATTTGCTATCTGCTGAGAAGGGCGATCGAAAATGGTCGGTCGAGCAAGCATGGTACTTGGTTAACTCACTCGCCGAGAACGATACTCTTCGGTATAATCAGGTCCTGCTTTCTGATACATTCAAATCATCCCTTACACCATCAGCAGCGAACGGAGAAAGTGTACTCGAAGCTCTCTCCGCAACCGAGTTGATCACCATCAAGAGTTACAAAGGACGTCCACAAAGCATCAAAGCTGGAAAGCCAGTCTACCAAGCTGCCTTTAGAATGTTAAGCGAGGATCGTGTGCTACGAAGCAGACTTGACTTGGCAGTCCTTACGGAACTGACCAAGATTGAGACGAAGAATATTGATAAGTATGAGAATGAGTTAGTAACGCTCGGCGCATTGCCCAAGCAACCTTATGAGGTTGGTCCTCGTATCCATTTCCTCTTGGACAAATTAGCGGCAAGTCAAAGAAAAATTCAGGCTTGGGAGAAGGAAATGGGATCCTTGAAAAAGGTATTGATGATCGAATATTGAGGGAAAATAAACTCACATTCTAGCATATACCCTGCTCATTTAATGTATAAGCATGTAGCAATGTAGCCCGAGATCTCAATAGTGTGACTGGGCTAAGATGTACATTATGTAGCCAGCTTTTTGTGACTTGCCTATTTTGGTTGTTATACCACAGTTGTGTGTCTGCTAATGTTTCTGTGAAAAGAACCTACCCATCGCTTAAATCCATGAACACTGTTTCGTTGTCATTTATTCACCGTCCTTGACTTTAATTCACCGATGAACGATCACCTCACATCATAATGCTAATGGGATGATGGTTGGATGGGATGAGAGTTTTGGAGGACCTTGTTGGGGAGTTTCC
Organism: Sclerotinia minor; assembly: GCA_025389075.1. Classification (NCBI taxonomy): domain Eukaryota; kingdom Fungi; phylum Ascomycota; class Leotiomycetes; order Helotiales; family Sclerotiniaceae; genus Sclerotinia; species Sclerotinia minor. The sequence continues at coordinate 1,501,763 of QRFH01000004.1, forward strand.
CCTCAGATATTCTCCACTGAAGAAGTACTTCACAATTTGTGGAATGTGTTCCGCTTTATGAATAAGGGTATTCTCTTCAGAATTTTCACAATCATATCGCAACGTGAATTGAGGGTTGAGAGCGAGGTGAAAATCGATCAACATGTGTAGGTACGGAGTACATCATTGGCTCTGACGCTGCCTTCATATGGAGCTCTGAAAATTCCACCTGATATTCACCAGGAAAATCATACCACTTATGTAGCTATGAGGTGGAGGTAGACGAGCGAAACGCCAATAGCATGTTTTTGACATGGTAGCTTGATAGCTATCTACCGTCTTGCTCTTTATTTAAAGTCTCTCTCTTTCTTCATTTATTACAGCTCAAAACAACATCCCTCTACGATTCAATCACAGTAAAATTTGTTTAACCTCACAAAAAACATAATAACCATGACTTCTCAAGTCAAGCTCTTTCTTGTATCGTGCCACCTTCTGCTTAACACTTTGGTCGCTGTCGGGGCTATGAGTTCACCGTTGGCCCTAAAGCCGATATTCCCATTGTGAAGGTAATCTAACCCGAAGCCATACATTGTCTGACATAGCTGATAAAAATCTATTTGAAGCCACATTGTCAGTTCCACCATTCTCCAAAGACGGCCGACATATTTTCGTAGCAGGTCTCACCAACCAAGCTAAGAACTATGCCTATGAGAACCTTCTCAGCGATCATAATCCCGGAAAATGGGAAGTGGATTTGATTCAGTATGTATTTCAATCTTGCACGTTACAAGAGCAAACTAATGAATGGTATAAAAGTGATCATGGTGGAATTGCCACGGAAAATAATATTCTGCCAGGCGATAAGATTCATACTCTTCTCGAGTATAACCAAGCAGATCAGATCACCACTAATAATGTCACTATTATTCCTGGTCCCGACAGTATCAAGTCTGGATTGAAAACAAGATTTACGAGCCAAACAGCAAATATCCGTGAGTGGATGCAAGTAGGTATTATATGCTAGCATTATTGACTTAGATACAGAACAAGAGGCTCCTACTGCGGGCAAGCTAAACGTGGTAAGTTTTGATCTGGACATCTCTCTTTTTAAACATAACAATCGACTAAATTGATTCTACAGGCTAGACTTTACGTTGCGTTTAGTCAAGGTGGTGTTTGGGACTTTGGACCAATTCTCTGGGAAGATGTAACTATTACATCCCAGACAACAGATCCATGGTGGTGTAACGATGCGTAAGTTTCTTCGGTCTGATAAAAGAAAATCTCATACTGACATATAGAACTTGCAGATGGAAAGCTTCAGATGATCTTCAGGTCACTGGTAGAGTCACCATGTTCTGGGGTGATGGTGATAAGGCGAATTGCAAGTATGAGCATATGACCTGGGAACCTTCGAAGAAGTAGCCTGATCAAAGATGGGGTATGGTACACGAGATAGTCATGGTGATCGGGATCCACGGGATAGATGTTTCTTCATTTCGTGCGTCGTTCTGATCAGTAGCTCCTGCAGTGTACGTCATTGCTTTGACTTCGATATCCTGAGAGATTTCTCAAGGTCTGTGAAGTAATCATAATACAATTCCTTCATTAATAATTTTTTATCCTTACTATTTTTGTGATTTCATGATCTTGCCTATTAAAATCATCTTTTATTTCACTATTTCTCATTCATTCAAGAATGCCTATATTTTCCGTTTTTGATATTTTCACCAAAAGACCTACACCTGACAACGTCACCCTAAACTTCGCTACAGTAGCATTGAATATTAACGAGCTATTTGACGCAACCACCGTCATCATCGAAAAGTTCACTGCTTTCAAGAACCCAAAAGTACATTTCGAAATAGCAATCACCATTCATTTCATGATTTTAGACATAGAAAAAAACAAAACACCAAGTCGGATGACTTTTAATTAACATTTAATTTGAGGCTAATTAAACAATGGTACTTGACAAGTCATATCATGGCATCCACTCCCTATGAAGAATTTGCGGGCAATTTATTCAAAAGCCGGAAGTAATTTGACCATTTACCCCATTCCGACCATAGAAAGCTTGTAAACGGAGGAGCCGCTGCTAGAACAATCCAGTCAACTGGTCCAACTCAAATATCAATATCAATATCAACATCATCCTCACATACCCACACTGAGTATATAAATACCTACTCAAAATTACCATCCATCCATCACAGCTCTTCTCAAATTTCCAAAGCAGTAACCTTATTAAACATAGAAACTTACTCTTATTAATTGTAATTAAATAATTGTAAAACCACGAGCTCGAGTACAATCAATAATGGACTACTTAAATACACAGAGATAATTAATATGATTGGAAATTCATTCAGCTTCTCTAACAGCAAAAGGTTACAGCATTCGGGTATGAAAGTTTTGAGATATGGTAGAAATGCAAAGGGTAAAATATTAAGTAAAGAAAAATAATAGGGATAATTATTGCGGATTCAGATTAGTATTAAGTAATTAAGTATCAAAAAGAGTTGCCGAGAAAAAAATAAAATAATTTATAACGTTATTAAATTAGATTTATTAAATATGATGTTATGGGGTTGAACCCTATTATATCTCAACACTGAAACTATATCGACTGATTATTATTACGAAATTTCGTAGCCCCTTTTGTGCTCGGTTAAATCTGAATTCTTCAAAAGTCGAGAGAATCAAAAGAAACTGTATTTGAAGTCGCATACACTTTAAATTCTTCTTAGTCGAGGCAAATTTCCGGGTTTGGTCATAATTAGCTTTACATATTTCTCGTATTTCCACTTCTAATATCTTTACTGTAAGTCTCTCTCTATGGGCTGAACTTGTGAATACTAGGGTACAAAGACATAGCATGAAAAACAAGATGGATGTACAAATTTTCTATACAACAAAACCACAAAGAAACCTACTCAGACCCCTCATTCAGACTCAAGTCTGAAATATCCACCTAACATCCTCATCATTTTCAATAACCTCACTCCCCACCTCGCCATTCTCCTCCCTCCTCTTCTTCCCCCTATTTTCCCTCTCCAAACAAAACCACAAGGTACCCACGACCAGCAAATTCGCCACCAAATAACCCAACGCAAACCCATGACCCAAAAACCACCTCGGACTCGTCGCCGGCCTATACAACTGCGTTCCTAACACTGCTCCCAAATTACCAATCGTGATGGTCATCGCGGTAGCCGTGGCGCGTTTCGTCTGTCCGCTTACATTTGCAGCTGGCCAGGAGAGAATGATAGCTGTACTGGGGTATATTCCACCTGCTGCGAAAAAGGTGCCGAGGTAGGAGATACCGGGTTTGGTGTTGGGAGTGGCGAGGAGGATTATGTAGCCGATGATTGCGAAACAGGAGGAGAATAGGATGAAAGGGGCGCGTTTATGGGTTTTTTCGGAGAGGATTGCGATGATTAATGTAAGGATTGTGGCGAATGCATAAGGTGGGACTGTGAGGAGTTGTGCGGTCGCGGCCTTGTAGCCGAGGGCTGAAATAATGGTTGGGAAGAAGAGAGAGAGGGTGTAGAGGGGTAGAGACATGGTGTGGAAGCCAAGGCTATAGAGCCAGCATTTGTAATCTCCAAATGCGGCGCGGACGTTAGTCCAGGAAAAGGGCTCTGCGTTCGTTGCATCTGTGGATGATTTGAGACGCGCATGGATGAATGAACGTTCGGGTTCGGTAAGAAATGGGGCCGTTGAAGGGTAATTGTGGATGAATAAGTACGCAACGAGAGACACGACGACAGTCAGAAGTCCTTCCTGTGTATTGTTAGCACAGTTTTTTAAAGATAAGGTGATGGAACATCTTACAATAATAAAAATCCATCTCCATCCCTTCAATCCTCCAACTCCGTCCATGAATCCAATGCCATAAGCCAAGATTCCTCCAAAAGCTCCCGCCAACGAAGCAGCAGAAAAGAATAAGGCAATTCGATAATGTGTTTCCGTCCTCTTATACCACATTGATAAGTAAAACACCACACCAGGAAACAATCCACTTTCGGTAACACCCAAGAAAAATCTAGCAGCCAGGAATCCCGCATAGCTTTTAGAAATCCCCGTCAAAGTCGCGACAATTCCCCAGAGAAGCATAAGAGTTGGAAGCCATATTTTGGGTGTTGTGCATTTAAGTATGATATTGCAAGGTACTTCGAAGAGGACGTATCCGATGAAATAGATGGTCAATGTTAACAAGTACTGATTTCCTGTGATGTGTAAACTTTTCGTTAATCCATCCAATTTAGCATTTCCAACTGTTTGTTTCGATTATGGTTAGCATAATCTGAAGTTCCATTTTCAATTCCACATTCGTCTCTATTTCTGATCCGTCCAAAAACTCGAAACTATTCAAATAAAGAATTAGGGAAAAACATACTATTACTCCTATCCAAAAAGCTCAACAAATAAAGCAATGTCAGAGCAGGTAATAACTTCCAATCCAGCTTCCTGATCAACGCCTTCTCATTCAAGCCCGTTGGATTCGCAAACGACTCATCAGAAACCTCACTGTCGTTCCCATTTCCCTTTTCATTGGCATTTCTTTTTCCAGCTGCATTCGCATAGTCTCTGTTTGTCCCGACAGTGATCTTTTCATCATCGAAAGGCTGTGATGACGCCATGTGCGACATTATCGAAGGCGCAACTGATCGATTGTATTTCCTGTGTGCACGGCGAACACCACAGCTCAAAAGCTGGAATCACAAATGGGAAACCTCAAAAAGATACAAAAGGCAGGTATGACAATACACTATGCCATCCACGCCGTCATATGAAATATATGAAATAATCTCTGAATTGTACGAAAATGGATCAAATCATATCATAAACCTTAGGATAGTTCTCATCGGTTGAACAAAACCACAAACCGAGATTCGCCAGCATAACGGAAACTCCATGTATATATATCTACATTCCAGCACGGGTACAGTGATGCACTCCGCAGCACGCAATTACTTGTGCTAGCGGGCTCCTCATGGATGGTTCAAGCATACATAGGTACACCTGGTGGTATATGTTATATCCTGATCCTTAGCCCCTTGTCTATTCTGTGAAATTTTCAACCTTATCTTTGCCTCCTCTTCAAGACCAATGAGATAAAGCCATTTGCTCACCTCAATATGTATCGGGAAGTTGGATTCCATAAGTCAAATGATGATTTTGGTGACATGGGAGAGGATTGGTACTTTAGCGCAATGATGAAGATCTGGCTTGGATGTCGTGATTATTTCGCTTCGGTGCCGCCTCTTTTAAATAGTTGCGCGTGGTGATCATGGTGGGGCCTTGGATTTGGTCATGTGCTTTGATCAAACTTGGAATTGAAGATATCAACCATCCACATCAGATGGAGAAATCTATTCAATTATTTATCGTTTATTTCATGGTATGAAGATATGAATATATCAGGTAATGGGTGATGAGAAGAAGATTCAAAACATATTAAAATATATTAGTCAATTATAATGCTATAAATAACTAGCTAGTTCGAATATTTACCGCATGTTTTGTCTTTCAGTGTCAGAAGGAAATTATAATTCCAGAAAACACACTGCTTGCACCCACTGGTCGCACTTCCCCAGGTCTCTCTTTTTTCATCAGACAGGGTATCGTAGACATAACACGAAAACACAAGCTTTTCCATGCAACTCCATCCCATGCAAAGTCGTTGTCCGTTGATATTTAACGTCCAGAGAAAAGAAGACAAAGAAAATAGAATGATCCCATTAAAGTGAGATATTGCCGTCCCCGGCGTTCGCACCAATAAGGATGTTATTTTAAGATTGATACCAAGCCTGACCAGGTCACTGGCAAGAGAAAGTCTAGGGGAATGATTGAGAGATTTACAAGTTCATTGTCTAGGCCGCTGTAGGTAAGCTGATTTAGATCGTCGTGCCTTCGAGGCTGAGTACCTTAGATGAATCGCCCAAGAATTTGGCACGATGTGCAACAATTTCCGCGGCAAGAGTGTCAAAGTCGCTGATCTTTCTTGCTCGCAGACCTGAAAGCACTGCTTTCAAACCTTCAATAAACTTATTTCGCTGCTCTCCTTCAAACTCGTCTGGGGAGCCCAATTTCTGAAGGAGGACATCATCTGTCAAAAGAAACGTTAGCAAAGGGGACGAAAGGGATACTCAAGGGTGAGCTCAGATTATGCTGGCTGGAACTACCGACGCACCAGGCAGTCCCATTTCTCTAAAATGCTGAAATTCGCAGGTATCATCATTGCATGTCCCTCCCATTAATTCGTATCGACACAATTCCTTTTTGGCGTCAATCTTGTTAGTATAGGTCAGAGACCTCAGCCCGCCCGGAATCTGTTGCTTATATTCTGGATGAAACCGAAATGCATGAAACTTTTTTAAAGGGCTTTGATATGGCGAGAAGAAGCTTGGGCTACGAGAGTTGCTGGAAGCTGGTTCCTGTGATATTGTCAGTCTGGGGGCCGTCACCAGGAACGGAGAAGACTTTTACTTCTGTTAGCTGAGGCACGGTATAATTTTCTGCTGGCAGGCGTTGTTCTAAATCGTTAGAGATAACTTCAGCATCAGTTGAGTTACCATTTGACATCTCCGCTAATTCAATACCTTCGGCTTCGTCGATGACTGAATCTGGCGGAGCGGGACTAAATGGGGAGGATTCCACCGACAAAGTCTCATCAGCAGGCGGCGTGGCTTCTGGTGGCTCATAATTATCCGATTCGATGTCAGCCAACTCTAAGATCTCTGTCATTTCAGGAGGCTCAGCAATTGAGGAAGCTCCAAACAGCTGAGAACGTCCTAAGACCGGCGAATAATCGGAACTTGCTTTCTGTTCATCGAGTGTAACCTTTGCTTCGACGACTTGTACCGAATTAGCATTGCCGTCCTCCAGTTCCGTATCACTGAGGCCAACAAAGTCTGCATCCGCGCGCACAGCTTCTTGAAGTGCTGCCTCAAGGTCTTGATTGGTTTTAGATGCTTCTTTGATCTCGGAAGGACGCTCTTCGATAATCTCATGTGCTTTATCTTTGTCGTTATCAACTTGGGCGGGAGGCACGGGAATAGAAGACGCAGCATCAACATCGGCACTGTTTACTTCTTTAGATTGTTGTTGTACTGCGTCAGGGGGGTCATCGACTTGGTCATCGAGTTCCATCGGAACTGAGGCTGATTCTGGCTCAGACTCGATGAGAGTTTGCGGTTCTGGCTCGCAGTCTGGTTGAGCAGAAGCTGAATGTGGTGGAAGAGCTAAGGAAATGTGAGCTCCTGCGTTTGGAAGCCAGAAACCATAAGAGTACACTTACCTGAATTCTCCTTTCTCTCTTCACGAGTAAGGCTCTCCAACCTTTCCTTTTGCTCCTGCAACTGCTGATCTGTCTCTTGACCTAACCTTTCCATTTCTTCCACCAACTTTTGTTTGTCCTGGAGATTCTTCTGCATTGCAGCTTCGATTCGCGCAGTTTCAGCACGAAGTGCCTCGAGTTTCAATTGGTTCTGTAAAGTTTCGGCATCAACACGGGGAATAGCGCTTGCAATTCTTTCACGTCGAAGTCGTTTGGTTTCAGCCTCTGCTTTTCGCACATCGGCCGCTTTTTGAAGCTCGGCTACTTGAACTGCAGCTAGCTGTTGGTCAGACTTTGTCTTATCCTTATGAATGTCGGTTGCTTTCTGCATTACGATTGGTGAATGGGCTTTATTGACCACAATACTAGTGTTACTACTACTGGCCGTGATGTTGTTAACTGGAGTTTGTGCGCCACTGCTACTTCTCTTGTTTGCCTTTCTCATTTCGGCTTCAGCAATCTTTCTCTTCAACTGCTCGATTTCACTTTCCTTCCGTCGGAGATCCTCAGGATGTGGCTTGATAGAGGATTGCAATGTGGGCAACGTGCTGGCTGATGATATAGGAGGTGGTGTAAATGGTTTTGGTGGAAGGAAGGAGGACGCGGTAGGGAGTGCCTTTTGTTCAGATAGCTTTCGAGCGGGCTGAACAGGTGAATCAGCATCTGCCTGAGATTCCAACTCCATTTCCACATCTTCATCGGACTCATCCTCATCTTCGCTGACACAAAGAACGAAGGGTTTCTGCTCGCTACGGCTTTGGCCAAATGGTCGCTTAAATGGCGTGGCCGATGTAGAGGGTACATCAAAGTCAGCAGCCACGGGGCGTTTGCGCTGCCCATTAGAAGAGGGGATTGGCATGATGGGCTGTTGTAAGGATGGTGGGGTGGGTGCTGAAGAAGCCAAGAATAGACCTGGAATCCTTTGAGAGGCCTGAAGAATTGTTGAAGGTGGTGCGCTGGAGTTGGGAAATTGTGTCGCGACTGTCAACGCTGGAACTTGAATTGAGCTACTAGTGTCCGTAGTACCAACCTTATTATCTTCAATAACCTTTTCCGTAGACGAAGTAGGCGTTGAAACTGAAGTAGGCAATCCGGGAATTACTGCTGGCTTGGCTTGGGAAGGTATATTGGGGAGGTTGGTAGTGGGAGTTACGACAGACTTTGCTGCGTTCTTCTGAGCTCGCTCAGCTCTGGATTTTCTGAGTGCGTCCATCTTGGCTTGCATTGTTTTTTCTTTCTCAACAGCAGCTGCACTCTTCGGCGGTTGAGCCGTTGCGGGAGGAGCAGACACTGCTCCATTCGTTAAAGCTTGCTTAACCTTGTCTGCATTGGAGTTTTGTGCAGACTGCCCATTCGACTGACCAATCGGGACAGGAACGGCTACTGTAGGCGCAGAGGAAATACTAGCGGAGGGGCTTTGTGCAGAAGCTGCACTAACCGTCTTCGATGCAGTTTTGGACAACCTAAGCTCATCAAACAATTCCCCCACGAGCTTCTCATCAACGCCTTCTTCGAGATAAGCTGGAAAACGGACATCATACGACCAAAGGTTCAGGATCGCGCCTTCAGCTTTCTTACGAGCCTCGGCGACGGTCTTAAAAGTAACGGTATCGTTATGGACATTGGCTTGGGAAGGGTGGGAGTTTTGAACAGTACCTGATGCCGCGCCCTTGAAAGAAGATGGAAGACTTTCATGGCCAGGTTTAGATGCTGCATTACTGCCGTCTTCTACCGGTGAATGGGTCTTCTCTTTTTTCTGCGCGCTTCCTTTCTTGTTGGCTGATACTTCCTTGCCTGCGCCTGTGCCTTTATTCTGAGTATTCTTGGCTTTTTCAATCGTTGGCACACTTTGCGCTACGAAGGGGGAGTATGAGTCTGAAAGTGGACGTTGAGTATAGTAGTCGGCTGCTTGGATGAATGTTAGTAAATGACTACAAAAGAGATTCAAAGGGCTTACCATTACGAAGGGTTGGCGGCTGTTTAGGAGTAGGATCTCGGCTCGTTGGGTAGACAGCGCGGTGAGCAGTATCGTGATAGCCATTTCCATCATTTCCACGATAAAGGCTTGTACCTGGTGCTCCAGCTGAATTATTTAGGGGTGCTGGATGTATACGGGCAGAAGTATCATCATATTCTCCTTCGCTCATTTCGCGATTTTCAGTATTACCATATACGGTTGTTTGAGAATGATAAGCTGGCTGCGAGCCAGCCACTGGTGCATAGTACTGCGAATTTTGAGCATAGTTTTGATGATTGCACCCAGCATAAGAGTGCATGCCCTGCGGCACCGCATTGTATTGAGGCATGGATGAATTTTCTTGATTCCAGCCCTGAAATATCGGGACCTGAGGTATATTATTCTGCATAGCGGGCGCGCTGTAGCTTGGAAGTTGTTGATTATATCCATATCCCATTGTATTATCATACCCTTGCGTCATTGCATGCTGACCCGCGCGACCGACATCCTGCTGATAATACGGGGTCTGCGTGGGATAGGTAGGGTACGATGGGTTGTTCGCTTGGTCACGACTTCCATAGGCCGCGCCATAATAAGGATAGTCCGACATTGTCGGCAAGTAAGAAGCAGTAGCTTTACTGACGGGATTGAAAACTTCAACTGTATTTAGTTTTGATACTGCAAAAATTACCTCGGAGACACGTTCAATTTAACGGTCGAGTATCATTGCGCAACTCAAGCAAATCAAGGGAAAAAGTAACTACAGAAGCAGAATTCGCAGACGAAAAGGGTGTCGCAATGAGCCAGAAGAATTGATTGTCAAAATCTAACAGTAGAAAAAATGATACTATCAACTCTTTGACTTGTTGCTCTCGTGGTGAGTCGAGGGTGAAGAAGATCCAGGATCCTGTTTGAACTTATGGTGGTGGTAAGTGGTGATGGTGAAAAGAAACTTTGTACAAGTCGCACCAAACCTTGACGTGAGCAAACACCAGTAGAATAATAAGAGTATTCAAAGCCTCTTAGCTCCGGAGATTGCCGGACTAACCTAACGCATTAACGCACTAACCTACTTCGTACCTTTTTGCTACCCCACAGATTTGTGTATGTAATCAACATCGCAGTCACGTGACTACTCGCTGCTCTAACTGAGTTCTAGTGCTTACACCAGTGTTCTTATCGATATCATATCAATAGTATAGCGGCAAGCTTATCGGTGTTGCCAGGGGGGAAACTCTACCGCGCAATGAAAGCCAGTATTCAGTGCTACCGCTGGTTTTCGCGTCTTCAATATTGACAAAAGTCTCCCACACCTTCAAGTCAAGACAAAAAAAAAGTGGGCAAAAGGCAAAAGGAGAAGAATGAACCAGTCGACTTGTTACTTATTCCAGTTTCGAATGTGATAACTGAAGAAGTGGCATCGACGTTTCTAATATATTTTTCTCTCTGCGTCAATTTTGAGTTCATCGCATATCTTCCCATGGATGGACTTTGTTTACTTTCTTAAGGAACACAACCTTGCTTTAATTATTTGAGATTCAACGGCTTCACGATGGCATTCAATCTTCAAACGAAGCGCAATAATCCCTTCGCCAGGTCAGGAACTATATCTCCAGAACCAGGTGTTCCCAGAGGCAGACCAAGAAGTGCAATTTTTGCATCTTCTCCCTCCTCGTCACCCGCACAAAATCCGCCAACACACAATCGACACCAATCTTATTCTTCACTGGGAAACATTGTAGGACCTCCAAGCAATAATAATAGTAATAATAATGTTTCGTTAAGATTTCGATCCAGCTCGAAAACAATCGCTCCCTCCTCGAACACATTTGCGCCTTCATTTATCAAATTAGAAGAGATGCGACTCGGTGTAGAAACAATGGAGGGAGAGAGTGATTTTTCGGGGAAGCGATATGTTTGGTTAAAAGATCCCCAAACTGCATTCGTCAAAGGTTGGATAGTGGAGGAATTGGAAAATAATCATATCTTGGTCCAATGTGATGATGGCAGTGTAAGTTATCCTTCGTTTTCTTCCCTTAAAGCTTCATGACTGACTGGATGTCTAGCAAAGGGAGGTTGATGCCGAGACTGTTGACAAAGTGAACCCTCCGAAATTCGATAAAGCGAATAATATGGCAGAACTTACACATCTGAATGAAGCATCAGTCGTCCATAATCTTCACATGAGATACCAAGCTGATCTTATCTATACCTACTCTGGCTTGTTTCTGGTCACCATCAATCCATATTGCTCATTACCAATCTACACAAATGAGTACATCAATATGTACAAGGGACAGAATCGAGAAGAGACTAGACCACACATATTCGCAATGGCTGATGAGGCGTTTAGGAATTTGGTTGAGGAAGGAGAAAATCAGAGTATTCTTGTAACTGGAGAGTCCGGGGCCGGAAAGACGGAGAACACCAAAAAGGTCATCCAATATCTTGCGGCGGTTGCGAACTCGGAATCACCAGTTAAGACCAAGGTACAACATTCAATCCTTTCGCAGCAGATTCTTCGAGCCAATCCAATCCTAGAAGCATTTGGAAATGCGCAGACAGTCAGAAACCACAATTCATCCCGTTTCGGAAAATTTATCAGAATCGAGTTTACGCGTAACGGCAGTATCGCCGGTGCTTTCATAGATTGGTATCTTCTTGAGAAATCAAGAGTCGTAAGGTTGAACGCTCATGAGCGGAATTACCACGTTTTTTATCAGCTCCTGAAGGGAGCTGACCTCGCGTTAAAACACGAATTCCTCATTGAAGGCTTAGACGTAGAGGATTTCGCTTACACAAGGGATGGTCACGACACCATCGTTGGTGTCTCCGACAGGGATGAATGGAACACCCTAGTGGAGGCATTCAACGTCATGGGCTTTTCCGAGGAAGACCAAGTATCTATATTACGAACGGTCGCTGCAGTTCTCCATCTGGGCAATATAACCGTCGTCAAGGAGAGTAGGTCGGCAGATCAAGCTCGATTGGCTCCAGAGGCACGTGCACAGGCAGACAAAGTTTGCAAATTACTTGGCATCCCACTCGAGCCATTCTTGAAAGGTTTATTACATCCTCGTGTGAAAGCTGGAAGGGAATGGGTCGAAAAAGTCCAAACTCCAGAACAAGTCCTACTTACAATAGATTCGTTGGCGAAGGGAATTTATGAAAGAGGTTTTGGTGATCTAGTAACCCGAATCAATCGCCAACTAGATAGGACTGGTATGGGCCTTGATGACTCTCACTTCATCGGAGTATTGGATATTGCTGGATTCGAAATATTTGAAGAAAACAGTTTCGAACAACTGTGCATCAACTACACCAACGAAAAACTTCAGCAATTTTTTAACCACCATATGTTTGTCCTTGAACAAGAAGAGTACGCCCGTGAGAAAATTGAATGGAAGTTCATCGATTTTGGTCACGATCTCCAGCCCACAATTGACCTGATTGAGTTGCCTAATCCCATTGGTATCTTCTCATGTCTTGATGAAGATTGTGTCATGCCCAAAGCCACTGACAAATCATTCACGGAAAAACTTCATTCTCTTTGGGACCGCAAAACCCCAAAATATCGAGCTTCTCGACTTGGGCAGGGATTCATGCTCACTCACTATGCCGCTGAAGTCGAATATTCGACCGAAGGATGGCTGGAGAAGAACAAAGATCCTATGAATGACAACATCACTAGATTGTTGGCTGCATCCAGCGATTCACACGTCGCGAATCTCTTCAATGATTGCTCAGAGGCAGGCGATGACTCTGGTGCCATCCGAAGCAGGGTTAAGAAGGGTCTTTTCCGTACAGTTGCTCAAAGACATAAAGAACATCTCTCCAGCTTGATGGCCCAGCTGCATTCAACGCATCCCCATTTTGTGAGATGTATCATACCTAATCACAAGAAAAAGCCCAAGCAACTCAGTGCGCCGCTTGTACTTGACCAACTGCGTTGCAACGGTGTTTTGGAAGGTATCAGGATTGCACGCACTGGCTTTCCCAACAGACTTCATTTCTCAGAATTCCGACAGAGATACGAAGTTTTATGCCGAAATATGCCGAAGGGATACGTCGATGGCCAGACAGCGGCCAGCATGATGCTAGACAAACTTCAATTGGACAAATCATTGTTCCGTGTCGGGATTACGAAAGTCTTCTTTCGTGCTGGAGTATTGGCTGAGCTGGAAGAACAACGTGATGCCTTGATCCGTGAGATTATGACCCAATTCCAATCAGTCGCTCGCGGTTTTATACAACGGCGAATTGCCAACAAGCGATTGTATAGAGCGGAGGCAACACGGATCATTCAAAGGAACTTTCAAGTTTACATTGATCTCTGTGAGAACCCTTGGTGGCGGCTTTTGGTTAAAATGAAGCCCTTGTTAGGTGCTTCCAGGACATCAGGAGAGGTCAAGAAGAGAGATGAGATGATCAAACAACTAAGTGAGAAAATGGACCATGAGGCTGCAGAACGCCAAAGACTAGATGAGGAGCGGCGAAACACCCACAACGAGATGTTAAAGATTCAACAGACCTTGGAAAGTGAACGTGCTCTAGCCTTAGACAAGGAAGAGATTTTCAAGCGTCTCCAGCTCCGTGAGGCAGAGTTGAGCGATAAATTAGCTGGTGCTATCGAAGACCAAGAGAAGCTTGAGGACCAGTTGGATGACTTGTTGGAAGCCAAAAAGCGGGCTGAACATCAATCCGATGAATACCGATCTCAATTGGAGCAAGCAGGGTATATAATTGCTAAGCTAGAGAGCGAAAAACGAGACCTTGCTGAACAGCTGGCCAATTTAGATGAGCAGCTGAGAGATCTTGCCAAGAAGCAAGCTGATCGAAGTGCACAGGAAGCGCAGCTCGCCCAGGAGGTGCAACTACTTCAGAGTCAGTTAAGTATAAAGGACAGAAAGGTTCATGACCTTGAGGCCAAACTTGTCAGAATTGACCAAGAGTCAGAAGTCAAGCTGGCAACAGCGGCAAAGGACCTTCAGGCATCCAAATTGAGGGAAAGTGACCTGACTAGTGAGAACCGCAGAGTACAAAAACAACTCTCTGACTTATCTGCAACATCGACGGGATACGAAGATCTCGTCAGACGCAAAGAAAGCGAGTTGGCCATCCTTCGCTCCGATAATCGTAAATATGAGGCCGAAAAGAAGAGTTTTGATGAACAGAAGCGATCACTTTCGTTTGAGAAAGAAAACATTGGCAATAGGTTGAAAGAAGTTCAAGCTGAAATGTTCGCTATGAAGTCCCAGCAAGCCAATTTACAAAAGGAAGCCGCCGACGCAAAAAAACTCCTCGATGCTAGATTAACGGAGGATGCTCACGCCGAGCAAAATCGTAGAAGGCTAGAGGAACAAATCTCGACTTTAAAACAGCAATTGTCAGACGTGCAAAAGGACCTTAGCAAAGAACGACAATCTCGAGATGACGTCCAACTCCTTGCTGAACATAAATTCAGAGAGCTTAGCGAGAAATTTCAAGAACTCAATGAGGCCAAGATCATTATTGAAAAGGAGTTATACGTTCAGCAAGACACTCTTAGAAGAGCAATGGAGAATAGAGTTTCGGCTGAAAAGGAACGCAACGAGGCCCGGAACGAAATCAGAAAACTCAGAGAGGCCAAAATTGCAGCTGAAGAGGCTAGGATACAAGCTGAAGTTGTTGGGGACCGCAATGCATCACGTCTGGCCCGGGAGCGTGAAGCTAGTCTTAAGAAAGATCTCGAAGCAGAACAAAATCGTGCAAAGTACTTCGAGACGGAGTGCAGCCGTCTAAACCAGCAAGTCGAGGATCTCAACAAGGTCATGATAGAATCTGGGGATTTTGGGCTCAAGGTTGACCAGGAAAAAGAACGGCTTGAGCGTGAACTCAACACAGTTCGAAGTCGTCTAAGTGCCTCCGAAAATGACAATCGTGCTCTGCTCAACAAGCTTCAACAAAAAGGCCTGGAGATTGCGCGCACTACCTCTAGAGCAAGTGAATCATCTAGAAGTCAGCTAATAGCAGCCCAGCGCGAAAAGGCTAAGGTCGATGAGCAGAACAAGAAGCTCAATAAACAGCTGGGTGATGTACAGATTCAACTCACATCCCTTCAAAAACAAAAGGAGAAACTGGAGCTTAATCTTGAGGATTTGACGCGCGAAGTTGAACGTGAGCACATGAGTAGCAGAAACGCCGAGAAGACTTCTTCTACTGTGGCCACTCAATTGGCAGAGGCAAACCGCAAATTGGAGGACGAACGACAACTTCACACACAGGCCCAGGCCAAGAACCGGCAACTTCAGTCCTTGATTGATAGTCGAGACAAAGACATCATTGAATTAATGAAGATTGTGGATCCGGAAATGCCTGCACCACCAGTAGCACAATTTGATGGCAGTGTCGATAAGAGCACCTCTGACAATCCAAATCTCATCTTGCAACTCACTCAGAAACTTGAAGAGCTTCAGCAAAATCTCAGAGTTCAAGCCGCTGGTCGATCAAATGCTGAGGCGCAAGTCCTTGAATTACGAAAACGATATGAAGATGAGTTTGGGGATTCCTTAGAATGGCAAACACCGGGTAGGCTTAAGCTTGAAGAAATTAACACTAATGAGGGTGCCCGGAATACATCTCCTACGCACATCAAAAACAAGCTCAATGGCAGACCTCAATCGAATGGAACTACGCCTAATCGGCGCTTCCCAAGTTCAGGAGATCAGGCACAAGACTCCGAGCGTTCCGACCGTACAGCTGATATTTTGAGTTTTAACAATCGCATGGACCTGAAAGCTGATGTGGAAGAACTGCAAAACAAGTTGCAGCTAGCGCAAATGGAGAATCGTCATCTTCAGAGCCAACTTGAACGTTCTACTCCTGGACGTGATATTTTCGAGGATAGCCCGTCAGTACGCCGTGTGCATAAGCTTGAGCAAGCCAACACTAGGCTTCATGAAATGCTTGATGATTCTGCGAAGAAAGTGTCCGCTCTTGAAAAGAGCATTCAAACTGGAGAGTTATCTTTCCGAGACATCCAAGCCAAATCTCACGAGGAACTATTCGAGCTTATCAACAACCAAGAAGAAAACCGACGAATTCTGATGTACGCTCACAAAGATGCATTAGTCGATCTTAATGATACAAAGAAAAATTTTGAGATTCTGAAACACACCCGGGCTGTTCTAGAGGTCGATCTGCGAGATGCTAAATCTGATCTTGAGGACATGACTTTGCAGAGAGATCAGGATGCCGCCAGCCGAAAACAACTGCTGCAAGAGTTTGCCGATCTTCAAATCCGTTTGGATGCCGAATCTTCGAAATTGGCCGATGTTAGTTCCAGTCTTAGTCTCTACAAGAGCAGGGCGGACGAGTACTTCAGCAAACTTGAGCAAGCTGAAATTGCTGTGCTGAAAGCGTCTAGAGCCGAGCAATTCGCAAGATCTCAAGCAAAAGAAGCGGAAGAAACTTGTGCCGAGATCATGTCAGAGAGACAGCATATGGATGAAATCATCGAGGACCTCCAGAAACAGAATCAACGTTACGAAGAGAAGCTTGAGGATCTTTCATCTGACTTGGATGCCGCGGTCCAAGCAAGAAAGCGATTGCAACATGAGCTTGAGGATTACCGAAGCCAACGAGCCATGGAGATTGAAGACAAAGAATCCAGTATGGAGCAGACCAGAAAGAAATATCAAGCTGAGTTTGCCACTCTCACGAATGAATTGGACATTGCTCGTGAGGAGAAGTTGTTCAAACAAACTGAAAATACAAGACTCCGGGAAGAGTTAGATCAGTTGCGATCGAAATGGGACGATGAAGTTTTGAACAGTTCAACATGGTCTAAGGAAAAAGCTCGCCTGGAAGCCACTCTTTCAGATCTCAATGTATCACGGGATGAGGCCGTCAACGCTCATAATGAAGCTCAAGGAAAGATCGTATCGCTACTGGCACAAGTCCGAAGTCTCAGAACAGATGTGGATGATGCAGCCGCCGAGCGAGACATTCTACAACGTGAGAAGCGTGGCTTACAAGCTCGTCTCGAAGAAGCTAAAGCGGGCCTTGATGACCTTGCTCGAAGCGACAGCCCTGCGCTACGAAACGCTGCCGGTATGGATCGCGAGATTCTGGAGCTCAAATCTAACCTAGCCCAACAAGAAGATATCGCGGCTGCTGCCATTGGTAAGATGAGACGATCCGAAGCTCTTGCCTCTGAAATACAGAAAGATATTGTCGCCGAAAGAGAGACGACCGCACAGTTGAGTAAGGAGAAGGCTGCGTTAGAAAAGTCGCTCAAGGAGACTCAAGTCAGACTCCTGGATTTGGAGACTAAAGGCTATTCAAGTGCTAGCCAAGACGTGAGATTCCTCCACGGGCGCGTTCAAGAGGTGAGAATTTCCCTCCCATAAATTACCATTAGTCTAACGTTTAAATAGCTCGAAGCCCAGCTCGACGCACAAGAGTCCGAACGCAACAAGTCACAACGTTCTGAACGAAATGTCGATCGCACGGTCAAAGATCTTCAGCAACAGATCGAGCGCAAGGAAAAGGCCAACGCGCAACTCCAAGAAGATATCGCCCGCTCCAGGGATAAGGTCGAGAAACTTCTCAAGACTATCGACGAGCTTCAATCAAGCGACTCAAACAACCAGCTTTCAGCTCGTAGAGCCGAACGTGAGTTAAGGGAAGAGAGAGAGAAGGCTTTGAGACTAGAGCGGGAATTGGAGGGCTGGAAGGCATTAAGAATGCAAAAAGGCCCGGGTGGTAGAATCAGTGCAAGTGGCACATGGAGACCGGGTAGCGAATTCGGTTCCGACGACGCCGGTATTGAAATCCCGAAGAGGAAGAGTAGTTTGAGCAGGCAGGATAGTATGAGTAAAGGATTTTTGTGATTGCTTTCGAAAATACACGGGTAATAATGAAGAGTTTCTCTTACAGAAACGCGCGGACATTGATTGAAAGGCGTTCGTGGATGATGGGGTAAAGTAGGAGTCGGAGCAGGTTGAGAAAGAAAAGAATCACGCATCTGTATGAATTGTATGTTTTTCATGTTAGGAGTGTATAGTATCACTTAATCTTGGGATGAGCAAGTGGAAATATGTTGTTGCTGATGATGATGAAGAAGAAGAAGAAGAAAAAGATGATGATGATGATGGATATACATATAATAGATGAGATGGGATGCAATGGTTGGGTTAATACCTATTTATTTCTGTGTATGTTTGAAATGGAGATGCTTTTTATTGAGATTTGTGAACTAAATCTAAATCCTTTTTGATTTTCGGGTATGTGATTTTGGTTTTGATATATATGCATTGTTCGTAGCGGTTGTTGATTGTTGATGTGAAGTTTAGAAATTGAGATTGTGGGTTTGGAAATTTAGGGACTAGGGAACTAGAGAGGTAGTTAGCAGGAGCTAGCTAGGTCAGGCGAGGCTAGACTAGGCTATACTGAAGTAACCTCCCATCTTGTACTTTCCCCTGACTTATTTGAACACTACTAGGTACTAAATAACTAGCTGGCTACATGAAGATACCCAAATTATTTCCGGCCTAGAGAATAGATCATTAATTATATATTTAAAATGTTAGTTAGATACCGGTATTGGATTATTTTTTGACTATTCTTTTGTTTCTTGTCTATTTTATCTGTAATTTAGAAATGGGCTAAATTAAGATTATTGTTAATTTATCTATTTGTGTTGGATTTTGAATGCTGTTATCTGTGTTACTATATATTATGTGTTTAAAAAGTTCACGTTTGCAGGGAATATTTGCAGTTTTGTAAAGGTCTTATGTTTGGTATGAATTTGAGGTCTGGGATTAAGTTAAAATAGTTTATTATTCCTAAAAAAAAAAAGAGACAGAGAAAAGAAAAGAAAAACTGAAAAGGATAATCGTTTTGTGAAGAAGAGATAGAAAATATAATAAAGAATATAATGGAAATTGGTTTTTGAAATCAATTTTGGGTTCGTGTGGTATATCAAATAGTCGAGAATATGCCCGGCAAACATTACTAATTCCTCAAAATTCGAGCTCAATAGCTGTGCCTATTCATATCGTTAATTAGAGACATTTATATATAGAGTTCATGGGATCCATACACTCTCAATTGGGTCCAAAGATTTGGATCCGAGAAGTTGAATATTGGTGCTCGCCGGCGTACTCTCCAAGCTCTCTCGTCTTCACCAATTTGCTCGTGGAACTCCCTTGCATGTATCTTCTCGGCCTCCATATCATTGAGCCACTGTCTCGTTTCGCGTTTGTAGATGTTGGCTCCGCAGGCGATGATGGTTTCGTCGGCCTCGCCAGGATTAAAAGGAGATTCGAGGTATTGTTTCTCGTGGTATTGTTCTTGGAGCTCGCACTCGAGACAGCCGTGGAAAGTCACACGGCTTTTAATGTTGGGATGGGTCATGGTCTTTCCGAAGAAGGGGAAGGGAATAGCCGACATGTAACGAAGTGCTATGTATTCTTCGCATTCGAATTTTGTGTATTTACGGACGGGAGCGAGTTCTGCATCCATCTCCTCGCGCTCGAAGAATGGGTGTTTAGGAATCAAGCCTGTGTATGGTACTCTTCGTAACACATTCGATTCATAACGGGTTATTGGCTTGCCAGGAGTTGTTCCGATACTTCCAATTGAGACGAGAACCCGACACTGTTGACTCTCATACTTGGTAGGACCGTATGCGCCTGGGATTGTGTGCAAACTCGGATTTCTCGGGTGGAAGTTGAGTTGCAGAGTCGAATCGTGATTGGGGCCGAAGAAGATCGTTGCAATGGAGAGCCCTAAGAGAAAGGTCATTGCGGAGGCAGTAGGCACAAGCGTGTTTGCCTTCAAAAAGTGATAGAAAAGCACCCATGACTTTTTCGTCGTCCAGACTTCCAAATAGATCAGCAAATCTGAGTAGAATTTAAGAGATCATAAACTTACTAGGCAGGATAATCTGAGTTCTCGGGACAAAATTCGCACTCAGGGTTTGTCAAAGCGTAATGTAACTGAAGTAGCAGCACATTAGATCCTATTCTAGTGCTTAGAATTGCGCGGCAATGCCTCTGGTGCGTTATCAGAAATTTCTTGCCACTCCCGGATGTAAGAAACTGCCAATCTACAATACTGGGAGCAGCGGCGGACATTGACCAAGGTTTCGATGTCGAGGTATTTGAGAGAACGCTGAAAGAGCTCTATTGGAATCCTAATAAGATGACTACCATTATTGGCACTCTCGGTGTGGATCATGGAGTACGTGAAATATTTCCTGGTGCTACCATCGAGTAGGCATCTCTGTGCTAGTGGTTGGGTTGAGATGAAAGGCTCGTATCTACCCGCAGAGGAATAACGTGAACGGCAGCAGACACAAGACATTCTGTGATGGTATTAGTTCTCTGATGGATAATTACTGTCTTCTTATGCTATGGAAGAATAAAGAACCACAAGAGCTCAGAGTTCAGGATTTCCCAGCACAGTCCACAACTATGTAGTATGTGCCCAGAACCTTGAGATTCACACTTTCTAGCCAAATGAGCATAATAATTTGGAAGCTTACGTTATTAGTAGTCTAGAATCGTAGGAGTTTGTAGCGTTGCAGTGTTTTATGAAGAGAGATCTTGGATTTGTGGGGTAGCCTGAGCTGAGAAGGGGATGAAGTTTGTGTAGCGAAGATTCGGGACAAGACAAAACCAAGTCCAGGGTTTCGAGGGAAAGAGTATTCGATCTAACTGGGAAGAAACTGATAGATCAACTATTGAAAATAGGAAGACAGAAGTTTAGGAAATGCGGATTGACTTCAGACCCATTGATAAGAATTTAAATGTAAGTGGGTTGATTGTTCATGGGAGGAGGCTATAGAAGATGAAAATAGGAATAGAAAATGAGTTGAGGTATGACGAAATGTGGGCTGGTAAGAGAGGTGTCTAAAGTGGTCCGTGCATGAAATCGGAGATCTAATCCCGTCTGTGCTCAAGAACTTAAAACTACTGTCAACCATATATCAACCACCTTCAAATCATAGCTAGGTTGCTGTGAATGTAAGATGTTGCTCACTTCAAGTATATACGTGGAGTGCCCCATCTTAAGAACAAAGTACCGTCATCACTTCCCATACCCAACAACCAGCTATCTAACGCATTCAATCTTCTATATATGAATACTTGTGGTAGATACTGCATACTAACTAGGTGGTAGTCCTCCTACATCTGATCTCCAGTTCACATGATGAAAGGGCTGGTTCGAGGGATAAGAAGGTATCAAGACCATGAATCAAGCTGTTGCCAGATACATTTCGGGGATTTGCCAAGCAATTTGTGGACTGTCAAGGTGTCTGCGGAAGCTGTCGATGAATAAAGTCTTAGCTTCGAAAGTCCAAATTGTGTTGAAGTTGAAAACAAAGACATTCACTAGATACTCTAGATAAACTTACCTTGTGAGTTCTATCTAATCAAATAGCAATAGTAATCGGCAAGCGCCCCTTTTTTGCTTCTATCCGATGTGTATGTTACAATGGAGTTGTCTGAATATCAGAACTACTCATTTGTCCTACCTTTGTTCTTTCTGGATTGTTATATTTTGGCGCTATTCTCACCACCTGAATCACTTTCCATAAGTTTCATGAATTTCATTGAAAGTCATTCCAATTGGGAAGTCGTACTCAGTACGTTTTTGAGGTTTGTGGGGGCGCGGGGAGGTGTCTCCTATCAAAGAGATGATAAGTTATCTTGGGTCCACAGTTCGTGCATATATGCAATTATTCAATTTTTAAGGCTAGATGTAACCACATTTCAACGTCTTGTGGGGCAGATAAAATTACAAGGCAAAGATTATCACACTGGAATTATATGAAAGGCTATTGCTGTCTTCATCTGAAGTATTGATTTAGATAAAGAGGAATCATCAGACAACGCTGAAGCGATATTTGGGCGCCTTGACGGGTTATTTCTAGTCTTTCGTTGAGCGCTCTATTCACCTTACTTGTTATCATGGCTTCTATAAAAAGTTTTGAAGCGGTGGCTTCTTGCTCTTCCATCTTTCTTTTGACTTCCGTTGAAGTTACAGGAAATAGTTTATGCTCAATTCGTTTTCCCATTGAAGACTTGAAGCAACTTAGCTCTACTCCAACCATCAATTGGGACTCCCTCGTAGTCGAAATTTGAGGAACTACATCCCTCTCGACATACAACATCATTTGAAGTACAGTTTTGACATACACCTCGTTATTTCCAGCAAAATTGAGGAGGTGCTACAGGTGGGAGAGCAATGGGAAGTAGTGAGTGAAAGTCTTGTCTACATACTTCATGCTATGAGGGAAGCTCGTGAAAAGAAATTGACGAATAATTCTCCCAGCATTCTTTATCAAACTTTTGCAGCAATTCTCAGTTTCGCCCTAGTAAAGCCCTGGGTCTTGGACAGCTCATGGACAACCATTTCTCTTATCTTTTAAAAGACCATGGGCAATTATATCCTCGCTTTCATTTCTCGTAATCTCGACACCCAAAGCAAAATTATGTCCTTTATAGTTGTTCCAATTGACCTCCTGTCATCAATTCCGGAAGCGATTCGACTACTTTACGGGTTCACACTCGGTCTAACGATGGCAAGCTCTAGTAATATTAATCTTACATTCGTAGCAGGACTTCTCCTCGTGTTTGTCGCCCTTCGCAACACCATACTGGCCACCGGACGAAATCGCTTCATGGTTTTCTCTTCTGGACTCCCATTTACTCGACAATCTTACTCTCTATCAGCAATATTGGAAATTTAAGCGAACTTTTTGGTACTCTCTGCGAATTTTTTACTTTCAGCCCATGGTCTGCAGCTTTTGTTTTCCTTGCTGTCTTCAAATTTTTTAAGGTGTTTCTATATTTCTTTTCCTACACCTTCCTATCTAGCTATAGACTACCACCACTCTATCCGACTGCTCTCCCTAGCCATGTTACAGTAATCATACCAAGCATTGGAAATTTTGGCGAGGATATTACTGCAACGATTCATTCAATCCTCGACAACAATCCAGCCAAAGTAATCATTTCAACAGTGGGAACGGAAAAGCTCACCCAAGCCCGCAAAGTAGTTGCAGAAATCATGAAAGAGCGAAATCTCCCAGAACGAAAAATCGAAGTCATCACCAACCACCAACCCAACAAACGCGCCCAAATGCATCCAATCTTCCCTCCTGGTCAAAACCAATCTCATCGCCTACGCCGACGACCACGTAATCTGGCCACGCACCTTCCTCCAAAGCACCCTCACCGAGTTCGAAGACCCAACCGTAGGAATCGTCGGGACATGTAAACGGGTAATCCGCGACCCTGGAAACAACTGGTCGGATTCCCTCCGCAATTTCCTCGCTTGCATCTACATCGAACGACACAATTACGAAATGAGCGCGACGTACAATATCGACGGAGGCGTATGGGTTATTTCCGGAAGAACGCAAATCGTGCGCACGGGAATCGTACAGGACGTAGAATACCGCAGGGATTTCCTCTCCGAGATGTTCCTAGGCGTCGGTCCACTAAATTGCGATGATGATAATTTCATCACGAGATACGTGGTTAATCAGCGATGGAAAACCGTCTTCCACAATCGTCCTGAAGCACTTATGTACACGACTCTAGGTACCACAGGCGGCTGGAATAAATTCTCTCAGCAGCTTCTTCGCTGGTCCCGTGCGATCTGGCGCTCTCATTTAAAATCCCTTTTTGTCGAGAGATCGTGTTGGAAAGTTTGTACCTGGACTACTTATTCGATGTTTCTTTCGGGATTACTTAATATTTCTTTCCTGTATGATCCGCTCCTCTTTCTTACACTTTTTAAATCGGACTTTTCGACAGAGGAGAATCATGCTGGGGTATATTTATTGGGGATACTTATTCTGAGTCGTTTGATCAAGCCCTGGCCGTATTATATGCGCAATAAGAAAGATATGATTTGGGCTGTCCCTGTGGAGTTACTTTTTGGGTATGTTCATGGAGCTATTAGGGTCATGGGTTTACTTAGTTGTAGGGATATTTCGTGGGGAGGAAGAGATGTAGAGTTCAAGGGGTTGGTGGGTCAGACTTCATGATCTGCGAGCGGGTTCATAAGAGATGAATAGGTGCTCTGCTCCTCAGAATGGGAGGTATAGGTATCTATGCAGGTTTCTGTTCTGTTTGATGGGCTGGCACCATCTTTGTAGCTCTGAGCGGCGTCTGGTACGATGCTCGTGAAGCTGTTTTGCTTGGGCTGGATGGGCGTTCTTTGGAATTTGACACGTGCTGAAGAATGAAGAATGTTTAGTGAGCGTTATAAAGATATCTTGCTTGATACTTTAATGGCGTTTTCACGATTAGAAGATGACCATAGATCTATGATTCTTTCCTAAATCTTCTATCGAAAATAGGTCATATAAGGGTCTAAAAGTTCAAGAAATAAAATTTACATTTATATTCTCGTAGTTTCCTGTTTTCCCATCCATCTTGACTGCTGTATCACTGATTAAATAATCTTACTTTTTAGAAGTCAAGATATTACTTTCCTACAAAAGGTATTCAGAATATCAACATGAAAAAAAAGTGAATACAAAATTTACAGTCTTCAAGACACCGCGGTGTTATGATCAGAGTAAAAGCAATATGAGACTAATTTTGTAAAAAATCATTGTTCTCATTACTGTTTATTACCTATTCGTGAATGTTATTCTCCTCTTTATCTTCTCTCCATGATTTCCATCATCTTTATCTTTTGCATCATTTTCATCATCTTCTCCACCACCTTCATTTTCTTTTTTATCATCTCCATAATATTTAAAGATATCTCAAAAACTCCTAATATATGTATTCCGTATCCCGTATGCCATCCTATGTAAGGGAAAATAACATGAAAACGCCTTCGCTAGATCAACCATCGTAAAAACTAGCTGTATATCGATCCAGCTCTGTGCGAAAAAAGCTCGTGTTTTAGCGCCAGTACTCTAATTTATATCCATCTTATAACCTCTAGTGTTCCTCCCACGGAGCAACCAATTTTGCCTTTTTCTTCGCTGGTACGGATGTCCTAAATGGTAGGTCAGTAAGTTGGATATTAAAAGACAATTGTGATGTTAAAAAAACTATAGTTGCCATAAAAATTTGCAATTAGAGAGTGGATGAAGTTTAAATAATGCTTACGCTGATTGTCTTTTTGCCAAGGCTTGATCTTTCATTCTCTGCTCAGCAGCAGCTAATGCCAAAGGTCTCATTTCATCCCTCCTTTGTTTCTGCTTCTCGTATTTGGCTTTAGTTAGACGTTCGTTGACAGGCCCACCATGTATCAGTTGTGTGAGATTGTTTTCACGTGCTGAGATCTGGTTTTGACTGAGTTTGGATGATTCTGGGTGATTCGGACAATTTCTACCATGGGCAGTTCGGCCAAGCCTAATGATATTCTCCCAGTCGACACCGCAAAGATAGCACCAGGATTTTCCGCAACGACCTAGAATAGTCGTCAGTATTGAACTTGTATGAAGAAATGCATTTATACTCACATTGCATATGATCACAACCTTCACTTCTAACAACACACTCTTGGCATTTAGGGCACATTCTCGAATCTTTTGCCAATAGCTTTGCGGTAGCCTCTTCTTGCTCCAAACGCTCAATTTGTGAGTCATCAATATCGAATTCATCACAAGACTGTCCTTCATGCCATGGTAACTTATGTTTGACGCAGGTCTTGTATCCACAATGAGTACAAATCATTAATGGCTCTGGTCCTTCGTGAATTTGACCTCCGCCACAGTTAGGACCTAAGCACATAGTGAATGTGTCTGGTCTCGAAGATTTCTCTCTCAAGTATAAATAACTACTCAAAATTATCAATGAGCGTAAAGAACTAATGGGAGTCACTGACCGTTTGAATACATCTGCAGATGCCTTTGGGAAATATCGTTATAAGTGAGGACGGCGGGACAGAGAGGACACTTGATGCCATTTAAGAATCCATACTCTACAGCTGTAGAAATGGATGTGTTGAGGCATTCCTTACATGTGCGGTCTCCATTTGGGTGTTCGCAGGTATCCGTAATAGAACACCAAGTCTCCGATGTTAGAAATGTCACTGCACAGATGACGCATTCCACCGCCCGAAAAGGTGGATGCTCGATGTTATCTGCCTTTCCTCTAGCATAGTATTCACTAACCGGTCCGATTGTGACCCTAGAAGTCTTTTTAGCCTTAACAACCTTTCTGCCTTTAGTAGATCCTGTAGCCTCAACAGTCTCTTTTTCAGCATCCTCATCGCTGTCTTCTTCACCACTCTCCTCCTTACCGCTCTCATTCCCATCGGTTTTTTCACTTCTTTGATAGCCTTCTGCTGTTTCGTGGTCATATTGTATAGTATCAGAGCCCAAATCTTCTACTCGAAATTCATGACCGGGGGTCGTCGCGGAATTTAACGACTCAAAAGTTGTGGATTCATCAGATTCATCAGATTCATCAGAATCTTCCTCATATGTTTCCTCCCCATCCCCTACGTCTTCTTCTTCCTCTTTACCCTCCTCGTCCCCTTCCTCCGATTTTTTCTCGGGCTCTTCCTCATGTGCGATCACGGGATTTACAGGTTGTGGCAGGTCGCCTCCATTTGCCAACCAGTTCTTTATTTTTTCGCAATCGTCTTCATGAAGATTCTTCTCCAGCGACTGTAATCGAAGAAACAAAACAAGTCGATCACCTTGATTTTCTGATAAGTCGGCATAATGCTTCAAAATATGACGAATGCTTCTTGCGTCATGTTGCTTAAAGTTCAGTCCAAGACCTCGCTGGACCTATAATCGAAACTCATAGTGACGGACGGAATCTTCTGTTTTAAAAGAATGATCAGTAATTTCGTTCTGCTTGGTTGATTCTAAATATATTGATCGGGTTGATCGGGATAAAGATGGTGGGAAAGGTTGTCATGATATTGGGAAGAAAATGTTTGAATGATTTTTGTGTACGGTGGAGGTGTGAGGGTTGCCTAAAAGCCTAGTGCTGTAGATCGGGGAATTTTAGATGCCAAGATAGGTTAAGGTTAACCTTAAGGCCAAACGCCGACATCAATCCTGCCACTGTTAAACTCCTCATCTTATTTAATCGTGGTGAGTAATGTAATTCGTAATTTTTATAATCGCCGTAATAAAAGATTTCTTTTTATATCGTTGTTTTACAGTTTTACAGTAGAACCTCTTTATAAGGATACTTTTTTAGCTCCAAAATTAAGAATATTTAGGGGTATCCTTATAATCAGGTTTTTTCTTTTGTCCTATAAAAAAAGGGACCGAAAAAATCAGAAAAAATCATCCTTATAAACAGAATATTTCTATAAAGAGGATCCTTATAAAGAGGTTCTACTGTATTGTCTATCCTTATATCTATTAGTCGGGCAATTAAGGTTATAAGGTAAACACCCGCTTTTAATTGTAAGGTTAACCTTACTCATTGATCTTTTGTAGCCTAATGAGGTGTTGAAAGATCTTGACATGTTTCAGAAACTGTGCCGTGGAAACTTATCTGGATACACCCACCGTACTGCCAAAATGATCTCAAATTTCGTGCTGAAGAATTGATTTAGTATCTCGACTACGCCTTATAGTCGTACGGCCAAGTCTCGAATGAAAGTTGAAGAATATCGGTGTTTCGCTCTATATCGGCGGCTAGAATGATATTCCAAGACCACGGCTTCGCGATGAAGAAAGTCTTTCATGTTTCGCCTCAGCAAACTTGCATGGCTCATACGTTATATATCTTTTGCAACAAAAATAATGCTGGCAGTTCCTACTGCTTGCGAGTTCATCGATGCCAAAGTATACACTCGGAAGTTACTAAATTGCTCGCAGAGTATCGAACAGCTAAGACGAGCAGATTTCACTCCCCACCCCCGCCGTCTCTCATTTCCTTGCTTGTTGTATGATGAGCAACGCCTAGATAGTCTACACTCGGGACGGGAGCCTTAAATTTCCTGCCATTGTCACCATTTCTTTTACTTGGTGTACCTTACACCAATTTGTCTCGAGAATTTCTCTTGCAAAACTTTGCAAAATCGGAAGTCATTTAGGTACTAGTAAAACTTTCAAAGTTCCCTACATAGTATGGACTCGTTTGATAATTCATCAATCGACAGTTCGTGGAAATGAGAGTAATTCAAGAGAGTGGTTCGCAATGAAAACTCAACTGGATTTCTAGACTGTGCTAGAGATAGTAAAGCATGAATGAGGCTTGAGAAAGAGATTCGGGCTAGGTCCCTTTGAGTCTCAATGTGTTTATAATAACCATAGCAAATGGCCAATACTTATCTTTGTCACTTGTAACGATGATGAAACTTTCACAGTGACGAGCATCACTTTTTCTCCTTACGCTCGTTTGGAAACCAGCAATGATAGCCTCGAGACCGAAAGACAAATCCTGTGACATCGCTTGTGCCAAATTTCCATCATCGACAAGTCTCAGGCAGTGCTTGTAATGGTTTTGCTAAAATATCTCAATGAAAAAGAGCTATTGAGCCTCGAAAAGCGACTTGTTTAACCTTATTGGTTGACAAAGTTCTCGCTAATGCTCGTGGAAAAGTCATGTATGCTTGAAAGTCAAGGTTGGATTCAGTATACAGTCTACTTTCTGAATCACATCTTTCAGACCTCCGACATATAGAAATTCAAAGCATATCACGAGTCAATAGCGTCCAATCACGGATCATCGTTTTACGACTTTTGCTTATTCAAAACCGTGGTTGGTTAAAACCCAACAGTACGGATCCTTGAGCCACCAATTACGGGCATTGCTGCTTTTGAAGCCAAGAGCAACCTCCGAGATGGATTGAAAGAAAGAATTCGAAAATGGTTCGAAAATATGCAAGGTATCCCAAATCAAACCCATTAATTTTCCGAATTGAGAGACATGGTCATTATTTCAGCGAGGATGCCAAGCCTTACATTCCTCCCTTGGAATAAGTCCCCGATACAAAGAAGAAAATAAAATGGGGAATGATAAAGAGAGATGGTACCTGTTGGAAGCTCTAATTATTTTTGATTTCAGATTTATCACACAGGAAAAAGCACTCTATATAAAAATGCACTTCGTTCATGACCTCAATGAGTCTCTAACGCCCGGTTCTGCTGTATTCAGCATTAGCGACAAAGGATATGAAGAGAGCATTAAACGATGGGCAGTGACCGCTGAAAGAGAGCTGTATGTCTACCATATCATACCTAACCACAATATAAATTCTCCAATTAACCAAACTGCACCACAGGGTCTCGTAGTTTTTCCTTCAACACCATCAGACGTATCGAAGACAATTCTTTGTGCCACCAAGCTTGGGGTTGAGTTAGCCACTGCAGGCGGTTCTCATTCAACTAGTGGATCATCATCAATTGATGGAGGTATTTCTATGAATTTTTCCCGAATGAGAGGCGTCACAGTCGATCCAGGAGCTATGACACTCAATGTACAAGGAGGGGCTTTATGGGAAGATGTTGACAGAGCTGCTGCAGAGCATGGGCTGGCTACTGTAGGTGGAACTGTCAATCTCACCGGGGTGGGGGGCTTAACTTTAGGAGGCGGTTACGGATACTTGAGCGGCGTATATGGAATGGTGGTCGACAACCTCCTTTCCGTTCAAATGGTCCTAGCCAATGGTGAGATTATTACGGTGTCTGAGGAACAGAACCCCGAGCTGTTCTGGGCTGTCCGTGGGGCCGGAGCGGCATTCGGGGTAGTAACAGAGTTCGTTTTCCGCGCATACAACCAAGAAAATTTGGTATGGGCCCGGAGTACTCGCGTTTCCTCCCAGTAAATTAAGCTCAATTCTCGAGTGCGCAAATCATGTCATCGAGGTATCTAAAGGGGAAGCCGCAATGATGGTGGGATTTACTACTCCCCAACCAGAGCTTCCACCATGCATCCTGACAGTTGTTTTCTACAATGGTGCGGAAGAATCTGCAAAGGCACTATTTGAACCAATTCTCAAACTCGATCCCTTACCAAACACTACGGCCATGATCCCTTACCCTGAGGTCAACACCTTCCACAATGCAAATGTTCCCGATGGAGCAAGAAGAACAATGAAAGGTTCTACATTCACCACACCAGTGAACATTCCATTCGTGGAAAGCATGTTCAACGATTACGTATCTTTCGCCGAAAGCACACCAGATGCACGGAAAACTCTGATTCTCTGGGAATTCATCAGTCCTCATAAAATCATGTCAGTACCGTATAATGCCACCGCATTCGCCAATCGCGGACCTTATGGGAATGTAGTTTTCGTAACTGAATGGACGAATCAACAATTTGATACAGCTTGTAGGGAGTGGACGAGAAATATGGCTAGGAAAGCGAGATATCAATTATTGAAGACTCATGGTGGCAGGGAAGGTGTCGGCGTGTATACTAATTATGAAGATTAGTTTCCCCGTGCCTAGCTATAGCTTGTTCCATTGCGGCTTCTAATAATCTCTCACCTCACAGGTATGAATGAAACACCGGCGGTAATGCTCTTTGGTGATAACTATGAGAGATTGGTAGAGTTGAAGAGACGTTATGATCCTACTAATGTTTTGGAAGATGTTTTAATTTGATGCCTGTTCATGGAGGAGATGCCCCTCGAAATTAACATTCCTTCCTTACCTAGTAGGTATATGGTGGCAAGTTAAAATGTTATTTGATGTATTTATGAACTTAAAGTAGTTTTTTATTTGTGAGGAAAATAGGGAAGGAGAGTTTTAATTATCATTAGTTTATATCCAATGTTCAATTGCCAATCTTGTGATGGCGCAATCTAATGCATATCATACCATGGCCGGCTCGGGTATTTTATGTAGAGCCATCCCATCCCCGGATTTGCGCCGAGTGCCGGGTTTCGGGTATCTTCCCCACGCTAAGGACGTTAGCGGCTGGATGCGAGATTATATAAGCGACATTCTTCTGAGGCAACCTTCTTTTCGATAAATTTGGCACCAAGGAAAAAACCAACGCATCTCACCACACGAAGTACAAAAAATGAAGTCGTTTCTCGTTAACCCTTTTCTTTCCTTTACCAATGGTCTGACACGAACCCTTTTCAACCTTGAAGAATCTAGAAAAATATGACGTTTGAAGACTTGTATGTGCTTACGACGGTAGGCAATTCTCGAATTGCGCGAGAAGCGTATGGAGTTTCTACGAAATGCGTCTGGGACAGCTTTCTGTGGATATCCTACACTAATACAGCACCAAAATGTTGTGCCTAGATCTTCTAGCTTGGAAGAAAGGGCTGTGCATGATGATTCTATTTCCAAAGCATTCGCCATTTAACCTGCGGGATTTCATTCGTCCAAAGCAGAGTATGGTAAAGCTTGATTCGTGCCGGCGTCATGCTTTACCAACTCCATTATATACATCATCTTCTGCGTCGGCAACACCATCCGAGAGATATACGAGATACACTAGCCATGTACATTCATCTAGAATTAACATCGGACCTTCGCGTGCGTAGTGTCACGTGGAAATATTCTGCAAATCCTGCTCAGTAGTAAGTTTAGAGGCAAACTAGAGTCCTAACGTAGTGCGGGCGTTCTGGGAATTACAATTGGTGTTGTGTAAAAATAGTATTTGCCCCGTCTAATGTTACCAGAAACGAATGTTTGGATTTACGTCAACTCGGGTGACAGGATATTCTTTTGTCCCATTAGTTCGCCAGTGCAAACTTTCAATGATGAGAACATAATTACTACCCTTTAACACTATACCTTGGCCTGCCGAACTTTCACATTTCATTCAATATGTTCAATTGCGCATATACTGTTTATCTCCATATAGGCAGACGATTTAGATGGACCTGTGGGTTGGTGATTTTGTGCACAAGGCTGCACCACAGTATGAGGAATACCCCGCCTTCAACAATCACCATTGTAGATGTGGATGAAAATTCTACAAATTTTACTGTAAGGCTTATCCCTTTGCAAATCGCGGTTAGAGGAATCATAGTTTCGTCATGACCCCACTTGCGACGAAAATCCAGCTAACGCATGTTTAGTTCGTTTACGTACCATGTTCCTGAAGATCCGGTGCCGCTGTCCGCGTTTTGTCCGTTAATCCAGACCTATTTATGGATCATTTATAGACTGTCTAAAGAAACTTTGTTCAGTTATAAATCGTTCATCCATACTATGTAGTCCCAACCGTGTGGTGCATCGTGCGGGGCATGTTCAACGCTACGATGATGATTTTGCAGATCATGTCAAACTAAATAAAACTAATGCATTTTGTTGGAAAATAGTTTCCGTGAGAATGTCACTAGACATGCTAGATATTGATCAACACTTTAGCTCATAGAGAATACGGGAATCTCTAAGAAATCGATGTTCGATCGTGTTTAATCGAGCTGCTCGGTGAGCCATTTGCTGTAAACATGGTATACAAACAAGGTCAGGCCAAGCCAAACCTGCGTCATTGAAATCTGGGAGATGGAAAAGAATCTAATGCGGAAGTATTTAGATAGCCTTCGTTCTCGATCATTTTCTTCTCCCAACATCTCTACCTCCACAGTACAATAACTTTCATTCTCTAATCATGAAGTACTCAGCACTAGCGTCACTCGCTTTCGCTGTTTGCGCTTCAGCTGCCTCCCTCCGTCGGGACACTTGCTCGTTCACTCTCACGGCATCAGGAGGTGCTTCCGGTATTGTTGGTCAATTGGACGATGGCCAACTTCGTATCCACGGTGGCCACCCAACCGCAACCTTCACAATCAGCGACGGTGCAACCACTGATTCCGAAGGCCGACCATGTTACCTAACATCGGAGGCTAACCAGTATCAATGTGATCTTAGTACGACCGCCACAAACGGTTTTGCTATCGGTGCAAACGGTACATACACCCACTCTGGGTCGCCGGTATTCTATGCATGCCCATCCTCTGATACCGACTACAACATCTACACAACTCCTGTTGCGGGCCAGGCTAAGTGCGTCAAGGTTGGACTGACTGCTAGTGGATGCTTTGCCCCATCTTCATCCTCTTCAGCAGCACATATTAGCACATCCACAATATCATCAAAACCTTCCGTTATTACTGCTATCACAACTGAGCATCAGACCTGTGCTCCTTCAACTGTTACTGTCTCATCCCCAGCTCAGACTGTCTACGTGACTACCTCTGCTGTGTCAACCGCACCTGGTCATACTATTTACGAGACCAAGACACTGAAAGAGACTGCCCATACTGTTGTTGTCACTGAGACTCCATCTGTTCACACCGTCTATGTTACTTCGACTGCCCCTGGACAAACTGTTCACGAGACTCAAGCTCCATCTGTTCACACCGTCTATATTACTTCAACTGCCCCTGGAAAAACTGTTCACGAGACTCAGACCCAAGAAAAGACTGCTCCAGCTCAAACTGTCTACATCACTCAGACCCAAGAAAAGACCTCTGCTCCTTCCACAGTTACCGTCACCCATGCACAAACTATAACTGCCGTCTCTACCATCCCAGCCACATCAAAGCCTTCGAAGGCTAGCTCGGTCGTTTCTTCGACTCCATCTAAAGCCACTTCAACCACTCCATCCTCCTCATCTTGCCCTACAAACCTTGATGGCACCTATACTTCCCCCAACTTAATCATCCCAGTATCATCTGCATCACCAAATACTGCTTACGGCACTTCTTACTTTGGAGTTGTTAACAGCACCGTCTCATCCCTCTTCAAATTCGACATTCCTCGATCATACGCATCAAAGAAATGTTCACTCGTCTTCCTCTTCCCAACTCAGGACATGCTCGAGACCTCTTCTTACACTTTCTCAGGATCCGGAGCTATTAATTTCAAACAATTAAGCACCCCCGTTACCCAAAGCTTGACTTATAACTCTATTGGAAGCACCAAAACCGATTTCGGTAGCAAGACCTCCACACCTGGTACCTGGACTGTGGTTGATACTTTTGATTGTCCAGCTGGAGAGGCGATCGGTTTTGAGATGAGCACCGGTGGAAGTAATACTCATTTGTCGTGGTTTGAGGATTATAATCCTTCTCCAATTGGTCTTTTTATCACTGCTTGTTAAATTCATCCAGGGAGAAATGTAAAAACACCTCAGAGAATGGATGAAATAAAATGAGATATGAAATTCATTATAGTTTAGGGGTTTTATTAAGTATCGTTTGGATTTGGTCGCTTAGGACTGAATTATTTACAAGTAGAATGAGGGTATTTGGGGGAGAGATTCAATCATCATCACGTTCATTATGACGTTGAATATATATTTTGTACATAGAATTTGACATCAGTAGGTGGAAATGATAATAATAAACAATAAATTATCAACACGCAATAGAAATTGCATGGTTTCTTGAAAATCTGAAAACTTTTGTGAATGCAAATAGCATGAGGTTGATTGAGCTAAGGT
Organism: Sclerotinia minor; assembly: GCA_025389075.1. Classification (NCBI taxonomy): domain Eukaryota; kingdom Fungi; phylum Ascomycota; class Leotiomycetes; order Helotiales; family Sclerotiniaceae; genus Sclerotinia; species Sclerotinia minor. The sequence goes on from QRFH01000004.1 coordinate 1,536,402, forward strand.
ACCAAGAACAAGAAAGTGATACTTCTACTGCTTAAAAGATCTAATCTCTCGCCATAAAAATCTAGTTCTAGTAATGCAAAAACAAACCATCTGGCACAAAAATCAAAGTTGAGGGAGGGCAAATCAACATAAAACGCCATGAAATCAGCTGACTATCAAGCACCCCCTTCAAGACCTCAAAACCCACCCCTCCTCCACAGCTTCCAACAATGGACTCTCGAAAACATGCACCAACTTCCCCACTCTCCCCCACCCAATCTTCTCCTTCCACCTCTCACCCTGTCTCATCACCACTCCACACCCCACAATCTCAACTCCAATCCTCTCCAACAAATCCCACGTCGTTTTGAGCGTCGTGCCAGAACTAACTGCGTCATCTATTATCACGCATTTCTTCCCCGATAGGAGAGGTAAGAGATGCGGATCTAGATATATTTTCTTCAGACCTAGTTCTGGTGATGTGATGGATGATACGGCGGCGGATAGTGAGTCGTCGTACCAGAATTTGCGGGAGTAGCCGAGGGGTATGTATCTTTCTAGTCCGCATCAGTTGTGTGTTTTTTTTTGTCTTCGATACTTTTCGATATTATATGTAGGAAAGTATTTAGTATGATTTTATATGATGATATAAGATGAATATAAAACAACATACTCAGACCCAATCTCCTCGCAACAATAGGCGCAAGTGTAAGACCTAGTGTCGGAAGACCAATTATGACATCAGGGTTAAAAGCTCGCACTTTCTCGGCGAGGAATGAGGATAATTCCTCCACGACATCTATAGAAGCTTGGTTTATGAGGAGCGAGGCGACGGCTTGGTGCGGTTGAGAGGTTAGGCGCCGGATGGGGAGGATGAGGTACCGTGAGTCGGGGAGGAGCGCGGAGTAGTGGTATTTGTAGGGGGGGTCTTTTGGGGTGTGGGTTGAGGGGAGGATTTCTTGCCAGTAGCTGGTTGTGGGCTCGGTGAAGTGGGTTGAGGTCATGGTTTTTGGTGCTGAGAGTTGTATGTAAGTGGAGGTGGGATTTGGAGGGTTATGTTGGGGATATGTATGTAATCTTAAGAGGGGGATAGTGTGGGGTTGCTGAGTCATACGGGGGTTTTTGTTTGTTCCTAGGTCTAGTCAAGCGACGACTTGTTATGATCATGAAAATGTAAGGGAAGATATATTTTGAACTCCCCTAGTTGCTCGGGACCTCATTGTTGTGGGAAGATTGCTTCAACAACTAAGTAAAGACCCTTAAAGACACTTGGAGCTAACATACACCCTCACTCAAAGGCTCTCTCTAACCTTAGCAACCGTTGAACTCTTCATGAACGTCGATATATGAGTATGCAAGGCCAGCACTTCTAATCAACATATATAGATAAACATTCCCAACTCCACCAAGGTTGGCTTGTGGTCCTTATCTTTCTATTCTGGAGTTATTCATAATAATAATGATATTTTACTAGAGCAATCGAATTCCGCCTATTTCTTTCCAACAGTCCCCGGACGTTCCCTCCTCCATGTGACGCCACACCACAAGCGAGCATTTCAATCTTTCATGGTGTAAAATTTTCGATATTTTATATAAATCTAGAGGGATCAAGTGCGCCTCATGATTTTCCAACACCGCGTTAGTAATTTATCTGTTTACATCAAAGAAATTCAATCCGTATTTTGGCCGTCACAAGTTTTTTGATATGCGGGAAATTATATCAGTGTAGATTCTCCCTATACTGTATACAATTTCAAGAATTCGGTGAGCTGCGCAATATCTTGGTATGTTTCCGCGAGCAGTGATGATTTGTGCTATTGCGAGTAAAATGGGCAAGAACAATATCATCGAGTATTTAGTTTCTTTACATCCCCTTGATGATATGTATGGGCCAGTGCGGATGAAGTTTCTTTCAAGTTTGGATCACAAACTGTAGTAACTATATAGTCCTATCTTAATATAGGGGCTCCAACATAACAGAAAGTTTCATTGTTAACATGAGCCTTCAGAGGACTTTTGTAAGCCGTTCCTGCAAAGATCGAATAAATACATTCCCATGAACGAGAAAAGAACAGAATGAACTATGACGTGAAGGCTATGCATAAATACTATGATTCCATTTCATCCAACTAAAAACAAAGAAACAAGGAAACTTTACAAAAAAAGAATCCCTGAAATTCATATAATTTCACACGATATTTTCATTTCTAAAACTTGCTCTCCTTCTCTTTTCCTATACTGCCTACCATCTTAGCTACTCAAATACCATCCTTCAACAACCCAATTACCTCTAACTTTCCACTCTTCTACCAAATTTCAAAATTATTCAGCTAATCTGCTCTGAATAGGCGATCTTCACTGAAGTCATTAAGCTAAAAAGTTTCCCCATCCTCATTTGTGGGAATCTAGGCTGTGGCTTTTGTCCAAGGAGATTGATTGTCTTTTGAATCTTTTGAATCTTTGAATCTTTTGAATCTATACAATCTATATATATACAACACCAAAATATTTGTGATATTCTGATATAATTAAAGATTAATTATGTAATTATTCTTCAGATTATAATTTTAATAATATTAACAAATATGAACACTTTATAATTATGTATTATTTTAAATATATTAGTTTATAAATATTACACGATAAATTCATAATATTCAGATATTTATTCACTTTTTTTTTAAATCGAAATAAATAAAAATAAAACAATTTCACTCATCATCGTCTCTAGATATTCCTATTCTTTCTCTCCCTGATATACAATCCATCTCTTTTAATTATTTTCACTCTCATTCCCCTCTCTTCTTCAACTCTACCACTCGACCACACCACTCACCCCTATACAAAAATCCAAAGTCCTCTCCAAGTGTCTATATCCATTTCTATCTCCAATTCCATTCACACCTATCATCTATTATCGAACTCTTTTTTACTTCCCTCTATCCCCTATACCCATCATCCACACAAACTCCATCCATCCAATAATATATTAAAAATTACTCACTCTGAGATCCTACAATATTTAAAATACACATACTAATTAGCACATCTACTTCATCTACGGTAGTAATCTAAATTATTATAATATTTGAAGAGTGTTTTCGATAGATATGGAAAATATCTAGTTATTGTTTATCGCGCTTGAGTATTAATATCAATATCTATATTCATATACGAAATAAGATCTTATATCTCAATTTCACGAATAACCGGGAATTCTAGCATTCTAGTACCTAATTATATGTCATAACGCGTATATGCACCTCGAGTACCAATCACTGAGTATCAGGCGGAAGCTCCTCCCTCCTCCTCTTCACACCCCTCAAGCCTCTATACGCAGCCGCCACCCCCACAAAACGCACCACCCATTCCCTCACCCTCCTAACCTTCCCCAAATGCCCCTCTATCTCCTCTCCCTCCAAATCCCTCATCCGATAACAACCACCTACATCACACCTATCAACTTTCACCCTAAACAACAAGCCAACCCTCGTCAAATCCCTCCTCAAACTCTGACCATGAACTTTTCCCCTAAAACTACCTAGCGCTACATTCTTCATCAGGACAATATCCTGAACTCTTAAATTTGCTAGTATCTCCCTCACATCCCCTTTTTCCTTTCCCGATAACCAGAAATTAATCATAAAGCCACTTTTTGTATCATCTCCTACTAGAATCTCGATGAGTGATACTTCGCCTCCTTTTCTCGTAGTTATTGTTCTTGGTTCTGAGATGGAAATAATACCCACGATGAGATTCACCGTCATAGTTTGTGGATGGATCGAAGAGAGATATTGCGCATGAGGTATATCTTTGAGATTCGTTACATGACCCGCTGTAGGAATTTGGGGATTCTCTTCTCCTGATTGTGGAAAGATGGATTGGGAATCATATAGTGAATTTGAAGTCGAGAATGATGTACCGGCATCATCGGAGTTAGAGGAGATGAAGGAATCATGAGGAGCGATTTGAGAAGAGGGGATATCGTGGATGGCGTAGGAATGTTCGTAGAAATGAGAGATGGTTTCATCATCTAGAGGTTCTTGGTCATGATTTTCATTTTCATTTTCATTTTCATCATTAATAAATGAATATGTATCGTAATTTAACGATTGGGATTGTGAGTAATCCTGTGATTGAGAAAGAAAAGTAGTAGTTGAGAAGAAATCTAGGGCATGACCTGCAGCACCGGGATAGGAAGGATATTCATGAAAAGCATGATCTTGCGAAACTCCTGTAGTGAGATGTTTACGATCGAGAGGAAGTTCGCGCCAGTCAGGTCCGAAGGTAGATGGTGTGGAGGATTCTAATACGCTGGTGTTATTCCGTGGTGCGGAGTTTGGGTATGATTGAGGAAGATGGAGGAATTGGATGAAGGGTTCGGTAAAGTCTGTTAGGAGTTTTGATTCGTCCCAGTTAAGTGAGTTGCATGTAGGTGCTCCTGCGAAGAAGATGATTTTCGGTGGCATGATTAGATTAGATTATCGGATGATTGATGTTGTGGCTAATCATGTTGGGTGATATTGCAGCAAGCTTTGTTAGTTGGTATCTGTATTAGTTATAAATTTGATTCGGGACCGAAGAAGTAGTTGCAAGGACTCTGAAAACACCGAAGTTGCTGGTGGTGCATAATACGGACATTGAGATAAACGGACATGAGAAAATGCCGACGGTGAATTATCTCTAATCTTCAAAGTGGTATATATATGTACGTAGCATGTCAGACGGTAATGGTAATGATAAATAAACGTATTGATAAAGCCTTTCCTTTTCCCTCCGTATGTCAAAGAGGGATTGCTAACACAGTTAACATTCATGATCATTCGTAAGATTACCTTGATTTCTTCTTGCTCATCCTACCGTCCTACCTGCCGACAATCACAAGCCATCAGATAAACTCCAGAGCGGATCTGATAAAGAAATCCACTTGTCTTGTTCACTTCACTTGCATTTCCGTCTATTCACCGAGTATTCACCGTATTATGACGACTAGCTAGTAACCAATCACGATTCAGCATATGCAGTACGCAACCCCACAAAATGTCGAGCGATGGAAATAAAAGCAGCAGGTCTGCCACCGGAATATCTACCATTGCGCCAACCTCACGCAAGAAGAGAAGTATGGCCTCTACTTTCAAATCCTTTTTAGACACGGCAAAGCAAACTATTTCGGGTCAATCGACTCCAATTCCAGGAACTCCACCTGGAAATACTCCAATCGGGAATCTATTCCCAAAAGTTGATCCGGCTGTGGATGGAGATGGTTGTGATCATGATTGCGAATCGTGTCATGTAAAATATCCAAAGGGGTTCAAGATAGATGAGGATGATAAGTTATATGGTCATGTTAAAGGGTGGAGTACACATATTCTGGTTGCGACAGGAAAGTCGGATTGGGTAAGGGATGTCGCCGATGAGAAGGGGAGTGTGATGCAAGCAATCGACCATGCTTCTGTTAAACCAAGCAATGGGGTTAGTGAACCTTCTTCTGTTATCCAAGCCATACACTATTGCGCTTTGGACATACTGACGATTCACCATAGAAGCTTATGCTATCGGCCTCGAATATACCCACTCCTTCGCATTCCGCAGATTACTCACAGCCCACGACCGTTGTCCTATTGCCTGCATTTATCGTAATCGAGAACGTTACCCCACGATCGGTACCAACTCTGATAAAAGAGTTCATTGACAAAGCTCCTACCAATACAACACCTCTAGGACCTATTTCGATACCCAAGTCACTTTCCGATCCTCTTCCATCCGCAGAACAACTTACATCTCGACCATCACCACATCGCGCGCTTATCCTTCTTTGCTCACAAAAAACTCGAGATGCAAGATGTGGACAAAGTGCGCCATTACTGAAGAAGGAATTCGAAAGGCATCTAAGGCCTCTTGGGCTCTTCCGAGATCTTGATGATGATCGACCAGGAGGAGTTGGCATCTACTTTATATCTCACGTCGGAGGACACAAATATAGTGCAAACGTCATGATCTACCGAAGATCCGATGCGTTCGGGTTGGATGCTATTGAAAGGGCCAAGGTCGATGGAGATATTGTGCCGTCGAGTCTTGTACCTGGAGAAGAAGATGAGAAAGGTGCTGCCCAATGTATGTGGCTCGCCAGGGTGAAACCAGAAGATTGTGAGGGTATTGTGAAATTTACCGTTTTGCAAGGGAAACTCATTAAACCCGAAAGTCAATTGAGAGGTGGATTTGATCGGCAAAGGGGGGTATTTAGTTGGTAAATGGTAAAGATGGAGGGAAGGAATTCATTTCATGTTGGGTGACGATTTAAAAGTTGTTTTAGGAAGTTTTAGATGAGATATGGAGCATATATCTAATCATCTTTTGGTTAGATGATACAAGGACAAATGGTCCCCTCAATAGAAGTTTGGGGTTAAAAGTAGGCGAGACCCATCAAATTATTGAATATCTGCTTCCGATTTGAATCTCAAAGCTTGGTAAGGGAATAGTAATAATTAATAAACCTTACCAGGGTGCGTAAGCGGAAAGGTTGGAATATTTGATTCAAGGATAGTAAAGAGGGAGAGGAAGGAATATCTAGTACCTAGATAGAGAATACGGAGTAGTTAGGTCGTAACTAGGAATACCAAGATAAGAATGATAAAATGACCCCTTTGGGATTTTAATTGGACATATTTTGGCGTAATTTGAGGGTCATTGGTGTCATTGGAGTCATCCAAATCAATTGGGCACATGAACTCGCGACTTCCCTTTTCATCGTTGCCCATAGCAACTCATAACCCAAACCGGGTCTAAACAAATGCATCTTATTGATTATTTTATTCATTTTTATGTAAATATATACATATACAATAAGTAATTATATTAATATTAGTATAGCTTTTGATAATTTATATATATTTGTATGTGTATGTGTATTATTATATTTATAGATTAATAGATGTATTAATAAATAGTATTTTAATAAAGAATATTATTTACAATTGAAAATGTAAATATTTGTAAAAGAAATGATTGATTGATTAACCATTTGACTGACCATTTGACCTTGACCAATTCGACCATCCAACCATTCAATTCCACCACAAGAACCACAAGAAATCATTAAAACAATTTCATTTCAATCAACCCCCAATAACAATAATCAATCCATTCATCATCCATCAATCCATCCATCCATACAACCCATCACATACCCTTTACTTTTTACTAAGTATTACTTTATCATGAGTTAGCATTTATTTGCAGTAATCATAACATAACAAACCTTCTTGCCTCTACCATTTTCGCATGTAGCATTTAAATCAAATCCATTCAATTGCATTCGCATTCGCATTCTTTGCTTTCATCATGGCTACCAGTTTCCCTTACCCAGAATCAATACATTCCAAGCGCCCAAAGACAGCATCGGTATTGAAGGCCTTTATTCATAAGCGCAACCCTTCCGAGGGATCAGCTCTTTCACCTACCACCACTTCACCAAATGACGTTTTTGTAGCCTCTCCAGCCTTCGAAGATATGCCATCGCCGACGGATTATACCCACCATCGCGCTCTCGCCGATATTCAACGAAATCAACAAACCTCCTCCATCTTGGCACCTTACACGACTTCTCAGCAGGAAGGATTACGACCAAAGACCGGTATAGGGGGTAAGGGACTGCACAAGAAAACATTGAGTGCATTGTCGCTCAAATCATTAGCAAGCCCGGTGAAGGATTACAATAAGGGAACATCAATTCGAGACAAGTCCCCTACGAAACCAAAAAAGACCAAATCTTCGACAAGTCTTGTCGGCCTCCTTACGCGCCCGAGGTCGTCGAAGAATCTTAAGCTAGATGTAGAACTGGCGCAACGAAATTCGAAAGATAAGGAGAACCAAACTCCGGAATTGTCATCACCTGCCCCAGAATCCACAACGCGTTCTCCGCGACCACCGATATATTCACAATTCTCGAGTGACATGTTCACAAAACAACCTCTGGGAGGAAAGTTTCTCGAGGGTCAAGTTGATCTCTATACACCTGAGAACTGTTCACCAAACAAACAACGAAACTTCTACAATGGACCAAATACACAACCGAGTCTTACAAACCGGGAAGGTGGATCATCACGGCCGCATTCCACATATTTACCCAGCAGTTTCAGTATTCAAGACATTCATAGGAAGATGAGTGGAGAAAATAAAAACAGATCCAGTATTGACATTCCAAGACGGCAGGTCTCGAATGAAAAGAAACACAGTTTTGATTTTCGGACCTCGATGGACTTGAGGCCGAGACCAAGCTTCCAAAGATCCAGTACCGAAACGTCAGTCGCATCCGTTAAAACATCCAGCAGCACTCGAGGTTCTCGAGTCATGGCAGCCGTTTCAAATTTCACGGCAAAGGCAAGAGGTGATAGTGGAGGATATACTCCGGCACAGACACCGACCACCGCAAACTTTGGGCCCGACAGACCCCTCCATGACAGAGATATTGACGCCGAGTTCGAAGCTATGTTAGACAGGCGGAATATTCCAGAACATCAACGAGGGAAGATGAGAAATCTTGCTAAGTCAATGAAGAAAGATTTCATAAAACAAGATTGGGCTGAAACTGCCGCTGCGAAATCTGTTAGGTCGGCTAGTCATGGCAGCGACACGAGTGGCGAAAATGGAAAGAAGGAGGAAGTACCGGAAGTGAAGAAGAAGAAGAGACCAAGAAGCCGAACATTTACTCTTTCTAGGTCAACCAGTAAGGAACGACCTGGCGATAAAGACAAGAAATCGGAAGGTGTTGTGGGAAGCAAGAAATCTACCGAGTCTTTGAACAGTGGAAGTAAATCGCTTACTTCTGCTGGCGCTCAAGTAGCACAGAATTTGATAGCCAAGGCCAAGGGTCAAACACCGGATGACTTTGTTGCATATTTAAGAAAGGTTCAGAAACCAGAATTGGTCGAAGTTGGAAGATTGCATAAACTCAGGCTTTTATTACGAAATGAGACGGTGGCTTGGACTGATAATTTCGTTCGTCAGGGTGGGATGGAAGAGATAGTGGGATTATTACACAGGACTATGGAAGTCGAATGGAGGTTTGTTAGACCATGATGCTTTTTCAAGAATTTGATAGCTGACACATACACAGAGAGGAGCATGAAGATGCATTACTTCATGAGGTTTTGCTTTGCTTAAAAGCACTTTCAACCACGGCTTTGGCTCTTCAACATCTCAGCATTATTCAAAAGACTCTCTTCCCCGCACTGATTCACATGCTATTTGACGAAGAGAAAAAGGGGCCAGCGGAATTCACTACTCGAAACATTGTGACTTCGCTTCTATTTACTTACCTCAAATCCGCTACACTTAGCGAGCGCGCAACCAGAGCACGATTTCTCCTCTCCTATCTTCGCGACCCAGAACCAAGCGAATCACAGCGCCCTGTTGATTTTGTTCTCGATATGCGTCGTCAACGCCCTTACCGTGTTTGGTGCAAAGAAGTTACTAACGTTACTAAAGAAGTTTTTTGGATCTTTCTTCACAATCTCAACGTCATCCCTCGTCCAGATTCGCGCCATGCTCCAGAACGACTGAATGACTTGCCTCCTGATCTTCCTTACATGATTAAGCACTTCCCACAAGAACTTCCTCCGGTTCCAGCTGCACCATATGTTGGTGGTGTTGAGTGGGATGCAACTAATTATCTTGCTTCTCACCTCGATATTGTCAATGGCTGCATTGCATCATTGCCCACTCTTGAGGAACGTAACCAAGTGCGCGAGGAACTGAGAGTCTCTGGTTGGGAAAAATGTATGGGTTCTACTTTGCGCTTATGCAAAGAGAAATTCTATGGCGGTGTTCATGCGGGATTGAGATGTTGGGTTGCCGCAGCAATTGAAGATGATTGGGAGACCAAAGATGTGAGATGTGGTCCTAGCACTGACAACAGAAGTCCAGTGCGAAAGAATGTCAGTCCAAATAAAGCAGCTGGTGCTCTGGTAGAAAGCACACCTCCTAAGATTGATATGAAGTTGAGTTTTGCCCAGAATAGAGCTGATAATAGAGGAGATGCTTGGCTCTGAGTTGACACAGCCATCATCTTTTGCTACTAAAGATAGAGAATTGGAAGATAGAAAGGGAAAAGTGAGGCCTAGTGGCTGATCATGCTACTGCGAAGGGGGTGAAAGACGAAGGAATTTGCGAGATGAAGTTTTCCATTTAATCTTTTGATATGGTTGTACGACCTTGGTTTAATCGGTTGGAAGGGTAAGGATTTGTTGGGTAAGGAAGGGAGGTGTGTTGGGAGTAATTATTGATTGTTCAGGACACTTTGTGATGTGCCATTTCATTTTCTCGGTCTCTCGCGAGGGGAAGAGTCTCTTATGGATAGGATTATTGTTTTGTGATGGAGCGGAGGAAGTAAAGAAGGATATGCAGTAGGGAAGGGAGAATGGGAGAATGAATGAAGAGATCAAGGCAATTAAGTGGGATCGATGCAAATGAGAGGAAGGAGGAGAAACGAAGGAAGAAAAGAGAGAAAGATGACTGACCGGGACGGGACGGACGTTGATTAATGATGACTTTACGATGAATGATTCAATGGTACCTTTTTGTTTTTTGCGTTTTTGTATTCTTTGTTGTTGTTGTCTTTTTTTGTGTGTGTCTCTTCTTTGCGCGTGTAGCTAGCTTGGCCTTTTTCTACTCGTAGGTAGTAGGTAGTGGGTAGTGGGTAGTATGGGATAGTTGGGATAGTATAGTTTTTGGATAGGATGGATAGGGTGGGATAGGGTAGGGTAGGCTAGGTAGGATAGCTAGGATAGGATGGGATTGGTTAGGTTAGGATAGGTTAGGATAAGTAGGTAGTATAGGAATATTATTTTATGATGTGTAAATTTAATTGTGTATATGTGTGTGTGTGGGTATGAATGAATGAGTTGAGTGGAGGGAGTCGTATTTTAGGAGCTTGATGATTGTCTTCTTAGGGTATTGAGTGGAGGGAGTCGTATTTTAGGAGCTTGATGATTGTCTTCTTAGGGTATTGAGTGGGAAGTGGGATTCTTCTACCCTACCTATTCTATTCATATCGATTTCATCACATGCAGTATGGGTACTCATTGGTATTGATATATAGGTGAATTGTGTTTATTCATCCATTGATCTAAAGGTGCTCTGAGATCTCATCCCTTCGCTAAACCATTCGATATAAGTCGTCTGGTATACCTCGCTCAATACAGCGGTGCGCTTTCATACGCACATAGGCTTGGATCAATATTATACAGTAGATGCTTTGAGCCTGCTCTATATCTATCACAACCTCTTAACTTTCAGCTCTCCATAGTCCAAAAGAACCTGGACAGTTCTTCCACATCTTAATCGTACCATCTTCACTGCCCGTAGCATATAATTTTCCATCGGGGGAGAAACTGATGCTCCAGATTGGACCATGATGACCTTTGTGAACATCTATTATTGTTAGTAAGATTTTATTCCGTTGGAATAATAAAACATACCAAGTTCTTGATCAGAATCAAAATCGTAGACTTTCGCCCATGTATCCTTAATTCCACCAGTGATATATTTCCTTTGAAGGGGATGAATCGCTACACTGGCAACCTCGTAATTCAAGACAACTTTCTTGATCAGAGTGTTTGCAGCTGGTCCACCATAAAAGTAAAGAGTTTTGCCAGCAGCAATCGATAAGATAGGTAATCCTCCACCAATATCTCCTGGTCCAGATGCAACGTTGCTAAACTCGCATGAACCAATATCACCATCTACCTTTTGTTCTTGAACAACGGACTGCGAACGTAAATCCCACCATCTTATAACTTTATCATCTGCTGCCGTAACTATGATATTTGGATCCTGAGTCCAAACAACCGCCTTGATTGTACCTTTGTGAACACCAGGGCCAATCTCGAAGCCATCATCTTGTGAAATGTTCTTAGTGTCGCTTCCATTGCCATTAGAAGTTGCGCCATTTGTGCCGGAGGAATTGAGTTTTGCGAGGTCAAAAATAAAAAGTTTCTTATCAGTTCCTCCTGTCGCAAGAGTGGTACCTGATTCGGGAGGAAATGCGACAGCTCGAACAACATGCTGATGTTGAATAGTATAGAGAGTTTCTCCAGTGTACGTATCCCAGACTTTCCTATACAAATCATTAGTGCCAGTAAATCTAAATCGGCGCAAATCACCTACGCAGTGAAATCTGCCGAAGCAGTCGCAGCATATTTGGCATCCGGAGAAAGTCTAGCTTGATAAACTGCGCCTTTATGTCCAAAGAAGGTACCAATCCTAAATCATCAATTAGTGTCTTGCGGTGAAGATTTCCCAGTTGTACAGTACCAATCGCCATTAATACCACTTCTTAACATAGGGTTGTTATCTAACGTGGTGAATTAGACATGTCCATGGTCCCAATTCTCCGGATAATCATGTGCCATACCTTTACATGCTGATATCATGTAATACTCATCGTCCTTCCCATCCACGAAACCGCAAAAGCTGATATGCGTAACAGGTCTTGAGTGACCATGGCATGTCAAAGGGACGTATTGCTTAGTATTTTCTGGCCCCGCCATCTTTGTATGTATGAATTTGAAGTATAAGATTCTGATATTGTACTGATAACCGAAGATTGTGCTGTATTGTATGCTATGTTTCAAGAGAAGTAGATATTTTTCTCGCCGTGGGTGGTTTAAACTGTGCGTCGAAAGAGTGGGAGAGACCGCACTTTGATGAGGATTGGATCGAATGGTCTATGTATGTAAGAGAAAATGATTGATATTCAAGAAGATTCGTTAAGTCGTTAATTTCGTAAGATATTGATTAAGAGGTGGAATGATTGATGAAGTTAAGTCGAATGAGATTGAAATACTTGACACTTCCTCAATCTGAAAGGAAAAGGGGAAAGGAGCAAAGAGAAGGCCTGTTCTTTGGGGGGGGGGGGGAGGGTTATTGTGATTGATTGTTTCATGAGGTCAAGAATTAAGCTATTTATTTCCACTAATATCTGAGAGACCCATTAACATTTTTGGAGTTATAGTTAATCCGACTCCGGATAAGGATGACAATGAAGAAATGGATGAGTAAGCAAATGATGTTTGGGAATGGGGGTATTAGTGTTTGCTAGGTTGGTGACTTGTTGGTGATTGGTTAGTGATGATTAGTGATGAGTTAGTGATGGATTAGTGATGGATCAGTGAGTGCTTAGTGATTGCTTAGTGATTGGTCATTGATTAGCTAGCCTAACACACCCTAACACACCCTAACACACCCTAACATTCCAGGGTAGGTACGTGCCGTTCCAGAGCCAGAGCACTATAACTATACCCTGTGCTAATAAGTATTACAACAACCAGCTATGCTATTACCCGCACATGGCACATGGCACATGGCACACGGCTGACTGCTTAGTACACACATAGTTCACAGAGGGGCAATCTAAGGAAGCTTATAGTCAAACATGGAACTATAACAACTACTACTTCTATGACATAACCACCAACCTTTTACAATTGTGTCAATCTTGAGAAACAACACATATAACTTCAATCACCAGCTACTAAGTATGGCAGAATACAAATTATCTGCATCTTTGGCAAGTCATGAAGATGATGTAAGTTAATAATACTTACAATAACTCCACTCTCTCTCCAACAAGGACAATCTGAGTGTTTGGTGACAAACAACATATACTGATATGTTACTGTCCAATATAGGTTCGAGCTGTAGCTTTTCCATCTTCGAAAGCTATAGTATCAGCATCAAGAGATGGAACGGTCAGATTATGGAAACAACTTTCAGATAATCCACCAATATTCGATGCCACCATTTCCTCTCATGCAACAGCTTTTGTAAATACAGTCGCATATTTACCACCGAGTTCCCAATTCCCTGACGGTCTGATCATATCAGGCGGAAAAGACACAGTTATTGAAGTACGACAAACTTCGAGAAAACCAGAAGATAATGCGGAAGCTTTACTTATAGGACACAGTCATAATATATGTGCTTTGGATGTGGACCCAGCTGGACGATTTATAATCAGTGGAAGTTGGGATGCGGAAGCAAGAATATGGCCATTAGGGAAATGGGAGTGTGAATCTGTTCTAAGAGGACATGAAGGTAGCGTTTGGGCGGTTCTTGCTATAGATTCGGAAACTGTAATAACTGCTTGTGCGGATAAACTCATTAGAGTCTTTCATACTAGTGGTAAATTACTGCGGAATATTCGAGGAAGTGCAGATGTCGTTCGAGCTCTTTGCAGGTTACCCAAAGGTCATCCATCAGGAGCAGATTTCGCATCAGCTGGGAATGATGCGGTAATCAGATTATGGACTCTTTCCGGACAACAGGTGGCAGAATTACATGGACATGAGAACTTCATTTATTCAATTGCCTCAACACCTTCTGGAGAAATCATTAGTTCTGGTGAAGATCGGACCTTAAGAGTATGGAAAGATGGTCAATGTATCCAAACGATCACACATCCAGCAATTTCGGTATGGGGTGTAGCTGTTTGTGAGGAAACTGGGGATGTTGTATCAGGAGCAAGTGATAGAGTGGTGCGTGTCTTTACGAGAAATTCGGAGCGTTTCGCGGATGCAGAGACAACAAAATTATTTGAAGATTCAGTGAAGGAATCATCAATACCTCAACAAGCACTACCAGAAGTTAACAAGGAGAAGCTTCCTGGACCGGAATTCCTGACTCAAAAAAGCGGCACCAAAGAAGGACAAGTTCAAATGATTCGTGAGCTGAATGGAGCTGTCACTGCACATACCTGGTCTAGCTGTAAGTAATTCCTACTACTCGATCTACATTTGTAACCTAACAATTACCTAGCACAAGGCCAATGGATAAACGTAGGAACTGTTGTTGACGCTGTTGGAAGCAGTGGAAAGAAAGTCGAATATCTCGGAAAAGAGTATGATTTTGTTTTTGATGTTGATATTGAGGATGGCAAACCTCCTCTCAAGCTTCCTTATAACTTATCCCAGAATCCTTATGAAGCCGCCACAAAATTCATCGCAAATAATGAGCTTCCAGTAACCTACTTGGAGCAAGTGGCCAATTTTATCACCACCAATACCCAAGGAGCTACAATTGGCCAAACTCAAGAAAGTTCAGGACCGGATGCGTGGGGTAGTGATCAAAGATATAGACCAGGAGAGGGAGAGAGCTCGGCGCCTGTAAATATCCCTCCGCCGACAAAGGTTCTCCCACAAAAAGAATATCTCTCAATCATTGTGGCTTCAGTGCCCAAGATGCAAAAGAAAATTGAAGAAGTCAATAAGACGTTGATCGAGAATGGTCAAAAAGGTATATCATTAAACCCTGACGAGCTCGAAATTCTTCAAGAACTTCGAAAACATCTCGAATCCACCGGAGCTACGAAAACCTCTCAATCTGTTATTGGAGGCCTCGATCTAGCTATCAAACTTTCTACTCACTGGCCTTATAAAGATCGACTCGCTGGACTTGATCTCTTGCGTCTCCTAGCCGTTGCCCCTGAGACTGCAAATTATCGTAGTTCCGGCGGCTGGAGTATAATCGACGTTTTTTCACAAGCCGCTTTAGAGAATCCGCCTCCTTCCGAAAATCATATCATGATGTCAGTTCGTGGTTTTGCAAACCTTTTTGATTCTACCGAAGGTCGTCAATTAGCTCAAGACAATTTCGATAAAGTTCACATCGTTATAAAAGAAGCGATCAAGACATCTACCAATAGGAATTTGTTGGTAGCTGCTACAACGGTTTATATAAACTACGCAGTACTGTTTACAGAGAAAGACCCGGATTTCGAACATGTTCTCGCAGTGTTGGATATTGTTACGAGTATCTTGAAGATACAGATAGATAGTGAGGTGGTATATAGAGGATTGGTGGGATTGGGAACGCTGTTGAGTGTTGGAGAGGAGATTCGTGAGGCGGGAAAGGATGTTTATGGTGTTTTGGGCGTGGTGGATGCTTGTGTGAAGAAGGCTAGTGATCCGAGGGTGAAGAATGTGGGGAGGGAAATTAGAGAGTTACTTTTGTAGCTACTTGAGGGGTTGGAATTGGTTGATTGCTTGAATTAGCTGCTTGATTTGGCGAGCGGAAAGGAGATACTGTAGATGTTGGGTGGGTGGAGCGGAAGCTTGGTAGAAAACACAAACGAAAGATAATGATTATATGAACGAAATGGATGAGTTGAAATTAAAGATATTTTAGGCGTGTGTTAATCGGCTTTTTTCTTCGTAACTTGTTGACTTTTAATGCGTTACTCACTATCTTATTAGCTCTTTTATAATAACGCATATAAAATTTATCGAATAAGGTATGTAAATAAATAATAATAACTTTATTCCCTAAACTCCCTACCCTCCCTCGACTCCCTAAATTTTCTCAGATTTTGAGATAATGTCATGAGATATTGAAAGAAATAAAGATTTCCAGAATCTCGAAAGTTTTGTATGTATGTGTGTTGTTCATATTCCTCTTATTAATTAGCTCAGGCTCTTCTTCCATCCGGTCTGATGCCATTTGATTCGATCCGGATCCTTTCCTATCCTGTCCTATCCTACATATCCATTGATCCAACCGGATCCAACCGGATGGGTAAATTTATCCCATCCCATCCCATCCAATCCATTTTCGTATATCTCATCCATGTCATCAAACTTATCATACCATATCATATCATATCACAGTATAGAAAAGTATAGTAAATCTACACAATCCATTCTTCCCCCCCCTCTCTCTCCTCCCCACATCCATATCCCTCCTATAATTAGCTCAAACACCCCCTCCTCTTCCTCTTCCACTCCCCCCCCTTTACCCTCCCCACTCACAACAAAACCCACATCCCCACCCCCAACACCGCCGCCAAACTACCCACCCACATAGATCTCCTAGGCGAAGCAGCAGAAGTAGAAGAAGAAGAAGCGGATGAGCGAGCGGTACCAGGGGCGGAAGCATCGTTGATGGTGTAGACGTTTGCGAAGGAGATGTCGGAGGAATTGAAACAGTTGGAGCTGTTTACTTCGGCGACGTCTTTGGGGTCTGCGAAGGTTATGTCTACGCACTTTTGTGGTGTGGGGGTTAGAGTTTTGTTTTGTTATTCTTTTTTTGAAGTGGGGGTCATGATTGTGGGAAGGGGATTGGGTTGGGGGAGAATGTGATAAGAAAGGGTATCATACCGAATAAAGAGCCGCTCCGTGGATTGCCGTCTCGACTACTTGAATCGTCGCATTATCCCCCACGTTAACCGTCGTGTTAGCTGGTAACGGTACCTGCGGCAGACAAAATGTTCCTGGGTAAGGATTCTTGCTAGGGCCTATGATTTGCATGACGGATATCATTGGAAATGACATGTTTTGGGGACCATTGTCGGGACCATCCGTACCGAATCCGAGGTTCATGTAGAAGAAGGCTGTGGCGTGGCCTTGGAACCAACCGGGTTGAACGGCGATGGCGCCTCCTTTGATGGGCCAGAGAGTTCGGTTGGTGGTGGTTGGCATACCGCCGCCTGGGTGGGTTAGTGAGAGGGACGTGGAGGTGAAGGTGGAGGTTGAAGATTTGGAGAAAGAGAAGGGTTAGGGGAAAGGAAGAAGGGACGGCAGTCGATGTGGATGGATGAAAGGATTGGATATATGAATAGTTTCGAAAATGAACCATCCATCTACGCAAATCCAATACACCAAATCCCTCATAAACCAACATCGAAACTCAAGCAAAATGCTCCAAAGGCAGAAAAGAAGAGTCTACTCACAAGGATACATCCATTGCATTCCATAAGGAAAAGTCTCATTCGTGATCAAATTATCTCCTCTCCATCCTGGATATGTAATCACCGTATGTGCCTGCACCAACGCACTCGTCGCTATCGCAAGGAGGGATAATACTCTCGTCGAAAACATGTTGACTATTTATGTATATGATATTGTTGAAAGATGTGTGTAACACCGAGTCGAAGGAAGAAAATTTAAGATTTTCGTGGACGGGGTAATATATTCGTCGTATATATGTTTTTCTGATATTGCAGTCAAGATTCAGCTTGTGAGGAAGAAGTATACGGGTAGGTGTAGGATCCGATTTCAAGCGTTTAACTCTCTCGTTTCCTCGATCTTTTCGTGAAAGAATAAGTTACAAACAAACAATTAATCAGAACATCACTAGATGGCAAGAGTTCCTTTAACGTTGAGGATGAAATTGCACAAAGACCAGGAATACGTCAATGATATGAGGCAAAGCAAAAAAGTCTCATTTCTCGGCCGGGCCACACTTGGACTCGTGGAGTATTTGAATAATCGAAAGCAAGCATTGATAATTCGCGCTGACAATGCCTGACCAGATGTGGTGTTGATGCTGGTTGCATATGCTGATTCTTTCCCAGGGGGCGTCTAAAGTGCATGACCAATTAAATATGAGAAGAGGTGAGTGATATGAACAATGTATGCATGGAAGACGGAAGAGTTATACTTTGTTTGGAATAGTCCGAATTGAACTTTCAATATTGGGAGTGATGAGTTGCATTCATTTGCCGATTGAGTCTTTGCAGATGTGGGAATATGGAAGGGTGCTGTGCATTGGTCATTGATTGGTTGTGGGGTGATGGGCTTGATGTGCTGTGGAAGTGAAAAACAGGGGGATCCGGCTAATGGTAGATTTGATGTAAGCGCCCGGATAGAACTGGTTGAGGTTTTGTCACTTGTGAGACTACGGACGGTATCGATTAATCTTTTTGATTTTATCGTAGATCGATTTATATGGACTATTTTGAATGCGAATAGGAATGCATCGTTACTTCATTTTGAAGGGAAATGGATCTGGATTTTGGAAGAATATTGTGCATATGGGAAGCAGGTACAGAAGACATTAATATGGGAGGTGTACCGGTATATGCATTGGGAGATACGGGGAAATATGCCGACAGATAACCAAGTAATCCAGATATGAATGAATGCATGTTTGTCTGCTTATCTGCTTGCTTGCTTGCTGTCTTAGAAAAGAAGTGATAAGCCCTGTCTCCCCATATCACATCAAGACAACTCAACGTGACATACGAAGAACTGAGCCGAATATAGAAACAACTTATTTATACAATGTAAAAACAGTTCGAATAATTCTCAAAAAGAACAATTACCCTTCCAATGCACTTGCATCTACTCCATACATAGCCAAGACAAGGCTGCATCTTTACATGATATTTTTGAAATAAATAGTTTGGTCACCAGGTTTAGTTCATCCACGACTTGCGAATCGGATGTTGTACGACCCCTCTCTTTTGCGCCTCTCTTGCGTGGAATAAATGATGTAGGTAAATGTAGTGATACTTATACCACGACTATGTCAAAACCCTAAATGAATATCCTTTAATTCTACATTTTCCGTATCACATCCATTGATGAGTGCAAGCGCTGAAAGATGTGTAGGTTTGATGATCATTTCATTCGGCTTTGTGGTTCCGGCTTCTCACGTCACTTTTTCGGACCCCCAAAGAACTCAAATGGACCCCAACAGGAATGAATGACAATCAAATCATGGCTTCGAACAGCTGCTACAGCTCCGGAATGACAAAATAAAAAAGGCGGTGCAATTTTTCTGCCACTTCGATTGATCTGCCCCTCCATTCAATAGCTAAAAATAAACCCTGCAACACACTTTTTCCCCTCCAAATAAAATAAATTAATACGTATATATATCCGAGCGGCTGAATCTTACTCTACCGCAACACCGGAGTAGGTTATCTGCTTACGTTGAATTTTGCTTGGGACCAAGGACGAGAAGATTTGCATAGGAGGAAAACAGCAATGCCGCATACGAATCGGAAAAAGAAGAGCGCAGCGAAGAAAACCGGCGATGTGGTGATGAATGGAGCGGAGAAGACAAAAAAGATTGTGCAGCCTATGAAGAGGATACAAGTTGAGGATGGAGAAGGATGGACACATGTTATAGGAGGAGGAAAGAAAGCTAATGGTGGAGAAGCATGGACGCACGCGGGAGATTTTGTAAGAGATGGAGTTGCGTATATTGAGAGGACGGTGGAGGAAATGAGGGATGATTTGGAGTATTATGGGAAACAGTGGGAGAGTAGTGAAGCGGGTAAACGATTGAGGGAGATATTGAAGGGGAGGGGTGCCGCGAAGAACGTGGTTTGTTTGGGATTGGGAAGTTTACAAAGTGCGAGGAGAGAGGGGAGGAGGAGTAGTTTTACGCAATTGGCGGCGTTGATGATGATTTTGGAAGAGTTGGGTGAGTCGGGTTTGAAGTCGTGGATGGACATTACTGATAGGATTTTAGGTGGTGTTGGTGCGGATAAAATACAATGCGTATTCCAAGATCCTCAATATACAGAAACTGACAGGGAGTTTTTGATTTCTTTGGCTGGAATTGTGGTAGATGACCCCTTAGCATTTGATCATATTAAAGAGGATACTCTAGTATATGCGATACATTGTTACGGACCAGTTTACAAGACAATTAGTTCAGGACCTCACCCGGCAGTTCTTATAGGAACAGATATGGACAATTTTTCCAGATCATACTTGTAAGTTACATGGCGCATCTTCATTGGCAGACCTTAACATTTCACAGATCAACAAACACAGATACTCTTGGGCAACATCTAGATGGCATGGTCAAAGATTGCGAAGTGATAAATTTTCCACAACTTCGACATGATTTCTCGGATACAAAAATATACTGGCGGAATAAACCGACAATTTGAATAAGGAATGTGGCCGAAGCTGGGCCTCACTAGCAATAAACCTCATATTCTACCAGAATACTCGAGACATGCTCTTAACTCGGAGCGACGAGATCTCAATTGATCTCACTGGACTGCACTACAGTACCAAAAGCATCCGCCAACTCCGCCAAAACCGTCTTGACCAATTTCTCGGCCTTCACTCCAGGAATATCTCGATCCCCAATAGCATCCTCGACAAGCAAAACCTCATAACCTTTCTCAGCAGCCTGTCTAGCCGTAGTACTTACACACACATGTGCCATATATCCCGTCAACACCACCTTCGATTTCCCAGTCCCTTTAATAAATGACTCTAAATCGGTTCCAGTGAACGAACCCGGATGTTGCTTGACAATTACCTTTTCATTGTTCGTAGGAGTAAGCTCCTCGAATTCCTTCGCTAGCTCGGTATCGGGTGTGAAGACTGGGGCGCCGGCTGGTACTTGGTGGATAATGTGTGCGAGAGCTCCGTTGGCTGCGCGATATTTTTCGAGGAGATTTGAAATGGCTTGCCGGGATGTGGATACTTGGGAGACTTGTAGATGGCCTTTTGCGTATCTGGTGGGTGGGGGCTGTGTTAGTATATATATAGAGAGATAGAGAGTAGAGAGAGAGGACAGAGAGGGATTTAGATATCTACAACTACCTAGCAAGAACATTGCAAGGTTTCGTAGGTAAAATAGCATAAATAAAATAAACATACTCATTCTGCGCATCAATTATAATCAATACGCTATCCTGCACAGAGGCAGTAGATGGTGGTACACCAATCAATTCTCTGAATGCTTTTGCCTGGCTACTCATGGTTTTGGTGTTTGCCTTGATTTGCTTTGGTGTGGTGATTGGATGCTTGAATGTTCCTGGTGGGTGTGGATAGGAGTTTCACTCGAGGAACTGGAGGTTTATTTTATGGGGATGAGATGAGAGTAGATGCGATTTTGATGTGATATGATAATTAAGTGAGATTTTGAGGACTTCTCTTCAAATTTATACTTCAGTAAGTATGGATGGAATGGAATGGAATGGGATGGGATGGGATGGGATATTTATGATCCTTATGATCTTTACTTTACTGTATACTGTACTATTTTGCGGGGTGAGGTGAGGTGAGAGTAGAGTGTTTATTCAGCATTTATTACGTAGGTAGGTGAAGTGTATTGGTGTATTTGGGGATTGTTTACGGATGTAGGGATATAGGGGAGGAGGGAAGGAGGGGAAGGGAGGGGAAGGGAGGGGAAGGGAGGAGAGGAAGGTATTGTAGTTGGTGGTAGGAGGAGGAGGGGGATAGGTAGGTAGGTAGGTTGAGTTGAGTTGGGTTGAATGAATTGAGTTGAACTGAGCTGCTAAAGTTGAGTGAAGTTGAAGTGAGGATTTGTCATGTGCTGTATATTGATGGATGGATGGATTAAATAGATGACAAGACTGTTTATTTTCTTTCATCTTTATCTTTATCTCTTATCGCTAAATAAATACCTAGGTGAGGTTACGTTACCTATATAACTAGCAGATACCTACCTACCTAGGTAAATATAAAAAGTACAACAACATCGCATCATAACTTCGCGATGAATATCATGTACGGTGGTACACCAATTAAGTCCCCTCCCTGTATATAAAATATACTATTTATATAACCCAAACCGAACCAAACCAAACCTTAAAAAATGAAGATATACACCGAACCGATACACTGATAAACATCATCAGCATCTGAAACATATGCCATCATTGTTTAATATAAAACCTACTTACCTACTCTAGGTACATACGTAGAATAGCTTTGTTTGTTGGAGACAGGGGTAGGGGTAGGGAGAGGGTGTTAAATCAAGGTTCTTGAGCTTTTTTGTTTTCTTTTGCGGATGTATGTACTTTTTTGAGATGAGATGAAGATGGATGGATGGATGGATGTCTCCACTTTGCTGTGCGAGGGTATGAGAGGGTCTATTTCTATGGAGTTTCGGTATGATGTTTGTGTGCACTGAGCTTTGAGCTTGAGTACATACAGAGTAAGGTGTGATATGTCTCCTGATGAAGGAAGAGAAAGTTTAGAAAGAGGCTGGGTTGATGCTGCGGCGAGCTTGGGTGGGTAATTTGGTGGGTGGAACTGGAATGATATGGTACCGGTACTATAGTTAGGTACTACTGTATGGAGTACTGGTGGAGGAGAGGGGCGACCAGAGATAGAGATGCTGGAGATGCTGAATTTTTGAAGATACTGGCATTTCAAAATGATTTTATGAAATGGTATTGGATGGATGTTTCGCAAGTCCATGCAGGTCTGTCTGTCTGTCTGATACTGAGTGGTTGGACCTCTCATTTCTCAGCCATCCAAGACAGAATTCAACCAACTACTCCGTAGATATAAAGATTAGCAGGGGCTAATGGATTTCAGAGAAAAGTTCCCTGTTACAAAGTCTCATTGCTCCACTCTCATCTTTTTTCCCTCACCAACTGCACCACTGCACCAGCCTCGTGCACGCGGCTTTTAACCAATCATTTCTCTTCTTTCTCGTGAGAGATGTGGATAAGTCGGTGTTGGGTAAAGCTCGTGTTTGGTTTTAGCTGGAGATGCATGGGAAGATGATGCTAGAGGATGGATGGAGATGGATGGAGGTGGATGGAGGTGGATGCAGATGGGATGGAGAGTCGAGAATCGAGATGGGATGATGGTAAAGGTGCAACAGCATAACTTTTCGAGGATGAATTGTTCTTTACTTGGCTTTTCATTTGTGAGGTTTTGAAGATACAGACAGACAGTATTATGAGTGAGGTTCTAATGATTGAACCTCATTCAATCAATCCATCTGACCTCAACATAAAATAAACTATTTCGTAGGTTAAAGGACAATTCACAACTTCTCGTATTTGCCCTCGATTTTGATAAATAACCTTTTTCCCTATCCTTGCTTGCTTGCGCTTTCACGGTTCACATAATCACATTTGATCGATAAGAAGAAATACACCGTACCTCCGTACAGTATACCTCGAGGACAAGAAACAAACCAAGTTGTCCCACATAAATCATAAATCATAAATCATAAATCCAAACTTCAAAGTACCAGATCCTATTTGACCATCGCCAAAAAAAAACAAGTGGGATTCTCATCAACCTTACCTACTTTTTACTTGGAAAAAGAGGGAAAAGATCATCCGAAACGAGAGGCTACAATTCCGTTTCAAACTTCCCATCTTCCCGGTCTCTTCCCTTTTCTTCTCTCTTTCTTTTCTCATAATGTCACGATATTCTTTGGAAGATATTCATAATTATCACGATTCCTCTTCACCTGTATCTCCACAAACAACTCCATCGAGATCTCCTTCACCACCACCACCACCACCACCACCACCACAGCAAGGACCGCACAATCCTTCAAACTTCGCCTCAAATCCAAACTCCAATCATTTAATCTCACAAACTCAAGGATCATCGATCCAAGAGATTGGAATGTCAAATTCTTCTGCTTCAATTTTACATTCACGGCAAAACTATGGGGAAGTGGAACCTGTGAGTCCGATAATAGATAGTCCACCAATTCCTCCACCACATCGATCATCACAATCCAGTCAGGAATCTAGGATACGAAATCAAAACAATAATACCATACCCGAATATTCAAACGTAACACCGGGAGTCGATAATTTCGGGAATCAAGCCGCAGGTGGTATCAACGGCGTTGCTATGAGCGTCGCAAATTCAAATGCCAGGGAAAGTGGTGTGGAAACCGTGAGAGGTTATGATCCAACACAACCTTCATACCAAGAGCCTCCATTCCAACGTTCGTTTCCACGGCAAGATGCATCAACATCATCTCTCACTCCTTTAAATGCTGCTGCTTTCCCCACCGGAATATCAACTCCTTCTTCACGTTCAACTATCTCTGGTCGAAATCCTTCAGATCCATATTCCGATTCTCCTTACCCATACAATCGATACTCAAGGGCAATTGACCCAGAACTTGTTGAATTCGATCCTAATACAATTGCAGACGACGGGGACGACGGTTTGGGATATAGACGAGCTAATAGATCTTCTGTGTTAAGTCTAACTAGAATGTCAGATAGCGGAACACGAACACCCCCAGGAGGGAAAGCTGCGGCAGGCGGAGTGATAGGGGCATTAGGCGGACTTGTTGGAAAGAAGAATGGGGAGAATATACAATATAATAATGTGACAAATGCACAGAACGGATATAATGGGCCAGAAAATTACGACCTCACTCTGGAAAAGAACGAATGGTTAAGGAAACCACAGGGCGGTAACAAGAAGATGAGGTTATGGATTGCTTTAGTGGTTGGATTTTTGATAGTAGCAGCAATTATTGGAGGAGCTGTCGGTGGTACCCTTTCGGGAAATGCAAAATCAGGTTCAGGTTCAGGTACAACCGAGGCTTCGACCGCGAACGGACAATCCGCATCAGCGGATGCTTCAAAAAATGGCGATCTTAGTAAGGATTCGGCCGAGATACAAAAATTATTGAACAATCCCGACTTGCACAAGGTTTTCCCGGGAATCGATTATACTCCTATGTATACACAATATCCCGCTTGCTTGACTTATCCAGCAAGTCAAAACAATGTCACAAGAGATGTTGCTGTCCTCTCACAACTCAGTAATACCATTCGTCTGTATGGTACCGATTGTAACCAGACGCAGATGGTTTTACATGCTATTGATCGATTAGGTTTAAATGGTACCGTTAAAGTTTGGTTAGGTGTTTGGCAGGATTCAAACACCACTACCAATACTCGTCAACTTGAGCAACTCTACAATATCTTTGATGAACATGGATCATCTTCATTTGTCGGTGTTATCGTTGGCAATGAGGTTCTCTATAGAGAAGATATGACTGCTACTGAGCTTATCTCCATCATCGGGGATGTTAAAGCTAACATGACATACCGTGGTATTGACCTCCCTATTGCTTCTTCAGATTTAGGAGACAATTGGACAGCGGAACTCGCTAACGCTGTTGACTTTGTCATGGCTAATATTCATCCATTTTTCGCTGGTGTCACTGCCGAACAAGGTGCTAGTTGGACATGGGACTTTTGGCAAAATCATGATGTGGCTTTTAAAACCAATGCATCTCAAAATATTATCTCGGAAACTGGATGGCCTTCACAAGGTGGTACCGATTGTGGTGGTGCTACTACATGTGCTGTGGGTAGCGTAGCAGGAATAACGGAACTGAATACATTTATGGAAAACTGGGTCTGTGATGCCATCAAAAATGGAACGAATTACTTTTGGTTCGAGGCATTTGATGAACCATGGAAGATTCAATACGATTCAGGAGATGAAAATTGGGAAGATCATTGGGGTATCATGGATGTCAATAGAGTATTGAAGGATGGAGTGAAGATTCCTGATTGTGGAGGGACGACGGTTTCGTGATGAATGCGTCCAAAAATCAATTTGTGATTAATGATTGGAGAAGTATGATGAGTTGAGAGAAGTCGAATGGAATTATATCATATGGCATGGTATTGAATGATGGACATTTTTGGGGAGTAATTTCTTTATGTTTTTTTTTTGGTACGGCGGAATTTCTATTGGCGTTTTTACGGGAAAGCGATTATTTTCACATGAGATAAGATGGGATGGACTTATCCAGATATCTTATAGAATGGGAATGGGTTGGGATGAAATGGATATGTTGGGTCTTGTACATAATGAGTTATTATCTATATGAGGAATGGATGGGTTGATTGGTTTTTTCATCGACTCGAAGGGTTGTGAATTGGATGGATAGTTGGCATGAGAATGATGGATGGATGATGGATGAAGTGTGGGTGAAAGAAATGGATATCCAGAAGGCAATGGAAATAAAAGTGATGTGTGAGAGAGGGAGAGAGAGAGAGAAAATTATAATAAGACACCTACCTACTTCTTGTCTTGTCTTGTCTTTATGGATTGAGTGTATGGGTTTTGAAATTTGAAATTTGAAATTTGGATGTGATGTAGGATGTGCGGTGTGGATGAAATGAAAGATTCTTGTAGTGAGGTGGTGCTTACCTACTCTTTTTGTCTGCTTTTTGAGTAGGTTAGTAGATTGTATTATTCTAATGATTTATCTTTTATTTTGTTTATAGTTATCACCTAACTACCTAACTAACTAACTAACCAACTTACTCTTCCCCCCTCTCTTTCTTCTCTTTCTTTCTTATCTTTATATATATGATGGGAGATGGGAGATGGGAGAGTATGGTGAGATAGTAGAGTATGAGTATGAGTAGGAGTAGGAGTATGAGAAAGGGATGGGGATGTGGAAGATGTGGAAAATGGATAAAAGGAAGATTTATTATAGAGGAGAGGGCTAAGTAGGAGTGGGTTTTGATGAAAATTGGGGATTGGAGTTGGGATGGAATGAGAATTGGTGTGGAATGGGAATTGGTGTGGAATGGGAATTGGTGTGGAATGGGAATTGGTGTGGAATGGGAATTGGTGTGGAATTGGAATTGGTGTGGAATTGGTGGATTTAGAGATATAAATGGGATTGGAGTGGGATGGGGATGGGATGGGGATGGGGTATTAGATGTTATATTAGATTAGATTAGATACCGGTTTTATGGGAAAGGGCTCCGGTTTGGAGGTGCGGTGTGGAATGATGAGGTTGTTGATTTGTTTGATTTTATTTGTGAATTTTTTTGGGTTTGAGGGGGGAGATGGGGGAGATGGGCTTGGAGTGAATGAGATGGAGATGGGACGGAGGACGAGATGGTGAGGTTAGCTGGTAAGGTGAGATGGAGAGGTAAGTTGGTAATTATATATATGAGTGGTAAAATGGTGAGATGAGATGAGATTGTTGAAAGAGTTTTAGGACTGAAGATGGGGAATGGGGAATGGTGATGGAAATAGGTGGGTAAGAGGATGGATGGATAGATGATGGATAATGGACGGAAGGGATAAAATAAGAGGAAATTCTAAAAGAAAGAAGGAATGGTGGGGAAGGATGAGGGTTAACAGTAGAAGTATACCAGTGTGAATGGAATATCGATGAAGGAGTTTGGAAGTATATGTAAGAGAAGGATGTGGAAATAAATATATTGATTAATTAACGTTATTATCTAGGGAGTATATAATTATATTGTACGATTGTTGAGCTGGGTAAATGCTAGTAGTTATAGACTTTATATATTATAGCGAGACCCAGATGTAGAGGAAGATTAGTTAGATATTTATTGTATTATCGATTGATTTTTACTGATATAATGAAAGTAAGGATGAGGATGGGCTGTGAGGATGAGAGTGTCAGAATGGAGACGAGAATAGAACCGTAATCTTAGCGAGGGATTGTAGTTAGGGAGCGGAGGTAGGATTTGGGGGTTATATATATATGTATATCTTTTGAGTTGATGTTTTAAAGGTTTTGAATGATAGATTTTATAAAGGAGTTGTATTGGGTTTTGAGG
This sequence comes from Sclerotinia minor, assembly GCA_025389075.1. Classification (NCBI taxonomy): domain Eukaryota; kingdom Fungi; phylum Ascomycota; class Leotiomycetes; order Helotiales; family Sclerotiniaceae; genus Sclerotinia; species Sclerotinia minor. The sequence continues at coordinate 1,564,495 of QRFH01000004.1, forward strand.
GGTGGAGGGTATATAAAGGGCGAGTCAGTAGAGAGTATGAGTATAGATTGAGGTTAAAAGTTAGAAAGTTAGAAGTTTATTTGTTTTTGCGAGTAAAAAGAGATGATTTGAGGCATCAGAGAATCATTGGAATGTAAGATTTTATGAAATCATCCCATCATCTAGCAAGTACAAATATCCATAAAAAAAAAGAATATATATAAAACCACCCAAATTAATTTTATTTTCCCAGTTTATCCTCCAACTACCTAGGTATATATATATGTGTGTATAAATTTACAAACTCCTTTTCCAGCCTTCCCAATATATTTCTAAAATAATTATAAAAAATTAAAGAGTAATAATAAGTAATACTTGATCTAACCTCGATATAAATCATACCTGCTGATTACATATAGGTAGCATCATAGTAAAACTCATTGTAATATTCATTACCCAAAACTTCAGTAATGCCAATAGCACCATTCATTTGAGAGCCGAAAAGAGCTCTTGGTACTCCTTGCATCCATTGACTTCCTGGACCCCAGTTGTTGAATCTAGAAAAATCATTAGTAACTCATTTCCAATATGAAAATACAAAAACTCAAAAAAGAAGAGAAAACTCACTCTACAAAGGTAACATTATCGATTTGTGGTGTCGAAGTACTCCATACATCCCAACCAGCAGCGGCAATGTTATTTCCCAAGTAACTGTTCTGGAAAACAACTCTGGCGAAATCTCTCCATGGTCTTCCGAGATAGTTGATGTATGGAGTAAGAGTTTCGTTGAGGTTGGCAATATTCGAATTGTTGATAACATACCAAGAATTGACATCAGCGGATTTACGTCCAGAGGCAGTGATGGAACCTTTGCCAATGGTACGGATATCATTCTTTTCGAACCAGGCGAGTGCTTTCTCTCCAAAGATGAAATCAATGGCTCCTACAATGAGACATTTGGAGTAGAGTTGGAAACCGGATTCTGCGAGAACGGTGTCTTGGTATCCCCAGAATTGAGTTGCGTAAAAACCGACATTGGTGGCGTAGGAAGAGAGAGCAAGATTTTGTCCATTGCTGTTGATGTGACCGAATGTGTTTTCGATGATCAAGTTGTATACTTTGGTATTGTTGTTGTGGGCGCGGAAGGTGGCGGTTAAATCATCCGAGGTGGTGTTGATGAGTGCAAGGTTGTAGGTGATGGTTGCTTGGTTACCTGAATAATCACGAGCATCTTCGGTATAACCTTGAATCGTAAGGTTTGATACGAGTGGTGGGAGGTAAACTTGCTCGAAGTAGGTACCGGGAGCTATGAAAAGGTATTGGTTGTCGGTAGTGTCTGCATCTAATGCATCAATACCGGCTTGGACTGTGGTGTATGAACCGCTGAGTTTGCCAGTCTGATCGACGACAATTGCACCAGATGGGGCAACAGTGCGGTTGAATGGAGTTGCACGGTTTAGTAAAGTAGGGCTAGCAGAAGCGCTTCCTAGCAAAGAAGCTGCTAGGGAAAGGATTGCAAAGGAACGCATGATTGAATAGTTTTTTATTTAGAAAGCTTGACTTCCAATATAGTTGAATTCAAGTTTGCGATTGAAAAGACTATTCTGAGAAGGAAGTATTCTTCTATATATTTAAAAAGATATGAATTATAAGAGACGACAAGGAGAAGTGAGTAACACCCATCACTCTTTCATCTTACACTCTGATTGGTGCATGAAATTCGGATCTCCCCCTGTACAACGGAAATTCTCCTTTATCTTTATCAGTAGCGCAACTGGCGCCGTTGAAGGGTAACGGTTTATGGGCTGATAGTATAAATTGTAATAATCTTAATCTGACTAAAATCGGCAAACAAGCAGAGACCACTTCTATACCCATAGTAACTCCGAGATTAGAAACCCCATATATCTTGGGCTGCTTCATACTTACTCGAGTACTGCATTTAAAGAATTGCATCATAATTACACATGCATCATGCATGGCAGTAATATAATAACGTTTATTCGAATTCTTTGCAGCTGGCCTTGTTCACTGAGCGAAGGAATAATAAGAGTTTGGTATTGGATACCAATATGTTGGTACCAGAGTACCTATTATTATTAAGCTCCTTCATATTGTTGTATTCCTGGTCGTTTCGAATATCATGCAAGTTCATGCTCCAGAACCAAAGACTAAAATTATGGTAGAGCGGGCATTGTTCCTTTTCTGATATGCCTGTGGATATGTGATCAGTTCATCAGAAGAATCGAGGTTTTGCATAGGTATTTGCATAGAAACAATTTTCTAACCAAGACATTTTCAAATTGCATGCTCGTCGTCGATAGAAATGAAGTTGCAAATTGAAATTTCAAAACGAACGGAGGGTCCGATGGCTCTTTCGCAACGCACAGGCATTCCATGACATCCGATATCCAGAATAATTGGATACGGCCCATAATTTTGAGTTAACCACAAATCTCCTTGTAATAAGACCATTTCATGTAGGGTATTCCGCACGCGTCTCGCAGAGATGTCCTGCCACCAAATTAGATTAAAAGCTTCGACGAAAAGCAGTCATCTACTTACTGATCAGGCTTTTGCATTCTAGGATAGATCCTAACCAGATTATTTCATTGTCAAAACATTAACCTTATTACCTGAATGTATGTGCTTCTTTTGAGTCGTTCATCCGGATATTTTTGCACTTTTGCTACTAATTTCGTAGAAACCTTAACATGCCTTGCGAATACGATGAGTGGAAGTGTTTGACGTTCTAGCGCATAACTCAAACAAATCCGGGATCTACCGAACGGGAGCCCGCTAAATAATGGTGGTAGCAGGGCTGATATTTTTTCAAAGTCGGTAGATAGAGGGGCAGATGAAATTTGAAAAGGACGGTAGTCATGGGCACTGCCACCGCGAGAGCAACATTATCAAAATATGGAAGTATCTAAAGATCATAAGAGGTTAAGCTCAAGGGGAAACGGTCAAACCTCACGCCGTTCCGAAACCCATCGGAGAAACATTGCAAGCGGGGTGTACCGAGGTCATCCCTTCTCCAACTATAAACATCACAACATCTCTTCAATTCGCACTCTATATACCCCTTTGCGGCAGTATTAAAGGACATGATATTTATCTTTTAGCTATACAAATTACACGCCAAATCTGTCCATGCCTTAGCGTCAAAATGATTGAGATGGCGCCAACGTGGCATGAATGTATCCTGCTCAAATTAAGCAGCTTTGCAATTTGGTTGGCGTAGGATCGATCTCAATATGTCGATTGGTGGAAAATCCAACAAAGCTACAGATATCTTCTAAGCGTTGCTCTTGGATTATGATCAATTATTATTTAACCTTTTTGCTATTTACATCCGCACTGATGGCTTAATCTTGGCGTTGCGGGGGCGGCCATGAATCATCTCGCATACAATGTCACAAAGTAATGGCATGAAGTCCCTTTTCTTTGACTAGCATGCCGAATAATTTGCTCGATTTGTTCTTTTATACTTGTCAAATAAGTCATTTTGAGTTGTGGGAATTTAGGTTCAATAACGATGTTGTTGGAGTAAGGCATGGGGCAAAAACTTGGCTTCTCTGAGCAATTCTTTCATATCGCGAAGGTCTGCATGATCGGATCTTACTCGTTCAAAGTTTGCAATGGACGTAGCTTTAGTTGAGTGGTAGTTACAGAGTGTATCTTACTCTTCGCTATCTGGAGCTTTACTGTGTGGATGACTTTGTATATGCCTCCAGATTATCATTTATCAAAGTTAAAATAGAGGTATGATTTGAAGTTATTGGCAAGTAACTATCACTGATGAATAATTTATTCGGTCTAACTGAGATACCAGATTGCGGATTCGACTTCTAAAATGTGAATATTGCTCTGCGGCATCTGAAAAGGCCTCACGGGTGCGGGTGCCTGACGTTGGCATACTTAGAGATCGTCTTCGCCGCCAAAACACAGAATTCGGAAACAGATTAGTGATAACATAATCTTATCACTATGTAGTAGGTAAGTCATTTGCTTATATCAAGAAACTTCGAAGTAAGCTAGCATCATAGGCTACAAACGAAAGCTTCAAGTACATATTCGTCATAATGAAAGCATCACACATCCTTCTTTTCCATCTGGTGTTATTCCGTTATGCTAAACCACCAAAGTGGTTTCTTCCGTTCAATCCCCCCCCTTCCTCCACACTCTGAATCTTTCTGCAAGCTTCATAGTTACTTAAGGGGTATACCTCGCAGTAAACCTAGCAGTACCTGTTGTAGAGGATGTGTACTGACGAGTAATCTCGCCCCGCAAGCACTTCATACAATAGCTACCATTCAATTCAAAGTAAAGCAGGGAAAGATAATGCCACAACATATGCATAAACTGGGATTGTCAAGGGAAACTCATGAGAAGTTGATAGAGTGACTAACGTCAGTAGCTATCATCGAGGCAGTCATCTTTCCGTCAATCAAAATGCTTGGCTCGAACTCGAGCGCGATCGAACACAACAAAACCCACAAATATAGCGATGGTCAAGAAAATAGCCACGCCCATGAGAATATTGGTAAGTTTATCTCGAGGCATTTTGGGGTTTGCTGGTGTCGAGAAGTGCTGAAAGGTTTGTGGAGGATGTTGATGGCTGTTGTAGTGCTGGAGGTTCGCCACAAGAGGAGAAAATCCATAGGTGTAAGATCGATGGAGGGGCCCGGACAATTGATTCGCGTTTTAAGAAAGTATGAAAAGTGAGGGAACTTCAAATCACTTCAATCTGAAAAGTTTCGGGTGATTAGATGGTGAATTTAGCTCTGGTATTCTTTTTGTTCTTGTTTGAGGCTACCATTGTTGCTTCACATTTTATCCACCTCCTTGTTCTTAAATATTTGGCAAATAAGCAACAACTTGACCATCTGTTTCGTGTTTAAAAAGTTTCCATGTAGAGAAAGAATAGGACACAGAATTCTAGGAATGATTTTCATGAGGTTGATTATTTTAATTCACTGTAACTCGGGAGCATTCTAGCTATCCACGATCGCAAAGTCTGCGGCTGGCTAGGTACTGACTCTATTCATTATTAAGCGACCAGCTGCAACATCCGATCATTCTTAGCTGCAAACATGGTATTCTATTGAACACTATGCACTCATGCTAAATTTGTTCTCATAGAGTACTACCACTCTATACTGAACACCCCGCGTTTTCGTCACATCTCCTAACTCGATATCCATCAGACCTTAGCAAGTCCGTCTCCATCCACGCTTCTTCGCCAGCGCAACTACGCCTCAAGTCCACCAGTTAGCTACCCCATTACTCTCAAAGTCCTCCTCCCTTGTTGAGCGGCCCATACTGGCACCACCCCGTCTAACGCGTATTCTTCGTACTTCCACGACCTGATTACCTATACCCCTGTCAAGACTCATTGTATCCAACGTTCCCCGCACCCCCTCGATCCGACTACCAGTATGTGTAACAAGGTCCGAATCCCGTCTTCTTTGCTCCTCAGCAGCCGCATTCGCAGCATCCATCTGGTGTCTTCTCCGTGATCCCACAACTTCCCCATTCCTGTCGATAACCCGTTGAATAGTTCCTCTGCAAAGCGGACAGGTTAGTTGTTGTACGCGCACACTTGGCCTTTTTCGTTGCGTCTGTATCCAGTACTGGATACAGTCGAGGCAGAATTCGTGATGGCATGGATCTACGAGTGCGACTTTTGGAGGAGCTGGGAGGGGGGAGAGACAGATTGTGCAGTCGGAACTGGTGGTGCTGGGTTCCTTGGGTTTGTGTGATGAGGTTGTGTTGGGAGGTTTTGGTGCTTGTTCTCCGTTGAGAGGGTAGACTGGATGAGAATACTGCTCATTGTTGTCGACAGCGGAGATTGGACGGAAACTCTGCTCATTGGTGTCGCCCGAGGTTGGAGGCGGGTTAAAATAATCGCTATCACTTGGACCACGTGGGGCGCCAAAAGGCAATTCACTATTATTCCTTGGATCTTGCATATACACCGAGGGAAGAAAACTAGGATCCATATGCATTTGAGCTGTGGCGCTCAAACGAAACATTCCGATATCCCTAGTCAAAGATGATGAAGGCGGACTGGGACTAGGACCAGGAACCATTCGATTGAGGTAAAAATGATGAACCCCCGACATTTTCCTAGCCGTGTCATGTGCTTCCCCATAGAAGTGACCGCTATTTTCTGGGATGAACGGAGCCATCTGATTTGGAAAAACCGGATCATATGTTCTCACATCGTCTGTTATGAGTGGTCTTGGCTGATGCATGTGGTTGCTCTGTCTAGGAGGGTGCGGGTGTCGGACAGGAGGGTTAGTAGAGTTCATTTGATTTGGTGTGTTTTGATCAAGCTCTCCAATTACGCCTCCCATGTAGACTTGACATGGTCTTGATTGGTTTCTATCTCCCGGGACGTTGGGAGTCCATCCGGCGTTAAAAGCCATTTAGTCGATGGAGTTCGTTGATACTCTCCGCTTGAGCACCACGAAATTTGATGATCTGATTTTGATTCGTAAATAAAATAAATCTTTAGAAGCGTAGGGGATTATGGGTAGAAAACCTAACGACTGTTGAGTTGAGTAAGTTAAATTAACTATTGACTCGTAGTGTAGTGTATGAGAGATGTAGTTTGTCTTTCAGATTTCACGATGAGCGGAGCTCTTAAACATTCTTTAAGGTTGCACGGTCGTACAGCTGTATGATACGCTAGTCTTCTATCATGTGAATGTGTATGGTGAATCTACAGCAATCGGAATTCGGTAATTGATTGGTTTTATACGGCGGCATCATGATCGGAGAAAGAAGTCTTGTAGTGAGATCAGAGATTTTACCTTAAGTACCCATTATGTACCAGTCTTGGCAATGTTGAGAATTCACTCGGTTGAGCGTAGCTTTGTAGGTGGAATATCAATTTTTATGTTGGATATGGTGATTTCAGCGCAGTAAACCGAGATAGCGAGCGTTATTTTTGTCGCGAGATTCGTAATAGAGAGATGCTTTACGCAAAAAGCCAAGTTCTTTCATATCTAGGTAGAAGAAACGTTCATATCTTGTTAATGGTGAAGTACTTAGAATAATAAATTTGACATCAAAGGGATGCCCCCCTGGTGTCAAATTCTCTTTTAGCGAGCGTGATATCAAGGATACTAGATTATTCTACGAATCCAATGTGCTTTCCTGTTCATACTATTGATAGCTTTAATCAATATGGTTGAGATAGACATAACTAATTTTGATAATATATCATAGCGAAGTCATTTAATTGATAAGTTACGGTGAATACAATAGTTCTCGGATCCAGAAAGACGCCGTATATATGATTAGTGTTAATGCAAAAATACCGCAGAGTATGAATCAATGCTGGCTGTATAATACTTCTTTTATAAAGATCCGTCTATTCCACTAACAGGTTCCATTTTACATATAGTTGTTTAATCGCGATACTACCATAAAACCCATCTTCAGGTTCTTGACCTAAAGGAATAACAAGGAGATAGTAAGAATTTGAGAAGAATACTTGTGCTGCTGATTACCACAGCACAAAACATTTTCAATCTATCATCAATTAATACATCACTACTATTGGCTTCTGAATCAGAGGAGAGACTAAAACAAAATGGGTGATCAACAACCAGAAAACGGAATAAACCTACCAAATGAACCTCCCGAAATTCGGGCCTCGCGCCAACGCAGGGAAAATCGCTTAGCAGTTGGAACAGGAGCACATCCATCTTTTCCAAATATTCTCGATCCCCCTCTCCTAGAAGCCAATTTACCAATCCCTCCCATTACACGAACCGAGCAACTTGAATATGTAGCACTTCCGCACATATACAACCTCCTCCTCCAATACGCCGAAACTCCCAACCTTCCCATTTCAATCCAACACCTCCGAGATAATCTCTGGGCACTAATCCACTGCGAAGATTTACCCTGGCCCAACCATCTTGTTTTCCCGTCCCTCTTTCCAGATCTCGAACGAGCCGCTCTACAAGAAATCCGCTATCATATTCGACGAATTAACCGTGAACAAGGTGGCGGTGTTGCTATTCCCCGCGATGAAGCTCCTAATACCCAAGCGTGGATTTTGGCACTTTTTCCGCGTCAGATGCCGCTTGGTCAGAGGAATGCTGAGGATATACCTATTTGTGCTATTTGTATTCAGGAACTTCCGGCCAGGGTGTCGATTGCTAGACCGTGTAATCATTGGTTTTGTTCACCGTGTTTGGATGAATGGGTTAGATTTGGTGAGGAAGTTGGTCGTGAAGTTAAATGTCCGATTTGTGGTGTGGGTATTGGTAGGATTGGGAATAATGGAGAGTTGGGACATCGAGTTGGTTGGTTTTTGGGGTGGGATTTTGAGGGCGTTGCTTGAGGGTATGTATTAGAGCTCGCTAAAGACTTAATAGAACCATGGTGGAGATTTTGATTCATTTATGAAAGCTAGTGGCTTTACTCTTACACGGGCGCGTCGTTTGGAATTAATTATGGGATTATGGAAATCAGGGTTTTCTGTAATCTAGGCCAGATTACAGTTAATATGGAATAGAATAGGAAATTGTAGTACGTTGTTTTCTTCTGAATGCAAGACTCACACACCCTTGATCGATATCTGTTGAATTTACCCTAGTCCAGTTCGATCTTACCCACATTTGTAGATATGGAACTAAATATCGTTTAAGGATCTAGCTAAGAAGTCTTGTTTCCACTTTCCCGTCTCTGAATCCATGCATAACCAACGAAGTACTAGGTGCAATTAGATATTATTATGTTCACCGTGCATAGTAAAAGGAATTTTATGGATGTTGAGCAGAAGGTTTCAATAAAAACTCATAGATATGAGCCTTGTATGCTAAAGCTATGCGGAAATCAAAAGTTTTAAAACTAGCGAACTAAGCTACAATGAAGCTATTCACTAGTATGATATCACTCCTAATATTTAATTATCCATACCACAGCAATATAAAATCGATATCCCAGCTGCTCATTGCTCCAAATACTTTAATAACTGTAAAAAAAAAAAAAAAGTAAAAAAAAAAGAAAAAGTAAAGAAAAGTGAACGCTTCCCTTCTACCCCGTCACATACATGATCCATTCCTCATCTAAACAATGAAATAAACCCGATAATTACAAGATTTCAAAATCTTAAGCTTTTCCAAAATAACTATTTCCATTCTCTCCGCTACGATTAAGCGGAGAACGTATCTGGAAAGAAACATGCGAGTAGCCACTACATTAAGAGCAAACCTAGATATCTGCGCACTTGACGCAGCGGCTCGGGAACAATAAAGCCAACTAGACTTTTTATTATTTTCAAAGGGCCCAAGTGTGAGTATTACTTGTGTTTAGCATTGTATATTGAAAGTGCAAAAGATTGAGACAACATAGAGGAAGCGTCGATGTGAAATAAAAGCCATTCTATGCGTAGGCTTCCAATGCCTTGCTAGTATACACGTACAACCATTCGCCATGAACCTTCTCCCAAGATTGTTATTTGCCCTTAACCATATACAAAATCCTGTAATCTTCAAAGTATCCTCAACATCTACTCAGCGACCCAAACAGCAGCCATACCCATGCCAGTTCCAACACACATACTAGTCACACCAACCTTTTGCTTCGTCCTTCTCAATTCATACAATAATGTGCTGACTTGTCTCGCTCCAGTACATCCGAGAGGATGGCCAAAAGCAATCGCACCACCCTTTGGATTGATTTTCTTTTGATCAAGTCCCAACTCATTTGCGCACCAAACACATTGACTTGCAAATGCTTCATTGATCTCGAAAATGTCTACATCATCCTTGTTGATACCGGTCTTCTCAAAGACCTTAGGGATAGCAGCCCAAGGGCCAACACCCATAAGGAGGGGAGGTACACCTGCAATGGATGCAGCGACGTATTTACCTAGGATGGTTTGGCCAAGTTTTTCAGCTGTGGAACGCTTCATCAAAAGGACTGCGGCAGCACCATCTGAGATTTGAGAAGCATTTCCAGCATGGATACTACCATCCTTGGCGAAAGCCGGCTTAATCTTGCCTAAGCTCTCAGCTGTGATACCTGGTCGGATACCATCATCTTTGGCAACAGTTATTTCCTTTGTTTCGCTAGTTTTAGGGTCCTCCCATTTGACAGTCAGAGGGGCAATCTCCTCGTCAAAAAGACCATCTTGTTGGGCCTTGAGTGCCTTTTGATATGATGAAGCTGCAAACGCATCCTGTACAGCGCGAGAAACACCCTTGCTTTTAGCCATCTCCTCGGAAAGAACACCCATAGGCACTTTGCAGTTTGCGGATTCTGGGTGAGATTCGAGCAGTTCCGAAAATTCCGTTACGGCGCCAGGTCTGTGAATTTACCGTTAGCTTAGTTGTGCAAAATGATCGAGCGAGTATGACATACCCGTATTGTAAACTCATGCTCTCGACACCTGCACCAACACCGACATCGATCATCCCGCTCTTGATGGCATTCGCGATATCTACGCATGCTTGTAGACCGGATGAACATTGTCTGTTCAAACTCTTGACCGCCGCAGTCACAGGAAATCCGGCAGCCAAAGCTGCGGCACGGAACTCCGTAGCGCCACCTCCTGGAGGAAGTACAGATCCAACAGCTATGTCCTCAACCAGCGCGGGGTCGATTTTGGATCGTTCGATGAGAGATTTGAATGCGCCAACTAGTAAATCCGCTGCTGCTGTATCTTTAAACCCTCCTTTGCCACCCTTTGTGAATGCGGTACGGAGACAAGCTGTTACGACGACCTGGAATGGAGAATGTTAGCAAGGACTTAAGATACGCTTTCTGAAGGGAATGGTTGGCCATACATCATCTGGATGCTTCTCTAAAAGCCTTGCGCGGCCGCTATCACCTACTACTGGTGTAATAGAGGCCTGCGGTGCGATAGAGCTCCGCGAGCCAGCCAAATGGCTGGAAACTTGTCCAAGTCGGTTTTGTGCTATAGTCATTGTCAGTCCTCGTTTGCATTCCTTTGGTTGCGATGGATGCTCACCAGCTGACATGTTGGCAATGTAGATATCTAATGTTTTGTTAGTGAAAAGCTATTCGTGCGATGGGAAGTGCAGGAGAAATAGGATAAGTTATATGGAAAGAAAGAAAGGAAGAGGTATGTCGGGGTCGGAGATCAATAGATAGACAGATGTATTGAGGATGCCTCGGCAGGAATTCGACCAATCATGGACGCTAGCGGCGATTCCATACTCACATGCTTTTCCATGGTTGGTCTTAGCCGAAAACAGAATTTATGTAATAATTGTTAAGCTTAGGTAAATCATGTACTCAAAGGGGCATCGTTCTTACATACGCTCCATCAAATCTGGATTGTTATTGGTAACTCGCATTGATTTGTTTTAACTGGTATGTTTCACCCCCAAGAAGAGAGAATCTGCATCTGACATGTGATTGTGTTCAATCCTTTCATCATACGCCGGGTGTGGTTTTAGTGACTCCAAAGGCTTAAGCGAGATTTCGGTGGCGTGCATTTAAATGATGACTATACACACCCCATGCAGAGAAGAACTTTGAAGAATGATTCTTGCACTTCAAGTTGATTCAGAGTTTGGTCGTTCAGGCCGTGTCTTGACGAATTCTTTTGTGACCTGCAGAATGCCATATGAACTCAATGCAAATTCTTCTCATATGCTCCAAGGAGCCGGGAGCTGTGCTAGAAGGGATTTGTCACTAGCACTTTGAGTCTGCTTTTGCCGATTATTGTTGACGGTTATAACCAGGAACGCTCCTTCTACATTTTTAAAGTCGTCGCGCCTTTGAATATGGGAAGTATCCCTCCTTCGACGACCGGCTCCTTTGGATTCTTTTGCCCTTCGTCATCTTTTTTGTCCAAAAGTACCAACTTTTAAGATAATCTGGATGCTCTCATGTTCTTGGTGAGAAAATGTTGCGCCCCAAGTTCGACTCGCCGTTTTGATTAGCTACATCATTCCAGAATGTGAAGAGTTGAAATGCTGATAAACATAGAATGCTCAGAAGAAACGAAGCATTGGCCCGTAGCAGAGGCACAACACCATTCGGCCAAATATGCTATCAATTGACTTGTCTGTATCAAGCTCTTGCTAGTACTTTCCATACTTTCCAAATCAAGCTCTTGTTTGGAAGAATTATATCAGAAAGAGTAAACACATTATCCATGTATGAACCAAACTGCAGCAACGCAAAAGGGAATTAGACACAATTTTGTGGTGTGTTTGTTGCCAAGCCTTGATTAAACACAGGTAGGAAGTAGCTGGCTTGTGTCAGGGATTCTTCTGGTGAATAACTTTTCTACGAGAACGCAAGGGAACTACGGTATCCGTAGACCTGGCATCAATAGGTTGCGGTGTGATTGAAGGGCGAAAGAATTTGTGCGTGGCTTTCCTGCATTTTGGGTGCGGCGTGAGAATTGGTTAGAATCCTAGCTTGGGCTTCTAATCAGAGGACTTGTTTGCAACACTCCTTGAGCAGACTATGGAATTCAAGGTTCTTCTCTATGATGCCGTCAGGTGTCTGATTGTTTTCTTTGGATGCTATGGTATTGAAAGAATGTGTGGCTGGTAGAATTTCAACATCAAATTCCAGCAAGTTCTTCTCACCTGGTTTGGAGTTCGTGATATCGTTCAATCACTGTTTTTGTTCCAGTTGTTACAGATAAGATGTGGTAGTCATTCATTGTGCATTGAAATGCTAACTTCTCGAGTGCTCCATAGATGGTTTAGAAAAGACTCAAGAGAGAGAAGGACCTAGGGCGCGCGTGCACTAAGCAGTGCAATTTAGAAAGTAGCTGTTATTAAGTAATGATTTCGACTGGTTCTAGGTCCTTTGACATGAATTTTTGTGAGTGTTTCCACCTAACCCCTCTCTTCTTTTTGTTTTTTTACTCGAATCGAATGGAAAGTTCCAGTTTCTTTCCTGCTACTCAGTGGTAGGCTCTATGTGATTTCGAATGTGGGAGCATGATTGCCATTGTAGAGTCAAGTCTCAAATATTCTCGAAGAACATACGAAGAAACTTTGACAAGACCTTAGACACCTTGGTCTGAAGCCAACGTTCAAAGAAGGACGTTTCAAGTACCTTGGAAAATTCCATTTTTAGTTCGCTAGATATAAATCATTTCTAGCGATGTTCTAGAACTGCCCAAAGACCAATTGTTTCTGAGTGGTACCCATACGCTATCTTCACTACCCTCGACGCTTCGATTGAGTAAGATATAGAGCTATGGTAGAAGACTGAAGGTTATATAGCAGGAGTTGATTCCCGTCCCATTCCTACAACGATTAACCGCATTCCCTAACTGAAAACACACCTTTCCAAGAATAAAAAAAGATTCTCACCATAATGAGTTGGCGCAACAACAGGTCCCCCAATAGCGACGTCGACAGTGACAACTCGTGTCCGGAGATTGAATTCAGAACTAATGGTCGGGCCTTGACGATTGAATACGATTATGAGAACTCCAACATTGAATCCCAACTCTCGGATTATGCATGCACAGCACGACAGGTATACTTCAACCTCACCTTCCCATCAGCAGACAACTATTCGGACAACAAAAGAATCAAGAATGAAATCGCCGATATTGTCAAGATCTTCAACGATGATTTTATAAATCTATCTACCGTGGAGGTCACATTCCGACTAGAAAGAAAGCACCTCGGCCAGCTTGCATGCGCGCTTCCCTTTCGCAACATCTACAATCAAGGTGCCACGTTTAATTATTACATAGATGGGCAATATCAAGGTAGGGTCCCGGTGAACTCTCCATGGTTCGGGGAACTTGAAGATGAATATATTTCGGACAACCACAGTCGTTATTCTGGAAGCAATTGTGATGAGGATGAGGATGAAGCATTTGATTCTAAATCTGATGATGAGGAGGATGAGGATGGAGCATATGATTATAACTCTGATGATGATTGGGACTAGAGCTCGATGGGATAGTGCCGATACTCCAGACGTGGTTATCGCTATCGTTTAGTCGTGGGCTTTGGTTATTTCATGTACAAGCAGCAGATTAGAGAGTTTATCAGTGTCTTCTGGATAATATAGGAGAAGTTTTCCATATTGTGGTGTGAGTTCTCATATGTGCTGATACAACCTCAATCTAGGCTCCCTTTATTATTGATATGCAGCTATCAAGATTTCCTTTGGCTAGTGTTTGCTTCTGAAAATACGAGCCTTTGATGCTATTTCTGCAATATTGTGATGTCATTCATGGTGCATGGCTTACTCTACGTTTAGCTGCTCTAAGATTATTTCAAATTGTTCATGCGATTTGAGAGTAAGTGCCATATTATCTCGTCTCGGGTGGAGGGTTAGACATAATGGGCTAGTGCCTACTTTGTTGATTGATTGTGTTCAAAACAACGCCTTTTTACGAAGTTGATGTGAGATGGTGCAATTCTTGATGAAAGGTAGTAGGAAAAAGCCGAGTAATATTGGCTTAGTCGAAGCATTACTTCTAGAACTCCAAGTACTTACAAAACCAACACTACTTAAACTGCATGATGGAATTCTTGGTGTTCACATGTGTGCTGCTTGCTGTATTCCCCGTTTGATATGGTTCTACTAGAAGCGCATTCAGTGAGTGAATGATCGGTTTCCATATAGATATACAACACGCATGTAGATAACAAAAGGTTATTGAATTTTCCAGTTTCAGAAGATGTTTTGCAGAGGGTAGAGGAGCTAGTTTTCTTTAGCACGGGCCTAGGACCTTGGTCTCACCATCTTGCCCCACGGTCAAGTGTAATATTTCAGAGGTAATCATGAATTGATTTTTATGAAAGCAATAGCCTAAAATCCATGGATCCTGACTATATGATAATCCCCAGCTCGCTATAGGCTCAACAGCGTGGCCATACTAATGTTTACTCGACAGAATGCTGCCCCTAGTACAACCTTACAACAACAATACGACCGATTTTCCAATCAATAAACATCCTATAAACATGCTTGCTAATTTTCTGGCTCAAGTTCATTATCCCGCTTGATTCTCCGCGGTTTAATTCGACACCGTTGAAGTTGTGGATAGCCGCGGCCCCATAATATGTGTGATTGAAGACAAAGATTTCCTCACCCTGACCAGCTCAATTCTCATCAAATACCCCAAACCCTCCGCAACTAAGCTTAGAATTTCAGGAGACTCTTTTCAAGACTAAAAATAGCGGAGAACGTGTTGGAATTAATGTCAGAGGTCTCCCCCCCGGCGCTCCGGCAAAGCATGCGCTTAATTCTACTCAATTCTCTCTTTGGTGCATTCCTTTCGTAATGAGCTCTCAGTAACATATCAATGGCGCTATCATGTAAAACATGTTCCACATCATCAGTCAAGATATCAAAAGTCCATGACTTGAAGTTCAAGCTATAGATCGCGCTTGCGGGTTCGATCTGGCTGAGGCTGAAATAGTCGAGGTTAAGAACGAAATGAACTCTAGCCAAACAGGGGAAGTTGTTGAATCTATCTACCACATCGTCGAGGATTCCATGGCGTGCCATGGTATGACTGAGATCGTCCTTGTCTTTAGGCTTAAATATCATTCTGATGGTGGTACTTGTCACTCGACTGCGGTAATTTGGTAAAGTCTCGATTAAACGGTCAAAGAATATCGGCGGTATATCGTTCATGAAATCCAGAGTTATGCGCAGAAATTTCTCCTTGGCATTATATTCGAGAAGCTGGTGATTTTTGTCGATACTCGAAGCCTGGTTTGCAGAATTCTTGGCAGACTTGGTACTTTGTTTACCAGGCATGTTGGTATTGTGAAAGCGAGCAAGGTATGTGATTATTCAATATAATAGGCTGTGAATGTTCGATATGCATATAGTTATGTTTGTGAGACTGATATTCAGTTGTGTGATCGAAGTCAAAATGAGGGTGGAATAGATTTGGAGGAAGTAGCGACACTCTAGAGACTATTTATGTCTCTAAGATCAAACAAATGGTTCAAGAGACGTCTAAAGTTTATGAGGACAGGTTATCTACAGCACTTTCCCGCCGAACTAGGTTATGGAGGAAGGTACATAGGGCAGACCAGAAGGTCGAATACATGGAACTCAAGCCATTGCTTCATCGTATTGCAAAATTGAAGAGAAAGTCATAACAAGTATAAACATGAGATTATGGAATACCCCTAAGCTTTGACTTGATCTCATTTAGCTTATATAATTTAATGTCGTTATTGACTGTTTTTCAATAATTTAGAGTTCACACAGAGAATATCATTTTATTAAATCTTCATGAGATTTTACGACTCCGTTGGCCCTTTTTTTTTTGGTTTAGTCAGATAAACAAGGTTAGAAACAGCAGATTAAGTTGATTGAATAAAAAGTTCATTGCAATCTTTTATGTGGTGTCGAGCCATGAGAGATGGAACTTTTCATCTAATCCGTTTTTCCACTGCATCCAGAAGCTGCCGGTCCACCATCTGCAAAATGCCCCTTCTTGGACAACAATCTATCTCGAATTTATGCCTTCCTCGCATCAAAGTGTCTATGCGCCTCAAAAGCAAATCCATAGCCCGTGGGAATCGATCCCGCCTCCATTCCCAGCATCCTTGATGATTCCGCAATATTCAAGAATTCCTCATTCGCGGAATGCCTTCTTTCTAAGAATTCCATTCTACCCTAGCCAATGTGTGTAAAGTAGTTCGCAGAGGCATTCAGAAGTCGAATATTACACTTCGCAAGAAGCATCCAGGAGCAACCATAGCTCATACAGGCATCGCGCAATCGCAACGTCAGCCATACACTCCGCGCTGAATAATATCCCCTTCCAAGATTGCTTTCCTCGCCCAAAGCATCCAGCCATTCTCTTCTTATCGTTGTGTCTTGCTCAGATATCAGTCAGTGATGGAACCTTGATCGAAGATCTCTATCAAGAGAAGAGCCCGGCAAGATATATCTACCCCGGCGTCCATTTTCCATAAAGGCAAGTTCAGGTTGGCCAACATTGAAAGCGCGACGAGAAGGCAGGGTACGAATTCCGTAAAGAGCGGACGCGAGGTCTGCCACCTGGTCCCAGTGAAAGCGATCAACACGTAGACAAGCCTTGAATTCTGTCAAGTAGGGGAATTCGTTTATCTCTTCCACGACACGGGTAATCAACAAATGTCTAGCTTGAGTCAAGCGGAGATCATCCTCATTGCGGGGTCTGAAAAATATGCTCAAGTACAACATGTTGGTTTCTCTGGCATATAGAGGAACTATGCTAATCATTTCTAGTAAATGGTCTAAAGTTTCCTCGGTTGGGTGGGGGCCATGTGACATAAAGTCCAAAGTTACCGTAAGTTTGTTCCTATTAGGAAGAAACTTAATGTATCGATGTGTAGGAATGTGCGTAAATCGGTCTGTTTCGCTGGTGGTATTATCGTTTGGAACCATTGCGGATGTTGGTGATGCCATTTTTCTAAGTGATATGACTACGATATAGTTCACATAAGCCTGTGTGTAAGGATTTGCAAATTGATGGGCAAAGTGCAGGACTTGGTGATAAAGGGCGCCTTCCTGATTGGAAGTAAAATGAAGGGAGCTAGATAATCGCGATGTATTTATGTCAACAACACCTTTTTTTGTTATCTACTGTCGTACTCAACGCATGTATTCTTTTATGTTCGAATGTTGTCTTCAATAATATTCCCTACCATAGTGACAGAGCCAATAGAAAACGAGGGGCCCTGCATCCGCCGTAGCGAGGCTTTCTCAAGACAAGGTGCAGTAGTGCTCAACTTTGGTGCCCATACAAATTAGATGCATAGAGCTCGCCAATGCTCGTTAAGTATCCATGCAAGAATTATTTAATAATAAATACTAGAATTTCAATTCAAGGAATCGATAAACCTGCAAGTTCTGTGCGTAAATAGTGGAAGAAATGTGATTCTATTGGTAGTTGTCACTTGACTCGATACTAAATGGACTAAATTAGTTATACTGATTCGGAACGATATGAAAGATTGAGAGTGATAGAGAGTAGAAAAGAAAGGAAGGTCCATGCTTCCCGATATTCGGTGAATTGCTTTTCACGTAGCGTATATGCACATCCTGCAAAACGCGACGCATAATGTACTCGGAGTCTCTGATAACCACTATATGAAAAAAGGAAAATTATCCGGACGTGCTCCACGATAATGGCAATGGAGACCAATCCCCAGTTGTATGTGGTCGGGAGATCTGTGCCACGCTCTGCAAGATCATTTCCATTCGCCACCACTTCTTTTCAATAGCAGCGAAGTCGACTATGATATCCAACACAGTATCACTGCTAGTGAATCTAAGGACGAATGACCTTGTTGTAGGGTTACTTTGATGATCAAGCTGTAGAAGAAAGGAGTAACGCGTTGTAAAAGAGATAGAGCCAGGCGGGATATTTAACATGTATGTGAATCAAAGGACCTAAGATGTTGAAAACCAAGCCGTACCATACTTACACCGCACAGAAGCGTAGAGAAAATGGAACAGGTCTATTAGCCAGCCGTAGCAATTTAAAGTATTCATGTTATATCCCATGTATCTGTTGACCGTACTGCGGTATTCAGAAAGGGCACTATTTCAGGCTAGCGACTTCACCTCCAAATAAGATTCCAATCAATGGATGCAGCTGGACGACGCAGAACTATCTGTATACCATTCCAAGCTCATTATACTTTCTAAGCCCTTGCCGTAAGTCAATATAGTAAGCTAACTATGCTGCGGGAAATTTTAGACAGGGTCTCGGATTGAATGCCGCTTCTAGGCCTCACGAGGGAACCACCTCAGTACCATGATTAACACCACAATTATTGCCAAGCCTCGGGATGCAACAAAGTCTATTTCACTGGTAAAACACCATGTCCCATAAATCAAAAGCTCGAATAGAACCACACCCTTGCAATCTCAAGACCGCAACCATAGCAACGCTACCTCAAGTAAACAGACATCGAAACAAAATACCAGAGGTATTGTACTAAATAGCAGTCAGGAACAAACACAACATAAATAAAGTCGAACGAAGCTACACACAGGAAAATATATAGCTTCCACCTCTAAGTTGCAGGCGACCTCTCTCCTGGCAAAATTGTTCAGAATGTAATCTTACAACCATGCTTTAGGTTACAATTCTCTAAACAAAAATATTACCATATTCTGTAGCACAACCTCTTCTGATCACTCAACTAAAGAACATCAGATTCCGAAAATTCAAATTCCAGGTACAGCGCGGGCTACTGATCATAATAAAATGGTGGACTCGTGTTGCGGAAGCAGGAGGTTGGTGTTAGGTTAGACTAACTTGTGATCACGTGATACTATTATCCGAACTAGCACGATAAATAGACAGCTCTTTCAATAGTGGGCTTTTCAACATCATTCATTCCTTTCCTTTCCATTTAATAATAATCGCATCTCAATAAACATTCCAGGTGTGCTTCTTGAAGAATTTTATAAGTCGGTCTATCCATCCATCCATCCATCCGTCTACCAAAGCGGAAAAGGAAAGCCAGAGGGCAAAGGGTGATGAATCCGACGGTTATTTTCATATTTTATGCAATAACATTAACCTTATCCTGATATTTATCCAAGGGTAAATCGATTATCAGATGGTAGTAGATCGACATGAGTTATAGCCTACACGTTTGTGTGTGCTAGATGGATCATTATGGGATTTTCGATTGCTTGAGCATGGCAATTGCATGCGGGATGGCATCGCTTGTGGAGTGTAAAGCAGAGGTGCTTAAAGTTGTCAATCGCATGCCCACGTGAGTTTACAATCGTTACACAAGGTTAGTATGGGTCCGTATTCGGAAATATGACAGCTGTAATCATTAGGGAGAAGTATCATGTGCACCAATGCATGAATTCAACCAGTTGAAATTTATTAAAAGATACTCAAAGTTGAAAGTGGATCAGATTTTCTCTAGTCTCCTTTGATCTTTCACTAAAACACCGCCTTTGGAGCAAATGCCTCCAAAAGGCTCATGCTAAAACATATGTACACAGACGAATCAGAAAGCCCACTCCCTAGGCCACACCTCTTGCTCCACACCAGCACCTATACTTCAAATCCACAGCCCCCTTATGCTACATAGCTGACAAGGGTCTTGAAGTATTCAACGTAAGCAACACCGGTAGGTGGCTCGAAAGCGTAGATGTAGTTACCCCACCATGGGCCAGCACCCCACCACAAAGCACCCAACCAGTACTCGTTGTCGGCAGCCATAGCATCCAACATACCAGAGATAGCAGATTCACATGCAGCGTTAACACCACCGGCGGTCTCTCCGAGAACACCCTTCTTGTTGTTGGCCTTGAGCCAGGCAGTGGCATCCGCGATACGCTCAGCACCAATGGTGCTGCTCACACAGGTGGCGGAGGTTCCGGATCCATCGGAGTCGAGGTATTGATGGAATTCATAGATGAGCTTGTCTTCGGGATCAGTGATGTTCAACATGGAAACGGCGTTTCCAGATGAAGTCCAGGTCCATGCACCAGTGTACGAAGTTCCTGAGTCAAATATTAGTATTAAAAGGCTAAGACGAGCTTAAAGATGGACTTACCCTCAACAAAGATGTATTGGGAGGTTGCGCCAGCGCCACGAACAGCAGTAACGCATGCTTGGTTAAGCTCGGCGTAGATGGTAGCTGTGGGTTCGTCGTGGAACTCGTTGTTACAGTCAAAGATGACTTTGTCGTTTTTGGCGAATACAGCAGCTAGCTTGCTCCAGAAGCTGCCAAAGTCGGAGGTGGAAGTGATAATGTTACCGTTGTAACGGCCAAAGTTATGAGCGTCCAAGACTGCGCTGGCACCGGCGGCGGTAATATAATCGACGACCTCCTTGTAACTAGCAAGATAAGTGGCATCGAGGCTAGCGGTTAAGCTACCTTGAGCCATACGCTCAAAGAGGAATGGAAGACGGAAAATGTTCATGCCACCATCGATCAAAATTTGGATAGCAGAAGTGTTTGGGAAGGTGTAATCGGTTCCCACAACACCTGGAAGGTTTCCTTGTCCAAATTCTGCTCCAGACTCGCTAGCTCCGATCCATTGCAACTTTCCAGCAGCAGTGCTGCCGGATTTTGCAGCAGGGTGAGAAGCCACGGCAGCGCTGCTTGCTGAAGCAACCGAACTTGGAGCAACAGCTGGAGCGCTTGATGGAGCAATTGAAGCGGCAACAGAGGGAGTTGGATCGGCATCGCAGCTGTCATCGTCAACGACAGCTACCGGAGCTGCGAAAGCGGATGCTGTGAGGCCACCGGCCAAGATGAAGTTTGCGAAACGCATAGCGTAAAATTCAAAGAAGCGCGACTGAAACGAGAACGAAGTGAATGAATGACTTTAGTGAGGGTGGTAAGGAAGAGGAGGTAAGAAGAGAAAAGAAAGCTTAAATAAGGAATCGGGAAGTATCTAGTGCGGAGATAAATCAGATGAAATCTCACAAAGTCCACTTCACCGATTAATTAACCTCATTCGCCCCCTCATTTCGTTCTCATTTAGTCGTGTCAACTTATTTCCAACGGTAAGCAACGTTCCGTGCCATATCGGTACTTAATTTCATGGTTCTTCTCTTTTTCTGGACCCCGGCGTTTCGCTCACATTCTGCAAAGAGATAAATAATATGTAATCATGACGCGGTTAGCTAAATTACGGAGTATAGAATCAGCAAAAGTCGTTAATATGTGATTCCCTCGGTGTTTTGTTCATGCAGGGGAGTTGAAGAGAATCAACGAATCGCAGTCTCTCGTTTGTCGCTAGAGGAGTTAAATATGGGGAGAATAAACGGGTTTAATATCCAAGCTTCTCTATGTGAAACTTCTCTATCAATAACCTTCTGTATTACGGAGAATTTCTTCATCGTTCCTTGTAAGCATGTTCTTCTCCTCCAAACATAGAAATCAGATTACTTTCAATTTGTATTCAAATCTCCGTGTCAATAGTTCGGCCATCCAAGTTCAAAATCATCCCACTCTTCCCATTCATCCCCATGCGGAGAAAACTTAAAATTATTACATTGCTCTAGAGCCTACATGGCCCTATTGATGAGGCCCACGTTATTTCTTCGGAACCTCAAGAAACTTATCCGAAATCTCAAGGGGTCAAACAAAACAGCGGCAAAGATCCTTCAAGTATCGGTGTCAAAAACTTTGTTTTTTTTGATTTTGGTTGCTTAACTAATTTATCCTCGCGTGGGTCAGTGCCTTTAAAGTTCTCATCTTCAACTAATCAATTTGATGCGATGCCTTTGAGTGAGACCAGACGTGTGTTTCGAAAGTAAATTTGAGGTCAGTTGTTGGCATTATGCATCTAACTGACTTAAAACTCCATATTGAATGAAGTTTTACCCCGGATATTGGCAATGTTTTCGAAGATCGGACATTTCGATGGCATGATCCACTTCTATATGTCGTTCTCCGGGCCGCATAACCGACCTGGACAACCGAGGAAAGGGGAATACAGCATAGATGATATGATGTCGTATGGCTACTCTGCGTGTCTAGCTATTGATCGTAGTTCTATCCTCAAAATCTAAAAAATGACGATTTCGACATCATCTCTTTCTCTTTTTCCGTTTCTACTTCCCTTACCCAGTCCCACTTCTCAGCCAGGAACAGCTTCTTCGCTGCTTTTTCTACACCGAATGATCTGGCACCAAGCATAAGATCGTCTCTACTTAAGCTTTTAAAGTCGAAGAATTTTCCTTCCCTTTCTTCTCCTACTGCCTTGCCTCCTACAACGAATGCTTTCTTAACGCTGCTGTTGTTTGTCGAAGGACCAGGAATCCAAGTCTGGGTGGATCTCTCTGTTTTCCATAATTGGACCTTGATGCCGATTCCAGCATCCATACACTCTTTGATATAGTCCAAAGCAGGGAGTAATTTACTACGTAAACCACAATGACCATGATTCTTATCAATTTGATAACTTGGGCATTGTCGTAACAAGGTGATAAGCTGCTCAGCATCACCATCGTATGCTTT
Source organism: Sclerotinia minor (assembly GCA_025389075.1). NCBI lineage: Eukaryota > Fungi > Ascomycota > Leotiomycetes > Helotiales > Sclerotiniaceae > Sclerotinia > Sclerotinia minor. The sequence continues at coordinate 1,587,420 of QRFH01000004.1, forward strand.
CGGCCAAAGGAATTCTGGGTCGTCTGGAGAGACAGCTTGGAATGGAATGAGCGAGAGGAGATTTTTCTTGGTAAGGAATTTTACCATTTCACCGAGCTGGAAGGAATCGCATGCGGCTGACGAATCATAACCTAATTTACATTGCTGTTTTCGAGACGTGTATAATGAAAGTAAATTTGTCTGGAGAGAGGATATCGTCAGAATAATGCGAGATCGGCGATAGGAAAGCTCGGCTGCAAACTATTAGTTATGTCCTCAATAGTAAAAACTTGCAGAAAGTGTTGCGCACCTTCTAGATCTTCTGGCAGATCCCACCAAGCCGCAGCAAAGTTAGAATCCGCTTCATCGTAAATCGACCAACGAGATGAACCTCGAATAATGAGTTCCTTTGTGGCTGTGGACAACCGCAATACTTGATTGGTATGGTAAAAAATCATAATCTTTTGCCTCACGACTTCTTCCGTAGTTTTTTCGGTAGTTGGTGGGTATCGGAAATTTGAAAATTTGCCTGTGATGTATCGTGCAATCGTAGCCATGCAATCATATCTATCTGCCATAACCACCAATATGACGATATAGAGAAGAGTAATAGACTTGCTGGAATGATCCATGCCATGAATTATTCTGAGCATGTCATGGAAAACTGTTTCCCTTCCAATGGTTCTCGTTGCATAATCCTCATCTGTTATTTGTATCCTGGGAAGTTCTGCCGCCGGTAGCTTCGAAGCATCTTTGCCCGATAGAGACAACTCCGCAAATTTGGCAGATATAGCCCGGCCTTCTTCAAATGCATCTGAACCAAGAAGATGTCCGAAGTACTTGGAGTGCTTTTTCAAAGTATCGAGACGAACGCGATAGAACACTCGTGCCGACGGAAAAGGGGTTTTGGAGGTCCGTAGCTTTTGAATCATATCACTCGGTATCGACTTTGTACAAGCTTTCGTATTTTCAAACAAAACTTCTAGAATGACATTCCCGCCACTTCCTATGTCAACCACCTTATGTTCTGTGCCATCCACATGTATACATTCTGCCACTTCTGCAGGCGCAGGATTGGAGCTCGTAGCCATTTTCTCCATGCTTTGTCGTTGGCAAAAGCTCCTGGAGCTTTTTTGTTATTCTACTTTGGATTAAGAGCAACTGTAAGTTCGCAAAATAGATATGGCGTAATAAGGTTTGTCGTTTGTGTACGCCACTTTAGAAGCTTGGAGATGAAATTTTGTTCTTGTAACTTCGAAAAGCTACACGACGAAAGTGTTTCAAGGATAGGGCCAGGCCATCGTTCGAATATTTCAGGAAAAGGTAATGGGCGAGGGAAATGTGAATGGTTGTAGTCTACCAAAGTATTTCGATGCCGTAGTTGAGGATAGCTATCCGATGTTCATCCGGTGGCATCTACGATTAGTAATTGCATTAATACTGTAGGGGGGAGCTTGGACCACAAAGGAGCTGTCGGTTATGATGAAGGGGTTTCATTGATCATGTGATGTGTTGTGTTGATGTGACAAACGGGTGAAGGCCTCTAAGAAAAGTGATGCAATTCTTCATCTCATGGGAATGATAAAGAATGGATGGGAGAGGGAGGAACCTGGGGTTTCGAGTTACTAGAAAGGATTACCAAGAATTTAATCATGAAAATAATTACAGGTCATATCTTCGACCCATAATGTATATCCTTGGTACACTCTCCGTTAAAAACACTACATCCATAATCCCTATGGTTGCATGTTGTCAATAAGTTACTAACACAATATCAATAATAATTACTGATATATTGTTAGTAATTTATTAATATAATATCAACAAATATATTATTTTTGAATATATAATTGTGTTACGAGGTTTGCCATCTAGATCACGTGGAAGTGCTCTAGGCTCTCGAGGTGGTTTATAACTAGGCGTCAAGCAGGGACTTAAAGTAATGACAATAATATGATGCAATTCGTAACTAATAGTATGGTATACTAAATGATTGATCTTGAGCACGAAGCTCTATACAAAGGAAATCCATCTTGATTATATAGACCTTCGTGTTCTGGCTACTCAGTAGGATCAATATGGCTCAGTACTGAGCTCGCTGATCCTCGCTGAGCCAGTCACGTGATACTGGTAGCACGTGAGCGTTTTCCTGTTACCCGGCGTAACAAAAGTTGAAGAGATTGAAGAGATTGAAAGGTTCAATATTACAATCTAAAAATAAATCTAGTAATAACGTAACTTATGGTGAACCGGGTCATATGTGTTACGACGGGCTACACTACTACCATAACATGACCAAGGCACGTGATTACAGGTGATCAGTAGTGATCATTAAGGATCACTAAGGATCACTGTACAGGTGATCACAGGTGATCACTAAGGATCACTGTATAGGTGATCACAGGTGATCATAAAGGATCACCAGTGATCATAGAAGCATGAAGGTCTATATAATCAAGATGGATTTCCTTTGTATAGAGCTTCGTGCTCAAGATCAATCATTTAGTATACCATACTATTAGTTACGAATTGCATCATATCATTGTCATTACTTTAAGTCCCTGCTTGACGCCTAGTTATAAACCTACCTCGAGAGCCTAGAGCACTTCCACGTGATCTAGACGGCAAACCTCGTAACAAGTAATTTTTGTTAGGCAAAAATGAACAATTTAAAGAAACTTTAATATCTTTATTATGACTTATATTTGTATATTTATATAATACTTTATCATAATCAATATTTATATTGATTATATTATACTTTAAAATATCTAAGCTATATCTCTAATATTCATAGAGATATAAAAGTTGCTATAAGTACCTTTACACTAAAGTTTTGGTGTAAGGTACCTGACCTGGTTCCCCATATGACCCGGTTCACCATAAGTTACGTTAATTGAGAATAATATCATTTTAATTCATTTTAATGTGTATTGAGAATTACCGCTGTATAACAAGATTCTCAATACACATTTTAGTGTTGGTATGGGTCAAGTTGTCAGTAAGTTACTGACAACATGCTTCCATAGGGAATCCCATCTCATTGTCTCCATTTCGCCATAGCACCTCATTAATTACAAACATGTTTCATCTCCATACACCTCAAGAACTCCGTGTTATCCTTCCTACTCCGTACTTGAGGGAAAACTGTTAAGGTTACTTAGCCTAACATTCGAAGAAGCTTCCACCATCTCGTTGAGCAAGGAGTTCTCCCTCGAAAGCCCTGCTAGGCTCACCTTGATCCATTTGCAGAATGAGCTCTCATTACCTATCAAGCTCTAACTTCGAATATAACTTCAGATCAACATACAGTTGGTAGGCTATGGAAGATGACCTCGAGCCACGAACTTCTATATAAAGTAAGTCTAGTACCCTACTTTTGTACCACCCCCTAATATAGACCACCTTCTTACACCAAAAATCATCATTTTCAGTTATTAATAATTCAACAATGAATAAGTCGGACTTCTCGTTCTCTTTTGGTTAATTATATGGTGGTCTGCTATGCAATGACATTATTCAAGCTAAGGAACGACACCAGCATCAGGACTCTATTGTACACTTTGCTAACCTTCTTTATTATCATCACTCATCACCTTGTTTACCCATTCCCCGTTGCAAATCATGAAATCATACTTGAGAACCACTCGATACTTGTCATCTACAACAACCTCCTTCCTCTACACTCTCTCCTTCTTCACCTCTTTCTTCTTCTTCCCATCTATCTCTCCATTCCTCTGCAAAATATCACACCAAGCCCCATACCAATACCCATCACTCCCATTTCCCCTCCCCAAACACCACACCCAAACCTACGCCCCATCACCTTTCCCAAGCAAAACCAAATTCGCCACATTCATCGCAGCCATAATGGTCCAAATAACCGCCGCCACCGCCGCCGTAATCCAATGATTTTTCATTTTAGTTCCCTCGCCCGACTCCCCACCCAAACCAGCACCATCATTCTCATAAACACTATCAATTTCCATCGGACCATCAACATTTCCCCTCCTATTCTCATCATCTTCCGCAAAGTTATTTCTGTTTTGACATCTTACTGTCATGAATTTGTTACGACACGTGAAATAGATCAAGGGTGCTGTAACAAATGGAAGAACAATGCTGAGAGCTACTTGACTTGCGTTTAAAGCAGCTGATAAACCTTCACGACCAACAGCACCAGCAATGATGATACTTGGTGTGATACTTAGACTTCTGGTTAAGAGACGTCGTAACCAAGGTCTAATAGTCCAGTTTAATGCGCCTTCTGAAACCATTTGTCCAGCGATAGTACAAACAATACCAGCGCTCATGCCTGATAATAACAAAGCTAGAGCAAAGATAGTTCCAGCACCTTTGGAAATACTCGAAACGAGTAAATCGTAAATACCGAAAAGGTCAGCATCCGGAGCAGCAGGGTTATTATACAAAGCTGCTCCAGCTACAATTAGAATTGCAGAATTGACAAAGAGAGCAAATGTGAAGAGACATATTGCTAATTCCGCGTAGGAGTATTTGAGACAGAATTTGATGGCTGGAAGGGATGGATAATATGGTTCCTTGCTACCTAGATCAAAATCTTTTTTGACAAAATTGTTCTTCTTATCGTAGTCTAGAAGTCTAGGTTGTACGATACCACTTCCAAGGTAAAGACTATGAGGCATGACGGTTGCTCCCAGGATACCACATGCTTGATAGAGTCTAGGATGTGTTAGTGATATTATGATGAGTTTAAAAAGTTAGTACATACCCCTTAGATTGTACGATAGCTTTAGAAGGCAAGTATCCCTTGAAAACTTGTCCTACGGAAGTATCTTTAATAAGTGATAATTGAATACAAAAGCAAACAACAACACCTAAAACCAATGCAACGACAAACATCTCAAAATATCTCAATCTCTTCATTTCACCATTTCCAGGATAAAATGCAAGAAGAATAAGAACATCAAGGATAGACAGAGCACAACCAGCAACCAAAGGTATTTGAGGTATTAAAAGATTGATAGCGATGGCTGTACCAATCACCTCAGCAATATCTGTAGCGATAATCTAATCATTGGTTAGTCATATGGAAATGCAAAACAGGGAGAGATGATCATACTGCACCCTCAGCCAAAATATAAAGGCCAATATTCAACCATTTCGGCAAGAAAGCCCTACAAGCCTCTGCCAAATTCAAACCACTAACAGTACCCAGTTTGATACAAAGACTTTGCAAAAAGATAGCAAAGATATTGGACATCAGAACAATAAACAACAGCTTAAACCTATACGTTGCTCCTGCAGCAACATCCGTCGCATAATTTCCGGGATCAATGTATGCTACCGCTACCTATAAGATTTTTTAGTACAAATAAAGATAATTTTCGACATTCTGACATCAATTTTGATGTTGTTGATGAAAGTGGCGAATTACGTACCATGAAGCCCGGACCCACGAATTTAGCAAATTTGACCATCACTTGCTTCATTTTCACAAGTTGATCTCTAGAGATACTGATATAACTTCTTTCGTCTCCCCTTCTCGTTCCCGATTGATCTCTAATATCCAGAGCCTCAACGGTAGGTCCAACCACGTGACCCGTCTTCCCATCTCCACCACGTCCACCGCCTCCACCGCCCCTTTCACCCCCAGCCCCCCTTCCCACACGACTCTCACCTCCCGTCACCTTTCCATCACCAGTGTCGTCGACCAGATCATTGATAGATTCCACGCCTTCATCTTCCAAACTTCTCCTCAATGCCCTTCCGTTTGCTCGACCGTTCAGATCTTCTCGAGTGGTGAGATCATTTGCCAGTGCATTTGGATTTTGATTATATCCATCACCTTCCAATGGCTCATCTGTTCTCGATGGACAATTCATGATGGTTGGTTGGTGTCCTGTGATATTATGTTGATGAGAGAAGTTGTGGTTACACCACTAAGGTATGTAGGAAGAGTTGAGGTTGATGTTCCCGTTTCCGTAAAAAGATGCGTCACCTTCGAAATTCTTTATCCGATGTTTTATGTTTTATGTTTTGTATTCTGGTGGCTGATAAAAATGTAATTCAGGAGATGCGTTCGTACACCTCATCCATGGAAAAATCCCTTCAATAAAATAAATAAACAAACACTCAATCAATCAATCAATTCATCAATTCATGCACTACGATCAAAAATAGAAAGTAAGGTGTAGAGTAAAGTCAAACATTCTGGGGAAAGAAGATCTTTGATTCCATTTTATATACTAGTGTTGTGCAGCCACCAACCTTACGTACTAAAGAAGGTAAGGTTAAGGCACCGCCAGTGCACCTACCTATCTAGTCAAGCAACAGGTAAAATTAGGTATTCACGAGTAATAAAAGTTAAGGCATAAAAGATGATGCTTTGTAATTGGATCGAGTCCAGAAACCAGTACCCAACAAGGTACAAGAACATGACCATGATCATAAGCTTCGGCACTTGGTGAATATCAATTCCTCGATTCTAAAAGGTCGAAGCTAGAAGTTGCGGCTTTTCCCGATCATATCATATCATTCACGAACTCACTTTGCGCGCACACACACACAATACAGACACACAGTGGCACTCAGCAAATCGGTAAGGAGAACTGCGGACGGATCCATTCAATCATTGAATCGTTACTCTGTATTACCGACTCACGAGTAGAGTAGAACATACGTACTCTACCTGTACCTCTACCTCCTCCATCCTGCGTCCTGCAGAATGATCCATGCTTTCGGAATTCGGACCAATTCGACCCAATGCAGACGAATGCTAACTAACCGCAACTGTATCATTTTTCATCCTTACAGAAATGCGATTACTCATGAAAAGAAAATCTAGAACTGGAAATAGTATTTTCCTCTCAAAAAAGATATCAATCATCCATAATACGCCAGTATTATTCGGATCCGATTGGTAAGACTCATATTATAGTACAGCATAGAAAAAGAATTATGACTGACACATGACCGACTGAAGCTGTCGTGTTGGGATTTATCAGGTCGTTGTTTGTAGCTAGGTAATTACTAGGTATTTCTCACCCTCTGTTCAATGTCTACCTCATCATCAATATCCTCCCTCTCCACTCATTCAACTACACATTACGTCATCACTCATCCACCATCCATAAAATATCGACATATGAGGTAGGTACCTAGCATGCACCTACCCACCTTATTCATTCCGAAATTTCACACTTCCATACCACAACCACCCACACAACTCACAACCAAGCAATAAAAACCACACACTCCTCTTATCCACCTTCCCCCCTCTCAAAAGACCCAAAAAGAAAAAGAAACGACCAGTCAATACCTTCCTCATCAACTCATCGCCCAACTCACCCATCACATACACATCACATCACATCTCCCCAAGTCTAAAACCACCGCCCAAGTCCTACTTGACCCTATAAAGAATCATCACATGCAATACTCTAAACTCTCTCTAATCTTTCTATCTATCCATTCTAAGCTACTAAATATATCTATCTCTCTCCTATCCCAAAGTGCGGGGTTAATACATATGTACTATGTATGTATGTACCCAGCTAAGTAGGTACTCAGTACCCGGTTAAGTAGATAGATAGATAGAGTACTATATCAATCCCCCGAAAACCCCCGAGTTGGTATTCTCTAATTCGACATCTCCCTACCTTACCACCTACCCACCTACCTATCTAACAATAGTACATACAACATGTGAGTACGTATAAGATTATCACTTTCCAAAAACATATACATCGATCCATACCATCCATGCATACGTAGTGTAGTGTAGTGTAGTGTAGTGTAATAATGATTTTAGTTTTGTATAATGAAGATAATAAATGAGTTTATTGCTACCTAGAAGTATAGATGCCACCCACTTATCTTAATGCAATGCATCAAAAATCAATATAATAAAGGTTATCATATCATATCTCGACTCAAAAAAACAAAAGGTTTGAATTCATAAATCAAACCCCGGCCCAACGGTGAGACGAAATATGCAATGTTTTCACCACCACCACCACAACCATAATGTATGTAGTAGTGTAGTAATCCATTCATAGAATCCCAAATGAGACTGAGAAAACAAAAAGTGCGTGTCCCCATCCTTTCCTAGGAGGAGTCACACAAAAGAACGCCTGATGATCCATGCAACGCCATGCAAATATTATTCTGCAATTGTCCTATCCATGAAAGAAAATCCCCTTACTTAGTTAGGCATTTCGTTCATCGTCAACATGAGCATATGCCTTTTGTAATGCCCTTTTCTCCCTACCATCATCCTCAAGAACCACAATCCAGTCACGGAGCTGGATATTACGTCCCTTGACACCATCTTCTCGCCAAGCTCCTAACCTCCGCGCACCATCTGTCGTGAGCTTTTCCGGCCCAGGATTCGCTGTTGGGCTACCAACAGATGCGCCAAGACCTTGTGTCATGATTTTACCTGGTGTACTGGTACCACTTCCAGATCCCCCAGCCGTCATCCAACTATATTGTTTCTTCTTTCCAAACACATTTCTACCACCCAAGAATTGTGTAGTGGTTACATTGGCTGCTGCGTGGCTTGCTGCCTCACTAGTTTTTGCCTCTGCCTTCTTCTTCATTTCTTTCTTGGTAGGTGGTTTATCAAGAATATCCGGAGCCATAGAACCTGGTGTGCCTGGATTTATTGATCCAGCACGAGATCCCTCACCAGACTCACGAGCCTTACGTTTTCGTAGCCTCGCCTCTTCAGCTTCTTGCTCTTTACTAGCAGCTTTTCGAAGAGTTAATGCAATATCATTTGCAAAAGACTTCGTTTGAGTCTTTGCGCTATCTGATACTGGAGTAGGTAATCTACCTGCAGCCGAGAGAGGGCCTTGGCTGTGTTAGCTCAAAATCGAAATAACTAAAAATTGATACATACGTTTAAGAGGGTTGGTGAGAGGGCTGACAGAACTCTCCCATCCAATCCGTGGACCACCTTCATTGACAATGGTAGAAACACTAGGCTTGATCGCCTGTACGGCAACATCTGCCCATTCATCCCTAATTTGAGCATGAGAACTTGTTTGTCGGCCTACAGCTAACTTGAGTGCGTCCTCCAATAATCCACGAAGACGATGCTTGGTAGAGATAGACATAAGCGCAAGCTGATCAACTAGTAAAGAATCGGACGGAACGAAGAAACCAGTCGTTGCAGTGATGGCTCCATCTGGCCCCACCGCGGTTTGTACTTTGACATTTGGCTCCGGAAAATGTTCAGGTAATTTCATGGTTCCCATTTTTCCATTGGCATCCGTGTTCAAACCAAGACCATTGTCATGCGCAATCTTCTCCATCCTCTTATGAACGTTCCCAACGTTCAAGAATGGATTATTCAACTCTCTTTGCCTCGATACTGCTAAATCACGAGCTGCATCATGCCAGGCTTTATCCGCGGCCTTTTTCTCAAAATCCTCTTGTGACTTAGCATTTGGGACCTCACCAGGTTGATTAGCGGGACCAGAACCGTAAAAAGATCCAGGATTCCCAGGTGCAAATTGTGTAAAGCTGTGACCCGCCGAAATATTACCTGGATGTGACCTTGAGCCTTGAGCATTAAACGATGAGGAGTACTGCTGAAATGTGTATTGTTCCTCCTCTGCAAGATCGATACCCGTTCCTCCCAATACGTCCAGCGGATCTAACCCATCAAGCTTATTTTTATCAACCGGCCTCGAGGGTGGGCCCATAACTCCACCAGGATGATGCTGCTGTGGCATCTGCAGATTAAAATTATTGAAATGAGCTGCCTGTATATTTCCTTGATGATGCTGCTGAACTTGACCGGGGAAGCTTAAAGGGCTTGGTTGCGCATGAGGTGGAACGGCACCCGGAGTTTGCGGTAGATTTAACGAAGGAGACGGTTGCGCATTTAATCCATTTGAATATGGTGTGGTGTAAGCACCTTGAGGAATTTGCACGGTCGAAAAGTGCGGCGAAGGTGAAGCGGAAATCTGACCAGAAGCACCTGGACTCATCGCATATGGTGATGTGACATATGGCGAACCTGGTTGAGAGGGCGGGTTGGGAGACATCCTTTGTCGCTTGTGTGGCGGAAACGCGAACTGCTGTTGATTTTGCGTCGAAGGTGAATTAACTGGCTGAGGAGGAGAGAATGGCCTCTGTGGCATAGGATATGGCGGTTGCTGCTGCTGTGGTTGCGCCATGATGTCCACGTCTTGGTTGTAATTGCCTCTAATAAATTCCTGTATTCTTCACAACCCAGGCGCAAAGCCCGGCTACCTCCAATGATACCGACCCATGCGCTAGTATAACTCTTTCGAAATACAGCTTAGACACTTGCGCGACCGTATTCACTCGTTGTTTTGATGATGATGAAAATTAAGCTGCTTTCTTTCCAGGGCTAATACTTTGTTCATTGAATGGAATATGAAATCGCGAAAGCTCTCCCGTTTTGATCTCATCACGTGTACCTCTAGTGCGAAATTTCTCGTAACAAGGAACGCCAAAATCGCGTCTCTTTGATGGATGGAATATTAACTTCTAACTTACCTACTGTACCTATTGAATTTATTTACCGCAACTTCAATTCATTCTACTGCTTTCAAATTGAATCAAAAGTTTCCAACATTATCACGGTCGGAATTTGGTTGATTATGCTATCTCGCTGAACATCTATCTGCCTTGAAGGCGGCTACAACAATAAACTCTGAATTAACTAACAAAGAAACAATACTATATCTCATTCACAATGGCATCAAAACGTAAGGCTTCCGCTATGGCGCCTGCTGTGGAAGAACCAGTAGATCCAGCTGATGAGCTCACTTTTACGAATCTTGGTGGTGGTAATGAGGTCGGAAGATCTTGTCATATCATACAGTACAAGGGTAAAACTGTCATGGTAAGCATAGAATCTCTTTCTCCTTCTGCGTAGCTTGCTCACCGACTTCTGATAGCTCGATGCTGGTATGCACGCTGGTTACGATGGACTAGCAGCTCTGCCTTTCTATGATGATTTCGACTTGAGTACGGTCGATTTACTTTTGATCAGCCAGTAAGCAGATTCCTCTTTTTTACATCTTATATACGCGTATTGGCTTTTGGAGGACAGGTAGAGGACTTATGGCATTCTCTTTTGGCGGTTCAATACAATGCGCCATCAGCAGTTTGGACTCTGCTTCGCATTTTGGTTCATGCATCTCTGTATACGTCTCACATTTCATTTGGCCTATCTACCTACCATATTTATCATGTATACGAGAATCAATACAATATCGTTATCCCACAGCAAATGCTTGTCTTGATTCTGTGATATAACTTCTATCGCCGCACGCCTGACTTGTATATAGAATATTTTTGTTGGCGTACTTTGCGTTGACCGATAGTACAAGAGCTGACCTTTTAAAGTTTCCACGTCGACCATGCCGCTTCATTACCATACGTCCTTGCGAAGACTAACTTCAAAGGTCGCGTCTTCATGACACATCCTACTAAGGCTATCTACAAATGGCTCATTATAGACAGTGTAAGAGTTGGAGGGGCATCATCTAATGGAGGCTCACAATCAGTCTACACCGAGGCCGACCATCTCACTACATTTGCTCAAATCGAGGCTATTGATTACCATACCACACATACAATATCTTCGATAAGGGTCACTCCATATCCGGCCGGACATGTGCTCGGTGCTGCCATGTTTCTCATTGAAATTGCAGGACTCAAGATCTTTTTCACAGGAGATTATTCTCGAGAAGATGATCGACATCTTGTTTCTGCCGAAGTTCCTAAAGGAGTCAAGATTGATGTTTTGATTACCGAATCTACTTATGGTATAGCATCACATATCCCTCGACTAGAACGAGAGCAGGCCCTTATGAAATCCGTCACTAGTATCCTGAATCGTGGAGGTCGCGTTCTCATGCCAGTCTTTGCACTTGGTAGAGCGCAAGAACTTCTTTTGATCCTAGATGAGTATTGGGATAAACACCCAGAATTTCAAAAAATCCCCATCTACTATGCTAGTAATTTAGCTCGTAAATGTATGTTGGTATACCAGACATATGTCGGATCCATGAACGAAAATATCAAACGACTATTCAGGGAACGTATGGCTGAAGCCGAAGCCAACTCAACTAGTGGAGGTAGAGGAGGACCATGGGATTTCAAATACATTCGTTCATTAAAGAATCTCGATCGATTTGACGACGTAGGAGGTTGTGTTATTTTAGCAAGTCCCGGTATGCTACAAAATGGTATTAGTAGACAACTACTCGAAAGGTGGGCACCAAGTGATAAAAATGGTGTTATTATTACTGGTTATAGCGTCGAAGGTACTATGGCGAAGCAAATCATGCAAGAACCCGATCACATTCAAGCAATCATGTCCGGACCACAGGGTTTCACACGAAGATCAGCACCTGGAGAAACAGAGAAAGCCATGATACCTAGAAGATGTAGTGTTCAAGAATTTTCCTTCGCAGCCCATGTTGATGGTGTTGAAAATCGAGAATTCATCGAAGAAATCGCTGCTCCTGTAGTGGTAAGTCAACTCAAGTTTCAATCTGGTCCTGAATGAGAGACACCCTAACATTGATAAGATTCTCGTCCACGGCGAACAACACAACATGATGCGTCTGAAGTCCAAACTCCTCTCTTTGAACGCCGAAAAAACCACAAAAGTCAAAGTTTTCTCTCCCAAAAACTGCGAACCACTACGCATCCCCTTTGTAACCTCCAAAACCGCCAAAGTTGTCGGAAAACTTGCAAATAATCCTCCACCAGCTGATTCCAGTCAACTCATCACGGGTGTGTTGGTGCAGAATGATTTCAAAATGTCTTTGATGGCCCCGGAAGATTTGAGAGAATATGCTGGATTGACTACTACTACTATTACATGTAAACAACGTATGACGCTCAGTGCAGCAGGTATTGATCTGATACGATGGGCATTAGAGGGAACATTTGGAAAGATTGATGAATTGCCTGAAAGTAGGGGAAAACAGAAACATTCAGTTGGAAATGATGATACGCATATGAATGGATCATCCGATGAAGAAGCTGATGAGGAAATCGCGAATACGAATGCGGTAACTACTTATTTAGTTATGGGATGTGTGAAAGTGAGATATAGGAGTAATGGGGAACTTGAATTAGAATGGGAAGGAAATATGTTGAATGATGGCATTGCCGATGCTATTATGGCGGTATTATATTCGGTGGAGAGTAGTCCGGCGGCTGTTAAACGTACGTTGTTATTCTTCTTACTCCATCTACTCTTTCTTTTCCTTCATCATTCTCTACTCTGATATCATACTTGTTCACCTTATCTTCCCCATCATTACATCAAAAAGAATCCTCTACCCTAATATATCGTATTCTTCACCCCTATCTGCCCCTCATCCGTCACACCAAAGAAAATACTAACACATCCTAGAATCCGCAAGCAAATCCCCACATTTCCATTCTCACTCTCACTCCCCAACCCCCAAAAAACGCAACCTCCACGCCCACCTTTCCCCAACCGAACGCCTCGAACGCCTCTTCATGTTCCTAGAAGCCCAATTCGGCGCCGACAACCTAACACCCATCGCGCATCCCCGACTCACCTCATCCCCATCCTCCCTCGAACCCCCCCTCGAAACCAAACCCGAACAAGAAATCAAAACGGAAACAGAAACAGAAACAGAAACCTACGCCCTAGAAAAAGAACTCGCTCGTCTCCATAAACTAGGTATTCCCGTCCCGGGCATCGAAATTAAAGTCGATAAGATGGAAGCGAAGGTTTGGTTGGAGGATTTGGAGGTGGAGTGTGGGAATCGGGTTTTTGGGGAGAGGGTTAGGGCGGTGGTGGAGAGGGCTGTGGAGGTTACGGCGCCGTTGTGGGGGTAGGTTGGTTGGTTCACTAGGGATTGGGGGGTTGTTGAGTTAGTGAAGGGATGGGATGGAGTGGTGAAGGAGGGGTATGATGGGATGGAAGATGAAGGGAAGAATAGGTGAGTGGGTAGGAAATAAGCTGAAGTGAAGTGTGGCGAGGAAGGAAAAGGAAAGCAAAGAAAGAGAAATGTAAAATAAAAGAGTCATATAAGAATCCCGAAAAATAAACCCACGAATTTAAACTCACAAAAAATAGAAATATAAACAAGAAAAAATGAAAGTTATAGAACTGAACATCGCAAAAAGTAATTAGATTAAACACAAGGCACGTATAGACATCATCCCTTTAACAAATGGCACCGCCCCCCTCTCACTCACTCTCATATACATTAATTACCTCCCTAAATCTATATCTTCCTCCCCCCCCCCAAATTTCCCCCCGCCGGCCACAAATTTTTATAATTACTCTCATTTACATATACGTATATCCCAATTCTCCAATCTCTACCTCCCATCCCCACCCTTCCCTTTTCTCTAAATCATTCCTCTATACTTCTTACCATTCCTCCTATCTACATATATCATTCCCCTCATTTTCTTCATTTCCCCTATCCACTATCCCCAACTCCCCAACTCCTCAACTCCCTCAAACCCCTACCACCCACCTCTTATCCCATCGCCTCTTCTCACCAACTTCCCACCACACCACACCACACCACACCACACCCCCCCCTCTCACTACATTTAAACAAGCCTCCTCCCTTCCTTCATCCTCCGCACTCTTCCCTAACCCTCTACACAAAATTAAATTACATTTAAAAAAAAAAAATTTAAAAATAAAACACATCAACACACGAACAATACCACCCATCTAAACCAGTATCCAAAACTTCAATATCTCACTCAACATCTCCTCCATTCATCCATTCATCTCCTCATCTACCCCCCTTATCTACAAATTTTTTTTTATAATCAAACATCAAATTATTTAGGTATATTATATTATTATTATTATTATTATTATTATTATTATTATTATTATTATTATTATTATTATTCTTATTATTCTTATTCTTATTCTTATTCTTATTCTTATTGAGAGTTTATTGAGAGTTTATTGAGAGTTTATTGAGAGTTAATTATAGATTTGATTTAATAGAGTGAAATACTAATAGTGATATCAATGTTACGACGGGTAACATAAGTCCCGGGGTCACATGACTAACCACGTGACCGGCTCTAATCAATCTAGCTAGAGCCTCTAGAGCCAACGGCTCTAGAAGATCTAATTAGAGCCACCAGAGCCATACCGCATGAAGGTCTATATAATCAAGATGGATTTCCTTTGTATAGAGCTTCGTGCTCAAGATCAATCATTTAGTATACCATACTATTAGTTACGAATTGCATCATATTATTGTCATTACTTTAAGTCCCTGCTTGACGCCTAGTTATAAACCACCTCGAGAGCCTAGAGCACTTCCACGTGATCTAGACGGCAAACCTCGTAACAATCTATCTATCTATCTTATTATTCACTATGTCATACAGTATACATTATCACATCACCTATTATTCATCCCTCATGTTCCGAATAAATTACTAAAAGAACCATTTCAAATTACCATTCAAGATAATTCGCATTACAATCACAATTCAAACACAGCAGTCAAAAGGCTTTTCTTTTTTAGAAATTGTATATTTTAATTTTCCTTTTAGTATTCGTAAACATCATTAAACCACCCCTTTCCGGCCCCCATTAACCTATCTACCTAATATCCCGCTCAAATACCGACCAAGCTTCAAGCTCAAGTCATTATATATATGCTACAATGCTACCAACAATCCTCTAACCCCATGATAAGATTTAAAATTTGTATACCACTGAAAGGGTATTCAACCGCGCGCCAAACACCAAATCCCAAGTCCCAAAGCCCCATGCTCTGTGCATCTATGCAATTAATCATCCTGGGGTATATCCACATGTCTTCTGTCTTCCGCGCCCCATTTTTATCCGCATCATAGGTTGTATTATCCATTATCTCCATCTCACCCTTTCCCCATTTTCTTGGCAATGTTCTTGTGCCGTTTAATCAACGTCATCGTTGTTCTCATCCTCTGCATGTAACACCCATCCTCGGCTCATCTCAACTGCTTGCTCCCACTTTTTGAACATGCGTGCAGCCTTTGCAGGCTTGACTTTTGGCTCGAAGATGGTCCTGTCATCGCGATTGATTTCCTTGAGTTCATCGAACTCCTTCCAGATACCAACTGCGAAACCCGCTGCGATTGCTGCACCAAGAGCAGTGGTCTCGCGCATGACAGGTCTGTTGATTGGGATATTGAGGATATCAGCTTGTGTTTGCATGCAAAGGTCTGAGTTGGACATGCCACCATCGACAGCAAGTCCTTCCAATTTGTGTCCGGAATCCTTCTCCATAGCATCAAGGATGGCTTTGGTTTGGAAACAGGTGGCTTCGAGGGTAGCACGGGCAATGTGACCTCGTTGCGTGTGTTGAGTGATACCGAAAAGTGTTCCCTTGGCATCATCAATCCAGTATGGAGCGAAGAGACCAGAGAAGGCAGTAACGAATACAACACCTCCATTATCATCAACAGTCTCTGCCAATTCAGTGATCTTGCTTGAGTGTGCAATGAAACCCAAGTTGTTCATCAAGAATTTCACACCAGATCCTGCAACAGCAATGCTACCCTCAAGAGCGTAGACTGGTTTTCTGCCATTACCAAAATCGTATGCGACAGTGGCCAATAGACCATATTTTGATACTACGGGTTTGGTGCCAACGTTGTAGAGAAGGAAACAACCAGTTCCGTAGGTGTTCTTTGCATGACCAGGTTTAAAGCCACATTGACCAACTAAGGCGGAAGATTGATCTCCTAAGCAGCCAGTGATTCTGGTACCTTTCAAGGCACCATAGGCGAGCTTACCAAAGGCCTCTTTGTCAGAAGAGGGAACAATTTTTGGGAGTGTGACGTTTTTTCTGTCGAGTTGGAAGAAGTTGAGGAGTTTGTCATCGTATTGTAGTGTGTGAAGGTTCATGAACATAGTTCTAGAAGCGTTTGAGGTATCTGTGACATGAACGCCACCTTCCTTTCCTCCATTGAGCTTGTAAATCAACCAAGAGTCGACTGTTCCGAAAGATAATCTGCCTTCGTCATATGCGTTCTTGATGGCTTCAACGTTTCGGTACATCCACATGAGCTTAACGCTCGATGGGTATGTGGATAGTGGTAGGCCGCACAATTGAAGGATGTCATCCGCTCCTTCGGAATCCTTGAGCTCGCGCACAAGAGCTGTGGTTCGGGTGTCAGCCCAGACAACGGCATTGTATAATGGTTCCCCAGTGATTGTATCCCAACAGATGGTGGTTTCACGTTGGTTGGTAATTCCAATGGCCTTGATGTCGGATTTCTTGTATCCCAATGCCAGGAACTTCTCTGTTGCCTTGTCTATACATTCATCCACAGAGTTGACCAACTCTTGAGGGTCATGTTCATGCCATCTGCGAAAAGAGGATTGTTAGTCGTTGAACGCACTAGTACGAATGGCACAAGAGTTAAACTTACCCGGACTCGGGGTACATGTTTTCGAATTCATGCTGGTGCATTGCCACTGGTTGTCCTTGTCCATTGAAAATGATGAATCTTGTAGAAGTTGTGCCTTGATCAATGCTACCAATGAACCAATGTTTCTCTTGTTCCTCCTCAGTCTGAGCTAGATCCTCTGGCAGATGTGATTGTGTTTGTTCGATGTGCTCAACATATTCAGGATCCTCCATTCGTGGAGCCTCAACGTTTCTGTATTCTGCATCTCTCCTGAATTTGTAACTGTCGATATCACCAAATGGGATGGCGGGTGGTGGTGTGGGATGCATCATCATGGTAGGAATGTGCTTGTGTGTCAAACGATATAAAAGACGATGGGTATTATAAAAGCAAAGCTTGATGTATGCAGTGAAGGCGAGTCGCTAGTAAAGAAGAATCTTGAGAAGAAGTTGTTGTGATGGTTGTATATGGAAGATGGAATGGAGGGGAATCCGTTGGATATATAAAAGTCTGGGAGTAGAGGTGGGGGAATGAAGGAGGCTTTGCTCTGTTCCGGGAAAGGTAAGAGGTAGGCGCGAAGGGGAAGGCTCACTAGTCACACTAGTCATGAATCTCTTTGCGGGTTCGAGTGGAGGAGCAGGAGAAGGAGATGGGGATGGAGATGTGGAAGGGGGAGTAACGGCAAAAGGATCGACAGATTAGGAAACTCACCGTAATGTGCTAGTGAAGTAATAACTGTGCTACTCGAGGGAAATATTGGATCGGAGACTCGGTATTCAGGTCCCATCCAACTAAACATTCCTACCTTGATCAATCATCAAACCCAATTATTGGAGCCCCGCCATCTCTCTTTCACTCTTTCTCTGGAAGCTAAGAAAAGTAGGAAGAAACTAAGAAAGTCGCAAAGATCCTTAGTATAAAATTTCGATTGTCGATGGGCGTCTCGTCGGAAGTTCCGTATATCCTTGTTCTGCCATGCCATGCCATGCCATGCTGTGCCATGTCCATATTGAGATTGATTTATTATTATGTTGTACGCAGCGTAGATTATTTTGCTAGGCAGTAAAAGTAGTGTACATTGTGTGCCAGATGAAAGCGGGGGTCCCTCTCTTTAGGTCACTTGGTGACTTTTGGTACGAATGCACGGATGGAGATGGGAAAATCGATCCCGCGCATCCAGCATTGGCATAGTTTGGCAAGCCACGGTAGACTTGTGGGACAAAATCTGACGGTGGACTGGACTGGGTGGGGTGAAAGAGGCGAAAAAGATGAAAAAATAATACATTTAAAAAATTAAAAGATTAAATTTAGTACATGAGATTACGAAGCTACTTTCGTCGCTTGATGCAAATGCGGTAGCAATTTAGCTGAAAGTCTATCATCCATGCTCCCTATCCACATAGAAGACCATGTCAACCACTGCACAGAACACGCAGAACACGATCCTTTTTCCCAGGGCGACATGTGACGGATCAAAGATCAGCGAAAATTCATGGAGGTAGTTCCGTTAAACAGTGGGGAATGAACCAGGGGAAAATATATGGGATTATGAGATTACGGGATTAGAATGAATTGATAGGAAAGTAAGTGTAAGTAAGACTTAGTAAGTGAGTGTATTGGAGAAAGGTAAAGGCTAGGGGGACTTGGAGTCTTAGATAGATTACTTTGACTTAAATAGGGATGAAAAGATCTAATTACTACTCAACAGATACTAGATAGTCATTAGTTACAAAACTAGCTGACGACTAAAATAATCATTAGATAGTCATCAGGTCCAGCCAGATGTTAATTGAACATCCACATCACATCCATCTAAAAAGCTCCCTATTAGTTTTGGTGGGCAGGGGACAAAACAAGTGCTTTCTTTAGCCCAACACCGATATTATCTTTTCCGCTGACAGATGCTTTCCCGCGCCGTTTGGACGCCTTTTCATATTCCATCTCTCCCCTCTCTTTCCCTCTCTTTCTCTCAATTGACTACTTCCAAGTTTCAACCTCAACCCACTTGCTCGTTAGAATTTCTAGATGTCCGTCAAACATGAAACGTCCCATGGCAATGCATATAAATTGGCTGGCTGGCTGGCTGAATGAACTGGCTGGCCTTTCTCTTCAAATGTTCGAGGCGTGTTCTATGAAAACGGAATAACTATTTCCTCCTATCAAGATGAATAATTGGAATTATGCCGCGCCCAGTGGTTCGTCACCCTATAGAAATATCCATGTAGCTTGCTCAAGTAGAATTATCCAAAGAGGAAGTTAGAGTCCGTCCGTCAAAAATAAAAATACATCCGTGCTTCACTCACTTGGGTACTTCCGTGGACAACTTTTCTAATCCATGCTTGCCTTCGCATCTGCAGTTACATCGTGCACACTTGTACATGTCTCCTGTAAGCTCTGTCTGCATTCTTTGGGCTCCGAAAATCGAAGCACCTCCACTACGATTTATTTTTTACGAGACGAGAGAGCTGCTCTACTAGCTCTAGCCCCTCAAAAAGCTCATCCATCGAAGTGCTGATGCTTGTACCGGTATCGCCTTGACAGGTCCTTCCCGGGGAGAAGAACATCCATCTACAAGACTACGAGACTTACAAGATGATCCACAGTATCACTTGTGGCTGTGTGTCCCTGAGGCGCCATAGTGGGGGAATTGGGACCGCAAATCTGCAAATCTTCTGTGTGTAGGGAACTGGGTAACGTCAACATAAACGAAACGACGTTGTTGGAAAAACGGCTCAACCAGGTCTTATCTGTTCTCTGCCTTGGAAATGATAACCAGAGGTCGAGGTGATGATGAAATTCCATCCTTTCAATCATCGAGAAGTGTAAAATCAGCATCAAAATCTCGATCGTATACATAGGTAACATCACATCCCCATTATTTCTGAAGTCATGAATTGATTTTACATCAATTGGTGAAATCATTTGGCATCTTGGAATGTTTTCTCATCTCAGATTTCATCATACCAACATCATACAACATCACAGAAGTGTATATTCAATTTGTGTCATTTTGTGTCATTTTGTGTCATTTTGTGTCATTATGAATTCATAACATAACTTCTTACTGTTGGGGGGCGAATAGATCTTCAGGAAGAAGATCACGACATAGCATCCCTAGGTAATCATCAATTCAATTGTTCACGGGGTACGTACTAAGGGCAACTCATTGACAACACATTTATCTCGGCATTCTTTAATTCGGTTGTGAGAAAATCCCATTCTCGATATTTTTGACGATACTTGCCCCCCCCACAAATTGACTATGGTCAATTTTCTTTTTTTTTTTCTTTTTGATTTTCTTCTGAAACTTTGAAAATATTCAAAAATCACGACTCAAGGTTTACCCCTTTTAACCATCCTCTTGGACGTTGATGCCCTACTGGTAATCCTACTCCACAAGGTTATTATTAATTGCTCTCGTGTACAGTGCTCGTGTACAGAGTACGGAGTTCAAATTTCAAAGGTATTGTCCATCCGGCCAGCACAGTCCGATGCCAATCAATTCGAATCAATGCAATGCAATTCAATGCAATTCAATTCAGTTCAACTCCTCGCGTCTAAATCTCAATGCCCATTCCGAAGTTCCAAGCTGGAACTTCCAAGAGTGCATCTCAAACTACTCGAGTAATACAGTAGCAGAAATGAAAATGAGAAAATGATCACTTGCCTTTACTTTCCTCGTCCATGCACACAATTCAATAGGTAATTCCAATAATTCCAATAATTTACCAACGAACAAAGCCGAACTCTTTCCATCTACGAGTACATAGTTCCAGAGAGTCCACGGAGTACTACATTCATCTGCCAATTATTGAAACCCACTAGACTAGAAACCAAGCAAAAAGTCGAGACAATAAAGAGAAATTCCCATCACAGCCTCGCCCATACATCTATGTCTAAACATTACAAACCATCGATGTTCCGAGAGTCAGTCCGCCCCGCTGGTCTTCTTCCTCATTTACCAACCTAATCATCAGTCTACGGGTAGTCCAGCAGCTCCAGCCCCTCAAGATTTTCAGGAAAAAAGAGATGTGAGGGTTACAAATAACTCAAATCGGGACATCCGACGGGATTTCCTAATTCGTCTTGGCTTCCTTTTCTCATGCATCCATCTCTTAGACTTTTTTTATTTTATTTTAACCTTTTCCATTTCTATTTCTGGAGAAACGCCAACGAAACCCGAAACAGAAACAGAAACAAAAACACATCAATCAAATACATATAAGACTGAGTGCCGGAGTACCGATACGATACAGATACAGCATTGGGAACCAAAAGACCGTGCAGACGTGCATGACACTTGCATCTCTCATCTAGTAAAGATGCTTATAGATGTTGTTCTTTATTCCTCAATAGGAAATTCCAGTCAGGAAAAGCATGGGGGAGCGATACTGCGAGTCTGCGAGCCCGCGGTTAAGCATTTTGAGTATCCATCCACCTGCTTTTCCACCACCTCCCCACAAGACCACCCTTCAAGGCTTCACCCTTCTAGAACAATGTTGGATCGGTTCATCCACCCCTTTCGAGTTTCAAGCCGGTGACCCGCAACTTAAAAAATTTCTTATCCATCGTGAAAAAGGTCACGATGTCAATTTCTAGCTTCATGTTTTGCTCTCTCGCATGCGCTGCACAGACTTTGCAGGCCTCTCTTTTTACTTCTCACTCTCTTGAGTACTCTCATTCATCTTGGTACCTGACTACCACCTTATTTTCCTACCCAAAATCTTAAATCTTCCAAGACATTATACAATATATCCACACATTCCCACTCACATAATTTTGATGATCAATGTAGGTATTTTATTACAATATCAAATTTTAAAAATTAGCAAGCAAATGCGACGACCGACAACAACATTGCAAAAAGACGACAACATGCAAACTCGACATACATAGACAATATGCAATGCAAGACACGCCTTTCAACAAAAAAAAAAAAACGAACTCCCTCGAAGATTCGAGACTGTGCATATTGCAGCTTGCATCCTGCACGCTGCATGCTGCACACGTATACTCCGTACAGTAGGTAGTACTGCATCCCTAGGTTACATTGCTTAAGTTACATTGCTGCGAAACGATAAAAAAAAAAGGTAAAATTCAAAATTCCAATTCAGATTCGCCTCTTCTCTCTCTTGCGCTTCTCTACAGAAGTAGATTCTAAATTTCTAAAACCCCCATCCATCCATATTCCCATTCCCGTTTGAAGGTATGTACTCCGTAAACAAACTTTAATCTTATTTCCTTCCTTCTGATATATGCATACTGCACTGTACAGTGTACAAGTGTGTTCCCTCTAGCCTTTTCCCTTCCCCACATACAACCAACTCTATTCAACAAAAACCCAATAACCCCTAAAAATTATTAAAAAATTAATATTAAAAAATTTAACATTCAATTCAAATTCAATTCAAATTCAAATTAATATATACCCGCGTGAACATTTTTCTTATTTTTATAGCCTGGGTACGCTGTACGCTGTACGCTGTACGCTGTACGTATACGGAGCTGCGCTGTGCTGTGCCTGTGCGTGCGTGCTTACGCAGTACTTTGAATTGAACTGGCTGGTGCTGGTGCTGGTGCTGGGCTGGTGTGCTTTTTGTAGGTAGGGTAGGGTAGGTTTTGTACGACTGTTTTGTAATCTTACGACCTACTGTGTTATGTTATATCGTATAGAGTAGAGTAGAGTAGTAATGCATTCCACTCAGTTAATTCCTCACGTCCAACTACCTACCTACCTACCTACCTACCACGAGTACCTATCTCCCCCAATCTCCCCCCAAGGGCCCAAGGGTTCTGGGCATAGTAGGGCCTGAATAAATTTTTAGAAATTAGAATTATAGAATGTAGTTATAATATAAAAATGTAGGAAATAGGAAATATCTAGATTTTGTTAATTCGGCTCCGGAGTTCATATAGTTCTTAGCTTAGATTTGGATTTAGATTTTTTGCATTTGTGTAAGGTCATCTAATTATGAGATTGTAAGATTAGTTTTAGGCCTATTATTATATTGAGTACAATGTATTCAAGTAGGTAATATTGGGTGTTTTTGCTGATGATATGAGAGTGAGGGTGAGAGTGAGATTGGGAGACTGGCGATAGGAAGATACTCGTAGATAGATTTGAGTTCCTGCAGGTAGATAGGTAGTTATTGGTATGTTGTTACTCCAGGTGGACAGTGCTGTGCTTGTTGTGCAGTGTAGGTGGTGCAGGATGTATGGAGGAGGAAAGATGTGATAGGATGTATGTATGTATGTATATACGGAGGATTGTATGCATGGCGGGAATTTTCGTAATCATTTTTGGGGGAGATGGGGAAGATGGATGGGGAGATGCGGGAGAGGGATGGATGGGATGGGGGTTTGTTTTGTTAGGTAGTTTTATATGTGATGGTTTTGATATATATTTTGGAATTCTCTGATAATGGAAGTGATGGAGTTAGAGATAGAGATAGAGGGATATAAAAGACATTCTCATTTTACTTGTTAGATATCTAGATAAGTAGATAAGATTAATTAATAGAATAATATTATATTAAATATTATAATACAATATACATACATACATACAGTAAAGTAGCACAGCATCTTATATTTTTCGGATACCGGATAGCTGCGCGGGTAAGATACAGGACATGAGATGGGACAGGATAGGATTAAGATGTTGGGATAAGCAGATTGTATGTTAGGTACCTATCTATATTAGATATGCAGGATATGTACATTGTACGTAGAATGCTATATGCAAATTCTTTTTAATAATATACTTTTTGATCTTCAGTAAAGTATGTACGGATAAGCTAAGGAGATGGATGGATATACAATATGCGATGTACGAGATGAAGGATGCGAGGCGTAAATAAACGTGTCGGTGAAGGGAAACGCCGAAACGAACGGATAGATGGATTTAGCGAGGTTTCTATATTTCTTAG
Source organism: Sclerotinia minor (assembly GCA_025389075.1). NCBI lineage: Eukaryota > Fungi > Ascomycota > Leotiomycetes > Helotiales > Sclerotiniaceae > Sclerotinia > Sclerotinia minor. Next base: position 1,611,731 of record QRFH01000004.1, read on the forward strand.
CGTGGATTTTTGCGCAAACCCCTTTGCCCACCACTTTTATCATTTTTCCGGTTTTTTTTTTCTTCGGTTGTGTTTGTTGTTTGGTGGTGGGATGATCGTGAAGAATGATAATCTTTTAGGGGGTTTCTTTTTTCTATTGTTTTAAGGGGGTTTTGGAATAGGGTTTGGCCTTTGGGAGGGAGGAAATCCGGAGAACGGGAAGGGAAAGGAAGGAAAGGGTTTGGTTTTGATTAGTTGGTAAGATCTTACTTCGTGTTTCTTCGAGAGGGGCTACGCGTATGTACTGTGTGAGTATGTATTTGGTTTTTAGTCTTTATTCACTGATTATTTTGGGTTCACAGGTATGTATTCTATTACAGGTAAGATGGATTGATATTGATCCCATTAATCAATTGATGAATATGCGCTTGCTAAGATAGTTGTGTTCTGATGCGAGGTTCTACTGTATTCCTTACCTATTTATTTTATCTTTCAGATCTTTCAGATAATAATTAAGGTTTGAATTAAAAATTATCCGTCTACTTTTTTTTCTTTTCCTTTTTTTCTTCCTTCTTTCCATTCATCCATCAATTAATTCCTACCCACTCTTGACATTTCGCCTCTCTCATCTCCATTCATCCCTCATCTCCAACCCCCCCATCCTCCACCTCCAACTTCACACTTCCTTCCACCATACTACAGAAGTAGAGTCAGAGCTCTCTCTAGTCTCTAATTTCTAGTCTTAACTCTCAAGAGCACAATCTACACCCGCGGGAACTAGTAGCTAGTCACCGCGCAGCTAGTCAGCCAAGCAAGCTACAACTCAATATAACACAAGGCACAAGACAAGACACACGACACGATTGCCTTTCTATCCGTACCCGCATTCATGACTCCACTATCTATTATATATACATAATAATATATAAATATTTGCTATCGATAGCGATAGTCATGGTGATGAAATAGGTAAGCCGTGGATGTATCGTGGACGTGCTACACCATACGGCTAGAAGGATATGGATACTGATATGGATATGGATTAAAAGACTAGTAATGTCTAGCTAGTATGTCTTGCATTAAGTGATGCAAGACTTGTACCGTACCGTGTTGTGAAGTTTTTGCTCGTGTGCTTGCTTGCGTGCTTGGTCTGCTTGGCCTTGCTTGTTTTTGTTGGTGGATTAAGCTTGGGCTGGCTTAGTTGATGGTTGGTGTGAACTTAAGCTGGTCTGCTTCATGGGTGGTGTTCGGGAGTGATGAGTCTTGAGTGATGAGTAATGGAATACTCTATATTGCCGTTGAGTATGCCGTTTATTCCGCCGGCGACCGCGCTTCTCTTCCTATCCGTCTTCTAATCCGCCTCTGCCTCTTGGTTTATTTTTATTTTATTCCCCGCCATCTCCTTGTCCGACTATAATACAACATGAAGGACTTGCGTACATGCTTGACACTTCGATGGGAGTAGTGATGGTTTTGTCTTGATGAGCATGTAATGATTGTTCCTGGTGAGCATGTGATGCCGTTGTTGGCGGCGGATTGCTCGAATTGTCTAGTGACTTGGAGACCAACTCAATGACCTCGACTCTATAGTCAAAGAGAATAATTAGAGAACGCACGATGAGATGATGTATTCGATAGCGTCTTATATGTCAAAGGGGCAAGAGTAATATCTTTAGACTCCTCGGTAATTCCCTCTTCTTACTGCTCAAAGTTTTTGAGCTCGTGGTCGAGTATAAAAGAAAGATTAATTGGCTCAGTTGTATGGGAGGAACGAGTAAAGTGAATCTTTTGGTCTGATCCAGTGACGAGTTGTCGAATGTTCGAAGAGGTAGAAGTCAGCTCTGACATATTTGACAAGCGGCAAGATAATTAGTTGGTCTTTGTTGTGCAAAAAATGGTGCTTAATAGGGTTTTCGATATAACCCCATGATATATCGAATATCCAGAGAAGTCGAAAAAAGTCGGCTCTGATATGTTCAATAGGTAGGCGGCAACAAGGTTGGTTTTGATTGTACAAAACAATAGAGGCCATAGTAGTATTCTTCTGGTATATCCTAGATGAATAAATCTAGTGATTCGACGATGTCTTATAGGCGATAGGGAAGAAATCCTCTGGATTTTGTAGAAGATGGAGGGTGTTTGGTGGTTCTGATTGTACACAACAATAGAGGCCACAGCAATATTCATCTGGTATATCCCAGATGAATAGATCCAGTGATTCGACGGTGTCTTATAGGCGACAGGGAAGAAATCCTCTGGATTTTGTAGAAGACGGAGGGTGTTTGGTGGTTTCGGTGGCGGAAATTTGAGGAATCTTCAACTGAAGTTTGAATATTCGGTATCGTCTGAATCTTCAAATCATTTCCAGATATCTTCGAGAAAGATAGAAGACGATACTGGCTTGAAGATTCCTTGTTATGTTAGGGTACGGTAACCACCCTGTGGAATGCTCCGGATACCCATGCCTGCTCAAAGATTAAACCACTCGAAGCATCCGAAGAACAACATCAAATCCACTCTACATTTATCCCATGACCCCAACAAAACCGACGGCCACAGCACCAACTTTTGCTGGGCGGATCAGGCATTGACTCTGGCGCCAACAACTCTCCAGTCAAGTTGTGCTGGAGATAAGCCTTGCCATCCAACTCAATCAATTCTGTATCTTTCCAGAAAGCGTAGTGATCATATTGCCGAATTTTTTCCACGGTTAGGTGAGCAGGTATCTCGGTCCATTGGAAGGCGTGGGATTCTCCGCAGTAAGGATAATTGCCTTCGTAGGCAAGGTGGAATAACGTCAATCTCCCGCTTAGGTCGTGCTCGTCTTCCTCTATGGACTCTACCAAATCGTCGGGGCTTAGATCTGCGGAGGAATCGGATTCCTCCTCTTCAATGTCTACCATTGCTTCGTCCTCGTCCTCGTCCCCCTCTTGCTTCATCTCCACTTCCTCCACCTCCTCCTCCACCACCACCTCCTCCTGCTTCATCTCCACCTCCGCCTCCACCTCCTCTACCTCGTCTCCACCCTCGGAGGTTGCAAAGTCCACCTCCTCGACCAGAGGAGGAAGGCTATCTTGACGCCAACCGTCGGATCCCCAATGATTCTGTGTCATTTCCATTTTTTAATACTCAAACTGACTTGAGAATTTGATGTAGATTAAATGTTTAAGTTAAAATCAAAGATTGATATAATTTCAAAGTCTGAATCAAATTGAATCTTTAAGCTGAGCTGAAGGTATGAATTTATACTTGGGGATTTCTCAGAAACAAGACAAGAAAGAAACCTGGATAAATATTCTACCTACTTCTATTTGAACTAAGTGCCTTTTCAGGAACCTATAACCAGACATGCTAAATTATACTAACTTCCAACTGCTCACTCACTATTGCCCTTTTACCTTGATCACTGAGTCCATTTTGCACTATTAATCATACTAAATATCATACCAATATCCAATACCATGGTAGATCGACACTTAGACTTCAACGTCGAAAAACGTTATCACTTGGTATCAGACTAAAATCTCTAGTCAGGAGAAGCGTGGAGGCGGCGCGCCGAAGAAAGCAAACACCACCACCATTTGAACACTTCTAACTGGTCTACTTATCTTTTAAGGTTCGCCGTTTGAAAACGGCCTGTCATTGTTGTTGTGTCAACGCTATTTTTTACCTGATCCTGTATGGGGTTAATTACTAGCTGGTGATCAACGTCGTGTACCTGGGAGAAATCAGTGGATTATCACAATGCTAAAGCTATCCCCCGTACTAAACCACACCCCCAAGGGTATGAAAACCCGTTTATTTATAAGCTAAATACCATTATAGCAACGTTCGGTTGATCTATGCTTGTAACAGCCGTTTCTAGATTTCTTATCTGATCTTCTGCTTTGATCTGATCGTCTGCTTTGATCTGATCATCTAGTATTTGACTACATGGACCAAGTTATTTATCACTTGTAACCATGGAACTCGCACGCCACGAGTAATATTTACATATTTTTATTGCGTAAGCGAAAAACCCAACAAGGCCGCTCCTTCCTCAGGGAAGTCTAAGCAAGTAATACCAAAGAATATGTGGCATCAAGGAACTCTAAGCAAGTAATACCAAGGAATATGTGACCTCAGTATAATCACACACGTCAGCCATGTAATTCTCATAGTTTAAAAGAGCCAGCTTGGTCTTGTACACTGACCTACACTAAGATCAGTATCAGGATTTGAGGGGCCTAGTACTAGCAAACTGGCATTTCTCCGCTGTGAGCTCTACCTCTTGCAATTCTCAAAAAATTGCCACTCCATCCTTCATTCTCTATCACTCCCATGATATTACCCATGAACCCTCAATCGATTCATTGTCCCACATATGCATAATATAATTGAGATCGAAAAATAAATTCTCAAAAACTTCCACCATGGATATCAAGATATATCATCCTCATAACCATCCATCCTCAATCCCCTTACATCCTCTATTCAAACAACATAACATCAAGTATTACATTATTTAGAACCTGTGACACTCACACTCATTTTCCACAAAAAAGGTAACATAAGACTTAATTGCCAAATGAATTATGCGAACACGCTAATGAATGAATACAGTTGGTAGCGGAGATAAATTACATTTACCATTTACTACCCAATTGCTATGACTCTTTCGCTGCCCGTTCTCGGCCACGCATGGTCAGTCCTTATAATTCGAGGCTCAGGATATGATCTTTCACATATGATGAGAAGTCGAGAGCTGAATCAGAAATGTGTAAAATCAACTTGTGTATTCTCCTATGAAAACTAACGTTTTCATATCCCCATTATGAAAATCATCATGTAGCTAGCTGACTTTCTGGTATTATTTATCCAATCATAGCATAAAATGCAAAATTGCAAACCCCCATTTGAAACTCGACCTTCCCCACCATTCATACCCTTTGTCACCATTCCCCTTCCGTGCACTTCCCCGCCAACCAGTTGAATTGCAGCGAGAACCAAGCCACACCAAACCAGACCAAATGAAATGAAATGAAATGAAATGAAATGATCAGCTTAGTAGCGCCCATATCCACCACCACTAGGTGGATACTAATAACCACCTTGCCCACCATAAGGGGGTTGCTAAGGGGGATATTGCTAGTCTTGATATCCATGCTGAGGTGGATATTGAGTTTCAGGAGGACCTCGACCCCATGGATCCGGAGAAGGTGGTCCTTGTTGACCCCATTGGCCGGAGGGTGGAGGACCTTGATTCCAGTACTCTCCCGGTGGAGGGCCTTGCTCGTAGCTGTTCGGTGGTGGGGCTCCATATTGTTGACCATATGGCTGCTGCTGCTGTTGTTGTTCATAGCCTCCGTATTGTTGGTATGGAGGTTGTTGAGATGCATATGCACCTTGCTGCTGATAACTTGGCTCGAGATAGGCATTTCCACCTTGAGTTGGTTCTGTAGGACCTGTATTTCCATATCCGTAATTTGGGGTGGAATGTGTTCCTGGGGAACCTGGAATTGCGGAAGGGTTTATGTAAGATGGTTTCGTATCCAATCCCTCCATTGCTCCTAGATCCCTGGTTTTGATTTCTGACCAGATGGATCCTGAGGTTTTGCCATGGCCACCTAGAGCACCATGATTATGGTCGTGTTGTTCTGAGCCAGTGTGGTTTCTACCAGCCTTCACGGATTCTGAACCGAGGATATGGTTTAGACTTTGGGCATTTGGCTGTTCTTTCACCCAGCTTTTTACAGTATCGAACATCTTCTTTTGGATTTCAACATGTTCATCACGTAGAGCCGGGTGATGGAAGGTGCGTAAAATATCATTCATGATCTCATCAACGGGGACGCCCGGGTTTTGCCAGGCGTGTAGTATGCGACTAAAGAAGGTTAGTGATTCTATTGCAACTGCAGGGAGATATCTTACGGTGTAACGTATTGCAAGATAGTGGAAGCCACTCTCCCAGCACATGAATTCAAGACATTAGAAAAATGATCCTTGGAAAGCATAGAGTGAGTTGGATCGGTGCAATGTGGATCGTTCCATGGCTCAAATTGAGAGTTTGCACTGGCTTCAACTACTGTACTAGATCCCTTTCTCAGACTATCAGACACAGCATCGATGATAGGTCGAACAAATGGTGCGAGTAAAGATAGGATAAACACAGTCAAGGTCTCACTGATCTTCTCGACCAATGATTCAAGGCCAGGGATCTTCGCAATTGTATTGTTAATGGCTCTCACAATCTTATCTCTAAACTCGAGAATAGGATAAATCTTTTTCGCAGTTGCAACTGGATCAAAATCGGGGCTCATTCCTGGGACACCAGGGCCTGGGGGGCCACCTGTGGAGCCGGGCGGAGCATTAAAAGTGTTTCCATCAGCTCTAGTCCGTTGATTGGAGTTTTGGTACTCTTGTGCAGCTGATTGAGCTTGAAGATCTCGTGCTGTGCTTGCTAATCCACTTCCCGTACCAGGAATTTGAGAAAGGAGGCTTGCAAAGTCCGTGCCGCTACTCCCAGATCCGAATAAACCACGTTGGCCATCGGCCCCGCCACTTTGTTGAGCCTTTTGCGCTCCACCTAGAGCAAGATCCATTTCTTCGACTTCGGTTTGGGTAAAATGATCATTTGCTTCCCCAAGAACAGAGTGCAGGAAATCGACCGCTCCAAATGTGCCTGTAACTAGAGGATAAACATGGTGACCACGAATTTTAATCTCCGCATTGGCACCACAATGTGGAAATACATCACGGTACCCTAATTCTCTCAAGGCTAACTCGCAATAATTTGTATGCGCTCCAAAATCTTCCATGCAGTGTAGGGCTTGTCCAAGACATCGAAGGGCTTCACATAGATCTTCTTCTTTGCCTTTACCATGCGAACCACTGGTGTACATTCTACCAAAATGGATACTTCTTGCAAAGCTGAATTTGACATAGCCAGCACTAGTAGCCCAGCCTCCACTTTCGTTCGCAATATAATTCTTCATGCCTGTATTTGGGTCGATCTCTAGTTCCATGGGGTTAATAGGACCACGAAGCCTAGGATCGAAGGTTCTTGCGTCCTGATTATCAGCATAACCTTTGGGGTTGTCGATATGCTCTTCGGGTCTATAAACGCCAAGACGTTCTTCCGTGACCTCAAATTCTGCGGTAGCATAACCAAAAGACAAGAAACTCAAAACCCAAACCTATGTTCGAACAATGAGTAAGCATACAGATGACAAGGGGTGTTTCTTTTGCATACCAAAATACGAATAGTAGGTGCTGATACTCCTTTCAAACTTCCCACATCAACTGCTTGAGAATAGTCTCGTAGCCAGTTGCCAAAGTAAACCCTCTTAATCATCATGCTGGTCCACTTATGACCCTTGATGAAAGCAACAGTTTTAAGCATATCCTCAATATCGCCATGACGAAAGTTTTTGCCCTCAATATTGGATATACTAGGAATGTTACCAGCACCAAATGCTGCTGCTGGGGCAGGAAGAACAATAAGCAAGATGCATGCTATGAGTAAAAACGACCCAGTGTTGGGCGTTAAGAAGGCCATTTTGTTTTGGACTTATCTTCAAGCTGCCCTACGCTGTTGTATATTCCGTAGAAGTGGAAGAGGGAAGTATAATATAAGGATAGAAGATCGCAAGGTGATGAATATGCAGAATTATAACATTGACTGAGCCACACATCTGACGACTTGAAGAAAACAAACCCCGCTATCACGTGACATGACTGTGCGACTGATTACCTTGAGCTCCACGTGATTAATATTAAAAAGCAAGAATCGAATTAAGATTTCTGTAATCGAATTATCAGAATCTCCTCTGAATGAACTGACTGGCTGAGCTGATTGTTTTAGTCAAATACGACAATTATCTTTATCATTCCAATTCCGCTCACAGAATAGGAAATCATGTGTTTTTGACAAAAACATCTCAATTCGTCTGCCCCTTTCTAAAAGTTACAAGTTACAAGGTTACAACTTACTTGGCAACTTATTTACTTAGAATTCACGTCCACGCATCTGAAGGACAGTTAATTGGTGGCCTCATCAAAAATCTATATCTATCTAGGTACCTAGGTGTACAACTCTCCTCCACCGCTCTATTGTCCGGCTCTTCCGCCCCTCTGTTTACGACCGTGCCCGATTCGATTTTATTTCCTAGCCAATTTGCCTCCCAAACTAGCTACAAATATCGAATCATCCCATACTACAGTTCATAAATAAAATCTTTCACGGTTCGCTCTTTAATTATATACGCAGACCATTCGATACAATCGCTAATCATGTCTCCTTCTCGAACACTTCCTACTCTCACTCAGGCTGAGGTAGCCTCTCATGATTCTGCAGAGAGTTGCTATGTCACAATGGGTACAAGGGTCTTTGATGTTACAGATTTCCTTGACAGTCATCCGGGCGGAGGTGAATTGGTACTAGAGTACGCCGGCAAGGACGTGACGGATATATTGAAGGACGAGCTCTCGCATACTCATTCTGAAGCCGCTTATGAGGTTCTCGAGGATTCTTTTATTGGATTCGTTGCTACAAACAAGGTCATCGATACAGCTACCAAAAGTACAAAACCAGATACCATCGTTCCACTTCCGCCAACAAAGGAAGGTTTGAAGGAATTAAAAGAGAATGGATCTGCAAACTCTCTGCCAGTTTATGCTAGTACTGGCATGTCAACGGAAGAAGACTTGAATAAAGAGACGGATCTTGTGGACGATTATAAAACACACAAGTTCCTTGACCTGAACAAACCATTGTTGATGCAAATTTGGTGTGGTGGGTTCAGCAAAGAATTTTATCTTGAGCAGGTCCATCGACCTCGTCATTACAAGGGAGGAGAATCAGCACCTTTATTCGGAAACTTCCTCGAGCCTCTATCGAAGACAGCTTGGTGGGTTGTGCCCATGGTTTGGGTCCCACCAGTGGCTTATGGTACATATCTTGCCAGCGAAGGATTTAATCACATCGCTGGAGAAGCAGCATACTGGTTTCTTGGTCTTTTCCTTTGGACCTTGGTCGAATATATCTTGCATCGATTCCTCTTCCATCTCGATAAGTATGCACACTCCCCTTCAAAACTCAGGGCAATGAACCATCACGCTGACTTACATCTCTAGATGGCTTCCAGACAATCGAGTAGGAATCACTCTTCACTTCTTACTCCATGGTATCCATCACTATTTACCAATGGATAAATACCGACTAGTTATGCCGCCCACTCTCTTCATCGTTTTAGCGACTCCTTTCTGGAAACTCGCCCACACCGTCTTTTACTGGGACTGGTATGTGGCTACAGCTGTATTCTGCGGAGGAATCTTCGGATACATCTGTTATGATTTGACTCATTACTTTCTTCACCATCGCACATTACCTTCGTACTGGAGACAATTGAAGAAATATCATCTTCAACATCACTTCATGGATTACGAAAACGGATTCGGAGTTACAAGTCGATTTTGGGATTGTATCTTCGGAACTCAACTTGCACCTGCGCCGAAGACCCTTTGAGGTGGAGATGATGATGAATTGGTAAATGATGGCGACCAAGCTAGGAATGATGGTATGCTTTAAAATGATTTCACGATATAGATATATCAAAGGCATTCTAGCCTTGGTGTCTCATGGACGAGGCTGGGCAGAGGAAGCAGGCCGGCCACTTTTGGAGAAATTGTAGTTTCGTAGCCTTTTTAATACCCTAATGTACACTTTTACTTTCGATAAAGAAAACAAATCATGAATACCTACCTATAATAGTTGAATAGTAATAAAATTCTTGTATAATTCAGCTCGAAAATTGGATTATGATCGAAACTTCATGGGCCTCGGCAAGCATTCGTTCTACACACCATCCATTGAACCACAAGTCCTTGTTGGCCAAACACGTGGTGAGATGCCCAAACTAAGAAACTGACTAATATTTCATATTTTCCCACCCACCAGCCACTTTGACTTGCACAAGACGATAATTCTACTTCTGATTAAAATCCATCATTCTGTAATAAAGCTCCAAGAGCATATAGCTATCAAATTGATTCTTAAATTACCTGGTCCAATCTTCGGTACGAATAATTGAACAATAACATCAAAAACCATAATTTACCCACTCTCAGGCGAGTAACAACCTTCACCATGTCCGCCTTAGATGTTGAAGCCCTTTTGGATTCAACCGCAGCTGCTACTCCTGTCGAGCAAAATGGATCTGCTAAGATTAAAGAATCTGATGACCGCCACAAGGGTGAACGCAGTGAAAGACGCGACCGCGATAGAATTCGCGATGATAGCAGAGACCGCGACAGAGACCGAAAACGCCGAGCTCGCAGCAGAGACAGAAACGAGAAAGACGGCACTTCAACCCCAATAAGTGAGAATGGAAGCGCAAAGGGTAGGCGCAGAAGCAGAAGTCGGGATGACAATCGTCGACACCCACGTCGCCGTAGAGATACCCCTGAAGAAAATGGCCGCAGGGATGGAGATTATTATAGGGGAGGTAGGGGTGGTGGTCGTCAACGCTCACGAACTAGAAGTCCTGATAGATATTACCGTCCACGAGGTGACCGCCGTGATCGCGATGACGCAGACAAGCCTCGTGAAGAACGCCGACCTAGAAGTCCTAAACGAGAGGGCACACCTCCCTTGACTGAAGATGAACGGGACAGGCGCACCGTTTTTGTACAACAACTAGCAGCTCGTCTCAGAACTAAAGAACTCATAGCATTCTTTGAAAAGGTTGGCCCCGTCAAGGAGGCGCAGATTGTGAAGGACAGAGTCAGTGGTAGATCTAAAGGGTAAGTTATCTAGTTCGCAATTCTTTTAATGCCTCCTTTATTAATTTCGCACAGTGTTGGCTACGTTGAGTTTAAAAACGAAGAATCAGTTCCTGCCGCTATTCAACTCACTGGACAGAGACTCCTAGGAATCCCGATTATTGCACAGCTCACTGAGGCTGAGAAGAATCGACAAGTTCGCAATCCAGAGGCTACCACCAGTAACCCTAACCAAATTCCATTCCATCGACTATATGTGGGTAATATACATTTCAGCATCACTGAAGCCGATTTACAGAATGTGTTTGAGCCATTTGGTGAGCTCGAATTTGTCCAGTTGCAAAAAGAAGAGCAAGGACGTAGTCGGGGTTATGGATTTGTCCAGTAAGCTCTTTCTATGAAAGGGTGTGTAGCTATACTAACAACTACCATAGATTCCGTGATCCAAATCAAGCTAGAGAAGCGTTGGAGAAGATGAATGGATTCGATCTTGCTGGTAGACCAATCCGTGTTGGTCTTGGAAACGATAAGTTCACTCCTGAATCTACCGCCAGTCTTCTACAAAGATTTCATGGCCAAAGCCACCAACAACAATTCCAGGGTTCCGCATTTTCCGGCGCTGGTGGGCGTGGCCCTACCGCTGCTGGTGGTAGTAATTTCGATCGTGCTGGTGGTCGTGATAATGATAAAGGTGCGGGTGGTGCTAGTGCTTTGGACGACACTGACGTTGGCGGCGTAAACTTCAACAATTATAGTCGAGATGCGTTGATGAGAAAACTCGCCAGAACAGATGATACCACGACTGCGGCAAACCACGAGCGACGAGAAGTATCAAAACCTAAAACAGAGACCAAAGCTTTACCAGTCAATGTCAACATGGCTAGCCGCTGTGTTGTACTCAAGAACATGTTCGATCCTACAGAGTTAGTAATACATTCCCCTGTGTCGACCCATTGCTAATCAAATTCACAGAGAGGACGGTGAGAATTGGGAAAAAGAGCTCGAAGATGATGTCCGCGCAGAAGCGGAAGAAAAATATGGCCACGTTGTTCACATTGCTTTAGATCCGAACTCCCAAGGAGATATTTATCTCAAATTCGACCGAGTACAAGGAGGAGAGAACGCCATTAAAGGTCTAAATGGCAGATATTTTGGTGGACGAATGATTAGCGCTACTCCTGTTGTGGATGCAGTCTACAGCAGTTTGTTCTCTCGCACAAAGGCTATTTGAGATGCTAATTATGGCCTACGTCCCATTTGAATTAGGCTCATATCTGGTAAGAGGTAATCTTCTCTATTGTATGACAGGACTAATATTGAGTAGATTTTTGTCACAGAAATCTCCATGCGATAGGCATACCTTCGAAAACGTCACCGACATTATGACTACCGAAGCAGCAACTACATCGTTATTTAAATACGTAATCCAAGTATTTAAGATGTTCCGGACTTGAAATTCGATTCAAACATCTCAGGCAAACGTTCGAGAACATTGCTGATTTCTTTACGCAGGAGCTTCACAAGCCTAACCCCCTGCCTATAATTCCACTGATTGCACATAGGGACCAATTACTGTACACAAAGTTCATTCATTTATCATTGTTTTTTTTTAGGCATACATGCTTCCAATTTGACCATGGTATACTTTAGTTAGATGGAGAAATAAATTGATACAGCATGAAGTACTAAATGTCGTTAATTGTGTGACGTGTCACTTGGTAAGGTTCATATATAGTATGTACAAGTGAATCTAAATATGTGCTTCAATTGTTTGTGTTAACTTAGCCCTTGATTTCTTCGCCGTCCTCTACGGCGTTTGATGCAATGAGATATTTGAAGGAAGATCTTGATCAGATAGTTATAGTGAGGACGCATGCGCACCAGTGAATGAGATGTATAAGTCATTTCAAAAGAAAAGCGGTCACATACGACCATAGACTGAAGAGAATTGGGCATCCCGTCCGCTCTGCCATACACAAGCTTCAGATCGGTAGATTAGTAGTTGGGTGGGTGACCACCAGCGAATCCCTACTGTTGTATGTTTTTGATATTTGATTTTTGGCCCTTTTTTCTCTTTTAATTTTTAATTTTTTTTTTTTTTTTTTTTTGGCTCGCTTTGAGGGGGAGAGTAAGTGTGTTTTGTTTAGTAGGTAGCTATTGTTGTTCTCCAAGCATGGATGTGTGGTGAATGTTAGGAACGAATGTGCGTACATTTAAGTTCTAGGTTCTAAAGATATCTATGGTTATGGCATGGTTTTAGGTAATATAATGAAAAATACTTCTTAGTATGTACGAGTAGTTGTAGGATTATTAATAGGAGATAAAATCTTGAAGTGTATACCGGTGCGTAAATGTAGGGTATTTAGAATGTATATTCAGTACAGATGTATAGTGATTTTGCCTTGTGATTAGTAAATAGATTATTGGTAACAAAAGTTCACTTTCTCTCCTTGCACGGAAAACTAATTATTAGCTTTTTCCAGATATAGGAAAGACTCTTCTTGTATTGAGCTTTATTTTCCGATCGGTATGCTCGACTGAAGAATTGAAGAAAGGAGGAAGGCTCAACAGATAAATCTTCGATGCTGAGAGCTGAGGCTGGGAGGTGATTAGGAATCAGACACAGAAGAGGTGTAAGTTCAGACTATTTTGGATATGTATAGATGTAACAATCCTTTTTCGAAACCTAATTCAAAAATTAATCAATACCTATTCATTGAGAGAGAGGTATATACAATAAACGGCGTCTCAACTAATCAGAGTTTCTAGCTTTTTGGATATACAACAAGACCCCCCTTTAACATTTTCTGATGCTAATTAAGCGAAAAAGTTTATTAATTCGTACAGTACAGTACTGTACATACATACTTGCATATTTTTTTAGATGTGTATAAAAACTGGCTTTGAGTCTTTGGGGAGATGTTAGAATACTAATATTATTGAGAGAATTAGCACGTTGTTTTACATGGAATGAAACCACCAGAACCCATCCTTGGAGAAAGTATTTAGCTTGGTGTTTTGGGGGTGGGATAGTCCCAGGAATTATTTCGTTCGAATGAGATTCATATATATGCATGAGAGCCCTGTATTATTTGGTACGTATTAATTAGTGCTTGTTTACTTTTCATGAAAATATTCCATCAGCTTAGAAGATACCCAGCTAGGTATGCTAAAAAGCTTTTTACATGTAGCGGATGATGAGGTGTACACTAACAAACCGCCCCTCTAGGCTCTCGCTTAAGGTTAAATCTGCAAAATTTCTTCAAAACCCCCCCCCTCAACAGAAAAAACCAAAAATCACCCCAAAAGTAAATTCCGGTACGGGGAATTGAACCCCGGTCTCCCGCGACCTGATTTCAAGTTATTAGACTTGAATGAGAGGCGGAAATGCTAGCCACTACACCATGCCGGATAACTGATTACTTTGATGGAAGAGGCGACCGTATGCTGGAATTGAATGCTAAGTCAAGTGTGGCAGAGTGAGAAAGAGTGAATTTTTTATGAGTTCTATGATTTGAAGTTCTGCTTGAGTCTTCATATTATCCTTTCTACTGTTGTCTTTTCTTATTTATGTTCCAAAATGACTAATATCTGGAAATCAAGGTTGCTGAAGAGCAAAATTATATGATCATTTTCCACCAAACAAAAGGAATTTATGAAAGGATCGGGTGGCGAGCACTTCATACGTCCCTTCACCACGAATAGGTACTATAATATAATAGTCTAGTGCAATTTGTTGCTTGTCATCATGTCATTTGTCATGAGGACACTTGCTGGACTTTCCTTGTTGAAGGAGGGTGAACATAGGTATACAAGAGCTCAGGGTTGGAACATGTGAGCTTGGGATTGCATAGGAGCACAACAAAACTGATTGTATTATACCTGCAGGTGAAAATTCGATGGCTTCTTAATCTTCTTGCTTTGGGTATTTGTATATGAAGGGAGTATGAAAAGATTTTCTTGAAAATTTTATTTGAGATTTGATTTACTGGATCGAATTGTAGATTATTAAAGGAAGTCCTGAAAGTTGAAGGCTATAAAATATTTGTCTAAGGGAAGCAATGTTAGTTTGTGTGTATGTAGTGATCTTGTACCTTCAATTCAGCGATTCAGAGAGGTAGGTAGGCAAGTGTGTCTGTGACAATGTCTTTGCCCGGTTTAGCTGTGAAAGGTATAGATGAATAAATGATGAATGCAATCCAGTTTCAATTTATGCTATAATTAAGTCTGTGGACAGTGGACAGCATACACTGTCAGGTTCAAACCACAACCAATGGTATTACAAATAAAATATAGTCAGTATAGCTGCATATAATAATAAGTCTTTGAGGACTTCAGCATTGCTTTCTTGAAGTGAATAAATACTGACTAGTTTCATCTACTTTCAAGTGACTACTCTTATTGAGCTCGGCATTGTCTTAGGAGTCGAAAATTCTTGATACCCTCAGTGATTATCAGAAGATACTGCGCAGCATCTTTTCAACATTCAATCTTGTTTTCGACCCAAGATAATTACAAAGGTCCTCCAAAAACTGTATTTTGCTTGATGATGTTCAAACGTAAAGACTATAAAAGAGGGAAGTCCCAGGAAGAGTTTTTTGCTACACCTAACTTCGATGTTAAAAATACAACTTCGCCGATTGCCAGTAGACAAGATTTGTACCAGCTCTCTTCCCCCTAGAGATAGATATGATATCTCATCAATCGAATATACAATAGCTATCACAAAAAGAGACCCGAGACAAGTCAGGAAATCAGTGACTAAGACTGTTGCCAAGGTCTCGTTATCATTTCCCATTAAGAGTGATACAAAGTGAATGAATGGAACATGATTTCTATTAGGTACTTTATGTAGATCTCGAACCTATTTTCTGTCAAAGGTAAACTTGCAGTCAACTACTCAAGTACCATTCATCCATTCCAAACCTCCTTGAGGTTGCACAACCCAACATATGTTACTTCATTCTAGCATTTCTCTATCTTTCTCTTTGCCTACAAAAAAATAACTGTTAATACACACCATAGATAAACTTCCTCAAAATCTCTTAGACCTTCTATCTTTTCAACCCTTTCAACTCTTCCAAGCAACCCTTTATTTCTATCAACAAAACCCCCACGTCGCAGAAGAATGTGGGGTCCCAAACATAAATTCACCTCCACAACCCCGCCACAATTACCCCACCGCCACACCACACATCAACCACACCACCCGCAAACCTTAAAAAAGAGTCTATTCGCAACGCCGCCAACAAATTCTCTACCCCGCATGCCCTCTTGAGGAGACAGAGGAACAAAAAGCAAAAGAAATATCATGCACATTGCACCAAACGGGAATCGAACCCGTGGCCTGCGCAAGCTCAACAAGACGCTAGTCCTGAAGTGGGAAGCGCAGATTTTACCACTAAACCATTGGTGCGATTTGGTGATAGATAGTGCGTGGTTAAAAATATATTCACACCTTGGTGTTGCTGGCTACTTTCCGAAAGTTGACATTTTTATATCTTCATTTTGAAGTGTCTTTTCACTATTTGCTTCGAAACATGAATTCCTAAAGCTAGGATTGAGATAATAATCGGAAAGGCAACTGAGTAATCACTTCCGTTTGAACCCAGTTGGAGTACTTATGCTCTAATACTGTAATCTCGCAAATGTAACCCATTCTCTCCGCTTTTTATCTAAATTTCGTACCGTATTTATAAAATCTCGCAATAATTTCTCATCCTCAACTTATCTTGTCAAAAATGCTACAGTTGCAATTTCTCTCACTTGAAGAGCTACTTGCAGACCGAAGACGAGAACACAGATAGAATGTCACCATCGACTGTTCGAGCAACAGCAAGAGACTTATATGCTTTCCGTTCTAGTTTATGAGGGCTAGTTGTCTATTCGGGGCACAATATCTTTCACACTGAATAACACCTTGATTGCAAAAATATCTCTTGGTTTTTCCTGTTTCAATTCTCCTTGTTCTATATACCCTCGATTAGTGTACTACCAAATAGCTCCCTAATGCACCCAATTTGTCCCATTGTGCGGGGCCTACAAAATATCCTTCTCAAAAAATGAAATCCACCCATATCTTCATCATAAAACTCGGTTCACAGACGGAGCATGCAAAGATACAGCGTTAGTACATTCCGTTTCAAACGTTGATGTCTCCTCCACTCTGCATCATATTACCACCGAGAAGGAATTTTCGAAAAAACGATCGCTAGCTTATCTAGACAAACCGCATTTGCCATGCCTTCCTAAATTTGATAAGGACGAGCTGCGTGCGGTTGATATTGGGTTAACACGCTTCCCTTTTCGAGACACCAGCTCTAATTGTGATCACTTAGAGCGCTAGGATGCTCTATTAAAGCTCTAGTTGCAGATAAGTCTAACTCCTGTGTTGTCTATGCTGGATTCAAAAGTGAAGATATGGAATTCGGTTTTGCCGTAGAAGTCCTTGATTCCACAGATATATTCGCAGCAGAAGTCATCGATTGGGTAGATGAACTAGCAAAAGAACTCCTTGGTTCCATAGATAGATTGGCAGCAGGAGTCCCCGGCTCAATAGAAAAGGAAGTCCTTGGCTCAATAGTTTGATTGACATTAAGTGTCGTTACTACATCCCATCGAAAAGGGTCAAGCGCAGATTTTAGAATCTGGTTGGCAAGTTTATCGGCCCCAAGCTGATCTGAAAGCGTCATGATACCTAGACTTTTCAAATGGGACATTGCCTCATCGAACTCTGCACCTTTCAAAGAGTTTGGATTCTCCCATCTGGATGATTAGCATGCTCGTTTCATGAGGGGAGCAAAGATATCGGCTTACACATCATCGGGTATCTGTGGAATCAAGAACAAGGCGCCTTTATCGAGAGCCGTACATATTTTATTATACCTAGCCCCTGCCGCTACCCAGAGTTGTAAGTTCGCTTTGATGACGGTAATGTCATCATTGATCTTCTTGGATTGTGTGATAGCTTTGACGAGACGTTCATAGAGGATGTTATGCAAATTATTCGTCATAACCTTCTGTCCATGCCCTAACAACAATGCGAGTTGGTAAAAGAAGCTCACGTAGAACCTCCAGAGGATGACATTATATACCTGGCGCAGACGGAGATGTTGAGCTACAAGGTATGCTTCAATAGCAGCAACCTCGATTGATTGCTCGGAATTTTGACCATCAAGCGCCCGCCAAAGTTGTGATGGATTCTCCTTCCATATTTGATATTGAGTTTGTATGCTGGGGGGTAGAGCAATGTTGTGAATCCCAAGAATTATTACCAATGCTGTACTTTTAGTCCTTTTCTTTTTGGTTACATTGGTCTTGCGGAACACTTCCTGAGCGATGCTTTTCGACTCGGCTGAAAGGGATGTGTAAATGCCATGGAGGAGACTTGTGAACTGCGAACTAAGTTACATCTCCCCATACTTTCCTATAGAGAGGCATTACATACCTCTTCCCGTTCCAATAAAGATTCAAGGGTTTGTTTCTCATCGTAGTTTTCCAATTGTTGGATGAGGCTACCCACAGTATACCTATCGGTTGACATTTTGAGAGTGAAGGAGTGTACACTGAGATTTTCTGCAAGTTGACCCGTACATCTATCTTCGCAATATATCATTTTTGCTCAGAGTGTTTCTTGCAAGTTGAAAACCTAGCTTACTGTGGAGATTGACAACACATTCAAAGGTCTTTATCTCGCAAGAAATTGTTTTGCTCAAGGCCCCAGATGATTTACCAAACAGGGTTGGTGATAATCAGATGATTTACAAAAAAGAAGTTAGTGTAGGATTACAATGCATGATACTTAATTTAATTTTGTTGAGGATAAGCTCTTCAGCTCACTCCGTGCTAGATAGTCATCCATTAGACACCATCCTAGATGATGTTTTCTAAAAAAAGGAGTTGGAATAGGATTATAATATAAATGTTGTTCAATATCATTTTTCAGCTCTGCTCGCACTAAATTATTTTCATTCGGCACCCCAGACGATTTTTGAAAAGAGGTTAGTGCAGATCCATAATAATAGTATGCATTAGTCGTTTTAGTGGTTAACTCAATCCGATTGGTCTCGGGTATAGAAACTTACCCGTGGGTCTTCACAACTCGATGCCATTTGATCACTTAACCTCGTCCTGGTAACTTTTCTAACTTTAACTCTTCTATTCATGTCACTCATACTGAATATCCTCACTTGACTCTACAAAGAAAGCTAGGAAATGGAATGTATTATTGTGAAAAATATGAGATATTTCATGTGGATACGATGGTCTTTCGCTTTATTATTCTTTAGATGGATCTACAACAGAGAGCTTTGTTCCTGATAAATCATTATTGGAGAGTAACTATACCCGCGGAGAGTTTATCTCTACGATTGTCCCCAAGCATCTGTTTGTACCGGATTATGGTTCCTGACACTTCAATGTTGTACGAAAACCTGCGACAGGAGCAAATATCTGACTGCAAGGTGTCTAGCAATCAGGAGGTGCACAATTCTGTCCTGTAAGGTGGGGCTCTATCGGCTAATATGAATGGGATGGATGCGCTTGATATGTAGCAACAAAGGAGAATCTCGCTTGGCGACTGTAGTCGGGAGTATGAGCGTTGGTCGGGCAGGCCTCTTTGGAGGAATACAGTAACTGACGAGAAACGACAAACTATCACGATGCTTCACTATTTCCCAGCTCCGGAGCCCAAGCCTATGTTCCATGATGTCGCAGCTCCTGGGCCTCATCGCTCTAGGTCTCTAAATTCAATAAAGGAAATAGTATACCGGTGGGAGTTGGTAACCATTTATTACCTACTTACTGGCATAAGAAAACCTAGAGTGAGGAGTCACAACCGAGAAACTGAAAGAATATTTAAATACTGAGAAGCTAGAATGCATGATCCGTAGAGACATTTTACAATTTGAAATTTGAATTGGAGTGATGATCTCGATGATATATTTTACACATAAATTTATTTTTTCTTCATAAACTTCGAATCCTGCGCCAGATTTCACCTATCGTTTACAGCATGAGATACAAAATAATCTTACATCCTCTAAGACCACCCATTTAATCTTTTACTCTTTGTTTTCCACACTAGTCTCCTCAACCGCCTTCGCAATCTCAATTTTCTCCTCAGCCGCCTTCGCCATCTCAATTCTCTCTTCAGCCGCCCTCTTCATCTCCTCATATCCCTCATAAACCCCAACCTCCTTTGGCTCCGGCCTGAACTCCAAAGTCTTAATTGGCTCATTTGCCTCCTTCTTCGTAATTTTCTGCCTCCAAGCCCTACCATTCTTTGCCAAATGCTTCAAGTGCGCAATGAATCTATCGTTTCTTTCCTCGGCCCATTTGTTCTCAGGTTCATCTGATTTCCTCAAGGCTGTCTTTCTTCGTGTTTGACAGGCCCTGTAAAGATTCAAAGCCTTTTCTTGTTCGGGGATCTCAGATAATGCATATTCGACAGTCCACTTTTGATCTTTCGTCAGCTTTTCCGGTCGTACTGTGTATGCACCATCGACTTTGTTGCGGATGGCAAGATGCATCGCTAAGATCTCCTTAGGGGGTTCTTCGGGAATGATTGATTCAGCATCCGCCACTGATGTGTCGCTGTCTATTTCATCGGGCTCATTTGAAGTCTCGGACTCCTCTGTCGAGCTTGCTTGAGAATCTAATGATCCGTCGTTATCTTGTTGAGCTTCGGAAGTTTCCTCAGCTGAATCAATTAAGAGATCTTCATTCTCGACAAGTTCAGGTTCGTTTGTCTCAGCTTCTAACGATTCATCATTGGTTTGTTGAGTTTCTGAAGTTTCCTCAGCTGAATCAACCAAGAGATCTTCATTTTCAACAGGTTCTGATTCGTGTGTCTCGGCTTCTAGCGACTCATCATTGCTTTGCTGAGCTTCCGAAGTTTCTTCAGCTGGGTCAGCGAGAAGACCTTCTTGAATGACAGTTTCCTCGACGGCTATCTCAGCGAGTTCACTAATCTCTACATCATCATTTGAGATTTCGAGTTGTTTTTCAGCGTCGCTCTCGTCTGCCTCCTCCTCCTCCTCCTCCTCCTCCTCCTCCTCCTCCTCCTCGTCCTCCTCCTCCTCCTCCTCCTCGTTATCTTCTTCCTCTTCTTCATCGTCCTCTTCTTCATTCTCTTCTTCTCCACTATCTTCATCATTTTCTTCGTCTGCATCTCCATCCACTTCCGCCGTGGTCTTTTCTATATCATCATCATGCTCTATTTCTCCATTGCTGTCTATAATTTCATCTCCCTCCTCATCGGCATCAACATTCTCTTCCTCTTTCCATATTTCATTTTTATCCTGCCCTGTGGCGCCAGCTTCGCCTTGTTCATTGTAAGATGAAGTTGATAGGAACTCTTCCACACGTTGTTCCACCTCATCCAATGTCAATCCAGCAACATCATGATGCTCAAGCAGACTCTCGGCGATTTCCTTTGCGCTCTTAATCTCAAACTCATCATTCTCCATACTTTCTTCAATCTTAGCACGAAGGTCTTCCCATTCAGCATTCTTTCTCTCTTCTAACTGTTCTTCCTCCGTTCCTTTCGCACCATGCAAGCCGAGAACACGAGCTTCGAATGCTTCAATCTCCGCTTTATTTGTATCTTGAATTTTTTGAATTTCTTCCTCTTCCATAGGTTCGGCAAAAATGTACATAAATGGAGTCTCCACATTACCACGAGTCTCAAAGTGTAAACGCAATGATTTGCCTGGGAATCTGGCCGTTGCGCGATCCAAAGCTTTATTGAGTAAGTCAACGCTAAGTTTAAACTCGCTGTCTCCAATGGTAGTATTGGTGGTTCCATGGATAGTGTCATCTAGTTCTGGTAAACTAATGTATTGGAATCCAAAAATTCGCTCAACGTTGTGATATGCGACAAAAATTCCATCCATACGACCCATTCTAACTTGTAATGAGTACTTTAGGAATGCAGCTCTTATCATATCGTAGTATTCTCGTTCAAAGGATTGATATTCTCCATGGCGACTAAAGATCTCGTAACCACTTCCTTCAGCATAATTTTCAATGTCCATACGGATTGAAATGACGGCTCTAGTCTTTAGATCAAACATGCCGGTCCCTGGGAGACGAGGATCGTGTGCGTCAAGTTGGGACCGCATCAGGAAATCGCCCATGGTAGTATAATGGAAGGATTCGACCTCGTTACGCTGATCTTCTGTAATTGAAGCCGAGTTTTCTTTTCGATACTGTTCAAACTCTTCTTTGGGTAGAGTGAGAAGCTTTTCCATCGATTTTCCAAGCATACTCAATATATTGGCAGTATCATATTGCTTATCAGCATCAATGGCGTAAACTCCGTCCCTCTCTCTTAAAAACACAGCCGATGGACCACGCTGAAGCGCAGTGAAGGAGTTGAATTCAACGGGAAATTCTTGTGAGAGCATACTTGTATTGATGGGCCTCCACTGGGATAGCAAGAAATGGAAGTGGGCAAGAGATGCCGACATACTGGACGTCGACCCTGTATATTTTCTCTTTTCCTCTTTAGCAGTTGCGATCAACGCTGTATCCCTTGAAGAGGTGACATATTGTTTCAATGCCGTGAAATCGAATTCGCTTACGGGCATGATTTGTTGCAAGTAAGGATCAAAGTTGAACACCCGTGAACGAGGATCTTGGAGATGATATACTCCAGGGTTGAACAGAGCTCTTTCAAGTCCATAAGATAGTCCAGGTACTGGAGGTTGCTTCTTTTGTACCGGTACTAGTTGAAGGGAGTCGGCGTCAACAGACTTGACTTCAAACGCAATTGTGCCGGGTGACTTCTTCATTGGACCTGTCCTAATGCTTTTACTTTTCGCTGAGGCTGCTGACTTGCCCCTGGATTTCTCCTGTTTCTCGGAGTCAAACTTTTTATCCACAAGCCTCCTGATAGGACTTTTGGGAATAGACTCAAATGAAGCCAGCATTCCAGCCAGATTAGATGAGCTCGCATCTCCAGAACTTGTACTCTCCTTCTTTGGTCTTGGTCTATTGACAAGTGATGCACGCAACTCTTTCATGACTTGAGTTCGGTCTGTGGTGGTTAAACCTCCCTTTTGAATAAGATTAACGAGTTCTTTCCTAGCGGCAGCCTCTCCCTTTTCAGCTACCATAGATTCATAGATGGAATGCAGTTGAGAAGGAGCTATCTTTTCCTGTTTTGTACCCTCATCCGCGGCGCCTGAAATGCGCTGTACTAAGTTGCTTGACTGGGTGGAATTGACATAATTGATAAGCTTTTGTCTGACCTTTCTAATTCGAGCCTCGGAATCTTCTTCGTTCGCCCCTTTGCCCTTCTGGTCGGCAGCTTTTCTCTTTGCTTTCGCTTTGGCCTTCTTCGTAATCTTTTTCTCCTTCGTCTTTGATTCTGAACCGGTCTTTTCGACGTCCCCCTTGCTGTCATCCTCAAAGGTTACGTCCTCCTTCCTCAAGGTAGCCTGCTGCTTAACCTTCTCTTTCTTCGCCACCTGCTTCTCCGGGCTCTTCTTGTCTGAATTCGACTTCTTCTTTCCCTTCAACACGGCTTCAATAGAATTTCCCAGTTCCTCGAGGGTTCCGCCTAAATCTTTTGCAGCAGTTTTAACCTTTTTCTTGTCGCCACTTGCGCCTTTAATCGAAGATTTGACATTCTGTTTTTTAGACGGTAGAGAAGAGGCTGCATTCTCATTTTTGTAATTGACTCGAGTTGTCGAAAATGCGGCGGCATTTCTAGGTGTTCGCGGCGCGCAGCGTATGGCATTCGAGTATAGAGGAAGGGCATCCGAAGCCCCAATAAGTTTCGAGAGACATGATGTACAGACATATGGCTGCTGCAGTTTAGGAGTCTGCCGAGTAAGAGAGACAAACATGGGAATGGTTTAGAGGATGAACCTCTTTTCTCATCCAATTGACTTAATTTGTCTTTACAGCTACTGATGATTTCGAACTTTTTTTTTTGTTCGTCTCCCACCTCTAAGGTTATCTTAGCGTCCTTTTTTGAACAAGGGTCTTGATAGGGAAAAGGCTATTTCTACGTGAATCAACGAAGCTCACCAGACAACCAGAGAAGATCAGTATCATCGGCCGTATATAGAGTACTATTTGAAAAGCACTGGAGTGAATGTTCTATTATCATTATATTATAAATGAAGCAATCACGTATAGCAACGGGTACATGAAAATATGCTAAGAGTAATGGAGTATGTGAAAAGGATGGCTAGAGTACTAACTATTCCATAAATAATTGTACCGTATATCAAGCAATCATGTATACGTAGATAGTCGTGATATTTCTACAACATGCCCATGCTTCTTTTAAACACCATCTCAGCACCGATTGTAATAGAAATCAAGCAAATGGGTATATGCGTCAAGAGCATCCAGTCATCCCAAGCCAAACGCCCACCAATGCCAGCCATGCAATGCCGTTGATTCATCCAGTCATTGACTCACTCTTGAGCACCTATACCTTTTCCATAACACCGCATCGATACAAAATTAAGACGCGTTCCGAACACCATTAATGCCCCGGTAAAGCTTCATGTGCTACAGCACAAGCGTCCTCGAACGTTGCCTGAGCTTCAACTCTCTTTCCGGAAATGTCGTAGAATTGTGCCAATAACCCTTCAGCAACAGAAATCCACAGCTTATTTTTGCTGTGATTGGCTTGCTTTAGTGCAGCCAATGCGCTCTTTTCGGCTTGCTCACCTAGGCAGTTGTTGAAGAACTTACTGCACATGACGTTGAGTACGAGACATAAAAATTGTGTGTTATGCGATGCCTTTGCCTTAGCTAAAGCCGCAGACAGGTGATTTTTGGTCTCGTGAATCATAGCAGAATTGCTTGTTTTGACAGTTGCCCGAATTATTGAAAATGCTGTCTGAATATCTTTGGTAGGGTGGTTGATGCAATACGGCTCCAATTTCGAAATGAGCGTAACATTTTCGATTGGATCTTGCCAAAGTTCATCTTGTAAGATCAAGAGAACATTGAGAGCAGCCAGAATGGCAACATCACGCTCTACCTGATCGTCCGAAGGCAAGTCATATAATTCGAACGTCTCATGTTGAAATATTTTCAAAGCAGCCTTCAAATCACCAGTTCCTTGAAGATAGACACCTTCGAGATAAAATGTGAGAGTCCCCAGTCGTCCAGACAGGGGAATTTCAAACCTCTTCGCAGCATCTGCCACAGAAGTCATAGCCTGTTTTACACGTACCCAATCTCCCACGGCAGCGCAACAGAATGCCATATATATGTGTGAGTAACATAGAATTTGGCCACGCCACTGCTGTTTGGCAATGATTTCGGATAATAGACCTGGAGAAGCTTTGTATGCTCGAGATTCATCGGCTGCACGAAATTTAGCTTTGAGTCATAAAATAAGAATGCCCATTACCTTTAATTCTTCCCAGACCTTCTTGGAGGAACCTCACAGCTTTTTGATCAAGCGGATTTTTGTGCATCAAAACTATTCCTGAAAGTAGATAACTAGAATGATGTTAATAATTTATAGAGTTAGTTGGAAAGTTTTTTGAAATACGAACGTTAACGCATATGCATCTCTCTTATTCAGGAATGACATGACCATCTGGCCTCGTCCATCCTCCCTCGTGCTCAAAACATTTCGGGTATCTGGACTGATAAGGTGTTTGACTTTGTGGACACTATCTATAGGTATGGCAAGAGTGTCATTTTCTATACTCCATGCTGGATTCTTCAATAGGTCGTCCATAACAAGCTGCATTGACCTCAAAGTACTTAACATCTGAGCTGGATCACCGCGAAGTATACTACAAATAACATCGAGAATATGGGTAAGGCCAATAAGCTGAGGTATGTTGCTTCTGTTGTCAAGTTGGTAGGTTCGTGCCGCCGCAATCGCTCGTTGAACATGTTCGATTCCATCTACTCCCGAAGACTTCAGGTGGGCAAGAGCTTCCATAAGAGATGCGACAATGTATACAGAACGATCGCCCTGATGGTTTGCAAGATATGAAATACTTCTAAGGTTTTGAATAGCTGCATGATTGTCTGTTGAAGTCCTTAATTGTAGGGCGTGTGACGCTCGAAGAAACCGGAATACATAAATCCAAGAATTGTGTTGATAGCTAATATAAATCAGCAAATACGGAAATACATTTGAAATCAGTTGCATACGCTTGTGCATCGGAGATGTGGCTGTCAAGTGTCTTCATTGATGCTTTTGGATTCTTCTCGAACATTAATCGAGCGAGTAGGAATTGCATGACATATTTGAGATCGTAGTAGTGATTCTATTCTGATATTAGAAATTTCAACCATGGATAGAAATATGTGCCATACTCTTTCGCAAAGTATTATACCTTGACCAAGCATGGTCTCTGCCTCTGCATAGTTGTTTGTCTCTTCATATATAATGCCAGCCATTCGCAGTCGAACCTTCGCTTCCAATCTTGCCGGGAGTTTCAATTGTTTCAAGGCAATAGCCAAACATTCCAAGCCCATAGTAATCAGTTTGTGATATTCGTGGAAATTTTCTTCCGTCATGGCAACCGCTACTGAAGGTGCAAGTTCATGCGCCGCGCCGAAATACTCCTCAGCGAGCGAGACCATCAGAAGAGGATAATTAAGTGGCGCAATCTGAGGTTTCGTATGTGCCATCATATGATTGGTTTGTTCCATTGGTATATTCGAAGAGGATTGTACGTGATGCTGCGGGTGACGCTGATCAATAGGATAATGCTGCTGGGCGGACTGTGGAATCTGGACTTGAACTTGAACTTGAGGCTGATAATACTGTGGTGCGGTGGACGGAGCCGTGTAGATATTATTGGGCGCATATCCTGTCGCTGGTATATCATATTGGGGTTGTGGATTCGAATTCCAATATGTTGTTTGATCTTGCTGCATGTCTCCTCCCATCTGGTATCGTTGCATGTTTCCACCGTTCTGCATCATCATACCGTTCCTGCCATGTTGAGAAGAGTTACCCTGCGGAGGATATGTGTTTGGATCATAGCTGGGCCAGATATTTGGCATGCCATGATTTTGAGACATGACTTGCCCCTCTCCCGGAGTGACACCTCAATCGCAATATACCAGAGGGTTAACAAGATGTAATAAATATAATAAAAATCAAATATAATAAATGGATGTTCTCTCGAACATTGAAAGGATGGAATGACATAAGAATATTTGCAGGGGTGAGTATGGTAATCAACCAATAAGCTTTGAACGGTTTTGCCGAGGTCTTTCCTGATATTCTCCATGAGAATTCACCACAATTTTGCAAGTACTAGAAGGTGGATTTGTGGATGTCAAGCAAAAGGAGGTTTGTACGTCTGCAGGCATATGTACACTTCACTAGATATACACACTATTGGTACATATATTAAGCTGTTCAGATCCCCTTCTTTTTTCTGTACGAATTTCAGTTCATACTTCTTTTCATTGGTTTTATAAAGATTTCATATTCTAGTAAGATTACAATCTAGATATCTTTTGTGTTGTAAACGTATACAGCAACTAGATCATCCCTCGTTAGGCCAAAACAGTCGTAGAAGCTTTTCAAGATTATCCAAAATCCAATCAGGATGGAGTGGCTGGGACATGCAAAGATTGGATTCACTCATCCTCCAAATCCCATAAACCTCAAAAGTAAAGACGGTTCGACGACAGATCTTCTCAAGATCTGTGAAGAGTCCACTCCACCATGTCGTCTGAACCCAATTTTGTTCAACGGTAACTGCGAACCTCCTGAGCTATGAATGATGGAGTAAAGTGCTAAATGTATTAGGTCACATGCAAACATTCTGGACAGTAGTAAAAAATGATGGGCCTCCTATTTACTATAAACGAAAGCTGTTTGAAAATGAAGATCCAGCCTTTCATGGCTCTTTTGCTGTTGATTTCGTAGTACATGAGCCACATACCGAAGTTGATGGTTCTTTGCCCATTCGAACTACCTACTATACGGATGAAGAGTTCTCAGGAATTGCATCTTTAGATAGTCGTCCAATGCTTGTGACTCTACATGGGCTTTCAGGTGGTTCTTACGAGATATATCTCAAGCATGTTCTGGAACCTTTGGTTGGAGCTGATCATCCTTCTAATTGGGAGGCATGTGTTATTAATAGTCGTGGATGTGCAAAACATAAGATCACGAGTAGTATACTGTACAATGCGAGAGCTACTTGGGATACCCGACAAACTATTGCTTGGCTTAGGAAGACCTTCCCCAACAGACCCTTGTTTGGTATTGGCTTTTCTTTAGGGGCTAACATTCTCACAAATGTAAGCCGGCCTGCAGTCCTCATTTTCCACTTGCCCCCTGATTTTCGACTGGCCATCACTAACAAGCCTTAGTACATTGCCGAAGAAGGAGAAGCATGCGTCCTCAAAGCCGCCGTCGTCTGTTCCAACCCCTGGAACCTAGATGCCGGATCTCTCGCTCTCCAAAGGACCTGGCTAGGCCGGGAAATATACTCCAAGACAATGGGAAAAAACATGAAAAGACTAATCGAACTCCACCATGACCAGATCATCAAAAATACGAAGATCGACTTCGAAAAGCTTAGAAACATTACCTACCTCCACGAATTCGATCGACAAATCCAAGGTCCTGCTTGGGGCTATCCTACAGAGGGAGCATACTATCGAGATGCCTCATCAACCGATTCATTATTGGCTGTGAGAATTCCTCTTTTCGCTATCAATGCTGAAGATGACCCTGTAAGTACCACTTCTCTTGAAATTCGCTATCTAACTAACATATCTTGAGATCGCCACCAATGAATGTTTACCACGTGAAGAAATCAAGAAGAATCCATACACAGTGTTATGCACCACGTCTCTAGGTGGTCATTTGTCGTGGTTTGAAATCGGCGGCAACAGGTGGCATGCCCGTCCCGTAAGTTACAGCTTTCCTAGCTTTCATGATGGCCACTAATAAGGTTGCAGTGTGTCAACTTCCTGAACAAAATGGCCTTTGAAGTACAACTCGATACGATCGTTCCTCCTGACGCAGACGACATCGCTGATTTGAGCCCACCCCGACCTAAATTTCAACCCATGGCACGAAAGTGGGCTTGAAGTTTATCCGTTTGGAGGTAAATTTGTTGGATTATAGCGAGGCATGTTTTACAGAATTTATAGAGACATAACTTAGAAGCAATCTCTCAAACTTAGTAATAATCTAATGTCAATACATCGCTGGTATCTCTCAAATGCCAATTTTTAATATCCTCAACCCACCCAGGTGTATTCGCCGTAACGCCCGAACATAATTATGCCTCCCTGTCGTTTTCCTCTATGACAATCCACAATCGAAAATCCCTAGTTCAACCTTTCATGCAAAAGAAACAGTCTTCTTCTTAGGCTTTAAAGGCTTCGTTCCAGCCAACGCCTCACCCTTCACAGTATCACCCTCATCGTCTCCTCCCCTCTTCCTCTTTTTCCTCAAATCATCCTTCATTCCCTTTAATTTATTTTTTTGCATCTCCTGCTTCCTCTCATGCTCTGCCTTTCTCGCCTCTCGAATTTCTTCCATTTGTCTGGCCCTCATCATCTTACTCTCGATTTGACCATCCTTATCCGCATTCACCATTGCTAGAATTGTCATCATGGATTCCTGTTTTCGCAACTGATTAGCACAAGTCCTCAAGAAACAATAATTTATTAAGCCAATCCTTCAACCACAGCTCCAATTTCGGTCCTCAATCCCCTTAATCCAAACACCATCCAATCATAAGAACCAATAAAAGAAAACCCACCCTATCATCCACGAAAACCTTCCCTTTCTTCTTGCCCTTCGGCTTCTCAACTCCCACAGGCGTAATCATATTCAGCGACGGAATCCCCAACTCCTTTTCCGTGTAGACCCTCCTCTTCTTCTTCAACGTCGCCATTTTATTTCCCTGCTTCTGTGGTTTCGGTGGCGCACCCTTTGACTGTGTAGCTTTTTTGCCTTTCGATTTCGAGACTCCGTCGCTTTGAGCTCGGGAAACGGTTTTGCTGTTGCGGATACCAGATCCATTGGCGGCATGTTTGGATGCATTTTTGTTTTTCACGGTGCTGGTGCGGGAGGGCGCCATTGTGTGGTGAATTGGATTTTGGAAATTGATTGGTGAAGAGAATTGCTGGTTTGATTTGGTGATCCGATAAAAGATTTACTGATATGCGATGGTTTGATGGAAATTTACTTTTTTTGCCAGAAGGCGGCGAGCTAGCGGATGGGGTGGGGCAATAAATGCTCCCCGCGAAACTTTAGGGATACCCTTCTTCAAAATTACTTTTATACTTCTGATAATTGTTTGGAAGCAGAGCAAGCACTTGCGCTGTGTGGTTTATAAAGTTTGGGCGAGAAATTGAGTTCTTGATCTTTAATTTTCTATGTATAACTTGAGTTCTAACCTTAAATTCAGATTCCTATAAATGGCTTGGTATATTTCCCACCCATTTAGGCTTCTCAAATCCTTCTAGTGATTCCGGAGTCGCTCATTTCTGCCTCCATTCACAAGCCAAAATCTCATATACAACGTATTTCTCGTCATATCATACATTTCCCTCTCATGTACTCAAAGTGCCCTTTGTACTTGGGACTTCACCCTCTCTACCCTTCACTATCGAAGTAGCCTGTCTAACCGCCACAGCCAAAGCCTTAAAGGCACTCTCCGCTCTATGATGATCATTATCACCCCTCAAACAATCCACATGCAAAGTGATTCTTGCGCCCTGCGCAAAACTTTGTAGACAATGTGGTATCATTTCACAGCTCAAGTCTCCAATCTTCTCTCTTTTGAGTCCCAAATCTATCACACTGAACGGACGATTTGAAATGTCGACAACGGCTCGCGAAAGTGCTTCGTCGAGGGGACAGTATGCGGATCCGAAACGTGCAATTCCTACAGGGGAGCCAAGAGCTTTGGCAAATGATGTACCGAGTGCAATGCACACATCTTCAGCGGTATGGTGATCATCAACTATAATACAAATTAGCATTTGCATATCCGAGGTCGCATTCCCACGGTAGGGTGAACAGAAGATAAAAACATACTGTGTAAATCCCCTTTACAATTGATCGCCAAACTCCACCCAGCATGCTTTGCTAAAGCATGCAACATATGATCCAAAAACCCAATGCCGGTATGTATAGCAATATGTTGTGATTTTGAGACTTGTGAAGCATGTCCCTCTTCACCACTCAATAACTTCTTATCAGTGTCCGCCGGAAATTCCCCTCCGTCGAGATTGATAGCCAGTTGAATACTAGTCTCATTTGTATCGCGCGAGAGCGCAGTTGATCGAACTGGAGCCATTGCTTATGATTTTGGATGATTGAGTGAGATTTATTCTCTGAGGGCGTGATGTACTTATGTCATTTCAATGCAAACGAAATACTGACTCCCAAAAATTATATCGGTGTCGGATTATCGGAATGAGCCGAGGCGGGATCATATGAAATAATGACGTTCCAATCAAAGCCCACGGGATCTGAAATCCCATCATCGTTTTGATTCAACCTTCATTTTGCAGGAAGATAAATTAATGCAAAGAAGAGGGACAAAATGCACCAAACAGGTGGATTAAGAAATGAACAAGCGAATGCTGCAGCCTGGGAAGCTGGGAGAGGTGCTGTCGCTGGTGGTGCAAAGGTATTTAATTCTACGAATGCGTTTTTGGTCATTGGATTTTTAGGATGTCTATTGATGTGATGCCGTAGTGGGGCTTGTTTGCTGCTGCATTAGGAGGTGCTGGATATGCTCTTTCTCCGATTTACAGAGGATTGACGATTCAATTCAAAGTGTGAGTCAGATTATAGTATATCGAGGCGTAGTCAGCTAATAATCGCCTGGGTAGATTCATCCAGATGGGTTTTATGGTCATGGGAGGTTCTCTTGAAGCGGATCGGCGCATAAGAGAATATGAAGCAAAAGTCCGAATGGAGAGACGTATGATGAGGGATAGGGCTGTTTGGGATCAATATGAAGAAGAATATGAGCAATCAGCTTCAAAACAGGAAAAATCACGGTAAAATTGTACTCATAAGGAGTTTTCATACTTGTACACAACCAATATCATATACGCCAGCTTTACTATGAAGCTCCAAACTCCCTGGTAATGCTTTTCCTTAATTTTCCTCATTATTTAGCAACGAACTGTTTTGGATCCATATTCAATTTGCAAAGTCTTGCAATACAACCACTCAACTGAAGTAGTGTTTGAACTCCTTCCAAAATCTTCATATGCGTGAATCCAATTTCCTTGATGAATTCCAGCTTCGAATGCTCGCTCAAAGTATTGACCGTCTTTGTAACCCTGAACATTGTGCTGATAATGTCATGGCTCGAGTATCCCAAACCCCACAACTCGTTCAACGTTTCCAATGCAGAATCAATTTTCCCCTCGTAGCATGCCTTGATCATAGCTTGTACTTTGATCGGATGAGGCGAGTCCACAACCTTAAACACATTATCCCCATTAACGAAACCAAAACCTGCAAAAGTCGACTGTAGATTATTGATAGCCTGACGCATATCCCCCTCGGCGCTGAAAACCAATGCAGCTAATCCATCTTCACTATATTCCACCTTCTCGGCTTCAATGATTTGTAACAACCTCTTAACCACTTGCGCATCTGTCAATCTGGCATATCGTAAAATTGCACACCTAGATTGCAAAGGTTCAATGATCTTATTCGATTGATTGCATGCAAAAGCAAATCGTGTGGTCGAACTGTAAATCTCCATCGTACGACGTAAGGCTTGTTGAGCTCCAGACGTCATACTATCTGCTTCATCGAGGATAACAAGTTTATGACGGCCAGCTGGGAGAGTGACTTTCTTTTGTGCAAATCCTTTTATGCGGTTACGTACAACATCGATACCTGGTCACCTTGATATTAGCTTGATTGAACCCGTGAAGCTATTAGGGCATGTTACCTCTCTCATCACTAGCATTCAATTCCAAAACTGCCTCCTTGTATGAATCTCCTAGCAGTTGCCTAGCCAGACACAACACACTCGTTGTCTTTCCAATACCTGGCATACCAGAAATAATAACATGTGGCATGTTTCCATCCTTCGCAATAATTTTGAGTCGCTCTATCGTCTCTGTATTTCCTACTACATCATCAAGAAATACTGGTCGATATTTTTCCACCCTATTTGCTCTTTATTAGTCTCCTCTTTGCACAATCAAGATATTTAAGTACATACCATGGTAATTCATAATTTGTCACCCCATTTGTATTTGCTTTCAATACCTTTTTTGCAGCACTGGTGGAAGATTCTCCAACTTCTGAAGCATTGGTGGTTGTCATATTGAGATTTGTTGGATGTTGAGTTGAGGTCGACGCGTTCGAAGCTGGAGAGACGCGATTTTCAATTTACACGAACGTGAACATTTGGGGTCCCACGTGAACGGCCCACAACTTCAACGTTCCAATTGCAACGAACATAACCTGGAATTATTCAAGCGCATTTCTGATATTCAAAAGCTCCTAGTGGCCAGAAGAATACTTCATACGGGAATTTATAAAATAGGTATAAATGTTGCAAACTTTTCTTGAAATAGCATACATCTAAGACTACATCATCCCATTCATGAACCACTCACACTTAGCATTGTCCCTATTTCACGAGTATCGTCTCCCTTCTGCCACTATCATTCACGAGCAGAGATTATGAGCAATCTACAGGACAAAGCCCAAAAGCTCAAGTGAGATCCATAATACAATCTACATCTAGATAGTCTGGAAATCTCCATTTTCAATTACACAACTCCTCCAGGCTATTTCTAACTGGTTTCCTCATGACCCATTCGGAACATACTCGGATGA
Organism: Sclerotinia minor; assembly: GCA_025389075.1. Lineage (NCBI taxonomy): Eukaryota > Fungi > Ascomycota > Leotiomycetes > Helotiales > Sclerotiniaceae > Sclerotinia > Sclerotinia minor. The sequence goes on from QRFH01000004.1 coordinate 1,645,275, forward strand.
TGTATATCAACTGCGAAGTCAGAGGACATGTGGAAACTGTTGAATGAGATGTTATTCAGTTCCCAAAATTCAGTGGTGATATATATCATACTCGCAAGTTCTCTTAAAACCTCTTCCCAATCAAAAAGTTTTGTTGCATTGGTAAGGTTACCTAGAGGCATTTCAACTTCCTCAATCCTGACTCAACTTGGTGATCTAGATTTCCTTCTTATATCAAATTCAAAGATTGGGGGGATTTAAAAGACACCAGGAATCTGACAAAGCGCGGGTTCTGTTCTCTTTACTTATTATTTCTTGTTTAATCTAGCTCATCTAGTCTTGTCTTCGGCCTCGAACATCAAGACTCGAGATGGAATAAATTGGACAAGTAAAAATCGGTGGTAAATCCACGGTACTGTACTGTGGTAGACTCGTAAGACTTATTTTTCTAGAAAATCAACGGACTACTAGCTAAGAGCATCATCAAAAATAGCAGTACATATATCTAATTACTAATTTCATTGTAGCTATTTCCCCTCTTCAACATTTTCTATACTCATCCTAATATTCATCTCTATATATAGGACTCAGAGACATCAAGATTAGGTATTTAAGATTCGCATCCTACTTTCGATAAAAGCGCATGTAATGCCGGTGATTAATTTAATATGTACCACCCGCTCATTATCATTAGGTACCTATTCAATATAACAATGTCCCTCAACAGAAACACTTCCTCAACTTCCTCAACTTCCCCAGCAAATCCAATCCCAAACTCAAAGCCAAACCCAGATTCCCTCTCCCTCCTCAAACACCAAAGAAAAACTCATAAACTCATAAACTCATAAACACAATCAACACCCCATGACCCATACCATATCACTCAACTCCCCTTCCCCCCCAATAAATCCCCCAATACTGCGCGCCTTTTACAAAAACACACACACACACAGTCTAATCGTAACCCTAATCGTAACCCTAACCTAACCCTACTACCTATTTATTTATTCACTTATTACATACATACCCCTATTCCCCTCGCCCAAACTCAAAGCTATTCCCTAAAGTATTCCTCTATATCATTACTCACTCCATCCCATCCCATCTCATCTCATCCCATCCCATCCCATCCTATCCCATCCTATCTCCTAACATAGCAATTTACTGGAAAGATCTCTTATCAACCTCAACACATCATATATATCAAATCAAACAAAATCCCGAATCATATAATCCCAATAATAAGTAAGACTACCTACCTAGCTACATATTAGAATAAAAATTCATTCCTACTCTCGAAACAGTCCCATGAATCTGGATCTCCATCTCCATCTCCTTTCGCAGTCTCTGTAGCAACCCGGTCTCAATTCGAAAATCAGCCGCGTCAAAAGTCTACCCACATAGATCATATAACTGATACTCAGTCCATCAAACTCCAAAGTAAGTCTTATATATATACACAAAAGAAGATTTCCATTAATTCATAACATGCATTAAAATCTTTATACAATCCATCTACCTCTTTCTTGTCTATCCCAAAAGAAAAAAAACGACTCGCTAATTACAAATGTTATATCATAGCAGCATGTACCTATCATGTGCATCCAAACCCAGTATATATATACATACACATTTTTATCATGCCACGCGATCCAATAATTCATAACGATCTTTCCCACTGACTCTTCTCCAAAGAGCCATTCCTCTTCTGTGCGATTTACTCGATCGCACTACCCACATATTCCATGCAAACCATAGACATCCACCAACTATTCCCGCAATGGCAAAACCGGTCACGGTAAGAAGTAACCAATGTTTGCCCATCCAGAAAATAGTTTGTGCATCTTTTCCATGCCAGCTGTTACCTTTTACGACGTTGAAGAAACTCCATGCGTGTTTATTGTATTCATCTGGCATGAGATTACGCACGCGGCCTGCTTCGTCGGTAACGGTTCGCATGTATTCGATCCAGAGAACTGAGAGGAATAATGGACCTGTGCTGTACATCACGGTAATGTATGGCATGCCCCAGTTTCTGTTGTAGGATTGGAGGGATTCGATGACGCGGAGGAAGAATGGATGTTGAGGGACTGATCCCATGGCGTCATTACTGATTCCGGTAGGAATAGTTCTGCGCAACCAGGCGGGATAGCTAAGGAGGGGATCAAGACGTCGGTTGCACCCGTCGTCGAGATCGATGTATATTCCTCCATAATGTGCTAGTACGAAATAGCGAATAGAATCTGCGCGTTGAATGGGGAAAGGATAGCTATCGAATGTATCTAGGAACCAAGGATATTCAGCGGCAATGAAAGCTCTCGATGCTTCATCAGTCCATAACTATGATAAATTAGAAGTCATCCCGATTATCCTATTCTTCGACTAAATATACATACCTTATATTCATAATCATCATGCAAATCAATACACGATTGCTGGCCAGCCTTCCATCGCTCAGGAATCGAACTATTGATATAGGTTTGATGAATAATTTTAGGAATAAGCTGAGGACGAGTCTCAATTAATTCCGAGCCCGGCGCAGGTATTTCGGAACGGTGAATGGCATCTGCGGCACCATCTGTGAAGAGTAATGATATCAAGGTGCTGAATGCATTTACCAGGAAACCAATTATTATGAAATTGATCACCAGGAATATAAGGGTACCGCGTCTCATGATAAGATTGGGAGAGGAGGTTCGAGGAGATGAAGAGCTTTTTGCCCGAGGGCTTTTTGTTTTCAATCTTTTCGATTGCTTGGTAGGAATATGGATCGAAGGTTGGGATAAAGTGCTCCTCGATAAGGGGTAGAAAGGTTGAGAGATAACGGTGAGGGGTCGATTAAGGAATGGTAAGATAGGTGGTACTCTAGGAGAGTAAAAGTAGAAGAAATTCCCCCAAAAGAACTAGCTACGACATCTATTGAAGGAGTGATGATAGGTATTTTGCGTTACTCGTAGATAGGATGTGAGAGGAGGTACGAAAAAAATGGAATGAAAAATAAAATAAATGTGGTTTATGGTTTTTGGTTGAATAATTAAATTTCACTACTGAGTAATAGTAATAAGAGGAGAGTTTGTATAGCGTGCACTATGTACACCGTAGTGAAAGGGGAAATTAATGCACCCACATTTGTATGCACAAAGGTAGAATAGGGGACCACCAGACCGGTATAATCGGACAAAGAAATATCGATAAGAATTTGACGAGAATCGTGTGACCAAAAATAAATAGGTAAAAATGTATGAAGAAGAATGATGGTTACAGACAAGGTTACTCGAGTAAAAGTTATGAGTTGATTATTTATTATACACAGCATGATCTCGGGGTCCTCAGAATTGTAATGCTAAGCCTTGCTTACGTTAGTCAATAAGCATTTATAAAAACCGTCGATGATTGCTAGCTGCAGCTGCTAGAAACTTGAAGGCATCGGAATATCGGTAAAGCCATACATGCATACGGATGAAACTCGCCACCCGCGTATACACCTACGCTGTGCTGTGCTGTACTATCCAACGCAACAAAAGCATCCAAACCCAAAACCCAAAATCTAAGCCCCCTCCTCTTATCTCGCAACCTCTCAAACCATTCCATCATCCCATCCAAGAACCCGGAACATCAACCTCCAGTCTCCAATCTCCAATCATCCACCCATCATAGCTATCTAGTGTCTATCTAGTATCTACCTACTACCTACTAAATACCTAGTAAATATACGCACGAGATAGGTCATTTGAAACAATCATAGATATCTACCTACCCAGACACCTAAACATCAACCAATACAATATGTACCATCCACCATCCATCCATCATCCAAATTAAATAAATAGCGGGCAAACAAACACTCCGCCCGCTTCTCCTCTCCCACATCTCACCATTCGCCTCTCACCATTCCCTTTTATAAAAGAAAACCAAAAGTACGCGTCACCCAAAAGGTAAAGATTCCCATTATTCCCATATTTTCCATCATCATCTCACCACACTCGCACTCGCACTCGTATATCGGTTTCCTTAACATCCCTACCTACTTCCTACTTCCTACTTTTCTATTTCTTAGTTCCTATAACGGAGAACATGTAACTTACCTCCGTTAGAGACGGGTATTGAAGGGTCCGAAGTACCGGTACCGAATGTTGGGTAATATCCGTTCTACGATTCTACGTATTTTGTTTTTCTGGGGTGTGATAAGGTTAATGGATGAGGGGAAGTTTGAGATTTGAGGATTTTATTTGGGTACAGCAAGCATTTTATAAATGTACTTGTAAGGTTATTTTTAGAAAGTGTCGTTTTTTATACACATTTTTAAGCAACTTCAAAAATGCCCGAGTTAACTTAACATTTCTTTCATCCGTTTCACTTTTGAGACAAACAACCCTAATCCTAAGCCAGACTCAAACCTGGCATACTCCCCGGCATAGCATATTCATCAGCCCCCCCCCTACTTTTCCGTCTAAACCTCAGACCCTCCTCACTTCCCCCATCTAAACCCACATCCGGCACATCCAAACTAACCCCCAATTTACTCCTACCCACCCTAACCCCCGTTTCGGCCTCGACCTCCTTCCTGGCCTCCTCCCTCAAATCCCTCTCTATATCTCTACTCCTCGCCCTCGCAATACCTCCCGCCTCAGACCCTGTATCCAAATCCTCTCCACCCCTAGTATTTTTCTTCCTCACCCACAGACTCGGAAGTTCAATTTGTTGAAAGCGAGGCTCGACACAACGTTCATCAAACCAAGTATGTAATCGTGCCTCAATCAACTGTGCAATCTTCGGCACATCTTGAAGTCTCGATCTACTGCCCACCAAACTCCGTATCGAAAGATCCAGCCTATAATCATCCAAGAAACAGAATGCCAACGTAGTTGGACTACCATTCAATGGACTCCCCGGAACAAACGAAATCGACAAAGTACCACTAAACCTCACCACAGACACTGCTAATGCCACAGGTAACACTGCAACCAATGGCTTCGGATAGTTAAGCAATAGTTTCGTCTCCACGGCCAATGTAATAAAATCACTCAAATCCACATCCATCCTAGCCTGTAACCTGCCATGTTCTCTACCCGCAGCCCCTCCTTCCCTCCCCAATGTAATCCCATCCTCATCCACCGGAATAACCCTACAATTACTGAAAATCGGGAAATCCTCACCCAAGCTCAATTCAGTAATTTTAATCTCATCCAAAAAATCCGGTCTATTACCCCCATTCAACGCCTTCGTAAGACTAGTAAGAATCGCATCATCATGCTGAGCATCCGCCCGAAACTGCGCTATCGTCTGCGCAATCAATACATTGAACCAATCCAGACTCTCAGGCTGGTGACTATCCACATTATAGTACGTTTTACTGAGGATAGCATTAGTGGTGAGCGGCGCGGGATTTCGTAGAACGCTGGAGCGTTTGCGATTTAGGGATTGAGAGGCATGGCGTGGTGTTGAGCTGCGGAGGGTGAGGAGAGATCTTTTGTGAGCGAGGGTTCTGGAGCGACGTTCTGTGGCGCGGAGGGCAGCAGATACGTCTGGAGAGGGGGGATCGCCGAAGATGAAGAATTTTATGAAGGCGCCGATGAGGATGACGATGGAGAGCTGACCTAATAGTAGACCTTGGGTGAAGGACAGTCTGCAGATATGAATTAGCGAAAGCTGATTTTAATTGACTTTTTGGAAAACACTTGGGAAAGAGAGAACTAACGAGGATTCAGCCTTGTCTGGTATGGGATTCGGAATTGACATCTCAATTCATGTGAAGAAGATGTGAATAGAGATTTGAAGAGAAAATAGGGAAATCAAAAAGCTGTGATAGATAACATATTCTGGACAGAAGCTTGGGCTATGTGCTGTACTTCGACTCCTGCGACGTATGATGTTAGCTACTTTTGCATCAAATGCGGGATATGTTTGATAATTAATTTTCTCAGTCTAAACTTCCTCGGAAGCGACGTCATGCAGCCCGATACTCCAAAGATTAGATCTTGAAGGATCAATTGGCATGAACAAATCTCACTGTAATTCTATAATTAATTATGATCAAATTATCAGTATCAACTGGAATAAACTATACCGAATATTGCTAAAAAATTGCTGAAGACTTTATTCGCGATAATTCCCTCTCATATAAACAAATAAAACAGACCACATCACCACACTTCTGAACACACTAACGAACTTTTGAACCTTTTGAATTCCTAAAACACTACAAATTTCTATTATCCATTGCTCATGAATGCATCATGTCCCCTACATACGCCATGATTCAGAACCTAAAAGTTATGCATAAGGTTGAAGGTGTGTAAAAGAATGCCGTCCGTGGAGAATCTCTGGAAATCCTTTCCATCTCACGTACGTCGAACAAGAAAAAGTGTATAATACAAATATATATCTCCAAACATTAGTCCCGCCTCCCTCAATTCAGATGGATTGACACCCGGGAGCTGTTCTTGCTAAGGCCGTCAGTCATTCTCTAGATCTTGCCCAGAATTCTAGATTGAAGTACTCGAAATGAGGTACTATTGGTGGGATGTGACGTTAATCCGTTTTTCTTCAGCGTATCGGTATTTATTTATGCCTTTGCAGCATCACGATTGCTCTGGGAACTCGCGCTCATAACTGGTTGTGTTGTAGGAAGAACACTGCCCTTCGATTGGTTTTGTCTAACCTTTGCCCATGCATAAACGATACCACTGACGAAACCGATGAAAATTGCAGAAACACTTCCGAATGTGACGGGAGCTGCGAAGAAAACGAGACCACTGACGGCGATTGGCAACTTGTTAAGAGCACCAACCATGGAATAGGTTGTTGAAGAAGTGACACGGATACACCAAGCAGAGCAGTATGAGATGAAGATAGTAGCAAGTCCAGAGTAGATCATGCCGAGAATAAGATTGTTTCGCGTCTCAAGCGGGAAGTTCTTGGTGAGATTTTCGGATGACCAGTTTTCGAAAACGAACGAGCAAACGAAAAGGACAGGGATGGTAAGGAGGTTGTTGTAGAACATAGCTAGGCGAAATTAGAATTGATAGAGAAAATGCAATATTGCGGGAAAACTTACTGTCCCAATCCTTGAAGTTCATCTTCTTGATAACCTTACGCATGGACAAAACGTATGCTGCAGTGCAGAAAACATTCATACCCATCCACGCATATCCAGCATTCAATGTAGACAGAGCATCGGCAGCTTCCTTGGTTTGTGTAGCACCACCTCCATACAAAGCGTGTTGGATATCGGCCCAAGCAGCAACGACGGAGCTGAGAACCATAAGACCGAATGAGAAGAGAGCTGAAGGGGTGACACTTCCTCCAAACCACAAAACCTCACCGTATGCGATCACAATGATTGTCAAATTCTTGAAGATCGTGTAGACGGGAACCGAAAGGAATTGGAGAGCCTTCGTGCTGGTGTAAATCATGCCGACGAGGAGGAGTGAGATGGGGAACCCTAATTTCGGCATTAGCGCCAAACTTGCTCTGGCAAGGAGATTGATACTTACATGTTTTCGCTTTCTTGGTGTCAAATGGTGCAAGATTTGTGATCAAGCCTGCTTGTTTGCAGATGATAATTGCAATGATACATACAACAGACTGATAGTGTTAGTAAAGACCTTGCAGAAGAATGGAATCCAAAGCATACCTGAATAGCTAGATAGAAGAAGTTCAAATTCCAATTTGAACCTGAGACACAGTATTTGTTGGTCACGGTCATAGAGATTGATGCCAAACAGTAGGCAAGAATGGAAATTCCAGGACTATTCGTGACATTGGAGAGGTCAAAGGAAGAACCTCCTCTTTTGGCTGCCCCTGCCCTGGATATAAAAGGATCGCGTTGAGATGGGGATGAGCGGCCATTGAAATTGCGCATCTCAACATCTTCGTTCTTCTTGTCATCCATGTTTGCGATTGCTCTCAGTGAAAACGAAGGTTATTCTTTTTTTTGTAATGGTGGTCTAGATGGTTGACTACGCGAAAGCAGAGGTAGGACTCGTAATCGGAGGGTTTGTAAATAGTCCGTTTGATACCTAATGTCTAAGTCGCCGAGATGAAGGGACTGGAAGGAAGAAGAAATTCTGCAAACAAACTCCAAACCAAAAGTCCTCTATTCAGTCTGATCGGTGAAGAAGTTGAAAGAGAGTGTTGAGTATTTGGAACAAAAATATTAATGGCTGAGAGGACAGCCAGACCGAATCTTTAATCGTTTTAGTACAGGGGTACTAAGATTAAGAAATTCTGCGAGGGGACGAAAATAGTAAAGCAGCAAATACAAATCAACCAAGTTGACAGACATCCACCTTTTGATGTGATCTAAAAAAAGGGGACCAACCAGGTGAAACTTCTGGAGAACAGCCTCAGTAAGATAAGGTCAACATCTAAGGTTTTTGAAGTTTATAACACAAGATCGCCGAGTCGAGGACTTTAAGCAAAAAGTCGAATTACGTGGATAAAAACAAAGGACGTTTTTGACTTTTTTTTAAGCCACTAAAAGAAGAACGACGTTGTGTTCTTGCGTACAGTCAAAAACTCAACTGCAGAATAAATTCTAGCACAAAATAACGCGTTCCTGACCATATTGCAAGGAGCGTTCCGTTGCATACAAGTGTTTGCTACCACAAGTGTTCTGTCCAGAAGGGTATCGGCTCCAAGTTTTAATCGGACTCGCAAATCTGTGTCTAAATCATTATGTCGAATACACTTGATCCTCTCGTCGCCAAGGTGCTTGACCACGCCGATTCTGATGATGAAGATGCTGTGAGTGTTCATTTTCATTTTCAAGTCATCCATTCCTTTCACTTGTTGTCATGTAACTCCCAAAGTTATGGTAGTGAAACACATCCAATTTTTGGTGGTTGAAGGACAAGACTCTTTCCTGCTCAACCTCATCCCCAAATATCCAGTCATCTGTCTCATATATCCGATCACCCACCAAATATCTAAGCACCTACAAACATTTTCTCCTCCAATCTTCTAACATTTCCCATCAGCTTATCGCCTCCCTCGAAGAAGATCCCGCCGTGGACGCCTTCCGCGAACAACGAATCCAACAACTGCACTCCGAATTCACCCGCGCTAAATCCCAAAAAACTCAAGGTTTCGGAAACTACACCGAGATCAAAGAAGAAAAAGCCCTAATGGACTTAACTACCGAGGTCAAATATGCCGTTGTACATTTCTCCAAAAGTGATTTTGCTCGATGTGGTGTTATGGACACCCATCTTTCTGTATGTTTCCAATACCCTTTGTAATATCCATCCTAAAGACTCAACTCACTATGATACTAGACACTAGCGCCCAAACATCTCGATACCAGATTCCTGAAGATTGATGTAGAGAATGCACCTTTCCTCGTCACGAAATTAAATGTCAAGATCCTACCCTGTGTCCTGGTATTTATAGACGGACGATCCGTCGATAGGATAGTTGGGTTTGAGGGCTTGGGTTACACCCCCGATACATTCACGACGAAAGATCTAGAAGCAAGACTCCTAGCCTCAGGCGGGATAAAACGTCAAACTACCTCTGGCACTCTGTATCTTGACAAGAAAGCTAAGAAGCAGGAAGAGGAAGAAGACGATGACTGGGATGATTGAGACGAAAAGAATGTTATTTGAGCAGCGAGAGCTAGTACATATTATTCAAATAGATGCCGGCTTACCATGAAAGGGCATTCCTTTCTTCAATTCAATCACATTCCCGAAGCCCCTCGACGATAGATCTTAGTTTGATCATATAGGGATCTCTGGATCGGAGGGGATCGTCATTCATGATAGATCTGAAAGTTCAGGGACAATCTCGGCTGATATAGATGTTCATGCTTGGGAAGTAATTTTCTAGCTTGTACCTAGAAATTTTTCGTGAATCACGAATGTCAGCGAATATGTGAAGAGGATTTGATTTCTGCTACTTCTTTTTCCACGATATTGAATCTGCATGATGCATTTAATCAACTAAATATACTTATTAGACTAACTAGCTCGTTGCTATATTAAAATTTAACCAAAGCGGAATCACTAGCAGATAAAACCCACAAATACTTCCACCAGAAGTACGCACCCACTACAAGCAGAGTATAATATGTAATCGTCCAAATAATACTCAATTCCCCATTACTTTTCATGACATCTTCACTTTTCTTGCTGGCTCCCACATCCGGTCCAATAATCGTCTCTCCATCCACCGAACTACTAATCTTGCCCCAAAATCTTGGGAATCCCATCCAGTTACAGAAAGCATGCACGCATATCACAGCCAACAGACTACCCGTTCGGAGATAGAGAAATGTAGCGTAGCCTCCAAATAAAGTTGTGTAGGAGAATTGTAAGAGTGAGCGCAGGATTGCTCCAATCATGGGACCATGCGGATGTGTAATTCTGTATTCATAGAAGTGGTGCACATGGGCTAGTCCGAAGACGACGGGGGTGAGAAATATGATCGTTGTGTTTGAGGTTTTGGAGAGGAGGAGGAGGGGTACCGAGGCGGATCGGAAGAGTACTTCTTCTGTGACGGGACCCTTTATATGACCATTAACAATATGCCAAAGAAAAAATGAAAGCATAGCTTACAGCAACAATATTCCTATATGGAATCCAGCCTTTCAAAGCGCCCAATCCCCTCAGACGAATCCAATCGCGCCATTGTCCCTGCGCAATACCTTCCTCAAACAAAGGTCCTACGAATAATATTGCAGTCAAACCAACACATTTAACCGTCTCGACGAATCCGATTGGGAAATATCCCATAAAATGGAGTGATTTTACTGCATCCCCGTTTTTCACTGATGATAAAATGCCGAATGTGCCAATGCAAACAACGATACATGAGAGAGTAACCGAGCGGATTCGTCCGCGGATAACGGTTGGTGCATCACGGGAAAGCTGGGGAGAAGGCCGGGTGGTCGGGGAGAGATAGAAGGGGATTACGTAGATGAGTGTATAGAGTACCTGGATTTGTGAGCGTGTACAGTAGGCAGCTTAAGAGGGATGTCATACCAACAGAGAAACTGCAGTCGTGGTACTAAACGGAGGAACTTCTTTCTCTGCGAAACAGATAACTAGTTAGCTAGGTTGACCATGAATAATTTCTCAATGCAATTTCTCATGAAGCTGCAGATAGATTCAAAGGTCTACAAACCTTTTTGTCCGGTATAAAATGCCTTCAGACGATTTTCTATCCATGTTGGAGCCATGGATGCCGATGTGAGTGCTTGGTAGTGTTCGGAGTATATGCACCGGGATATTAAAATGTCTTCATATGATCTTCTAGATCCTCAGTAGATCAACAGAGCAAGGATCGTATACAAGAAGTCAATTTACAGAGATGGGAATATAAAGAAGTTTTGCGGTTAAAGTTTATGAGCTGATTACGATTTCTAAAGCCGCGTGGTTTGGTGTTGGAATTCTAGTGATGCGAGGAAATGTGGATTGTGGAGTTGGATGAATATGGATGGACAGGGGCTGAAAGCATAACTTTTGTAATCCTTTTTATTCTTCAGATGAGAATTGGGAGTGACGAACAACAAGGAATTGAACTTTCTTATTGTTCCATTTTGGTACAATCGTTCTCTTCATTCATCGAATTCTTTTTAATGTGAATTTTATATCGTCCATACTACGAGATGGACTACGATGCAATGTAAATAATCTTCCCCACGACGACACTTGAAATTCCATGTTTCAAGCTCCTACACTCATTCATCTTATCGATAAGTTCTCCATGATGCGTACTTGCATAGGCCGGCCTACAGACGTACAGAACTTTCGCAATTTCTCATTAATCAATTCGTTGATGCCGCTCTCATAATAAATCTCAAGAATTATAATGACATACCTCGCTCTAGATTTTCGCCGGAACAATTCGAAATTAGTGCCATTACCATGAGTAAGCTACAGGGGATAATAAGAACTTGGGAAGGTTCAGCCCTTGAGGGAAAGGTATTTGTCCCTGGGTATCTACGGATCTACAGAACCAGGGCGTGTCCTGTAACACCGGACTCAAGGTACTGGGAATAGTCTCCGTAGAGACTCGGGAGCCTTCTTTCTAGGTTCTATCAAAATTACTTGGTCCCATAAATTCTCGCAAACGCGTTCGAAGCTCGAGGAAAACGTGTTGACCATTCCTTTGAACTAATCTAATCTGCAATCGCGCCTTATGGATCTGAACTCAATCGATCGCAGAGCTTGGATATCTAATCATTTCTGGTCTCACTGTGATACAAAGGGCGATAGGAAACGTTTTGCGTGGGAATTTGTTTGCTGAGATTTTGGTTGTCTAGACGGCGAAGCGAGACAAGTCCAAGCTTCACTGATCATTGATGTACGCTTTTGGCGTCGGAAATGAGATGATGAGCCTCCATCTCCACTATCTAGAATCATCGATCCTCCAACCCTGCTTCGCCAGGTTAAAAGATGGAGAAGATATTTGCCTGGAGGCTGGAGGCTGGGTCTGCTTGTTTGTTTCTTCCCTGAAAATTGCTTGCATGACGATGAGTAGCGCGACTTTATTAAGAAGCATGAAGAGGTTCAGATGAACGAAGAGATTGAAGAACTATTGGAAAAGAAAGATGGTCGAAGTAGACCCCTTTCTTTAGCCACGCGCGGTTCTAACACCTTTCTCGACTCATCTGTTACATACGACTTCTTGTTGCCGAAGTCTTACTGTACGGAGTACTTTGGTATACCTCTGTGTCCTCTGTACTCTTCACCAAAACGAAGTAGAAACACATTTTCCCCCTGTCCAGTGCAGCAATTTCCCCATTTATTAGACGCGCCATTAGCCACCTTACTACTAACGGTATCGCTTTTACACATTTCTGCAGTGTCTGCAGTCAACGGTTTACTTTTGCATAGCATTAAATTAGGACATCCAGAGCCTGTCGAATCACTATTGTTCAATTCGAGGGCACCTACAGTAGTCTTTTGCATGTCGCATAACTCCTGCGCGTCTGAGATTTTTTACATCTAATTCGGGAAACATCTGATCGGAGTGCAGGATCAAGGGATCCCCTTTTGACCAAAGGGTTTGTCTATGATTGACTGATTAGATGCGTGGAACTTCTGATTCGGCCTATTCAGGTTCGTTAAGTGTTCCTGTACGCGGATATGGCTGCAACAATCTATTCTATTATTATGGCTGCCACGTTGACTATCTGTTCATCTTAATTCATCTCACTATCAGTCCCAAGTACGGGTAGTACCTAGGTACCGCTTGTCGGAAGAGGTCGTCCAAAGGACACAAGGTACATTTTGCGGATTGACGGTACGCTAAAGTTCTAGACATGGGCCTTAGAAATGGAGACCTGCCTTTCCAAGGTTTAACAAAATCCTTACAGCCAGCGGTGAAAAGCTGCCATGGCTGTCGAATGTGAAATTTTTATGTACCGTCGCGATGAGTTGTACATATTCTATAGGCTTATGATAACCTCTCGTTTCCCCCTCCTGCTCTTGATCTCTTTCTCGACCTTTTTCCATCTATCTTTGCTGTTCAATCAATCAATTGATTCATTACGCTCTTTTTATATACTTTAACATTAATACCGTTCTTGCATCTTTATTTCTCACTCATTACTGTACAGTACGACTATACAATAAAGTTAATGCTATTTGTTATTTTTACTATTTTCGAAACGACTTACTGCGCAAATCAATCAGCTACCTACAGTGTACTTATTAAACATTCATTCGGGATAGAAACAGATACGAAGATACAAACAAACACGGGACGAACTACCCACTCAACTCACTACTTGTCGCAGACATACTACACTCGTTGCATTACAAGCGAAAAGACCACGATTGCGATCAAGCAATAATTCCAAGGGAGACCAAAAAAGAAAAGCACACGAAAAAGATCATTAATCCGGAAGAAAAAGGAAAGGGCACTTGCAAGCTTATTCCGGCGCATGGAAACACAATATGCGTCTGATTTAGAAGAATTTAGTACGGGATGTCAAATTCTCCTCCAAGAAGGCCTTTACATACAAGGTATGCGCAAATTTAGCACCGTTATCCTGTCTTCATCCAAAATAGTTTCCCTCAGCTTAATTGGCACCTCGCTCACTTATCGCAAAAAAGATCAGACTCGGAGACGAATCGCGCAGCGGCCGTCCGATTGGTTCCACCCGAACCCCCTCAGCTTTTGGGACAATTGGAGGATGATGAAGGAGAACAGCCGAATTATGATCATGAATATGGTTACAATAAGAATGATGATGACAAAATTTATTCACAAACTCCTCTCCCCACCCAGCCAGCTCATATTCTCTCTCCTGGTCACTCTCCTAGTAAAGGCCAGTATTTCTATGGTAGGCAAGGTTCCACCTCAGATTCAGGCGAGTTTCATCAGATGCCCAAAACTCAACCACTGTCAGCCACTCCACAAGGCACGTCCAGTTCAACGCATAACACACCACAAATTACCACTCCTGCGACAATATCCTCCAGGAAGCCCAGACCCCAGTCAAGAAAGCGCCTTGTCGTCAAGGTTGGTGATGGGAAGACATTTTCTCTCGTACCGCATAATGAATCCCTATCCACCGACGACAGTAGATTGCCTTCCCTATCCACTAAAACATCCTCCTCCTCTGTGCAAGATTTCGATCAGTCTATCATCTCATGCACAAATACAGACTCCACATACACAGCCGCACCTAGTACGGCAACACCTAGAAAGTCAATATCCGCGGATCATATAAGCTGTTCGTCCTCGGAGTTCTCGATTGTGGGTGGTGTTAGAAAAGTATCCAAGACTCCCGACCAAAAAGGAAAATCTTCAGCACTCGACTTCCCACTCCCTCCTTTGCCCGAAACATCGCAAGAGCGTCACTCACACGAGCTCTCTACGAAACCGTCATTCATTTCAACAACCTCGACTGCAACAGAGGCCACTAATTGGAAAGTTTATAGTAATATTCCGGAATCGACTTACGAGTCTGCATTTGCTACAACCCCCACTGAACCTAATTTTGAAGTTCTCGATCAATCCGTTCTTGAACAGTCCACTCCTTCAACAACTATCCATCATCCGCGCGCAGAGTCAATTCAGGAGTCTCTCCAAGAGTCCACGGGAACCGTTATCCATCGACCTCAAACAGCGCAAACATACCAAACGTCATCTGCGAGTAACTCTGATAATTCCAACTATCAAGTTCATGAGGAATCTGTTTCAGGCTCAGTCATCTACAGACCACAACATCGTCCTCAATTGTCTACTAGCACTTCCGGCTACTCGTCTTCGAATTATCCGAACTCAAACTATCAGATACATGAGCCAGACACTCCAACCTCAGTAGTCTTCAGACCCCACCATCGACCCCAATTATCTACAAGCACAACCGGGGATAATACTAATTTCGAATTCCATCGTGGTCATACTCGGGACCGCTCCGAATCAATCGCCGATTCCTTTCTCGAAGCGTCATTTTCAAGTGGCTCCAATTACCGCGTACATAATCAATCTGACAAAGAGTCAACCACTTCATCTGTTGTCCGTAGACCTAGAGCTCGAGCGGCGACCACTTCATCTAGCGAACAGGAAAACTACGTTTTCCACGAAGAACTTTCGAGATCCGTATCTCTCTCGAGCGGACAAGGCCCAGCACCTAAATATTCCCAAGAATCTCTTCGGATTCCTGGGTTAAGAACCAAGAAAAGGTCGAATGATAATTTCGGTTACTACAAGTCAAGATCGCGAGAGACATTAAAATCAAGATCAAATCACTCGTTACACAGTCGAGCTAATTCTCTAGCATCGTTATCAACAATCCATACTCAACCCGACGCACAACGAGCAATTGTGGCGAGCGGATCAATCGTTAATTTACCCGCACAGATTCAACTCCAGAAACCAAAAGGATTGAGTTCATGGGCAGAGTTGCCAAGCCCCACGAGTCCCCATATGAACGAGGCCCCGCATCAATGGAGCTCACAGCTTTCCACTGTGCTCTCCGTCTCCGAAGGGACCGGCACCGAGCGAGGTTCCCGAGCTTGGTCCGACAGCATGGGGAGAAGGAGCAGTGTATTCCACAGTCTCCCAAGTCGCGGCAGTCGCAATGTTCTCAGTATCAGTTCGTCTCAAGGGATAGAAGATGCGTTAGCAAGATCGAGAAGCGATTCAGTGGATCCTCCACGTCCGACATGGACACGCACTGGTCGAGGTTTGAGCAGTTCGTCTATTCCTGTGATAGGTGACTATGACGAATATGGCGATGGAATCACCGCCATGCAAGACATGCGCGCTCGTCCATCCAGGAATAGATCATCCGGCTTGTTCAACACCGGAGCATCTGATACCTCCCGTACGCACACCATGCGCTCGTCAATAAGTTCACGCTCCAACAGTCTTCTCGCAAACTCGATCCCAACCTGGGCAAGACTCTACTATGGGAGCGGAGAACGTCGCTTTCTAGGCTACAGACCCGAGAGTTCCAGTGGCGGAACCCCAAGTCGCAACGGCTCTTTCAGCCTGAGAAGCGGATCCCCAAATACAGAGAACTTCCCAGATGAGCTCCATAGCCCGCGTCGTCGCCCACGAGAAGGTCATCCACATATGCGAGGTTTCTCTCGACAATCCATGGAAATCACCCCCTTGCCCAGCTCAGCCCAAGGTGCCGGCCGTCTAAGAACCCGATCCCTCATTTCGAGCGTCTGGTCTCCACATTTGCGCACCGACCGCCGCGCAGGCCGTAAATCCCCCTGGGAACCACCTCAAATCAATTTCTCTACCGAGGGCGGATTTTTCGGCCGTCGAAATATCCAAGTAGTTCTCTTCATCGCCGGATTCCTTCTCCCCTTTTCCTGGATGATCGCCGCTCTCCTTCCTCTTCCCAAAATGCCCTTCTCTGAGATGCGCGAGCGCGCAGACAGCACGGGAGATCTAACGCAGCCGCGTGATGTCGAAAGTCGCGGTGTGAATGATTATGCGAGACAATTTGGGCGGTTGGACGAGGCACGGTATGAGAGCGCTAGATGGTGGAGACACCTAAATCGATGGATGAGCGTGGTGGGATTGGTGATTATTGTTGTTGTTGTAAGTTTTTCCCCCTTTTCGCATCCACTCGTGTGCTTTCTTCAAGTAGTGCGAATTACAGGCTGATAAATTTACTAGATTGTTCTCGCTATCGAAGGAACTCAAAAGGGATGGTAAATCCCTCCTAATTCTGCAGCATAATCTCCACACCCACCTCTTCGGCTCTCCTCTCCTCTCCTCTCCTCTTCTCTTCTCGTTCCTCTCCCCAAACCCGATAACGAACACCCAGCGAACCCCCCCCAAAATAACGATCCCAACGACCCAATCATTACGACTCTCCCAGTGGTTAATACCCTAGGTCTAGACTCCTTTCGATTCTTTGATTCTTGAATTTTTTTCCTCTTTTTTCTCCTCTTTCACTTCTTCACTATTTAGCGCGCGCGAGGTGAATTTTTATTTTATATTAGCATTATATTTAGCATTATACCCTTTCTTATGGAAAGAAAAAGCTTTTGGTTATGTATATATGTATGTATGCATGGATGGATGGATGGATGGATGGATGGATGGATGGATGGATGGATGGATGGATGGTTGCATGGGAAGCATGAATGGATGTATGTATGGATGTTGTTTGTGGGATAATTTTTATTTTTGATGATGAAAAAATGCATAGGATGGGACTGGATAGTACATGTAATGCGATGGCGATGATGGCGATGATGGCGATGATGGCACTATATGTGCTTGTATATATTGATTCATGGATGGGTGGGTGGATGTCGGATTGACTGACTGATTGATTGATAGGAGAATGAAGGAAAGGAAGAAATATAATGTTTCATGATAAGCATCATATGATTTACATGTTTTGATATGTATTTGTATTCTGTGAATATCTCGTAAAGTCCAACGCAAGGTATATTGGTACTGATGTCTAACATCTATCCATCCGCAAGGGGTCTCAGGAATTGCACACATACCCATCCTTACACCCTTCTACGATCCCTTACTTCAACTCTACCTTCCCCTTTCTCTTCCTCGCCTGGATCTCCGCCATCGCTTCCTCAATCGCCTCGTCCAAATCTTTCGACGGATCAGCTGGTAAACCCAGAACTGGTTCCTTACCGTTCAAACTTTCCGTACTAGCCGAACGCTTCACCCCTTTGTCTGCCTTGCTAGTTCTCTCACTCACCATCTTCATTAGATGACGTTTAGCAGGTGAAGCAAAGAAGACGGTTGAGAGGACGGTGCCGATGACGGCGTAGAAATATACGCGTGACCAAACGAGGAATGAAGCGGGGAGAGTGAGGAGTATAAATGGAGCGACTGTGAAAGAGAATGCGAGTTGAGTGGCCAGCCAGGAGAAAATGTCGTAGTAAAGTTTTTGAGATGTGGGTTGTGATGTTTGGGGGTCGATGAAAAAGGGGCGGAAACATCGTCGGAAGTCTAGATGGATTTTAGTCATGGGATTAATGTAACGGAAAGGGAACATACTCTTTGCAACTGTTTGAATGAAACTGGCCAAAATGAACGCAAGATAATAACCAGGAAAGAATCCATGCCAGAAAGCACTGGTTACAAAAGTTGCCATACTAGCTCTGAAACCAGGCTTTTTGCCCTTCGGGGTAACTCGAAGATAAATATAGTTTCGAAGCCAATTGTTTGTGTTTATATTCCAGTTTCCAAGATATGCGCGAGTATTTTGGGCTGTTTCAACTCCCCATGGATCAACATTGCGAAGTCTGTCCCAAGAGACTTTGCCAGTAACCGGATCGATACCCTTGTACCCGAGACCTGAGAGGATGCATGCACCCTCGGTCAATGCCCATACACCATAGTACTTCAACCGGGCAGTCATACCGACCATGTGAAGTACAAACACACGACGAGCAAAACCATAAGTCATGTATTCATCCCCAATCAAGAGATCAGGCCAGTACCATGCTGAGAGCTTTAAGAAAAGAAGGATCCAAGACAAACCAGCAGCAGCTTTCCACATTGCGGGAGTAGCACTCCTTGGGATTTTCCTCAATTTTCGAGTTGGAGCTTTCTTTGAAGGATCGACTCCAGCAGGGACCTCGAACATTGTGGTTGTGATCCACTGCTTATAATCGACATAGTCGAACGCTGGGCCTGCGAAAAGAGATGGAAAGAAGAGAACATATCCAGCATAATCCAGTAAGCTTGGAAGTTGTTTGATTGCCCTTTCTTTTTGAAACTCCGACAATTCCCCTTCTGGTTGTCGACCGTCTGCAACGTTCCAGCAGAATGCAGAGAGCTTCATGACCAGAACCATTTGAGCCCCAGTAATATCCACAAGTCCCGGGTTATTAACGAATTGTCGAGCCAGCTGGTTCACTGACAAATGTCCCATCAAAAATACGAAGCCAATCCATGGCATAAAAGGACCCTGCACATACTTTGCGATGCAGTATGCCCCGATAGAGCTGACAGCCAGTGTCCTTGTACCCGCCCATAAGTCGAACAGTCCAAGAAGGTAAAATGAGGAAACCCTGATAGCAAATCCATTAGTAAAAATAGACAGAAATGTGCTGATGGATGGTTTTCGTACGCAATAATGAAGAGATTCTTCAACGCAGGTTTTGAGTCTGGAAGTCGTTTCAAGAGTCCTGCAAAGGGATATGACAGGAGGAAGGAAGTGATGAGTTTCACTGTCTGGTATTAGAACTGAGTTCAAATGCGGGATATGAAGCCCATATTGCCAGCTTCAATACATACATTCATCGGTCGAAGCCCCCAGAATGCCTGCGGCGTATGTAAAAGCTGCATAGGTATATGTCAGCAGCCTACGTCACATATCCTTCATGTAGAGCCTTACGGGTATCGATATATGGTAACATTGTTGGCGATGGAGTTTTCAATGTACTAGAAAGACAAGTGAAGGTATTAAAAAGCTATCTTTTCTCCATCAGTGCATTTGGAATTGTGTCTTTAGCAAAAAAGGAACAGATACTAGGATCTTTTGAACTTCCTTGGTATTACTCGAGCATTTTATTTACTTTGCAATTGAATCATAATTCATTCTGGTGGCTTGCACGTGATAGATGTACCTCACCCCCAAAGTTGATCATCCACGCAATAGCTTGCTTCTGCCGGGCGGTGAACTTGACTTAGTGGGATAATGCTAGAATGACTGGCGGGCCTTGCCTCGCTCCTGAGCCTTGCTTCCTCTGCCTCGTCTGGAACATCTGAATAGGTAAAATACCTACATGCAAACCACGTTGCCTTCTCAAAGCCTCCTTCCAGTACCAACGGCGAATATACACGAAAGGTGTTTCGATGACCTGTACAGTACCTTGCGATTCCGATAATCTACAATTCGTAGTGTGATACGGGTACCAGACGAGACGAGATATGCTTATGCTGCATTAATACCTTCCAAACTCTCCCACCATAACCTCTAAATAATAAGTATAATGGACGTCGTTCAAGCTGTGTCGGGGTATATCTCGAAGATGGTGTCTGCAGGAGATGGAACTTCTGGGACACCATCTGCGAAGATGAAGGTCCTATTACTGGATAGTGATACCGTGTCCATTGTTTCCACAGCAATCACACAATCTGCGCTTCTGAACCACGAAGTATACCTGATAGACCGGCTGGATAATCAAAACAGGGAGAAAATGCGCCATCTAAAGTGCCTCTGTTTTGTCCGGCCGTCGCCAGATTCTATACAATTCCTAATTGACGAATTTCGAGATCCCAAATATGGCGAATACAATATATACTTCAGTAACGTGGTAAAGAAGTCATCTTTAGAGCGATTAGCAGAAGCAGATGATCATGAAGTGGTCAAATTGGTCCAGGAACACTTTGCAGATTATATTGTTGTGAATCCGGATTTATTCACATTTGATCTCGGATTTCCAAAGCAACGAATCTGGAGTTCCAATCCCGACATGTGGAATCCAGATGCATTACAACGTACTACTGAAGGACTCATTGCGGTTTTACTATCTTTGAAGAAGAAACCCCTTATTCGATACGAGAAAAATAGTTTATTGGCGAAGAAGCTGGCTACAGAAGTACGGTATCAAATTACTCAGGAAGATCAGTTGTTCGATTTCAGGAAGGTGGATACTCCTCCTATATTGTTAATAATGGACCGAAGGGATGACCCTATAACACCGCTTTTAACACAATGGACATATCAGGCAATGGTTCATGAACTTCTTGGAATAAAGAATGGGAGAGTCGATCTCAGCGAGGTACCAGACATTCGACCTGAGTTGAAAGAAGTTGTATTATCTCAAGACCAGGATCCATTCTTCAAGAAGAACATGTACCTGAACTTTGGTGATCTTGGTGGCAATATCAAAGATTATGTCGAACAGTATCAATCAAGAACAAAAAATAGCTCCAATATAGAGTCTATAGCTGACATGAAGCGCTTCATCGAAGAATACCCGGAATTCCGCAAACTTTCTGGAAATGTCAGCAAGCACGTTACCCTTGTTGGTGAGTTAAGTAGAATGGTCGGTTCGGAAAATCTATTGGAAGTCAGTGAAGTCGAGCAGAGCTTGGCATGTAATGATGCTCACGCCAGTGATCTAAAAGTGAGTTACATATTGAAGCTTTGCATCAGTGGTCTCTTACTAACACATACTGTAGAACGTGCAGAGATTAATCCAGTCTCCGACTGTAACTCCCGATAACAAGTTGAGACTTGTTGCTCTGTACTCGCTTCGATATGAAAAACACCCTTCAAATGCATTACCAATCCTTGTTGACCTCCTTGGCGCAGCTGGGAATGTTCCTCAAAGACGCATCGACCTCGTAGCGAAGCTCCTTATTTACCATTCTTCCTTACAGCTGAACCAATCTACAGGAGGAATTTCTGACATGTTCGAATCCTCGAACATATTTTCTGGAGCTCGGGATCGATTCAAGGGGCTGAAAGGTGTAGAAAATGTGTACACACAGCATTCACCACGACTAGAATTAACGCTCCAAGATCTTATCAAAGGAAAACTGCGTGATCAACAATATCCTTTCGTTGAAGGTGGTGGAACGACTCGAGATAAGCCCCAGGATATTGTGGTTTTTATCATTGGTGGGGCCACTTTTGAAGAGGCGAAATGCATATCTCAAATAAATGCCTCTTCACCGGGTATCAGAGTGGTTTTAGGAGGTACTTCGATTCATAACAGCACGACTTTCTTGGAGGAAGTAGAAGATGCTGTATCCTTATGGCCTGAACCTGCTCCATCGACTGCCGCTGGAAGGTTACGGAAAGAGACAGGAAGACGTTGAACAATGAGGAGTCCGAGAATTTTGACGAGTGGATAGGTCGGACATCGCTTATTTTAGGGGGTTTCGCGCGATCAATCACCACACAAAAATATCCTTTAGTCCTTGACATCACAATTTTGGCAGGAAGTTCCCTGTTGTTTTGTCAGAGGTTGGTTTGCTGTCTTTCTAAGTATTCTTTAACATATCGATCATCAGCTAGAGGCTAGCAGGGGCTTGTCAATGCATTTTGGGGATGCTATTGGAATGGCTCTTGAAAGCCTATGGTCGTATTCAGAACCGTATCCTTCAGGATTCATTCATACCCCGCAGGTGTTACCACTACGCGTTCCTACATAGATAGGTGCTCGCCGGCATGTCAATTGTCCCCACTTGGCCTACAAGCGCACGATTGATTAGGAAATTTCAAGTGAGAAGTTCGAAGATAGTTTGGCCCTTGGCAAATGCGATGAGATAGCACATTACTTATGGCACTCGAGGCGCATGGCGGGAGGGGTTGTGGAAGGCGGGAAAGGGGGCAAAGGGGACAAAGGGGCCTGATACCTATTGGATGTGATTCGGCGAAAGACAATCTGTCGTCCAGGTAGACGGTGAGAGTTAGAGGTATCTTATCCGAAGATTTAGCCGAAGATGGATGCAGCCATTGATAAACAACAAAAACTACGAACGCCGAACGAGAGAAGTTAAATAGAAGCTAAGCGAGAAGCATCTTAAAACACATGGCTAGAATTAACTATCAGAAAATATATTAAACAGCGCTCTGCGGAAGAAATTTACAGGTAGCGCAAATCAAAAATACACATCATTCCACCTCTGGACTCCGGAAATGATTAATTATACACAAATCCCCCCCTTATCTCCTACTGACTCTTTTGCTTCCTCCTCTTTTCCTCCGCCTTATACCTAAACCCATGCGCTACAAGCATGTAGTTACCAAAAAATTCCTCGGCGAAATCATCAAATTTCACGTATTCGGCTCCTATCCTATAGGCGGCTGCTATACCTGATACGAGGGCTAGTTCGTGCATATTCTGTTGGGTGTTGATGTATTATTAGTATTGTGCTGCAAATATTCTGTTCTTTTTCTTTCTCAGAACTAAAATCCCTCTCTTTTTATTTTCAAAGTTGCTGAGGGAAGAGATTGTGAAGTGAAGATTATAGGCAAGGAAAGGAAAATAAAGGAGGGGAAGAAAAAGAAGAGAAATGAAAAACACCTACAACCAGAGTCCAACTCCCAGCAAACCAAGTACGATTCTTCCCATTAATCCACATCATGCCCGGCACGACGCGTGCATAATGTTGCCAGCGATGTCCAAGCTGATGCCACCATTTCTTCTCGATAATTTTATCGGGGGATATCTCGTCGATGGTCCAGGCGTCGCGGTTAGAGGCGTCGAGGAAGATGGATTGGAAGACGTGTTGTTCGTAGGGCATGGGTGCGGTGTCGGAGGCGTGGTCGAGTCGGAATTGGTGTTGGTAGTTTGTGCAGCTGGGAGGGGTGGTTTTTAGTTGGTGGTTTTACTGGGGAGGGCGAATGGGATGGGAGGGAGGGAAATGGGGTAGGAAGGGGAATTAGAACGTACTCGAAAGACATTTCGATTTTGGTAGGGTCGTGCGCGTAGGATTTTGTGTAATACATGGGTCGGTAACCACTTGGTTCATTATCGACACCGCGTTGTTCGCCTTTTGAAAAAGCGATTTGGTCTTTTTGGGCGCGGGATTTTGGTTCGGCGCAAAGAGAGGGGTCGAATTCGGTTTCGTAGTGTTTGCGGAAGTATTCATGGTCGGAGCTAGTAGGTTTTAGTGGGTGTCATCGGTGGTAGGACGTGGGTTGAGTGAGGTAACGAAGGTAGGAAGTGACTTACTGGGTTATTGTTACGTCGTCGTAGAATCTTATCAAGATGATTAGTTCATAAGCTTCATGATGGGATCAGTTTTTACTCACCTGGCTCCTCCAAGCACGAATTTCTCCTTCAAAGTTGCAGTCCTACCAAGGATTTTAAGTGCATCGTCGGCTAATATACACATCACCAATTCATCAAATGTCTCCGTTTTTGAGATTGGTCCCGTATGCTCTCCTTTTCTATCATTTGCATCCGGATCAAAAGGCCGCGTGCTCATCACAACACCCTTTGCATCTCGTTGAATAATTTCCGTAACATCAGTCTTAAGACGAATATCAACACCTTTCGACTCGAGATCTTTCCTCCAATCTTCGTAGAAATTATGAAGATTAGGGAATGTCAACATTTGCGGTAAATTTGGTAAAAGTGTGTCTGGATCATAGTCCCAAAGTTTCATGTTCTTATCATCAAATAAACGCTCCAATATGGCGCATGATACATTTGCAGTTTGGTTGCCCGTACCGAGGAACAGAGCGATGAGAGGATAAACCATCTTGTCACCAAAATCTTTACTGAAAAAGAACATCTTGAGCATGATTCGAATAGGAATAACACCTATTACAGGCATCGTCCACTTGATGATCTTCAGCACTTTTCCGAATTTCTTGATGTCGCTCGAGAAGCGTTCGACAAGGTGACTCGGAAAACAGTTGGTCCAGAATCCATCTTTACCTTTCCCGAATGCGACTTGGAGTTTGATACCTTGAGCTTCATGCCCATATCGTTTGAAGAACTCGCAGGTATGTTTGAAAATAGGTGATCCGCCTTGAACACCATCATTCATCCAATCAGTGCCAAATTTATCTTTATCTAGAGATATGGATGTTGCTTGACCTCCTGTTACACCCATCCGTTCAATCATGGTGACTTTGAATTTTTCTGGATGCTGAGCAAGCGTGCTAGCACATGCCATTCCTGCAGCGCCAGCTCCAACTATCACAATATGCTTCCTCTGATCGGTTGAGGCCATATTGAAGTGATGTGGCGGAGGTGAAAATGACAGTAATAGTTGGCTCAAGAGGACTTCTCTTCTGCAACCTGGGTGAATTATTGAATTAACAGATTATGATGAAAGACGCAGATAATTATTGGAAAAAAAGGAGGATATTTGACACCGCTATATGAGTATTTTTGTTGGTGTTTGCTTGAAGCATCAACACTTCAACCACCATTCATCGACGTCATGATTCATGAAGCTTCCCCACTCATTCCTCATACAGCCTTAGTTAGACATGGACAACTCAAAAGTTTATGATTTATTAGTCTCAAAGTTATTGACTTCAATAACTTGAACTAGATGTCACATGTCTTGTAATAGCAAAGAAATCTAGGAGTGAATACGTTTACAATGTTATGTCAAGTCGATATGAATAAGAAAGTTTGACCGTCATGTTTATCGTTCTGCATTGCTTATCGATCGCCCCAATAGGCTAGTACGTACTTGTAAGGTTTCTGCCGATGATTTCACAGCTTTTGCTTTTACACCTGACATTGATAAGTGCAGTGCAACATGATAAGTGCAACGACCAACAGTTATTAATCCCATAATCTCCTGTTAATGGTACGTAAGGTTTCATTCCATTCGGTTTTCCGAGTGCATTCTTTAAACCAATATTACCTCCTTGATAATGAACGTGTATCTGTGAGTACATATGAAACTGCGACTACGTTGGGCTAGATAAGCTAAGGTTATCTAATTAATTGCGGGGAGGATGCAGCACAAACCACTGAGTCCTTAGAAAAATGAAGCTTTCTGCAGCTAGGTACGAGCAAATTACCTTCCCAATCCGTAGTGTCTGTCTTAAAAGCTGCATGAGCGACAACTAGGTACCTCAAAAGTTAACAACCTCAAAGTTGATCAATCCAACCGCGGCCACGTGCTGCGATGTGGTGGTTATCATGAATTGGTAGGTCTATCTTTGATCAGACATATAAGTATTGTTCATTCCCTTCTGCTACCATCCACATGTGTCGTAGGATTTGTGTCTTCCCTCTTTCAAAATGTATTTCCCGGTAGTTTTAACTACTTTATCACTGTTGTCGGTCACAACTGCACATAAGGGCCATAAAAGGCGATCCGTTCCGTCAAGTCCTCAAGCATTGAACAAAACAATCACAAATACAATTCCAAATGCTGCTGGAGGTCCAACCCTTTACTATAACGGTACTGGTCCTGTACCTTCTTACAACGAGACCTCTCGTATTCCAGCCCCATTGCCCATTCTAAGGTATGATTATCTATTACTTTCCTGTATCAGCACTAATTACCACTGTAGCAAGCAGGAGATCGAAGATAATATCTTCAATGAGATACAAGGAATTGTTAATGGAAATGGACTCACTACTGAATGCTCAAGATGTATTGCCGGCACCGAATTAATGCATCTTGCGGCTATCATGCAACCAGTGGATACCATTGTGAACCTTCTTATTCGTGCCTGCGAAACCTTTCCAAAAGTCTACGACAGCATCTACGCAGAGACCTGCTATGAGGAATACTCTGGAATTGGTGGAACTGGTCCGTATCTTGCTCAATTGTTTGCCAAAATGAGCATGGCCACCAACGATATGCAAGGTTACTGCTTTTATGTATGGGACACTTGTAGCTTACCCCCAACCATACTTATCAATGAATCTGCATACTTTAAACCAAAGCCAGCAAATAAGAGGGTGGCCCCTCCACCATCTAGTAAGTTCTAGCAGTCGGTCATCCTCAGTATACTCAGTCTAATAACTCAATAGACAAGACCATTGATGTTCTACATCTCTCGGATTGGCATTTGGATACACGATATGATATTGGCAGTGAAGCAAATTGCTCACAATATATGTGTTGTAGACCATATTCAACTAATAAAGCACTTGATACGACGAGTACTAACCCATCCGTACCGGCGTCTCGGTTTGGATATTTTTACTGCGATGCTCCTCCTGATTTAGCCCTTTCAGCATTTTCAACCATGGACCAATTCATCAACAGATCTAACGTGGCATTCACTATATTTACTGGCGATATCGTGAGCCACGACAACGATGATCAAATAAGTAGAGCTTACGTAGAGTATGAAGAGACGGTTACCTACCAGACCTTCAAGGCTCAAATGAAAAATAGCCCTATCTACGCTACTCTAGGGAATCATGATTCACTCCCAGAAGCTTTGAATACCCCAAATTCCATCAATAACTCTACAGGTCAATCAAATGTTTTTTCTTGGAACTACAATTTATTGTCCAGCTTATGGCTTAACAATGGGTGGATCGACAGTGAAGCAGCTCAGTATGCCTCAAATCATTATGGTGCATATGCCACTGTCACGTCTCAAGGGTTGAAAATTATCTCTATCAATACGGACTTTTGGTACACGGACAACATCTTCAACTTCTTCAACATGACAAATCCGGACACTTCTGGAATTCTCACGTTTCTTGCTAACGAGCTCCAAAAATCGGAAGATATTGATCAACGTGTTTGGATCATTGGACATGTTCTTCCTGGGTATGATGGATCTCAAGCACTTCCAAATCCAACAGCTTTATTTTACAGTATTGTTGCCAGGTTTTCGCCAGCAACAATTGCGGGAATATTCTTTGGTCATACACACGAAGAACAGCTTATGATCTATTATGATTACCTGCCAAACTCGACAGTCCATAGCAATACAAATTCGATCATGCGCGACACCACCCTTGTTGATTACAGCAATCCTCTCCAAGTTGGATATGTTGGGCCTTCTATCACCCCTCTCAGTGGGAACAATGCTGGATGGGTCAACCTTCAGGTCGATGCTTCAACTTTCTCTGTCGTCAATGCTCAGACTTACTTCGCTAATATGTCCAATGCCAACTTATGGACAACTCCCATATGGGAATTCGAGTATGATAAGCGCCAAATATACGACCCCAATGCAACCTGGCCTTCCAATGCTCCTTTAGACGGCGCTTTTTGGCATGGAGTAACCGAGTATATGTTGGCAAACAATTCCATAGTGGAAGTTTATAATTTTCTTGAGACCAAAAGTTCTGCGGTGACGAAAAGTTGTAACACGGCAGCTTGCGCAAAACAAAAGGTTTGCTATCTGAGAAGCGGAAGTGGGACTTTGGGATATGCTTGTCCTTACAAAGATGGCCCTTTTTGAGTGCATTTCCTGTTTGTGGGCAATATATATACATAGCATAATGCAATTATCGGTGTCTTTCCCATAGGTTATCATTACTTCCTTGCATACAATAAATCCTGCATTTCTACAAACCTGTAGATACAATTCATCAACTCGTCATCATCGATAACTTGTAGGTAGCCGAATACCCGAATATATGCTCCCATACCCGTCACCGCACGACGTTAGTACCATGAAAACTTATCATTCGTTCAATCCCAATCCCAGGTGGATGTCTAAGTGATCCTAAACATCTTGATTGTAACTGTATTATCAATTTCTCTTTATGAACATATATCCGAATACTAGTCCGAGCCCTGAATAACGCCTTACAAGGGGCATATGGCGATAAAAAATTGGCCCTACCCCATGTCTTTCAAGCATCTTAACCTTATTAAGCAGGTTGATCCAATTATTTCCAAACAGTAACTTCAACCCAATTGCTCACCTTCTTTTCATCCAACAACTAAAATTGTCTTTTCTCAATATACCCTCACGATAACCAGAGGGCAGTTGAGAAATAAACAATGTTTCCCCACGAAGAAGGAGAAGAGCGCGAAATAAATGAACGCGAACCCCTTCTCGCGCCTCTCACCGAACCGACCGAAATTAGTAACTCCTTGATCACGGGATCGCAAGTGTTTAAATCCTCAAATCTAGACGCAAATCAAGAAGCAGAAGGGAGGGAACGAGCTGAAAATGATGATGATGATGATACTCCTCTTCCAGTGGGACAAATCTTTAGTCTCTGTTATGTTCGACTCGTGGAACCCATCGCGTTTTACTCCATCTTTGCTTTTCTCAATCAGATGTTGTGGGAAATTGGTGGTATAGGAAAGGGAGAGGTGGGCTTTTACTCGGGCTTGATTGTATGTTTTTATTCTTCCCTCGAGGAGGGCGCGGTTTCTGGACAGACGTTATGGATGATTGAATGTGTAAATGGAAGTTAATGAAGATATAGGAATCATTATTTTCCATCACGGAAATGACACTCATGGTCCACTGGGGACGCGCTTCAGATAAAATCGGTCGTAAACCCATCATGATCGCTTCGCTTCTAGGAATCTCGTTCGCGACTGGGGTTTTTGGATTCGGGAGGAGTATTTGGCAATTAGTTATTTTTCGATGCATTGCCGGGCTTTTCGCTGGGACAATCGTGTGAGTAGTTTTCACGTAGTTTTATTTTTGTATTATATCATGAGGTAATTTGGCTAATTGGTATAAAAGGACGGTTCGAACGATGATTTCCGAGAACAGTACCAAGAAAACTCAAGCAAGAGCTTTTGGTTACTTTTCTGTGGCGGGAAATATGGGGATCCTCATTGGGCCTTTGATAGGTAATACTTCAATGTTCTAGTACGAGGAGATCAGCTCAATAACTAACAATCTCAAGGTGGTGCTCTCTCAGAACCAGCCAAACAATATCCACCTCTATTTGGCGGTATCAGATTTTTCGAGGAATTCCCATTTGCACTTCCTACCATCTGTACTGGATTATTTGCTTTGAGTGCAGCGTTTGTTGCTATGTTTTTAATAAAAGAGGTTAGTTATCTACTTAATAATTTATAGGAATCATTTAGAGCATTGTAAAATCATTAACCAGATATCAGACATTGGGAAGAAAGTCCTTTCAGAAAGTAGGAGCACATGATGGAATGACTACGCAGGAACTTCTGAATTTTCCGGGCGTGGCAAGATGTGTTTATATCTACTGTCATCTAAGTCTTATGAGCACAGTCTATACATCTGGTTTGTCCCTCCACTCTCTTTCTCTAAGTGCTTTTCACCTATTTCCATTCCTCACTAACCTTTTCCACCTTTTAGTTCTCCCAGTCTTCTGGTTCACACCTGTCGCTCTGGGCGGTCTCGGCTTCACACCTCTCCGCATATCCCTATTCATGGCTCTCACCGGTTGCTCCCAAGCCTTCTGGATGATTGTAGTTTTTCCTCCCCTACATAAACGTATCGGAACCATCGGTATCCTACGCGCATGTGCTTTTTGCTGGCCAATCCTCTTTAGCTTTTGTCCTTTTGCAAATTTCATGTTGAGAATGGGTTGGGAGACGGCGTTTTGGATCGTTTATCCATTGAGTATTGCTTTGGGGGTGGGTGTTAGTATGGCGTTTAGTAAGTCTTGTGTTTCTTTCTTCATTACCTCTTTTCCCCTCTAAATTTCCCTATCTATTTACCTCCAACCCTCTATCCTTATCTCACCAAATCCCACAACAAATCAACTAACACTCCCCACAGCCTGCGGCCAGCTAGTCCTCAACGACATCGCGCCCTCCTCTCAAACGCTCGGCACCCTCAACAGTATCGCACTCGCCGTCACAAGCGGTACCCGCGCATTCGTACCCGCTCTCTTCACCGCCATCTTCGCATATGGAGTTACGCATCAGATTCTCTGGGGATATTTTATTTGGGTCTTCGAAGGACTGGTTGCGCTAGGATTGGTTATTGCGGTGCCATTTTTGCCGAAAGAAGCGCATGGGAGGGTGAAGATGTGAGGAGGGTTTGCAAGGGAGGGGAAATGGAAAGAGGAAGAGAGGAAAAAGTACTTTGGCATGGGTATGATGATATGAGGTATAGAATTGATAGATTGGATGGATGGATAAATAAATAAATAGATGAATCTGTGAGGAAAAGTTTTACATTTGAATGTTATAGATTCCTGTAATTTCATATCGTAACAAATTATCCAGAAACTCACAGTTGCAAGTTCGTAGCCTGGTATGTCGATGAAGTTTCAATTAAATCAGCTAATTTTTTAATATATATAAATGTGTATACTGATAATACAAAAAAGTACAATGCTCAATCCGTGAATTACCTTTATGGTCTCGTATCTCTAATTCATTTATAGCCAACATCATATCATATCACATCATACTATAACATAGGTAGGTAGGTATCTAGCGTTCATCTTCAGTCCATCCATTCATGTAATCGATGAATTCACAGATAAAATCAAATCAAACTACTACGTAATAAGTATTAGTTAGGTTGAGTCTGCTTCCAAATACCTACGTAGTAAATACTATGGCTTTAGCTTTGCAACTTCATCTTTAAATATACACCAAATCTACCTACAAAAAAACAAAAAAAAAACAAAAAAAAAAAAAAAAACAAGTAAGCCACACCAGCCTAGGTACTCAGAACACCAAACTTCTCTACAACCCTCAGAAGTTCAAATCCCCGCCTCCTTTGATTTTCCTTTGTACTTGCTCGCTTATTTATTTCATTTTTTCCTCTATGTGTGGTTCAGATTTATACGGAAATATATATAATAATATATATATATATAAGATATCTAGATAGGTAGGTATAGGTAAGATTATAATACAATATAATATAAATAAATAAAAGAAACAAGAGTTGATTTGTTTTGTAGATTATTTATTAATTTATTAACTTTATAGAAGTATAATATCAGTAATTTTATCACGGGGCAGGCAGGCAGAATAGGGCTTCTAGTAACTTTGCCCTAATTTGGCAAAGTTATATTGATTCAGATAATAGGTTCAGATTAAGGATTAAGACGTAGCTCGAAGAGCTACGATACAGGATCTTCCTGGTTGAAGATATACAGACTTTTCGCAAGTAAGCTAGCCCGATCGGGCACTAGCTCACTTGCGCACCGGCGCGAGCGTCTATCTTGGTCCTATCGGATAGGATCAACTGCTCACGTGACTGGCACCGTGACAAATTTACTAATATCATAGTCTGTACCAGTACTAAAACGTGTATTAAAAATCTCATTATACAATAACAATTTCTCAATGTATATTAAAATAAACTAAAATGATACTATTCCCAATTATTATTAGATTTATTTTAGATTATTTTAGTATTGAACTTTTATTTTTTAACTTTTCAATTTTTTAATTTTTCAATCTTTCAATTCTTTAATCATTTCAAAAATTGTAAATAATTTTATAATTTTTACCAAATAGTAAGTTATTTTTTTCAATTTTATCAAAACAAAATATACAATATAAAATAAATGAAATATAAAATATAATGAAATATAAAATGTGATAATGAAACTTTTGAAAGAGGAGGGGGGAAGGAGGTGGAGGGGGGAAAGGTGTTACGACCGGTAACAATTAGGTCACGGGATCACCATACACGTGATGCTAAGGAGCGAAGAGCTCGAAGGCTTGGCTTCTCGAGCCCTTCGCGCGAGGAGAGTGAAGAGATCGAAGCTCGATCCTCTCGCTCCTTCGCGCCTCTAAGCATGAAGGTCTATATAAGGAGGATGGATTCCCTTTGTAGAGCTTCGTGCTCAAGATCAATCATTTAGTATACCATACTATTAGTTACGAATTGCATCATATTATTGTCATTACTTTAAGTCCCTGCTTGACGCCTAGTTATAAACCTACCTCGAGAGCCTAGAGCACTTCCACGTGATCTAGACGGCAAACCTCGTAACAAAAGGGGAGAATTGTAACGATACTGTGCTGGAGGCAGCGGCTGCCTGAGGTTTCGTCTGGTTGGTAGTTGTGGGTTAAGGCTTTATCACTGGTATTCACTTGGAAGTGAAGTCGTTACTAGATCAAGTAGAATGTAGGTAAACTAATTGATAACTAAGTTGAGCACGAAGCTCTTAAACTATGAAACTATTCTAACTATATACTGATTCCTTTCCTGGAGCCCTGGGGAGCCTGCGCTCCTGGAGGCTCCATCACGTGATCCCACATGGGCCTCAGGACACTAATCCTGGGACGATTCTTATCTTAGGATAATATTAGACGTGGTTCGTGACAAGAATTCTCTTTCCCTTTTCTTTTCTTTTCTCTTTCTCTTTCCCTTTTCCTTTTCCTTTCCTTTTTCTCTTTCCCCGATATCGGAAAGTAGAATCACAATTAGTTATCAAGAATATGAAGCTATCCGCACTAAATCTCGTTGTATACTAAAATCTGGGATGCGATGATTCAACACCTGTACGTGGTGCATCCTACGAACCTGTAATTTTTCTTACAGAGCCAAGATTGAATCAGGCTGAAGCTGGGCAAAGGTCGTGCTTTAAAAAGGAGCGGTACTGGGAGTGAAGGTATCGTGAATTTGGCCCGGAACAGAGGACTATCAGTCGAACGGAGATGAAAACTACCCGACAATCAACGAAACAACGACGGATTTCGAAGCGGAACCACCTTTACGAATCTGCAGTGGGATGCAGAGCCTGAGAATTGCTTTAAGGAGCATTTCAAAGCGGACTGCCTTTACGAATCTGTGTGGGAACAGAGCCTGAGAAGGAAAGCGTTGTGCCGGTGATTGACAGGGCACCTCTGGGGCGCTAGCGTGCAGAATTTTCACGACCCAACAATGCGTACAATCTGCGGGTATACCGGATTGGAAGTTTACAGGTGGTTAAGGGGAGTAATCGAGAGTGTATAAAGGTTGTGATAGAGTCTTATTGAGGCCAGCGGAGGTATGGGTAGATTAGGGATGGAGGGACGCTTTTGGCACTTTGCTCTACGAATGTACAAGAGCGGTATCATGGCGGCAGAGGAACTCTCGAACGAGGGGGATGCTTTTAGCAAGTTTCACTCTTCTGCGAAGCATTCGGCAGACATCACGGCAGCGGATGAGCTCTGGCAGAAGCCACCTTATAAGGCACATATCCGATACGTTCTCAACCCTCCGCATTATCGATTACAAACTATACATTGGGGGAATGGACTTTGCAGGCTGCGCTTTGGTTAGTGAGCTGGAAACGTTGTATTTTTAGTTGCCTGGCTAGGGGTTAAGACACAGCAAAGCTTGCAAGATACGGCCGGCCTTGTTGTGCAGGAGAGATCCGGCAAGGTAACGCGAAACGGTGCACAAGCCGCGGGGCGTAGCGTATAATGGCAGCGACAGTGACACTGTCTATACGGCTCGAGAGGACGGATGCGCGTATCGGTCTACAATAGGGTACAAGGCAGCTGGCAATGGAGATACCGGGTAGGCTTAGGGAGCAAACAGGATAATGGGTGTAGAAAGGTTGTTTTTGCCTGGGGGCAACCTTCTCAAAGGATATTGAGACTGACATCTTGTATCTGGGAAAGCATGGTAAGAATTGGTTACTCTTACTTATATTTGTAGTCTCACTGGATATATTGTAAAAGACTCATAGATTTGCAAATATAATATTATCACTGCCAACCACCGCGACAAGCTCCACACCTGTGAGTGGTCCGAGCGTCGACAAAAAGGAGGCCCGAAAAATGAAGGCGGAGAAGGACAGAATAGAGAGGACAATCCTCATTGCAGCGAACGGAGACGCTTTGTTGCAAGAGCCTAGCCCCTTTCTGCTTCGGCTCAAGATCGCAAGGGCAGTCCCAGAACTCACCTTGGAGGAGATACCGTACCTTCAGAGGAACAACACAGGCTGGTCGCTGAGGTGTAACACCCCAGCAACCCGTGAGAAGGTGATGGAGAAGCAGAACGCGGAGAGGCTGAGAACCGCTTTAGGAGCCACCGAGGTGCGCCGACTAGAGAAATGGTACTTGTATGCAGTGCCACAAGTCCCGCACGACTTCTACCGCGTTGGAGGCGCTCCCGCCCCCATTCCCGACGAACTCGTCAGGGAGGAAATCAAGTCCCAAACGGGCAAACATCCGGTAGTCTGCCGTCTTTCTCGAAACGGAGTACACCCGACGACACAAAGAGGAACCTGGATCGTAGGCTTCACCGCCTCGGTAAAGAGCTTTCAACTCTTTAACAGCAGCTCTTTCTCGGTGCTGCTAGACAAACCACGCAGCATTCAGCTGCACTCTACAGGCTGCCAAGGCTACTGCAACCCCTTCACTTGTAAGAAGGCAGCCCGTTGCTCCAGATGTGGCAAGCAAAATGCAGAACATGCAGAGGGCGCTTCCCACGAACGCTGTACAAGAGATGCTCAATGTGCTAACTGTCACGGCCCGTTCGTTGCCGGACACAAAAATTGCCCCGCAGCCCCCAAAGTGCACGCCAAAAAGATCATCACTCAGACAGCCAAGTCCCTGGTTGCCATCCGCGCGGAGGGTAGGAAGGCGTACAACATGCTCAAGAGTGTCAAGGAGGCGGAGGTGACTAGGCCAACCCCAGTCTTATCAACCTCCTCCACGACTAGGGCCCCAGGAGCCCAAGTCACGGAGCACGAGAATGCTCGCCCAGCCAAGCGTCCTCGGGAACCGACTACACCGATCTCAGTGCAAACGGCGACAAGTACGAGAATTACGAGGAGTCGACCTGCGCCCAACCTTAATGAAGTGGCCTTAGCCAACAGAGTATTTGGAGAGACACTCACCTCTCCAATCGCTCCTACGGACAACATGGACACTACCCCCGTATGAACGAGTCGCCTTCAAGGGACTCGAACAAGGGTAGTGGGCTTACTATCGCTTGGGCTAACGTGGGCAAAGGCCACTCAAACCATATAACCTTGCTGCAAATAGCTTATGAGGCAAAAATCGATGTTGTCTGTGTCCAGGAACCAAGGACATACTGGAACTCGACCACGCAAAACCACAACGCGTATGACAGGCACCAGCCAATCGACAGGTGGGACCTTCGTGGAGATCTCGAGGATGACGGACGAGGCCCTAGGGTCATGACGTACACCCGCAAAGGCGCAGGCTTGAAAGTATTGCAGATGCGCTCACTAGAGAACAGGGATTTACTCTGGATTCAAGTGAACGGGTATTCCATTCTGAACGCGTATCGAGCCCCACTGGCGACTGACACGATGTATTATATAACGCATCTCGCCCCCAACGCCAAAACCATCATCGGTGGAGACTTCAATGCTAAACACCCTCTATGGGAACCTGGTGTGGGCGCTGCAAACCAAGGATCACAGCTTGCGCACTGGGCGGAGGCACAAGGGATGGAATACCTGGGTACACCAGGGCTAGCAACGCATGCGCGGGGCCATGTACTGGATCTCACGTTTTCAAACGTCCCTTTTGCTTTTACCGAAGTACGCGACGAGCTGCACTGTGGCTCCGACCACGTAACCCAAGTTACCACTCTAGTGAACCGAGGGGCGCGAGATCTGGTGCAGCACCATTACCGAGTGCGGGACTCAGATTTATGCCAACTTAACGGGCTAATGGCAAATAGGCTTGCTCATATGAAAGGATTGGATATAAAAACCAAAGAGCAAATCGATCAATGTGTCTATGAGCTCACTGGCGCGTTGGAAGCCTCCATTCGGATAGCTGGCAGACTTGACCGCAAGACAGGCAGAGCATCACCTTGGTGGACAGAGAAGTGCGCAGAGGCTCACCGCGAGCACGTACAAGCAAGGAACAGCTTGGAACCGGACCGAAGGATGAGAGCTGCGCACACATTGCGTAACACAGTCCGTAAGGCAAAGAAGGACTACTGGGCAATGCGCTTGGATGGAGTAAAGGACGACAAGGAACTGTACCAGGTCATTGGGTGGCATAAGCTCACCCCGGAGAATACTATGAAGGCTCCTCCGTTGATTATCGATGGACGAGAATACGTTGATACCAAAGAGAAGGCTAGTGCGCTGTTCACTGCGGTGCTCGATCGATTCAAAGCCGATGACGATTTGCCTGACGACCCCTTGGAAGGCAGCACGCAACGGGGCCAACTTCCGTGGAAGAGAAGGATTACCAAAGAGGAGGTCGAGAAACATGTGATCGGTGTTTCAAGCACGTCGCCGGGGTAGACCGGGCTACGGTCCGACTGCTCAAAGCATGCTGGGATAGTGTCAAAGCACCAATCCACGAGATATATGACTCCTGCTTAGCACTAAGTTACTATCCGGATGCTTGGAAACTTGCTGAGGTGGTCATGCTGCCCAAATTCGGGAAGAAGGACAAGACATCTCCGCGATCATGGAGGCCCATAGCTCTGATCTCTTGCATAGCCAAGGGGCTCGAGAGATACATAGGCAGTCAAATCTCATGGACCGCGCTACGGCACAACGTGGTCAGCTCACAGCACTGCGGAGCGCTTCCCAAGAGGTCAGGCATAGACCTACTGGCCGCTTTCACACATGAGGCAGAGCTTGCACTTGACGCAGGGAAAATAGTGTCACTAGTGACTATGGACGTACAAGGTGCTTTTGATGCTCTGCTCAAGAGACGGCTGCTCAAACGGATGCTGAAACAGGGATGGCCCGCCTCACTTCTCAGGATGATAGACTCGTTTCTCACAGGAAGACGAGTCAGGATCAGGCTGGAAGGGGTCATAACGAAGGAGTATCCGGTAGCCTGTGGGACTCCTCAGGGCTCTCCACTATCCCCAATTTTGTACATGCTGTACCTGGCTGAGCTTCTCAACCGAGATAAAGACACACAGTTCGGGTATGCAGATGATATCAGTATTTTTCACTGTTCAAAGGACTTTTCTACCAATGCGAAGGTCCTACAACGACGCGTCCGGAAAATCATCAAGTGGGGTGAAGATAACAAAATCTCATTCGCGCCCGAAAAGTTTGAGCTACTCCACATAACTCGGAGGCACACAACCGACAACCCGCCGTTGGTAGTCAACCGGGATTTGGTAATCACCCCTGTCCCAATTGCAACCACTGCGAAAACGACACCAACACTGCGATGGCTAGGGGTGTACTTTGACAGACGACTGTCCTTCTTACAACATGTCAAAGAGCGAACGACCAAAGCTATGAAGGTGTCTGCTCACATCAGGTCGATTGCAAGAACGGTTCATGGGCCGCCAGCGTCATATCTAAGGAAAGCAGTGATCACTTGCGTGCTTCCGGTAGCGCTCTATGGAACCGAGGTTTGGTACGCAGGCATGACCAAGCCCGGTTTAGGTCAACACGGGCCTGATCGCTCCATGGGCATGAAAGCACATTTGAAGCTGATAGACAAGGTCATCAACACTGCCGCACGAGGCACGATACCAGTATACAAGACCACGCCGATAGTCGCGTTGATCAAGGAAGCAGGTCTCCCCTCAGGGTGGGTGGCGTTGGAGAAGGCCAAGCTCAGGTTCGCCCTCCGGCTCCAGACAGTCGACTTTAGAAACCCTTTGGTAAGGCGGCTTGAACCCATCATCAGGAGAGCGGGGAAGAGGGCAGGCACTCCGAAAAGCCCTACAACTAGACTACAGCGACTTGGACGCCTAATCCCTGAGACGGA
Organism: Sclerotinia minor; assembly: GCA_025389075.1. NCBI lineage: Eukaryota > Fungi > Ascomycota > Leotiomycetes > Helotiales > Sclerotiniaceae > Sclerotinia > Sclerotinia minor. Next base: position 1,683,657 of record QRFH01000004.1, read on the forward strand.
GAGGCCCCAACTGCTCAGGCCACATTTCTCGCGTGAATGTCGGACCAACCCTACGAAAGGATTTTCCAAAGAGGAGGCCGCGCTGGCGTTCAAAGAATGGTGGCCGCAGTTACCGTCCGAGGATTACACGATCTTCTCGGACGGATCAGAACGATGGGTCGATAGCCAGCACCATGTTGGGTACGGCTACGCGATATACCATGGCAGGCAGAGAGTAGCAGCTGGGAAAGGTCAGATCCACGAGACCTCACATGTGTTCGACGCGGAAGCGATCGGAGCGTGGCGTGGGCTCGAGCACCTGCCTCAACCTGACCACGGACCAGCCCTCTGGCAAGATATGGCTCTGCATCGATAGCACCTCCGTCATATGGTGCATGAGAGGTAATGCCCCGACCACGTCACAGTGGGCCTTCCGCAAGTGCCACAGAGCGATGGCAAAACACGACATAGAAGCTAAATGGTCACCTGGACACATGGGGATCGAAGGCAACGAAGAGGCAGACCGCCTGGCGAATGATGGAGCAGTGGGCATGATGGATCGAGGCCTAGCTAACACCCCTACGGTAAGTGGAGTGCGCTCATTCTACAGAGAACTCTGTACTCAGGCGGAGGACTGCTGGTGGGGGGAAGCTAGGACTACGCTATCTAGCACCTACTCAGCATGGCATCCTTCATACAGCACAAGAGAGCCCAGGGAATTGTCACTGCCAAGGGGCGTGCTACATCGACTGTTAGCAATGCGAACGGGGCACGGCGACTTCGCAGACTACCACCGCCGGTTCAAGCACGGGGACAACCAGCTGAGATGCACCTGTGGGCAAGAGAAAGAACCCTTCCACTTTTTCAAATGCCCCATCAACAATGAGACACGTGGTCAGTGGCCAACTGCACCACGAAGCGCCATCACCACCACCTGGCAGACGATCATGTATATCCACAAGCTTCTACGTGCTCCAGACACGTTCGCAGAGCTCTTGCGGGTCTCAAAGTTCTATACCCAAGTATGCCCGCTGTACTGACCCGGTGCTACCCCTCAAAATCCCTCTCTTCCCCTCGCTCAAAAGCAGAGCACAACACGCCACAATCCACTTGACTTCTCCAACTGGGCTATCCGACAACTTAGCTCTTCCCCTCTCTACATTTCACTAAAAACACACACTGGTGTGCAAACACTGACGCCTAGCTAACCAAATGGCGCCCCCCCTCACTCCCCACCCTCTAGCTACAGAATGGGAATGTATAAAGATAGACCTTGCGAGCCCTTCCACACGCACTTAATAAATAACAGTCACACACACTCGCCACAACTGAGTGGACAGGGCGTTCACGCAAAGGGACGAACAGTCCCCTTCTCAGATGCTAAATTGTTAATTAAGGAGGTCAACAGCTGTCTGTAGTTAATCCCCTTAGCTTAGCACGTCTAAATACCCCTCGGGAGGTCAGAGTAGACGTTAATCACAATAATAATAATAATAATACCTGTTACGATGGTAACAGCTGACTTGTTTTCGTAAGCTTGGGCTATGTGCAAATCGGTTTCGATTCGCTCAATTTACTATGGGATTTCGGTTACCCTAAGAACTCATACGCACGTACCATCAGTGCATATAAACAAATATGCTAGATCACTACAGATCACTGGTGATCCTAGGTGATCCAAGGAATATGAGGTTCTATATAATTAGAAGGGATTCCCTTATTGTAGAGCTTCGTGCTCAAGATCAATCATTTAGTATATTCTACTATTAGTTACGAATTGCATTATTGTCATTACTTAAAGTCCCTGCTTGACGCCTAGTTATAAACCACTTCGAGAGCCTAGAGCACTTCCACGTGATCTAGACGGCAACCCTCGTAACACTACCCTTGTAATTAAGGCTGTGTAACAATATTTCCGCAGAGGCACTAACCTAGATCATGCCGGAATATATCCTAGTAATCAGAAGATCTGTAAAAATCAGCTGGCAACATTCTTTATATCAATCCATCCTCTTCGTCGTAAAGTGTGAGGCTATATTCTCAAGAATGGCGACCTCCATAGCATACAGACTAGCTATTGTTGTTGCTTTCATCGCAACGCTCTATCAATTTTTTTTCAAGCGCATTATATTCGATGTCGCCGGTTTTGGACGCTCCGTGTCGACAATCGATGCCTTCAATGCAACTTGTGAAAGAATTGACTATCCTGGCATTGAAGCTTGTGAAGATATGTGGCTTCATCATGCCACTGGATACCTATATATGGCCTGTTCAGACCTTCAAAGTCGTTTACAATGGCTCCCGGCGTTCGTACTCTCCTGCGCATTGTCCTTCATCAATGTCTTCTTTTCTTCTTCTCATTGCATGGTATTTGTTGACTGATTCGCATGACCTACAACAGCGTCGATCGTTTGAATGCTTCCGGACGAGGTCTAACAGACAAAATTGCTATCCTGGATACCCGAGGGAATGGCCCTCTAGAGTCTCGGATTCAGTGGATGGAGACCGAGAATTTCTCCGGCATCAATGGAGATGGTACCTTTAACCTGCATGGTTTTGACATTCGCCAAGATGCGGAGACCGATAACTTACGTATCCTTCTTGTCAATCATCGAATACCAGTAGATCCTATCACAGGTGAATCTCTTGATGCTTCCAGTCTAGGTGCAAATTCTACCATTGAGCTGTTTTATAGCAAAGTTGGGAGTAGTTCCATGAAGCACGTGAGGACGTATACGGATCCTGCAATCCAAACACCGAATCGAGTGGCCTGGGTAGACGATGATGCTTTCGTGTTCACAAATGATCGTAGTGCAAAAGTCGGATTAGTAAGTTCATCGAATATCATATCCAGGTCAATAAAAGGCTGAACAAGACTACAGCGCCGCCACTTTGATCTGCTCTTCAGTAGTGGGAGTATTGGTTACTGCGATTCAAATGCAAACCACTGCAATGTGGCTTACTCGAGTGGAGTGGGTGGCCCAAACGGGCTAGTTAAGGGACCTGACGGACTAATATATGTCCCAAATACACATATTCATGAAATCCAGATCTTTTCATTCACCGACAAGAGGACCCTTCTGAAAGTGGACACGTTGCAAACACCATACCTAATCGATAACTTGAGTGTTGATGAAAATGGAGACATTATAGGTGCCTCATTTCCCCAAGTCTACAAATGGGCACAAAGCTTGAATGACCGGTCGGTGAAAGCTTCTACGGCAGCGGTACGAATTCGAAGAAAAGGAGCCGATTTTGAACGCATGAAGCGAGAAGGAGTAAGAGAAGGGAGAGATCTCGGTAAGAGTACGGATGGCTATGCTGTTGAGATCTTAGTGGAAGATGACGGAACGATTTTGTCTGCAGCAACTACAGCCATCCATGATGTGAGAACGGGAAAGTTATACCTTGGGGGAGTTACGACGCCATTTGTTGCGACTTGTGAGTTGAAGGTGTAAAATGCTCCCATTTTTGAGTCTCGAATGGTTAAAAGATAGTGAATCTGTTAAAACTTATCTACCTGATCCTAGTCCCGCTTCTGTACATCCTTTATTGCTCTATCGATGCTCAATTCTCTTTGACATATGGCTTCATGGGCTGTGGCATCATCAATAAGCCTCAAGTGCACACCAACTTCAATTCGAGAAGGAATCAGTAATATAGAATAAAACCACTTGCCTGCACTCATTTGTTTCGAAGCGACACGGCATTAAAGCATAATTCAGCTGTCCTTTCATTAAAATGCTCATTCGTCAGTTAATGTTTTTGAAACGAATTTTTTTGTAGTGATCCTGAAAAGGGTTAAATGACCTGTTTATCTAGTTAATTATTCAATCAAGAGTGATAGTAGGGAGAATAATCCATAACCGTAAGATCTCCAACTTCTGGGTATGAAATCTGTTGTCGCCTATGACTCTCTCGTATGTATTTGGGGATGAATATGAAAATCATGTTTTCTCACGAAATAAATAGGTAAGCTCATCCTCCAGGAATAATCTGAAAAACTCAAGTAATTCCAAACTTCGTTAGCTAGCAAATGAAGTTCCGAATCCCTGATACTCACCGGCCTTACCAGATAGATCAGTTGACGCTGCAGTATTCGACGGAAAAAGCTAGAATACCGTGAGCGTCATAAAGAAAGGTAAGACAGGATGTTGAGCAATCATTCGCCTTCTGCCCAAGGAGACAAAGCTTTAACTGTACGCATATGTGCGTAAAGCTGCCTCAGTTCTGAGACAGCAAGCAGGCTCAGCCAGCCGTTCCTTAAATACAATGCAGTATTCTGCTACGGAAGCTTCATCAGTTAATCGTCTCAAGTTTGCTTCATATCCGAAATCCGTGGCACCCTCGGGAATCACTAAGCCGACAGTTGCTCGCCGAGAACAACTAGATATTCCTGTTTCATCATCTAAGTCAAAAGGAGAATTCAAAAGAAGTAGTTTGTCCTTATTGCTTCCGTATTGTTGATAAAAGGTATGGTTCAAGCTCGTTGGAAGTGAGTTAAACCTTCAAGCCTTACTATTTGGAAACCGCAATGGAAGGGATTAGACCTTTCTAGATGCCGCGAATCGGTTAGAATTAGATGGAAGATAAAAATATATCAAGATCATTGAGGCCTATGTTGACAACGGGATCCTAGTGCTAGAATTTCGATTCCTAGAAAATATGTATGTGGACAGCGCATCATCGATATCATATCATTCGTAAAGCTTGCAACCTGCCTGCCACTTGACGTCAAAAGCCATGTGTCCGAGCTCAATTTTTACTTGATGCTTAATGATGGATGCGCTTACTGAATTTAGCCGGTTGATAATAACGTTAAACGAAAGCGCATCCGCATTCGCTTGATCTTGTCCCGTCAATTTTAGTTCCATCGCGGGTGTCTAAACATCGTTTACGATGTCAAACGAGAAGTTAGTATCGGTAGGTAGATATGCCAGACGCACTTTTAGCAGTTTTGCTTGATGGGAGGATATCAATGACACTTGGTCATTTCAACATCCACGAGATTATCTACAGATAAACGACTTGCGGGCAGTCTTTGGCCCAATTGTATAGACAAATCGACTACTTTCATGCAATGTCTGCTGTAGAATGAATGTAAAGTGCGGCTGAGCAGATTTATAAACTTGATGCTCCGCTTTATCTTAGAAGGGAAACTGGGCATGTATAACTCCGGAAAGTCCTGTTGAATTATCATCTTTATGCATTTTTATTTACTACTACATCGCAATAGCTATCAGACAGTTAAAATCTACAAATACCTCTCTCTGTGATAGTCAAAATGCCAGCATCACTAAACTGCAGTTCCATATCACCCGAATGCCCCGTTGAAGCAACCGTCTACGGCTACACCCTTTCGCTTGGCTTGAACGTCTTCTTCCTTGCCTTCTTCGTCCTAGCAGCTATCTTCCACATAGCCACCACCGGTATCCTACAAAATCTATTTCTTCAGCCTAGCCACAACCATCGGATGTCTGGGCGAAGTAATCGGATATCTTGGAGGAATTATTTTACACGCTAATCCGTGGTCAGATATCGAATTTGAGATCCAAATCTCATGTTGATTTTCTCCCCTAGTTTTATGGTAGCCAGTGTGTATGTTACCCTTCAATATATTGTGCAGACTTTTGGGAGTGAAAAATCGAGGATTCCAGCTAGGTTCTATACCTGGGGGTTTATTTCTTTTGATATCGTTTCCTTTTTACTGCAGGCAATTAGAGGTGGTATAGCTGCTAGTGATGGGGATGATCAGAGTACGAGGGATTTGGGGATAGCTGGTATTGTGTGGCAGGTCTTCACTCTAATTGTTCTCGCTGCACTGGTTCTTGACTATATTATTCGAACGAGGAGATCCTAGGATCGGCTTCCCGAAGACACAAGAACCATGGCTGTGAAAACACCTTTCAAATTATTTTGCGTTGGAGTTATGGTGGCTTTTATCACGATATTCGCCAGAAGTGTGTATAGGATTGCGGAGATGGTAGGGGGTTGGGCTAATCCTATTACGCGGGATGAAGCTGGGTTTATTATTATGGAGGGTTTATGAGTTGTCTTAATCTATTCTACCATGGAGTCGAGTGAAACTAATGAGTAGTATGATTATCATTGCTGTATCGTCGCTGGCTATATTTCATCCTGGATGGTGCTTTCCCTAACTATTTATAAAGGTTAAAGTCAAAATGGAAAGCGTTGAAAAGACAAGGTTGGGATCTGAGTCTGAGTCTGCATGAAGGTGGAATGTGGTAGGATTGGATCAGCTGCGTGGCAGGGATATGATTTTAAATGACATGATGGCGACGGTTTGAAAGGGTATTGATGCAGTATTAGAGTTAAATGTTCTATGATATAGACTGTTGAATGGAAATTGGAACTTTCTGAATGAAAAATACCGTTCAAACATCCTTCACCTTTACTCCTTTGCGAATTTCGAATTGCAAATTTATTGGCAATTCTGAATCTATCATTCATTCTCCTATCATACGTTGTAGAAATGCAGGTGATTTCTGCAGGAAATGATGAAGGACTCGTGAGGTTAACTCTAGGTTCAGCGAGAATATCACGACAACTGTGTTTGTCGCGTGTGTGCTAAGCTGAGCTTCCCCATTGATAAACAACCATGCATATCTACTGCTGGCTTCATGATTTGGGATGAAGGTCTCCAATTATGTTTTGCACATGTAAGATTATAACTACTTCTTCTATGAGAAAGTGAATGAACATTACTGAAGACTACGAAAGAACTACCATGAATATTTGTAATATTTTGTCTTCTAACTAGGAGACTGTACTCCCACTTCCACGATACAAATTGTGCTTACAATGGGGATGAAGCTCGAGATGAAGATTTGAACGGCATTGGTTGATCAACTCAAGGTTATACCTTAGATCAGGAGACTACTCGCCTAATACAGAAATCACTGAGCAGAGCGAGAAATCTAATAATCGACACAGGATGGATTGCGGCTACATAAACCTAATCGCTTCAACTCACGTGGTGAAAGACGTCGTGAAACATGATTTAGATAGATGTGCATACTGCAAAGCAGAAATGTAACCTGACATACAGAGCGTGTGAATACGAGGTTCCTGATCACGGGATATAGCAAAGCACAAGAGGAAAAAGGCAATGATAAAAAAACCCCCCCCTGCTAGGTACGAGCTAAGAGGTAGAACAAGAGATAAACAGCAAGGTGAGAAGGTAATGGCATCAAGAGCATTTTGAGCATCTTGAATATCTGACGAAACACTTGAAATTCAGCTTATTGGCCCATTTGTTAGCCACCCTTTTAGAGATTTTTACAGGATTTTATCTCCAAGCTCTCCAAATCCTTGCTTTTAAAAAGGCAGACAGCTCACCGAGTGAATAAGCTATTAGCTACAGATGGAACATAATCAATTCCAGGTTGACCTAGCTTCATTCACAGGACTCCCCGCAGTGTTACAGCAAAAAGAGTCAAAGACCTCATCTAATAACTCATTGGGAGCACGCAAAGACTGCGGTGTGGACCCGAGCCATTATGTATAATTGTTACTACACGAAAATAGAATTCATCTCAATAGCATACAAATGCTTAATACCCCGTGTTGTCATACATACAGGAAAATCCTGCGGAGGGATAAACATAAGATTTTGTTACCGAGTGCGGGGAAAAGGCACTAGGAAAGAGCTTATCATCATCAAGGTGATTGATTGACCGTTGAAATGTCATCACTTGCAAATACAACACTTCACTTGACTTGACTTGCATTTTTTTTCTTTTGCAATATAGTATCTTACTTCGCATTCCTTTCTATGTAGAATAGCACGAGCCATGAACTCATCAATGGCCACAATACTCCACCCTCCAATTGCTACATGTACCACAAGCATGGAAACCATATCCGGTAACCTTACACCATATCTCTCAATTACTCGGCCACTACTCCGTACATTAACACAACCTCCACATGTACCCCACTAGTTCTGTTACACTTGCGACAGAGCTAAGAATGAATACCATCGGCAGAGCTTTCCGATTCTAGATAATAGTACATCTGAATACGCAAGTACACAGGCGCTAGCTCTTGTTGCAGCATCACAAACGTTGAACCATACGCCAGTAGACACATTTTATGTATAAGGCGAATGAAAGGCGAATGAACCGGAATGGTTTACTATACTAGATGGGTATAGAGGGTCGGGCCGCCTTGCAGCAATTTCTTTGGAATATCAATAGTGTTGACTGACGTCGATGTTCCTTTGGATGAAGATCTTTACTGAGTCTGATCCATTCGCGCTTTTACTTTTTATGATAGCACACTGTCACTGTTGATACGGATAAGTTAAACCACTTTCGTCAAAGCTGTATCGAATCTAGTTCTGGCCATAGTTGGTAGGATAGGCGCGGGGATTGTGACACCCATCTTTCCAGGAGACCATTTCTTCTAATTGTTCCATGGCTAGATTTTCGTTCAGCATCTCCGTTTCAGGAGAAAATTATTTCATCCCATAGGAAGTTTCCCTCACTTGGAACACACGGTTATCACTTTCGCACTCTCTCGCAGGCTCAAGTTACTTGACATTCTAGTTCCGCAAGCGCGTGTATCGAGTTCACTGAGCATCACTTTGGGCTTTCACACCTCGAGCAGCTTGTCCGGAGTTACCTGTAATGAAGCCGCACCTGTGTTGGTCTCTTGCTATCTATAGTTTTTTTTTAAGAAAATGCTATTTACCAGTGCTCTTTGGCTATAGCTTTCTGGAAAAATGAGGAATCCCGTCTTGGCTGTCTTTCCCCTCGAAGCCCGTAGCTGGTTCTCTAAGTCGATGTAAACTTTTCTACACGAATGGGCATAAATCAGTAATTGACTGCAAATATCGTGGGGGATACATAGGCATATTCAGGTACCAGGTGCATGCACTCTCATGCCGAGAAATTTCGCCGTTGGAAGACGCCGATGGTCTACTATCTTGCCCACAGCACGGCAGTATGTATTGAATGATTTGCGAGCAAGCGGTTGTTGTCCGATAAAATCCCTCAAACCAGTCAATTGAATCCAAGGTGAACCAAAAATATTAACGTTTTCTATCCTCCTACCGTCCCTAATGCTAAAAACCTGGAACTGGGAAATCTTGACGTGATGTTTTTCGTCGCTTGAAGAGGCTAGCTATCACATCTCGGCTCTGGTAATCCTTCAACATCAATTTGAATGGGCTCCAAAGAAAAATGCCTTGTCCTTCGATACCCTCGTCACAAAGAGAACTAGGTGGATAGATTGACCATAGGATGTCGAGAGAAAGGAGTACCACCGCGGAAGCGGATCCAGCGGGGTAGCGTGGAGACTATCCAGGCTCTGTACTGCAGACATGTCGTGCGAGGTGTGATGTGACGGCATGATTCAATCGATTCAAGCAGATGGGATAAGTGACAAAGCTATACAGTTGGACAAACCGATAGAGAGGAGGTACTCGATATCGATACGCTTCAAATGGTAACGTATAGTCAAATCTTCCAATTTTTGAGCTTTCTTTCACATACTGTTTCGAAGGAAAATCACCAAAATAGAGGAAGCTCATCAATTCTTGTGTTGAAATTCCCCGCAAGGTCATTAGCCATTATTCATATACGTACCCAAAAACAACAGAACTAGCAAATTCCGTAGCCCGCGTCATAAATAAATAAGTATACTCAAGCACCAGTACCTACATATTTGTGCACCAAACCTACGACTCGAGATTTTTTATACATAACTCCGTAAGACAGCACTCCAAAAACCTAACGCAGAACCCCCCGTCTCCACCAACCAATCAACATGCAAACCCCCCCTCCACCAAATCATTTACGCGCCCAACCGCGCATACAGCTCGAACAACACACATACCATGAAACAAATAATTGGCAATCATGGAAGAATTTCGACACGCTAACGAATGCTGGTGTGGGCGGGTATGTATTTTCGGGGGCGGTATGAAAAGTCGATGGGCCAATATCGATGGATTATTTGAATATTTGCGCGGGTTCTTATGCTGGATTGGGATATTTTCGCTTTGGAGATTGGAGATTTGCGTTGCATTGATGCCAAATGGATGTACTTTTGTATGTATTGGCTTGGTCTTTGCTTTGTCCTAATTGATTGTTAGATTCAATTCGTAGATGCTACGTTGAGTTTTTGTACTCTGTCATGTTGTACTTATATCGTCGTGCTCGCTCTTGATCGAGATGGTTTCTTGAGTCATATAAATTTTTTTTCCGTTTGTACACTCTCTTTTGCGATTTTGCTGATTTATTTAATAATCGAATTTTCTTCTCTTTTTTCTCTGTCTCTCGATAATATAGGCTGTACAGTGCGGGCACTATTTCTTGCGTTAAATAATTAATTTCATGGTTAATTGATCACTACGCCGTTAACGTTTCATTTTGCTACGCCGTTTCGTTTTGCCACACGACGTTTCACTTGTCTGGGCTCGTCTGTTTCGAGATCATTCGTGTCCTGATTTTTCTCAATTGATCAAGTGTTATTTTATTTGGAAAAATCACAAAAAAGCAACATCTTCATTTCCATCGCCATCGAACATCGACATACACATCATGGCGGATAGAAAGCATGTGAGACGCTCGAGAAGCCAGGGCTATTTTCATCGAAGAAGACCAGATGATATATACATCCAGAATCCTCACGATTTTACATTTCCATACTCGAAAGCGGAAGAAATGCCCACACCTGGATTGTTATTTGACGATGAAGAAAAAGAAAACATACATTTCCGAGGTCTGGATATAGAGGCCTCCTCGCCTCGAAACTTCTTCCTCGAAAAACCACCCACGGATTGGAAATCAGAGCAATCACCTATTTCTCCTGGTGTTACCGTGTTGTTAACTCCTGCCTACGCGGATGTGGATGGCGATTTGGATGTGATGGAGTTCTTTCAGGCGTATGTTATAAGATTTTATTTTCGTGAATATAATTTGTATTTTTGATACTTATTCGTTTCCTTTGCAGAGCGGCATATCCCGGACCACGAGCGGTGCGGATTACTGAGGACAGACCACGAGATATACAGAGATCTGCGAATGTGGATAAGAAGAGACGTCCATCAAAAGTTGGTCTTCCGTCGCCAAAAACTCCCAAAGCTTGGCCATCGATCGTGGAACCTGATATTAGTACTCTTCCCAGTCAGGAAGAGGTTGAAAGAAAGGTTCTGGAAGCTCGCCGCAAGCTCGTTGGCCAGAAGACCTCGGGTAATGTTGGGCGTCCTCGACTTGATAATCCACTGGAAGCATATCTTGTGGCTCCAGGACCTATGACAAGTCGAAAACAGTCGACATCGCCATCGCCCGAGACCAATTACACAAAGAGGTCACCTGAGCGTGCCCAAAGTCGAAGCCCGGCAGTTGATGATCGAAAACGATTTCTTGAACCACAGCATTCGCTATTGCAAAATAGGCAGCAGGAAAGATTTCCATCTAGTGAGGCTAAAGTACTCAGAAGCACCCGTAGTGAAAGGAGTATGCTAGACCCAACATCCGCAATGAACAGTAGCATATCAAGAACGCCAAGTCCCGTCTTTGATTTCGACGACTCTGAAATCACAGATATTGAGAGTGGTACTGAAGATGATGAGGGAGGCAAGGAGAGATTAAGTAGATGTGAAACATTATCAAGCCAAGATCCACATAGTCCGATGTTCGACAGCCCGCCAAGGCCATTGGAAAAAGATTGGAAATTTCGTCTCCAACAAGATTGTGCTATGGGTACTCTTGGTGCTTTACAGTCACCCTCGATATCTTCCTCTGCTAGTCAAACTCCTCGAAAACTCCCAAAGTCGACGAATAAAAGACTGGGAGAGATTGGAATACCTAATTATAGTGCTATGTATTCAGGGGGTTACATAATGGGTACACATACAACTCGTCCTCATCAAATTAGTGCAGAAATATCAGTTCGCTCTCCCATCTCACCTAATGTGCCGCCTCCTCGAAGAAGAAGTCCACCTATAATGGCTCCAATTCATCGAGACCAGAGTGAAGCAAGAGGTGCATCATTTGAGCCGGAATCTCGTACACCGAGAACTCTAGTGACAAATTGGCTTACGAGTATGTCTTCCAACGCTGGACGTAAGGAACAATCTCGAGAGCATGATGTTTTCTGGAAACGTAGTTGGGGTCGAAAGACGAAACCTAAAATGGAAGGCTGGATTTAATGAATTGGGATATGAATGACAGGAAAATGTTGAGTGGTTTTTGGTGGGGCGGTGTTAATAGTGATGTACTGATGGTTATGAATGATGATTTGTTTATGAATATTTGAATGTTTGGAGTGGTTGATGAATATCTAGCCAAGGCAGGTAACTGGAAAATTGTATGGATGGTAAAAAATGTGCTACTTATGGAGGCGGGGCATGGGGAAAATTTGGAGCACAAATCCTTTCGGTAGACAGCTAGAGTAGCTTGGACACATAATTTGTAATGATACTCTACCAGCTGTCAATCTATTCTCCACCAGCTTAAAATGGCCATTTCTCCCACTTTCAGTCGAGTCCTCATGAAAGAATTTTGATGTCAGGTCGCAGGGTATGCGCGCGGTTGCTCATTATCACTCGCAGGTAAATGACTCTACACTGTAGACTCCACCAACAACTAAAGCTGTGTCTAGTTTACCAGTTCTAGCCTTCAACCACTCAATGATCTCCAGATATTATTAAGGCGGCGCATGTAAGCACCCGATTCGCTCAGCCGCCAGCACAGCGCAGAACATCACTGCAGAGCAGCAGCACCCTGGCACGAGCCTTCAAGCAAAGAAGATTGGTTGACGGTACGAGGGCCGACGGAGGTAAGATGAAGAGGGTGATAGAGGACAGGAGAATTATCAAGCTCTGAAATGATATTTTTGATATTTTTGATAGCAACTCAGGTTTTAGCTGCTGATGGACGATAACATATATATGCCGACGTAGAAGTAATTCGATCTATTTGAGGTTATACATAGATACATATATATATATGTATCCTCATAAGTCTCAACATTCACAACAGGCATTTCAGCCTTAAGAAGAGATCTAGCAATGGCAGAACGTGCACGTGGAGGCTGTGTTGGAGATGCATCCATTAATAAATAATTTTGATGTCATCCACAGAAATGTGACGGACGTCCGCGGGTTTATGCCAAGAATGGTGGGTTCGGAACTCCAGAGGCACAGGCACAAACTTTAACACATGGTTACCGATTTTAGTTCTAGAGTCGAGAAGTCAGGAATCTACCTAGTTCTTCGACCCAATCCTTCGCCATTTTTAACCAACAATTGGTATTATTCTTGCAGAAGACAAGCCATGAAAAGACCTTGATGGAACGGTACCGCCCAGTACTCGAGTGATCTATCCAAATGAAAAAGACTCAGGCCCACTTCTATTTGTTGGTTGGCGGTAATCAATGCTGATAATGGTAGGTGATAAATTATAATGTAGGCTTTTGTTTTTCTCTTCAAGTATGCTTGTGGCGCAGACTTTTTAGCATTACCATCAGATCATGGTAGTATTGGTATTATACTTATCGTCTCACATCCTTCCATAATGCTTGATATACTGTTTTCTGTCGATCTTCCGTTACACCACTGATACCACACGACACGGTACGATAACGAAACACAAACGTCTGAGTCCTGACAGAAAGGAAGAGATTGAGGGGTGGGTGGAATTCAGATTTATTGCCAGCAATTATCTCAGCATTCACTCAACATGAGTACCAATCCGCCTGAGCCAAAAGGCATTTTAAAAGCGAGCGAAATTGATCTTTCAGATACTTCAATCGCAGTCGCATCTTCTTCGCTATCACAAGGTATACCGAAGTTGTCACATCAAAGACACGGCTATCGCAGAATGGACTCACAAGGCTCCGTTCGATTCTCCCCAAATCTTGAGACTGCTCCCCAAGACACTCAATATTCGACAATTCCCTTAATAGTCGAGGGCGATTCCAATAATTCTGGAAACATGTCCCAAGGATTGGGAATATCTCGAATGTCCACCACTGCCAGTCGCAAATCTTCGAGTCCACCCAGTCCCTCAAGTGGATTTTACAGTCCGCCAATTGGTTCTGGATCTTTGATGACTTCTCCCGCGACTTCGCAAAATCGTCTACTGGAATCTCCGAGCTGGCCAGAAAATAATACATATGGTGACGGTGGAGGATACTCGGGGGTAGATCAAAGGCATACGCGCAATGAATCTCTGAATGAAGAAGATATTTCTAAAGGAAAGATTTCAGCTTTCACCGAGAGTCTGGACATAGCTTTTGACGGTCCAAACCTCTCAAGACTAAACAGTATCCGCGGAACTCCTGTGCATGACGAGAAACACATTGGATGTGGATGCGCAGCAAATAATGACATCCATTCGAGGGTCAGAAGTTGGACGTCTGTGTCAGTTTTATGCCTGTGCATATATTCAACTATATTCTCCGGCATTTGGTTTTTCATAGCTGTTCTTCGGCCACGATATGGCGAGCATATCAAAACCAATGGGTCGTTGCCTCCGACAACTGCTTCGATTTTGTTTGCTGGTTTTGCAAAATCTATTGAACTATCTTTCGTCACTATATTTGTCAATTTTCTAGGTCAAGTCTTGAGTCGGAGATCTCTTATTAGGAACTCTGATGGTGTCACCGTTGCTGAGTTGACAATGCGAAATTGGGTGAGTTTTACTTTTTTGGTGTTTGATATCGGTTTCTTTACGTCTGATGTGGAATGTTCGTTTGATATTAACTATGCTCATTTAGGTCATTCAACCAGGATTCATGCTCACGAACCCCAAGATTTTACGAAGGGCCGCGATGTCAATTTTGGGAGGAATCACGTTAACCGCGGCTTTTGTAGCTATGTTTTATACTACGGCATCAGATGCCATCGTTAGCCCTAGTCTCCAATTTGGGAAGTGGGAAAGTGTGGTAATGCGAGGTCTGGTCAAAACAAGTTATGGCAATAAATTTTATGTTGAGCAGAATTGTCAAACCCCTATTTCAACGGCTACGGATCCGCTATATTCCGCTTCCACTTGTGTGGATATCGATCATGCTGGAGAAGGTGTGTAAAACCTCTAGAGGTCTTTTTTGAAAATACGCTAACCCTTTAGCTTATCATAACTTTCTCGAATATCTTCGTACTTGGGCCGAAATTGCTGCTCCTGGAGGAAAAAGTAACTCATCCGAGTTAGCACATCGTCCAAATGTGACAGCCATGCTCTACGACAACACTACCGTCAAGGCCTCATGGATTCGTACCAACACTAGCGATATGGCTGCTAGTTATAAAAAGTATAATCGTGTTGTCAACAACGTCACTCTTGCTATGCCACACTCCGGTGTTATCTCAGCTGCAACGGATCAAATTAATGGCATATTACAGCCTTCTGATCTCGAGAGTGTTGGAGAATACAAAGTAAGAGCATCAGTAGTGAGCCCTACTATCAACGTTTTATGTGCGAACATGAATAAAACTGAACTGTCGCCAATTATCTACGTTGATTGGCCGAATGCGGTCATAACCAATTCTACGACCGTTCCAAATCAAAAGTTGGCTTGGGCCGGTTATACATCACAAATTGTTTTAGAGCCGGGACAGGAATATCTCAATAGTACTGCGGCAGATGATATCTTTGGTTGGGGTACAAATGGTAAACAGCCTCCAGTGTTTCCGATGGTATGTAAGCCAAGTAGTATAATGTGGTTGAATGTTTGCTGACTTACTTTAGTTACCCATTGACTACAACACCATAAGCAACATATCGGTATACATGAGCAAATACATTTACCTTCTTACAAAATCCAGTATCACAACCGATTATACCATCTGTGAAATGAGTGAGTACTCCTTTCGACATACGTTATTTTTTAACTTCTACATTCCCACAGTGTGATCTCCAGTTGATCAAAGAACAAAACTACAATGTCATGGATTTTTTTAGAAAGTCTGGCTTTGGTACTAACAATAACCTTCTAGGCTCTTTTCTTGCAACTGATTGCAGCACAAAATATTCAGCTGCTGGATCGGGAGGAATCCTCGAGACCACATGCGAAGATCCCAATGATGAATTGGCCTATGCCAAATCCTATGACCCTCCACCTCCACCTCCTGCCGTGCAATCAGATTTTCGAAATATAATTTCAGAATGGGCACTTACATTGTCTCTTAACACCGGAGTTTCAAACAGTAACGCTTCCATTTCTCGATTGTTAACACAATTCATCCCGACGACTCCTAGTCTCAATACCACATTACCCAGTCTGGCAGAAGCCCTCGCTTCACTCGCTGGCTGTACTCTATTGATTAGCGCCCAGGACGCCACTTTCAGACATTACATGGGATACACAGGTACAGATAATATTGTAAGCCCCGGCGTATATGAACCTTTCAATGCATCAATCTCCAGTCAATCCTACACTTCTGGCCCTGCCGTCCGCTGGCAAAATATATTCTACGTCGTTCTCCTACTCGTTTTTCTAACCAATCTTTTCTGTCTCGGCTATTTCATCCGCCAACGTGGTCTCGTAACCGATTTCACCGAAACTCAAAATCTATTTGCTCTAGCGGTTAATAGTCCCCCTTCTCAACGCTTAGGTGGAAGCTGTGGTGCTGGTCCACAAGGAGATCAACTAAATGTTGATTTCCATGTCCATCATGAGGAAAATTCAAGTCACTTTTACTTGAAAGAGGGAAATAGTAGTAGTGTATTCGAGCCGTCGAGTTTCGAGTTGAAGAATCGAAAAGGTCCGGGTATGGGGTTGAAATCGAGGACCGCGAGTAGTTATAGCATGTTGAGTAATAAGCGGAGGAGTATTCTGTAGTTATGGGATATGCGATATATGGTATGCTATATGTGGCTCGGTGGGGGATAATGGAGGGTGAATGGTTTGCATATAGAGAAGCGAGCAGGCGCTTCTTTTTGTGGTGGCTTCGTGTAGATATATAGATTCGAGATACCCTTAGTTAATGATGAATTTATGAAGTTTAATAATTATTCCCTAATTGCCAAGCGAGAAGTGGGATGATAAATGCATATATGATGATGACTCTGCATCTGGGCTTAAGCTTGCGCTGTAGTGTAACACTTACACTTAGTTACTCAATCAAGTAATTGGAAAATATATCACTATAATCATAATCATACGAGAAAGAATATAATCGCCAAAGAATATAAACTCATACATTCCCCCCTCCCCATCCCTATCCCCAATATTCATAGCTCAAGATATTATATTATAATTAACTGAATACTATACCACATTAACACAAAAGCCCTACTAACCTAACCTAACATACTCACCCAGTAACCATGACCGGTAAATTTTCTTCCCCCTTCATCAGAATCATCCACTCCATCCATCCCATCCACATCACCACTAAACTCAAGCTAACCTCACACCACAAACCCAGATCTACATCCACAAGAATCTCCCCCCTTCTACTTCCATTTCCCCTTTCCGCGCCGTTTAGGAGCGGATCCCGCTCCTGAAAATAAAATATTGCGTCGTGAATGTCCGGTTACAAAGGTGGAATTGTTTGATGGGAGGATGGTGTGGGTTGTTAGTAAGCGGAGGGAGTGTTGTGAGGTGCTTGATTTGGAGGGGTTTTCTGCTGTGAGTTTGTTTGGTGGGTTTGGTGTTGAGTGTTGAGGGATGAGGGATGAGGGAATGATGTATGAATGGAGAGATGAGGGGATGAGGGGATGAGGACATGTTCATATATAGAGGTGATAGAGGTGTTATTAACATTGGACTAGGATCGCAGACAAGATGGATACCCCGAGATTCACGAGGGAGGAAAAATAGCCGCGTTAGCTTCTACACCTACTTTCGTGAATTTAGATGATCCAGCGCATTCTCTACAACGGTAAGTTGGATTACCCATAAAATCAATCACTCTTATCTCCACAATCTCTCATTCTATTCTAAACATCTAATTCCATATAATTATCAATAGCAATCGAATCCAACCCTTCTTCGAAAAAGAAGCAATTGATAACCTTCGGCCTTTTATCCAATCTATCGTCGATAAAACTCTCGATCAATTGATTACAGAGGGGTGTTCTTCTCCCATCGATCTGGTTCATAAATTCGCGGCTCAGGTTCCAACATTGATTGTGTATCATATGTTGGGGATACCGGAGGAGGATATGGGGAAATTGGCTTGTGATAGTGAGGTGAGGAATAGTACGAGTAGGAATGCGGCTGAGAATGCGAATACGTGGGTTTATGTTTGTGTTTTTATTGTTGGGGAGTGAGTGTGTTCTAAGAACATGTGAGACTGATGGCTGTGTAGGAATCTTCAGGTATATGTTGAAGAATTGATAGAGAGGAAGATGGTTGATCCTGGGGATGATCTTATTAGTGAACTTATTAATCAGGTAGGTATACATACTGTCGCGCTGTTGAACTTCTTTTACCTCAAAAGCTAATACTAATACAACTATCCATTTAGTATAATCAAGGGATCGGCAATCTCTCGGATATATCCTCTCTCGCGTATTTAGTTCTCGTAGCTGGTAATGCAGCCATTACAAATACTATTGCTCTTGGCATCCTTACTCTCCAACAACATCCCTCTCAACTAGCCGAGCTAATCGCCAATGCGGATCTCGCACCAGAAGTAGTCAATGAAATTTGTAGGTATCATACTGCCAGTGCACTGAATTGTAGACGAGTAGCTTTGAAGGATATGGAAATTGGAGGTCAGGTATGTAATTTCTCTTGCACTTAGTCGTGATATCCTTTTTTCGGATGCAAAGTGATGCAGAGTCTATTTTCTAACAGCTAAATAGATGATCAAGAAAGGTGAAGGTGTGATATGTGCAGTTCAAGCAGCGGATAGGGATGAAGATTTCTTCACAGATCCTGATCCTGAAACGTTTGATATTCATCGGAATCATGACATTAAAGATGTATTGGGGTTTGGATGGGGAATTCATCGATGTCAAGCGGAGTGGTTGAGTAAAGCTGAGTTGGATATTGTTTTCGGTAAGTTATGGTAACTATTTCTTTTTTTGTGATGGAGAAAGATGATGCGAGATGGATAGGTGAAGCAGAAAAGGGCATGCTAATGTAAGAGTAAAGAGGAGAAGAGCTTACTGATTATATTAATATTAGGTACATTATATAAACGTCTACCGAATCTGAAAATTGCGGTTCCGCTAGATGAGTTGAAGTATACACCACCGACACAGAATATTGGGATATTGGAATTACCGGTGACCTGGTAGACGGGAGTGGAAACTAATGGTGTAGGAAATGTGCGTGGCTGACAGTAAGGACTGACTCCAGATTGTTTGCTCGAAAGTCGATGTTGATCGATAAGTTGTTGATTTCAATGTTTTGCTGTTCTGCTTATTGGTGCTTAATCCTCGGAGAGAATTTACCCCATAATATTTGGCTTATAATGAGGGAAAAGAAGTAAAATATGGGTAGTTATCATCTTTTTATTACCAATTTATCAGCTTATTCCGTATACTCTTCACTTCCTGCCTTACTCAGGTGATAAGACCAGTACTTCCCGTAAAAGCACAGCTGTAAATGGAATTCTAGCTTAACCATGGTGCGCGCCCAAGTTGATGGTTGTTCCTGCCTTTTGTACATCCTTCAAACCAATATAGAAGGAAGGAAGCACAAACACTAAGCAAGACTATTTTACCGTCTTTCTTTTCCCAACCTTTACAAATAAATCAACACAATTCTCTTATTACAAGATACTTCACTCAACTTTCAATTGCTTCATCTTGCTTCGTATTACTTCGTGTCACTTCACTTCGCTCTGCTATCGATTGAACTCATTATACTCCACCTTGAACAGCATTAAATGCACTGGGTAAAACAACAAGATATGTGCTGTAAGTTATCGTCCAAATCTCTCTCATGATCATCTCCAATCCTAGATTTGACTCATTTCTAACATAGTCATTCCAACAGATCCAAAATTTGCAAGAAATATGGATTCATCACCTTCCTACCCAGAAATAACAAGACTCGTAAGTCCCTTGTTTCCTTTCCACTCCGATCAAATGCTTCTTCTTCTAGAATCAAAAGAATTCACATCACCACATTCAATACCTAAGAAGGTTTTGCACACTGAGAAGTCTCATTTTAAGCCTGTCGTTTCAATACTCTCAATGTTCATTTAAAGTGTGAATTTCGAGAAGTCTCATCCCACCAACTCATTATGTCAATTCTTCCAATTTCCAACGCAGATTCAAAAATAGAAGCTCAAATTTAACCCAATCCACAACAGAAGTTAGCATTCTTCGATGTCGGCTACAAACCCGAGCCACCCCTCGTCAACTTCTACCGCTGGTTTGTTCTCCATAGCATCCATAAGCGTTCTTTCAAAAACAGTGCCTTCCAAAAAGACATCCCCTGGGTCACCTCTGGTCCATCCGCATGGAGAATCGAAAAAATTCTTTTCGCCATTTGTGATTCGACTCGAATTACCGATAATGAAAGAACTGTTCTCCTGGAATTCCTGATGGAATATCATCAACAACTTGCAGACGAAAATACCGATCTATCCTCTGGTTTTAAGACTATTCCATCATGGGTGCGAGTTAAGCGGATGTTTGACATGAATGATCCTAATCACATTGCTGGAGTAGCATGGATTGAGGAATCAAATCGTCACAGTTGTGCCATTGATATGGGTCTCAAGAAGCCTGATGAGAGAGCGACATTGGACACTTCCAAGGCATCTGAAAAGATAGTCGCAACAGCCGATGTCGTAGACATCGACTCTGAGGAAGAAACCATGGATTGTGCGGAAATAATTATAGCCCAAGAAGAGAGACAGCAAGACATGGAAATGTTCAAAAGCGTATGCTCGGTGCGTTCTAAGAAGATGGATCTCCCCAATCAAAAGGGGGCAAAGAGAGTTGTCTCCGGTACGGCTACTCGTTCAACTAGCCCTACAAAAAAATACAAGGCAGGCCTTCGCGTTCCAGTTCTCAAGGTCGAAGGTACGTAGATATTTCCATGCATTATGCACGTATTTAAACTAATCCAATTAGGTGACTTTCGACGCGATTCCGGTGTGGAGGTTGATTTTTAGTACGGTCAGGCTGGTTTATAGCTATAGGTCATGGTTACTTTATTATTACTCAAAGGGAAAGGAAGCTTTTTATGGTGAAACGCTGGATGTCATTCGTTAGGGTAGTGGTAATACAAATACAAGCTGAATGATGATGCTTGACATCGTTTTCTTCTTTAGGGAATCAGATTAATATACAACTTCAGAACATTATTTCCGTTTCCTGCCCTTGATTTATATTCCGCATGTCTACAAAAGTGAAGAATTGAGGACTGAAGGTGGTAAGATTGTGTCTATAATATCTTTAGTCAATTGAAGCATAAATAAGAGGATTATACGAGCATTTACATCTCTTTTTGCTTTATAGTGAGTAAGTGTATTCTATGCACAAACATATATTCTCAATATATATATACTATCCTAATCCCAATAGTCTCATCTAATTATAAACTAATCTCAAATCATCACATCATCATATTATCATCACTCATCCATTTGTGATTCCACATCCGCTTTTAAGCCTACTTTCAACTGACTGCTAAGCTAAATCAACATGAAAATTCTCCATAATTATTACGAATATAATATTTTTAAAATAGCTTTTTTTATTTTGCTAGCCGTCAGTCATATCCTTGCCCCCGAATATCGCAGATGGGGTATAAATAAATAAATAAATAAAATCCAAACCCCCGTATAAATAAAATAAAATGAATTCCTCCTTCTGCACAAAAATGATTCTCACTAATTGTGTAATTATTCGCAGTGACCCCATGAAAAAATCTTATCTCAATCCCATCCCCATCCTCTTCATTCCCATTTCCTCCACTCATCATTTAACCTCTGAATTTCCCTTCCTATCAACGGATTCGGAACCATGCTCTCCCTACTCTGTCTCTTCGTCGCCGCCACATTGACCTTCCAAGCCAACTCGGCACCTTTTCTATCTCTGGCTTTGGTAGCTAATAACATGTAATCATTGGAATCACAAGCTTTTTGGAAAATCGCCCTCATTCTCGGAGAGTACAATTGGCAACTGGCCTTTTCCATTCGCTGTGGGGTTTTATTAAACGTCAAGGGAATTGATTTCCTATCCTCTAGTTCTGGGAGGACGACGTCGTCGAAACATTCTTCACAGACGGTGAATTCAGGAAGTTGGGTGATGATGTACCAGCGACGATCGAACAAATCGGTAGATTGTTGACATTCTGCGAGAATGGAAAATTTCCGGGCCAGTTTAGCAAGAGCCCGAGTATCAGGGGAAGAGTTGTGATAAGCAGCATCATCTGCAGTTGTTTCGAGAACGTCAAAGTATTGCACAAAGCGTTTGCTGTCAAAACGAAGGTCACAGATTCGTGGAATGGAGCTGGAATAGTCCGTTTCGATAGTACGGACAAATACACCTCGGATAGGGGAGAGGAGGACTTCGATTGATTTGACACAACAGTTGCAAACATCAAAGTCTTTTATTGATGAGCCTGTTTTCGGATCGATTATTGAGTTCCAAGATCTGTTGAATACTTCACGTTTACCAGGACAAGGTGGTTCAATTGCGCCCACGTTCGCGAGACTATAGAAGAGACCAAGATCATTTCTTCTGTCTTTGAGTGTTAAAAGCCATGCTATCCGATACCACGGCGAACTTCCGAAATCACATATGATTGAAATGTCTGGTCTGCGAGGAGCAAGTATGAAGTGGTCTCGAAAAGTTGTTGGAGCTATGATCGAATTGAAACAACTTGGACAAATGTCAAAGTTGGGACATTGAGGTAATGTCAACCAATCCTGATAACCGATTGTGGGATCTATTCTCGGACAAGATGGAAGTGGCGTAACACCACCTCGTCCTACATCTTCCGAATAACGACGATAACTACCGACAGGTCTCTGTAGGTTATCTGACGGAAACTGAGGAGGTTGAAAGGGAGGCAGTTGCCAGTAGGGCTTATCATTAGGAGCTGGCCTTGTGCTTGGTGGTCTTGTGCTTGGCGGCCTTGTGCTTGGCGGCCGTGTGCTTGGTGGCCGTGTGCTTGGTGGCCGTGTGCTTGGTGGCCGTGTGCTTGGTGGCCGTTCATCCTCAAATTGAGGCACAGGAGGTGTGTGTTCGGTCTCAATTGGGAACTGAAAATCGATTCTTGTTGGAATTGAGACTGGAAGAAGTCCGTGATGAGAGAAAGGGGCTGGAATCTGTTGCATTTGTGGAATTGGTTTTTGGCCCGATGAATTCGATTGGCGAGAGGATGGCCTTGGGACTGAACCTTGGCTCAATTGATTGAGTCTGTCCGCATGAGATATCTCTTTTGAGCTGTACAAAGGTGAGCCAGGCCTCGTACTAGGCCTTCGGCCTTGTGGAAACGTCCCCGCTCTTTCAAATGGGTCGGTTCTGGGCAGCTGATTGGAAGATATCTTTGGAGAAGGAAGCGGGGACGAAAATTTGGAGTGACTAGGTGACCTATTAGACCTTGGAGAATCTAAACGGCGCTCATAGTCATCTTCCTTCCGCAAATCCTTAGTCCTACGATGTTCATGCCGTCTGCGTTCAAAACCTCGCTCAGATCCACTGCCTAGAACATCATCTTCACTGCTGCTATAATGCTTTGAGTTGGAAGTAGGCAATCTTTTAGGGGAGCATGCACGTTCTGACCCGGATCCTCGCTCCGATTCACTCGCTCGGAGTCTCTCGAATCTTTTTACATCATCGAGTGTAGGCTGTGGCTGTGCCGTTCTGTCATTTGGATTCTGCCTAGATCTCGAGGAAGCTTCGAAATTACCACCATCTTTCCGTGAAGCCAGAGGGGTCCCAGATCTTGATATGTTGTTAGGAAGATTGCTTTCGCTATTTCTCTTCTCATTTATGGAATTGCCACGTCTTCTTGAGGTTTCTTCTAGTGCATGGTATCGAGGGCCAGGCTGCGCAACGGACCCGAATGTCTCTTTAAACTGACCCCGAGGACTATGCACTGCATCCGGGGAGAGGAAGTATTCGCCAGTCGAAGTCTGAGGTGTAGCATAAGTGTTGGGGGTTTCGTCAGAATCCCTGGAGCCGTATGCAGATGCACTCCTTCGATATTGAGACGGAATTTCCCGAGGGGACTTTGTTTGTATATTTGGCAAATCTTGCCTACTCCTTTTTCTTTCCAATGGCGAGGGCTTCAACATAGGCTCATCGCCGAATTCGGTTGTCTCATCCTCGAATTTGTTTGTCTCATCCTCGAATATGTTTGTCTCATCCTCGAATATGTTTGTCTCATCCTCGAATATGTTTGTCTCATCCTCCTCCGTGTTTGTCGCAAATTGGCTTTCTGGCCTGCCACGCTCCGATCCTCCCGTTGTTTGCTCATCTTCACTTTCAGATTCACTGGTAGATCCGCCATCGGAGCTTGTATCTGTTTCTGGCACGAGAACAAAGCGGCGTTCGGAGTTTTCATCAGAATCTTTCGACTCGTTTGGTCTTGGCGAATCATGGAATCTCTCAGCCTCGCCCTCGCTGACATCAGACTCAAGTATGATAGGGTATTGATCAATGACACCACGAGAAGGAGGATCGTATGAGGAAACGGACGATGGCGAAGATTCTCGTGCTAGTGAAACGGCCTCGTCTTCCACTGTTGGTCTTGGTGGAGGCGGCCCCGTATTTCGGACACGGCTTTTACTTCTTGCACGTCCACCATCACGATCAAAGGTACTCAGGAAGCTGGATGTATAATTATTTTGCGTAGGAGGACTCGGGCTTCTTCTTCTATAGCTATAACTAGACAAGAATTAGTGGGCCATGAAAACCCTCGAGTGGACTTATCATGGGAAAAACATACGGCGAAGGACTTCTTGCTCTAGAGGTTCTGAAGAATCCATTTGCCAGCAACTCGTTGACATCCCTTTCTTGTCGTCTTTCAGGCCTTTCCATCCCGGTATCCGTATAGCTTGAGCTGGTAAAGTTATGGTAATACTGAGTGAGGTAGAAGAGGAAATTTTAAGCAATAAAGCTTGTATCCATGCAGTTTAATGGAGTGCTAGGTATTGTTTAGAGAATTGAACGATGATGAATAAATACAATGACTTCTGTGGCTGAGAAGGTTTGCAAATTCAGATCATAATTATTGTCTCTCGTAATATCAATTCGTAAAACGATTAATAGTAATGAGCGATAATGGTAGGCTTATTATAAATGAGAGTTTGAAGTAATTAGCATAATGACGGCACGAATTACAAGTGGTGACTGGAATCCCTTCATTTCTACGAGTACGACACACAGACATTTTTCATGTGCCTAAAATTTCTTCATACCCCTCACTTGACCATTGATCACCATGGATCCTACAGATAAAAAATGGACTTGGAATAATCAGGTCCAACTTATAGCAAAGAAATGGTGGGTCGAAGTAGGCACAATCAGCATAATAGAAAATGTGAGACTACTCTGCATATTTGCCTCGATAACGGGACCATAGAACAGCCTTGTCCACCCTCCATTTCTGATCTCTATCCAATGATGATATATCCCAGGCTTTCTATGCCCCAACTTTGGACAAGTTAGTTGCCGCAGGTCCCTGGAAATTCAATTCGCCATCTTGATTGCCTCGTGTGTTGCCTTTTTAAGATGGTTGATCAACGATTATCAGTAATAGGACCACCCAGAATGTTAAAACAGTAACACGAGTAGGGTAGTGAGACCTCGTAAAGCATTTTCTTAAGATACGGAGTAGACATAAAGTTAAATTTCATTAGAACGATAGGAAAGTGTGTTTAAAGTTCGTATTAAGGTTGATGTAATCGTATAATCCTGCCGTCTGATATATATATCCAGGTATTGCCCGGGAAATTTGTTCAGCGTCTCCATCATTAATCATTGCAAGAATTCCTGAATATCCTTATCCTCATCATCCTCTTGTTGTTGTCTTCTCAATTTCTCCTCCTGGTCCAAAATCTTTCTGATTGTCTGCCTTTGCTTCTTTCGTGCTTTACCACCCCATTTGACATCATTCGAATTGGCTTTCACTTCCTCCTCGCTATCAGTATCCTCGGGGATCTTGACCGAGTCTCTGAAAGAGTTTGCGCCAATGTGCTTTTCTTTCTCCTTCTTTTCCGCATGTTGAGCCCTTGCCTTGGCATATTCCTTCTCCTGCTTCTTCGCACCAAGATTGATGAAATAAGGTCGAATGAGAAGGTATGCTCCGACTACTGCAACAATTCGAATCCATTTTTGAAGTTCCATCGTCTTCAATTGTTCGAAAGCTCCAGTCGAATTTCTATAGAAATTGGTAGCTCCCATTTCTAGGAGATTGGTGATGAATTCCGCCATATTTCCGATGTTGATTTTCGACTCAAATTCAATAAGGGTATTGTTTGAGGGTTAAGTTTGGAGGATGGATTGTGCGGTAGATGAGGTTCTCAAGAAATGTTGATTGAGGTGAGTGAGATTATTTGACGAGGAATTAGATCTTATGGTAGAAGGAAATGAAGATTGGGAAAGAGATAATCCTTCAGATGGACTTGAGTGAGTTTTAAGTGGTAAGGAAAGGAGAAAGAAAAGGTGTCTTCTTTAATTTATTATTGCCAGCAGAGCAGAGGGAATTCAAAGAGATAAAAAAAATTGTGGACTGGCGGGTTTCTTGGCTCAAAGACGATTACGGCGGTCTGGAGAGTAAGTGAAGGGTCCTAGGTCTGGCTTGACTTCGGTAAAACGCGTTCACCCATAACTTAAACTTAAACTCAACGCGACTTTTGATCTCCAATTTAATAGATATTACTAGGAGATCATTCTCAAGTCAATGTCAGTTTATTCTTCAATTCCCATACTATATCATATCATATTTTAAAACGCCGCAGATGGATGCCGACCTCCACGATGTGAGTTGCATGCGGAAAATCTCACAAATTCAGTTACTAACATTAAAACTTCCAGCGGCTCAAAGCAGCTCTTTGGTTCTCTATTGGGAAGATTGTGGAAGAGGAATCCATTCGACTTAATTCCAATGCTACAAACCAATTCATAGGAGCATTAACTGAAATGGTATGGCATCAAATAGGTGTGTTTTATCGTTTTATCGTTTTATCGTTCAATCGTTCAATCGTTCAATCGTTCAATCGTTCAATCGTTCAATCGTTCAATCGTTCAATCGTTCAATCGTTCAATCGTTCAATCGTTCCATATCTATCAATACCTACCTACGCCTAGCATGTTTCTAATGACATCCTTCATAGAAAATGTAACGATGGATCTCGAAAGTTTCTCGCGGCACGCTGGACGATCTACCATTACCACTGATGATGTATTGCTGGTTACTAGGAGGAATGATGCGTTACACGATATGATCAAAAATTTCATCGATAAAGAAAAGGCCCAATCTATGAGCGAAAAGGGAAAAGGTCGCACCAAGAAATAAGGATTCGCTGTTCCTACTCTCTCACTCAACTGTCTTACAATACCAGATATCCCGGCGTTAGGAGTTAGAAGTATTATATCGCAAAAATATATCGAGAGTCACAATTTATCTACAAACTTGACACTTGAGGTGTTTTGACAATAATGTCGTATTAAGACGCATCGAATCCTTCCAACATCTCGAGTCAGTGATATGACGTGTTGCTCATTCAAAAAGACTTTGGTGGACTGTCCATCAAGGTTCCCCGCATCAAGCCTCCGCATGAATGGACAAGGGGAATTAGAGCCGCCCAATACTATTGCTATGATCTTACTGCATATCATATCTCAAGACAGACCAATAGACGACACAAGGTGAATCGTGATAATAGGTGATGCTGACACTACCATCTTTTCGCATTTTGCCTCATTTTACCATGTTTCTTCACGTTCTCTTCTTTACATTCTTAACAACGACAACAACACCACTTCAAATCATTCTAATTTCTTCATTCTTCATCATGACCGAAACCTCTGCAGTATCACGAGTATTCTCAATCCCAGAGCTTCTTCATCAGGTTTTATCTTACCTTCCTCAATCTTGTCTATTGGTTACAGTACAACTCGTTTGCAAAAATTGGGCGATAGCCCTTACCTCACCATCACTTGAAAGAGCTCTTTGGTTTCGACCTGCAGTTTATAATGGGCCATCGACATGGTCCAGTCTTTTAGAACAGCAATTTGGTGTATTTTTTGATTTCAGCCTCACATCGAATCGTCATGTAATTGACTCGACCGCATTTGACAATCTACCTTGGAAGCGAAATCTCAAAGCATTTGTAAGTCTGCTTTTGAAGGATTGATTTGTTCCAATTTCCTATGTGATTTTTGTGCTATATCACGATTCTTTTTCTTTTCAACCATAGTAATGGAATAACTGTGTCCGCAACTTACTGATATTATGGTTTAGAAGAGAGCTGACGCAAGCTGGCGTGATATGCTCGTATTTCAACCTCCTGCATACGAATTTGCGATAGAGAGAATTAAGCATGATCGCGGCGGTCTTTCGCACCAAACAGTCATTCTCCCTTGCCCAGATGGCCTTCGAATGGGAATGGTTTGGGATATCGCTCAAGAATGGTGCTTGAGGAGAAAACATTGGTTACAAATGACTGGTCCTGAGGAGGAAAAAGAGTACCGAAACTCCGAGGTTGGATATGCAGAACCAATGATTCCAAAGATGATACTTCATTGGCATATAACTTGCCCTCGTCGAGGTTCTCTGGCTAGTTTGGAAGATGACTGGGTCAGTAGGGGCAGAGAGGAGTTTGACTTGTTTAAGCTATAGAAATTGAGATTGTTCTATGAGAATATAAGAAGGGGGTTCCATTTGAAAGTATGTCAGCCAGAAGCTTTCAAAAGTTGGAATCTACATATCTTTTCGCAACAGAGCATATCCTAATCTCTATAAAGCTGTCAATCACGAGGGAAGATCCAAGCGACACCTGTGTCTTGGTCTGTGATGTCTCGTCTTCATCTATATATATCTCACCTGTATGAAAGGGCAAAGATAAGATAGATCATGAATACGTTTCGAGATACCCCTACATTGGTCTTTGACTCGCTTCGCTCCAAAGTCGAAATAACTGTCAACGATCAACTCCTCACCAGAACTTACTTCAAAGATCTCCATAAGACGTATATTTACCTACCTAAGACAACTTTCAAAGCCAAGTATTTTCGAAACTCAGATACAATGACGAGCGAAGAATTATAAAATAATCTCGATATGAAATCGTCAAGAAAAAGATCATAGATGGTTATCTATCTATCTATCTATCTATTGCTAGCTCAACTCAAGGCTCGCTAGATGCGAGATGTAATAATCACTCTGTGCTTATTCTCTCTTAGCACTATTTTACCCCCAACGAAAGGGGTATTAGTCTCGGAGCAGAGCAGAGGACAGGATAAGGAGCGGATAATGGAGAATTCATGGGGGGGTTTTTTATGTCTTTGGAGGAGGGGGCTGTGAAGCTGTGAATTTTTCGATTGTAAGATTACTTCGCAAGAAATGAATGGATGGATGGCTGAATGAATGAATGATTAGAATATCATACCGACTTACTTTGTATATAGATATGGAATCGGGGTTAGTCGGGGGTGCTGATCTCGAGATTAGAATAGATTAGATTAGATTAGACTAGATATATATATACGCATATCTCATTCCTGAGATCTTTTCACACATGCGGTTGCGTGTATTTATGTAAAGGTGCTATATGTATATATGTATATATATACACGTAATCTTATATGTACGAGTAATCTTATATATGTGTATAGATAGCACTTGATTCACAACCCCCCTCCATTCGATGAAGCGAGTGATTCCCTAGTGGTCAAAAATAACCATGCTATGTAATTATCAATTATACTACCTAATTATTCATAATTCATATCATTATTTCTTTTGCTATTTCTCTGCTACTGCTACTGCTACTGCTGCTACTGCTACTGCTGCTACTGCTACTGCTGCTACTGCTACTGATACTTCATGACTAAGATAAATATACAATAATAAAACCATACAATAATAAACCCCTCATTCTCTCTCTCTCTCTCTCAAGGCTCAACTCCAAAATTCACATCTCGTCTCTCTAATCTCTAGTCTCTAATCTCTAATCTCTAACCACTTAAACACCCTAATCATCCATTCAACCCTAACCTTCACAATCCTCCCCTCTTCCCCACCACTCTAAATCTCCACCCCATTCTCCTCACCCCCAACCCCCCCCTCATAATCCACCCTCGTCCCAAACGCCCTCTCAAACCCCGTCAACGTAACCCTATACCTAACATCATTAACCTTGACCTTCTCCACCGCCCTCTTACACCCCTCCTCACTAATATCAATCGTCTCAACCATCGGTTTAATTTTCTTCTCGGCCGCCAGGGCCAACATATCCATCGCCTCTTTCCTGGACCCAATATGCGACGCTGCAATCTTACAACCATTGCTTACGAAATCCTGAGCCTTTAATTCCGGGAGCGCTTTATCCGGCAGACCAACGTTGTGGAATTCACCATTGACAGCTAGCGTGGACATGTATGCTGTGAGATCGAATTCATTCGTCATATCCGCGCAATTGAGTATGAAATTGAATGTGAAAGCGAGAGGTTTCTGCCAGTCTTTTTCTTGCGTGGAGATGAAATGATCAGCTCCAAGTTTGAGCGCTGTGTCTTTCTTATTGGGGGAGTGGGAAAGTGCCCAGACTTCTGCGCCCAGGGCTTTAGCCCAGAGAATACCAAAGTGTCCTAGGCCGCCTATGCCGAGGATTGCGACTTTTTTGCCCGGGCCGGTGCCTGCGCGGACAAGTGGTGAGTAGGTGGTGAGACCAGCGCACATCATTGGAGCTGCATCTGTAGAAGCGAGACCATCTGGGACTTTGAAGACGAATTGTTCGTGAACTCTTGAGTGGCTGGAATAACCACCTTGAGAGAAGATTTGATTTCCATTACTGTCTTTCATGGGTTTATCGCTATGTCCTTCATCTTCATTGTAGGGAGCCATATATGTATCTACCATTCTGGGACAGTAGTTTTCGTTGTCACTCTTGCATTGTGGACATTGCATGCAAGATTGGACTTGGGCACCTACGCCGACACGATCACCTGGTTTGACTAGTGTTACTTTGGAGCCGACGCGGAGGACTTTGCCTATGATTTCGTGGCCGACGCAGAGGGGAGTGGTGGCTAATTCGCCCCAGCCGCCGGTGATGGTGTGGACGTCGGAGCCACAGACTCCACAGCACTGTATGCAGGTGGAAAGAGTCAGTTTTTGGTCATCAATGTAGGTTGTTGAAGATAGATGTATGATCAATGCCATCAGAGGATGTCAAAGATAAGTACTTGAAGTCGAGAAAGAATCGACTATGTGAAAGAGCAGAAATCATGATGGATCACTAACCTCGTTGACGATGTCTACATCGTGTGCTTCAAAAGTTTTGGCAGGGAACTGTAATTTGGGTTAGTAAACGGTATGTGTGATAACAGATTGATATTGCCAAGTCCAAATTGAAGTGCAACAATGCAAACCTCATTCTCGACCATAGAAACTCAGGATATATTAACAAACATACCTTTGATTTCTGAAAATCACTCCATTTCTCCGTGGAAGAGATGGTGAATCCCTCGATTTGATCTGGAACCTTCTCAGACATTTCGATACGTCTTATGATTGCTTTTGCTTCGTCTTTTAAGCCTTCTATGTAATCTTGGAGAACTTGAGATTTTTCTGTCGACATTGAGACGGATGGTAGATGAAGTTGTTATATAGTCATTCAAAGTTGAGATTTATAATATCACAAATTGAAGTCAACAAACGAGGTCCAAAGTACCTGCCAGATGTAGTTCAAGCTGCAGGAGCAATGAGCCTCAGAAGCTCTCAGTGAGGTCATTCTTTCCATATTTCTGTAGCAGGTCATTCACAGAAGAAGGAGAGCAGAGCCAATGGGAAAGGGGAAGAAGCAATTACCATGTAATGAACAATGGAATTCTAGAACGGAAAGTACATTTTTCCAAGTAATGTCATGGCAATTCGACTTGACCATCGATCGAGATATGGAATTTTCGCAGATAATTGATGGTTGAGAGTAGTATCTCCGAATATCTCGAGGAATCGATGATCGACGTCATGATAAAAAGTGGTCAGGGGTCAAAACAGTGACGTGAGTGAACGAACGAACCACTTGTTCGGCAAATGTAGAGTACACAGTTACAACTTACCAGTAGCATAAAAATAATGAGAAATCTCTTTCTTCTCAAATGAGAACTCTTTGCATGATTTTGTGGATGAAGAGGAGGAAAGTGTCCGAACAGGCAAAAAAAAGATTAGACGCTGGAGTCTTTTTTCTCGACTAGAGATATGAGATATTCCATTCTGGAAAGTGAAATAACTTTGCATGTGTGATTGATTGATCTGTTCCTTGATTTGGCCTTGAGGAAGCTAGTCCTGATTCCCCACTCCCCACAACACAGCCGTTTTCACTACTTAAACATTCGTACAGAACTCCTATGTATATTCGAATGGTAGGGTAAACTCAAGATTTCATCGAGGAGGAAGAACATTAACAAATAATGCCAATAAAGTAGATTGAGGTCTAATTGAGACGTCGTCTTGATAGGATAGGAGAATTACTTATCCGGCAGCCCTTCCATAGAGACAGACAGCACTACGAATCTACGATCGGGGAATGAGTTTAGGTATTTCCGCTGACGATCCGTTGAAGATAGAGTTGGGTTCAATGATATCCATTGCTTTATGAAGGGTTGATAGGAAAGTGGAACTCTTAGAATGATATACGCAGTACAGTGTGCAGACAGAGCACAGAGACAGAGTACCGTTCGGAGTATATATGTTATTTTCATAAAGAACCTTGACGCCTATCGTTAATCTATCACGGTGGACTTATCTATGGAGTCCTGTACTCTGTATGTAGCCTGTTGGCTCATCAACCAAATTCATCATATATATCCCTTTTCTAAATACGGTTCGCCAGATGACAATCTACCGTTGAAGATCTAGAACCTTGCCGTTGCATTCATTGGTGTCCACTGTCCATGGCAGGCTCAAAGCTCCACATCCATCACGGGGGGCCAGCTGCCGTTGAAAGTGACAGGGTGAATTCGTAATGCTTCGAACCGTTTCTCCTATCATAAAACCTTGAGAACGAATTATACAGAGTACGCTGTACAATGTAACCTTAGACTGTACATCTGTACAATCCATAAGCAATCTTTTCTCGGCAACGTCCATCTGTCCCATCATACACGCATAATGTATGTATGCAGCAAGCATAATAAGCATAATGGGTATATTAAAATGTCAGGATTACGAAATCACACGTGCACATTGCAGGTGCACGTCCCTTTTATCCGGTTATGTTCGGTAATCATCTTCACTTGCCTACTCACGGTGCCAAGACTGGGTAATTTCTAAACTGGACTTTTTACTGCACCAAACGAGTCGTGTGAGCGATTTTGCTGCCTTTGTCAAATTTCTGTATCGTATTTGAGATCGGGGGTTATTCCGGCTTTACGGATTCATGGATTCATAATTGAGAATGTATGCGAACATGTTGTATGCGGATATGTGGCTTCTCGAAAGGTCCAGCTGGTGTGTCGGTGTGTCTTGTGTGTCCTTTGTGTGTTCTTCATTAGGGGAAGCTGTTCTGGGGATGGCTGGAATTTTATAGTGACAATGATTAGAAATATGAAGGCATCGATCGTAGTTGAAACAGAAAAAAACACGAAAAGACATATTGCGTACTGCGTAATCAAAGATCATCGGAAATAGATTCCTTCTTAGTTTTGGCTCCCGTCGTTTGCTCCACCACTCCAGTTGTTCTGACTAGGTTTGCTCTTTCCCACTTCCGCTCAGAGCCGCTGGAAGCATCAACAGCGGGGCAGTACCTCACTTGGGGTCTACTACCGGTAAGGATATGCGTTTTCCCTCTGTGTTTTGTGAAAGGGGTTGAGACATGCTAGTGAGTAGTAAGTGCAGTGAGTGTACTTAGTACCTTACACCATTCATTACATTAGTCGCCAAGAAGCTGTTGATTGAGACTCGAGTACGTAGTAGTAGGAGGAATCGGTCAACATGTGGAATGATAAATGCCACATCACAGGTCACTCCAGAGTCGAACAGTCCAGAGATATACTCTCAGTATCCTTCGCTGCTGCTGCCGCTGATCGACATTAACCGTTTCCTGCACGAAGATGGAAGATGGAGGATGGAAGATGGCGTTTTTTCTTCATCACACTCCCCTAAACTCAATCTCCATATTTTCCGTCTATTGCGGAGATGTGGGAGGTGGGATGCCCAGTAATCCAACCCTTGACTCTTGTAGGTTAAGTTGTGCCGTACAGATTACTTCTCAAGCGGGAGCGGGAAAAGAATGGTTTAATTTTTTTTTTAATTCAACCATGCACTTCTTTCTGAGATGGATCTGGAAAATCTAAGGTCAGGGCATCAATATCTTAGATCTCATTGGCTCCTATCAGTAATCAGTAGCTCAGCCCTCGCGAAGAAAGTACATGTACGTACCTAGTAGTGATGAAGGAGGGGTATTTATTTAACTTTGGTGGGGAGAAGTTATTGATAATGCAATTAAAGTACGAATGTGATGAATCTTTTTCCACATCCCTAGTAAAGTAAGTCACTATTGGGATGAATAAAACCTACAGAAAGACCAAAGGAGAAGATGTAAGATGTACTGTAGATGTGTTTTGTGAATCACAACAGCTTCAACCTTTCTTCTCTATGAGGAGCACGGCCTTTATGTAGATGGGGATGTACTTGAGTCGCTACTTGTAACTCTCTTACACTACCAAGTGTCGTCTGCGTGTTGTACTCGAGCTCATACATTTTTGATATGCGGTATGCGGCATGCGGTATGCGTGGACGCTTTGAATATCTGTATGTATGTCATGGAATATTCCACTCTCGGCCTATCATGATTTGTAGATGTGAATGAGAGATGAAGCTTCGATCCACACGATTCAAAGTTCTGTTTCTAATCTCACATGCCCGCCTGCGCTTTTTCTTGTTTTCTGGCGCTTTCTGCTTTTCTGCTTTCTGTTTTCGACTTTCTGCTTTCTGCTCTCTTAAGCTTTTTATCCCTGCACCTTCCTCCGCCGATAAAAAAAAGTGCTCCAATAAATTCAAGGTGCTGCTGGGTATATTTCTTTAGTGTCATCTCTTCAATTTCTATCACCTTTATATAGTCAGAACTCCCTTCCACACCTTGTCATTATTATTCTTGAACCTTCTCTTCCCTTTTGTCATTATTTAATAATTCTAGCCTGGGATATCATTAGTGCAGATTCAGAGAGAAGGGGTTTAAAATATACCATTTTATCGTCATTTATTTTTATGTCACATGCGAATTCAACTCTTTCATTCTCGCCTACAAATAATTCTTGCATACTTTACACCTTGTCGACTTTCACATGCTTCCCGTGCTCCTTGGGAGTACTTATTATTACCTAGCCAATAACTTTTCTGTCTCACACGAATTTGCAGTATCACAATGGATTTGACATCTGTGAATTTGTTAAGATCCGCCGTGAACGGCGAGGAGGATCTAAATTTATCAATGGGAGACGTCGAAAATTCTTCCGGAACCTCTCATCCACAATCTCCAGGTGCCAAGTCGAAGAAGAGGAAATCATCTGATGGGAATGGAGAATCGACAAATCCCGAAAAAAAGAAACGTTCTTCGATTGCCTGTACAAATTGCAGAAGTCGAAAAGTACGGTGCGATGTAGAGCGTAGTGAGCGCGTCAATGATGCTGGTGAGAGGGTGTGTAACAACTGTGCCATTGATGGAATACAATGTCTAGTGCCAGGAAGTAAGAGGAGAAGGTTAGTCACCGGGAGCTCGGAAGCCCCAATCTCAAATCTGTATGATCGATTGACTTATACAAGAAACAGAACCAAACGAGGTAGCACCGACAATGTGGAAGCAGCTCCACTCCAGGTCTATGCAGATAATCTAGTCAACCCGCAACACATATCGAACGATGGTTTGAGACGAGTGTCTGAAGCTAGCATTGCAAATTCTCCTCCACACGCCCTTCCACATTCATCTCAGCATGTACCCCATTCAATTTGTAAGTAGGAGCTCGATGAGAGACCGAGACTCTTGCGCAAAGATGTACTAATAATACCAGATCAGTCAGCCCTCAGTAGAAAGGAAACCTCCGATATTGATGGACAAAGACTCGCACAACTCACGTCTCGGGCTTCTATTCACGGCGATCTGGTTCGCACACGTTTGGCAGCCTCCCCGCCTCCTCCGTTAAAACACTCACTCCCGGCATACATCAACCCGCTTCCCTCAAAAATGACCTCGGTCGATATAGAATATCTTTGGGCAAAAAGTGCATTACTTATTCCGGAACCTACATTACGAAATGCTCTGCTTCGATCGTTCATTGAATATATCTATCCATATATGCCACTTCTGGAATTACACAAAGTTTTACAGATAATCAATGATGAAGGGGCGTCGGGCTCAATGAGTCTCTTGCTTTTCCAATCAATCATGTTTTCTGGTACGGCTTTTGTGGACATGGATAGCTTAAAACGTGCAGGATATCGTACGAGGAAAGCAGCGAGGAAGGCTTTCTTCCAAAGGGCCCGAGTACGTGCTGAATTTCAATGGACTAGCTCGGAGCAGTGCTGACCATGTCTAGGTTCTCTATGATCTGGATTACGAAAATGATATGCTAACCGTTGTACAATCCCTCCTTCTCATGACGTACTGGTACGAAACGCCAGAAGATCACAAAGACACGTGGCATTGGATGGGTAGAGCCATAGATCATGCATATACACTTGCATTGCATCGAGATCCAAAAGGAATGGACGCTGATCATAAATTGAGAAAGCGAGTGTGGTGGTCATGTTTTATGAGAGATCGACTCATCGCATTGGGAATGAGACGACCGACTAGGGTTAAGGATGAAGATTGCGACGTACCAATGTTGACTGAAGATGATTTCGAGATCAAGGCACTTGACTCGCGAATCTCGATCGTTTCTTCGGAATGTACTCTGATCAGAGATGTTGAGGCTCAACGAGATTTAGCTCTTATGTGCATATCAAAGGCACAACTGTGTTTATGCATCAGCCAAATTTTAGTAGCACAATACTCGGTCCTTGGGAGACACCAAGGTATGGCCAGCGATGCTGGGAACACTACATCACAAATTATGCTATTTCCCAAGAAGTCGGCATCAACAGAAGAGGTCGAACACTGCGATTTAGCACTCGACCATTGGAAGGAAAATCTTCCCCAAGCATGTGTCTATTCGAATCGGATGAAAAACGAGAGTAGTGGACGACCAGTATTCGTGGCATGTTCATTACTACATATGATTTACTTTACCGCGACTTCTGCCCTGCACAGGCCACGAGTTTTACCTGCTGGTCCAAATCATTCAGAACCACCAACACTTTTCGAGCTCTCACGTGAGGTGGTAACCAAAGCTGCTGTGGGAACTACAAATATTATCCGCGACATGCATAACTTTGACCTGGAGAGATATCTTCCCACCACGGGTGTCACAGCTCTACTTCCAGCTATAATTATTCATTTATTGTTGGTCAGATCTCCAAAGGAAAATGAGAGGCAATCAGCTCTAGATGGATTTTGTCTATGCATGACTGTTCTCGAAAGTTTACGAGATAACTACTCATCAGCGGATTACGCGACCCAATTCTTGGAAGCAGCTGTTCGAAAAGCGGGCATGGAAGATATTATAAGTCGTGCCAGAGAAACGGCAAGACGTGAGGATGCTAAGCGTAAAGCGGCTTTAGCATTTGAGAAGCAACGGGCACAACTTGAACGCATGCAAGGTTCTATGGGTGAGAGGATTACACCACCAATTGACACTCATCTGAATGGATTTGAGTCTTTGGGAACTCTCGTTGATAACTCAACGGCGATATACAATGGTCACTTGGCTCACTCGCCTCCAGATAGTGATGCTCTTCTTGGTGGAACAGGCTCGGCACTTCCCCCGGACCCCAATGATATGTTCGAATTTTTGGACATAAACTATAACGAAGGTGGTGAATCAGGAGGATTTTACGATATGGATCTTTTCAGTCGAGAGATCCCTGGATTTGGTAGCACGATGCCCAGTCCTCATATGGGAGGGGATAATCTTACGTTGTTTGATCAATCATACATGATGGGTATGTAAGCTAATGTCTGAGATCTTTCGCGGAGTTCCTTCATTTGGTGTTTTCGTTTTTGTGTGAAGACAGGCGTTTCTAGACCGGGATGGATTGTGTATACGGGAAAAATAGCAGGACGAAGACAATTTGATATACCATTGTATAGTCAATGGGTGGCGTGTGACTTTGGATGGATTGAGCGAAATTGGCGCTAGGCTAGGTTCTGAGGTTTATTAAGGTGCTATGGATGAATGAATGAATGCCAGCTAGTCTTTTAATTATTGCATGATTGGAAATTATTAGACATCAGACGAGATTTTCAAAATTCTGAAAGTATGTATGTATGTAGTATGAACTTTTTGGGGGAGAAAAAAAAAGCCTTGGGAATAAGGGAGATGAATGGCGTTTGTGTATGGTTGTGGTTATGACTATGGGTATGGGGTCTGCAAGTAGAATGGAATAGAATAGAATGGATAGAATTGAATTGAATTATAATAAATGAATGGATGGATGGATGAATGAATGAATAGCAATGGTGATGGTGATAACAACAATGGAAATGTAATTAGGTAATTAGTTACTAATGATAAAGACTTTAATTAGTGAAGACTTTATTAAGTTAATATATGATATAATCGTAAAGCTATCAGTTTATTAATTATAATAATATTTTTATTATTTTCAATTAATTATGAGATATTCTGGAAATCACAAGTATATTTTGAGGATTTATTTGAAATGATGATTTCAAATGTAGTTAGTAATTAAATAATGATATGAATATAATCTTATATATAATTAATTACTTTTTTTATTATTATTGAAGTGGTTATTAATTGATTGTTGATATAGATTTTAAAAGGATTATAGATTCTTTTTTAATTAATTAATCAATAATTTCTCACAGAAGTATATATTAATATTTGATTAATTATATAACTATTTAAAGCGAATGAGTTTATAATTAAATAATAAATAACTTATTATTAGTATTCGGAATCAAATAGAAAACACTGAATGCTATAATAGCAAAATTTTCCCTGACACCAGAAGTCAAACACGCGAACTAGGTTGATGTAGTTAGTAGTGTTCATTCCATGAATCAACAAATATTTCATGAAACAATATATCCGCAGCTCTCCCATCACACTTCGCTCGTAATTAACATGGACAAGTTCCTCCCCAGCAAACTCAAACTCAAACCCAAACCCAAACCCAAATCCGAATATTATAGAATCATACAATAAGAATACTTTTAAGCAAAACAATGAGCAAGAATATAATTGATCATCAACAAGATTATTCAAATTCCCATTCTTGTTGCAGGAGGCCTGTAACCTTAGTATATATTCTTGCCGGATAATCCTATGAACGACAGTAATATCCTGCAAATATAATTACGATGCGTTGGATTTTCAGAACGCTGAGATATATAATGATTTTTTTAGACGGATGTATTGTTGTTTTCTATAGCTAGGTAAACTAATGCATTGTGATGAAGAATTTGTATTAGATAGTAGATAACTAACTTTCCGCGTTTCTTGCGACCTGGATAGATAGGACATTTAGAGAAGTAATTTATGGTTTATCTCTACTTAGTGGGAAGTCGTCTATATTAATATTTTATGATTGAGGCTGATAGAAAGATAGCCGAGAAGCGTGGCAGATGTTTTGAATTTGAGAAATCTTAGCAGCGTGCTTATAAGTTGTTATTTGAGAGACTGTCTGATCTATGTGACCCTTATCACTATATTACTTCCCAAAAAAGGTCTGGATTTGTCTTGTAGAAGCTGGCGATATGGTTGATGTTCGCGCCAAATAAGGCATAGCTGTTTTGTGTTGTTCCTTATTAGATTTATCAAAAGATTCATATTCTAATCCCCGATACTCAGCTGGGTTAAATTCGTAGTCTGTCCAGGAGTCTGCCCCTAGTACAGCCCCAATGACAGGCATTCTTCCACGTTACTCATTGGACAATAGTGGTGATATAAAGCAACACGCCAGCGCAGCTCAATCATAGGTGCGGTCGGATCCAGTATCATAGGGCCCCAACTACGGCTCGTTTCCTTGGTATAATTCTGACGCTTGATAAGTTCGTGATGTGTGAGAGGGATATATACCGACACTAGTCGATCCACGAACACTTGTATGGGATTACTAGGGACTGGATATCATGACACGAATGCAAAATTTCATGATAGGAGAGCCTCATCATAGAACATAGGAAAGTACCTCGATGTATTAAAAGGTACAATAAGGAATAAGAGTTTGAATGCATAATTTGATAATAAGCATTGAGTTACCGGAGAAATATACCTTACATTATACTTGGAGGTTGTACAAAGGGTATCCCGACTGCTCCAATGTGGCAAGCGTATAGAAAAGAACCATCTGTATCCGTGTGACTTGATCCAAGAGAGGGGTGAATGGCCCAGACTGTTTTGCAGTATGTGTTGGGCAAAAGAGTGTGGCCGGAACTTCAAGAGCAACGAGAAAGAAATGTTTGAAATAAATCAATATTACGACAGCGATGACGGGGGATATTGTAGGTTGCGTGGTCGGTCTATGTGGATGCTGCAAGTTTAATTGTGTATCTTTGTATGGATGATGCAATCAATACAAGCTCGGTTGTGTGCTTGTATAAATGTTGGAAATGTAATTGTTAATATTGCGAAAAAGGACATCTTATACGTTTTTTTTGTATATATATGTTGGCAATACTTCAATTGCTTCTTCATGGCTCTCACTCTAGGAATGAGCGTAGAAAATCAGGGGACGCGAAGAAATCAGATGCAGAGCACGACTTCTTTTTAGTCTACGAGCAAAATATGATGACCAAGGGAGGTTCTCTAGACGTAAGGTACTTGAATAGCTATCTTTTTCTTTTACAAAATTCCAATGCAGCAGCCTTGAAGTATTTCCTGTGGGTTGGGAACGCTTGCAAAGAATGTACGATGAAGATTTGCCTATCATTGAAAGACTTCCAACAGAAAGAGCAACTGCGATTGAGGACTTGGAGGACTAATCAATGAGCGTTACTGCCAACTTATTTGGATCACTGACCGAGAATGTCGAAAGTAGAATTAAAAGGGAAAAGGTAAGCTACAGAGCCAACAGCTTCCCATCTTCAAAAGCTACACTTAACAGCTTAGCAAACTTCCAGATAGTCATCCCGCGGCCAAGCGACGAGCAGCTGAAACGAAATGTCGACTTAAAATCAGTACATGAAACTTAAATAAAATGTCGGGGTCACTAGCCCTCCCACATCACTCCAAATCATGCAAACTTTCATAGGCTGGAGTCCTTGGGAAGCCAGTGTTTACTTGTGTCCAATGAAATGATATGTTATCAGGCGACACGAATTGTACAATCTGAATAGGGATGTGAATCCAGCTGGTGACTATGCCGACCACATTTTGCACCTCACAGCCCATTTAATGATTATTCTGTTAATCCAATGTATGATGTGATTAGTGTCTAGCAGAGAGCCATTTCGAACAGGAATGCTTCGAGGGCAGGCGGAGAAGTTCGTTGTGCGGTTTGAAGTTTATTGAATGAAAATCAGGATGAAGTGCTTTTTATATTCAAATAAAAAAGATGGGGAATGGCGGCATGGCAAGCTCGAAGCTACCTATCAGTTGGATGACTAAGCAAATGTGTATTGTCTTTAGCCCCACTCAGTGACATCTCATTCGCATTCTAATTTAGCCGCTTGGAGGAATTCGTCTCTACAACTGACTGTTGCTTTGAGGGCTGAAAGATGGGATTTTGATGCTACGCCGCTCACACACATGAAGGCCTCGCATTTCCACCAATTGAGATGTTGGTAAAGAGAAAATTTGTATCTTGGGATTGCAAAGCTACTGCAGCTGACGAGCGACAGCTTCGGTCATGATTGCCTTTTTGGATTCCTATGCCAGCAACCGAGTGGTGCGACAGACACTTCTTTTGTGTGCTTGCAGTTATATAGTTCAAGGACAACCAAAGTTTTGTTTGCATTTGCATTCAAATCGCGAGTGCAGAGCGGGGATTCACTTGATTATTTGTGTCACATTCATATCGCAGCAAGCCTTATCTCACCTTCCTTTCGCGGGGTCGTGACCACAAAATGACAGCATACAGAGGACGTACATTTATTATTATTGCTGCTCTTTTCCGGCCACACCACCAGCCACGCCCGATGACAATTTCTGATATCTAATTTCTCATAGTCCTGCATAGACGATCAAATCGGCATCATCTTCGTTCTTACTGGCTAAATCTCTTGAATGTATTTCTGTCATCTTTCGATTCCTTCCGCCCCTGGTTACCCTAACTTCTTGGAATCCTCTCGACACCCAATATACGTACAGTATGGCAGAGATATCCAATCGGAAAAAGTTACCAATCATCAGCCCATGTTTGTTATTTGAACCCAAAATGGAAAAACTTTGGAGGCTGAGATAAATGCTATGGATCCTCAGCGGCACAATCTTTCCCAGTGTACCAAATGCCCATTTGTGACAATGCAATTCCTAGTAAGAATTTGTCGATCTTTTAATATCTGTTCATTCCCTTTTCAAAAATCGTTCAGCTATGTCCCTGAATCACGTTTTACCAATCGCAAAGGTTTCGACGTGAGACTTGTCAGAGGCGTCTCTTGCTATAATTATTTACCCTTTCCTATATTCCGTTAGAAGTTACAGCGTGTTAAAAAGAGGTCGTTAGCTTATTGTGCTGCCGCATTTCCGCGACCAGAAGGTCACAGCCGCTCATTTTGACTTCTCGAGAACCTTCTTTTCTTGTTTCATTTGAATTCATGAATATAGTACAGACCGCGCCGTTTTCCAAGTACAAATCTCGCGGACCGATATTAACTTGCAGGCTGCAGCTTTCAAGTCTCACAGCGTTCAGCCCAGCATACAATCCTATCGCCAAAAATAATCGCCAAACACATGATTCTCACATGCTTGGTCGCACGATTACTCTCGCGATAGGGAACGTTCAAGAAGCAACCGCAAGACGATATCTACTGAGCGACGAATAGTTGGTGTTAATGAAGTCATTCACAAATCGCAAAAGGATGGCAGATCGAATGAATAAGGCCGACAATCAATACCCTGAAGGTATTCAAAATTGTGCAAACAATGATGTTGGGAATTGCTACCCCGCAGATGAAGATTGCGATGCGGAATCCTCCTTGCCAACTACCACAGCCCAAGTCGCAATGACAACAAGATTTCCAAAATTATCTTATCCAGGCATCTTAAAAAGGAAATTGGGTTCGAATCATTGGGACAAGATACATGAGGCAATTCAAGGACGAAAACGCGATGCATCAGAATGTCCGGCCGATTATCAACTGTGCCCCAAATCGATGAATGGAGGGTGCTGTCCAAATAACAGATCCTGCGGCACTAGTAGTTGTTATCTTACCAGCGCAGCTCCTGCGTCAGCATGTGGAGTATCAGGATATACAGCCTGTGGGGTTGATGCTGGAGGTGAGTTTTCATTACATGCCAAATCATTGTCGAGCCCCATCTAATAGTCAAATAGGCGGTTGTTGTCCAGATGGCTACTCGTGCGCAATTGATGGATGTAGTGCTTCTCCTGGTGTATCTTATAGCGAAACATGTGGTGCTGGCTCATATCTCTGTCCATCTTCACTGAACTATGGATGTTGTATGAACGGAATGGGGTGTGGGCTGAATGATTGTTATTCCACGGCAATATCGACTTTCACCTTGACTGAGACCATGACCACGACGGATAGCAATTCAAATATACAGACTCTTACTTCCACATTAGTTACAGCATCCACTCCAGCGTCACCCTCAGTTGTGGCAAATACATCAAAAGCTTCGGCTGTTCCAAAACTTACACCCACCGCGACAGCAATAGCGAAAGTTAAGGCAACTACCGAGAGTACGAGTACGCCAACAAGCAGTGGCCTTACAAAACCAGAAATAGGTGGAATAATCGGTGGTGCAGCTTTCATACTATTAGTAATTCTCATCGCCGCTTTCTGCATCCTTCGGCGCCTAAAGAAGGCTACGAAAGCATACAAGGAAGCAAAATCACGTACTGGATCCAGTGTTCCTCGATCACACAGACATCGTCCCTCATACCCATCACCATCTGATATGAGTTCTATATCATTTGATCCTCTGCAAATGAGTGGTTCACAAAGCTCACAGAGCGTCCGCAACAATTCTCACCTAACTACCGAACCATTTTCATTCGATCGACATGACGGCCCCGAAGTCGTAACTCGACCCATCTTTAACACATACTCACCCTTTTCTCCTCAGACCTACCCCAACATCCTAGCACAATCCCAAGGTCGGGGATATTACCCAGTAGCCACCTCTGAATCCGCCTACTCTCAAACCTCCTCGGGCCGTCGAAACCCGTCGGTAGAATCCACCCCTCCTCTCCAACAACCGCAATCCTACTTCGAAATCCCTCCGCATCAACAACCTGGAATTACCGACTTCCGAAACCAGAATCTACGTCATGGTCACGATGTAAGTCCCGTGCGTCGACCCAGTCAACATGGTAGAAACTGGAGCAATGCCAGTGACGTCAGCGCATCATCATCTAGTCCCCTCGTCGAGCTCGAAGCCGGAGACGACGGAGAACAAAAATTCTCCCTCGTCAAAGCTTGGAA
This sequence comes from Sclerotinia minor, assembly GCA_025389075.1. Classification (NCBI taxonomy): domain Eukaryota; kingdom Fungi; phylum Ascomycota; class Leotiomycetes; order Helotiales; family Sclerotiniaceae; genus Sclerotinia; species Sclerotinia minor. Next base: position 1,728,427 of record QRFH01000004.1, read on the forward strand.
AGTTTTAGGCATAGGAGGAAATTGGAAGGGAAAAGTTTCGACAAAGAGAAAACATGAAAACTTATCTCTGAAAGATTCTCCCAGCAGTACTTTAGATCGTGATCTGAAAACTGTGTTGTCGAATGTACCGGAAGAAGCGGGTAGTTTTATTAATGCAACGGAGGGGAAGGCAGAGGTGGAAGGGGATGATGATGAGATAAGGGTTCAGAGACCGAAAAGTAGTGATACGGGGAGGGAATCCCGTGCTTCGAGGCCGAGGAGTGGACTTTCTAATGCGGAGCTGAGGGAAGCGAGTATTAAGAATGCGGTGAAGGCGAAACCGAGTAAGGCGAAGGAAATCATGATTCGGAACTCCGGGGGTACAGGTGCGAGCGCTAGTGGGAATGGGAATGGGAAGGCAGAAGAGGCGGGACTCGGAGGCTAGTTTGATGAGGGATGAGGGGTGAGTAGAGATAGTATATAGTACTTTGGGGGGACGGGTTTGATGAATGGGTGGGTGATAGCTTTTGATTGGGATCACGGAATCTTTCCGAGTTATGGAATGCAGATTCGAGGCTTTTGTTCTTTCTGCCTTTGGAGAAGGTTATTTTTCTGGAAAGCAAATACGGGTTGAGTCTAATTAGCTCACGGAGTTAGGAGACTAGGTAATTAATTAATGCACACATATCATTCATTGATTTATCATTCATGTTATATTTCCTATAATTTTCACTTCAACATTATCTGTGATATTTCCCCATCTCTGCAAGATTCCTATAATTAAGCTACGACCGAGGACGATAAAATACCACAAAAAGCAAGTTTCCCAAGATTGCGGCTCCAAGCCTTTTAAAGACGGGACTATAAATACCTCTAGGCGTATTTCTCCCTGTAAAAAAAGCTGACTCCAAATACCAAGATAAACCGTCTAAAGCACAGGGCTGGATAGTATGCAGCACGCTAGAAACAATACTGTTGATATCGTCACTTCCGCCATTAGTTGGGAATCCTTTGATCTAACAAGAAGATGAAGGAAATGAAGAAAGGGTATCTTGATCAATCATTCGACTGTGTTGTTGATTGGGAGTTTGTAGAACTCTTTGATGAGATTGGAGATAGATGAGGAGTCTGTCTTCCAGAAAATAGGTTACACCACTTGTATATATAACCTCTGAGCTGAGGTGAGGTGAATGGACTCAAATACTTGTCGAGTAGAAAATAACCTGATTGATTGAGAAGACAAAGTAATCTTACGTTCTTTCCCACTTGGGAGCACCACCAACTATAATAGTAAATACCACTTTTGCGTCTCCCTTATTTCATGACAATGCTAGAGTTTCATGGGCTCGCTGTGTAGTCCTGCACTCCGCGACTCCGATCCCTATAGCGAAGGACGCAAATAAGCTCCACTCGATGTGGTAAATATTAGGTATCAAACACATAGCTCTCGGACAACAGGAGATACTATTGTGATAAGTTGCAGAAGATGGTATGTTAATATGTCAGTGTGTTGATGAGAAGAACAGGATGTCGTTTGTGCTGGAGAGATTCTTTCGACCCCACCCCACTACATACATTCAGGCTCAGCACAGACAAACTCCGGAATCTTACCGGCGCCGAACCATCAAATATTTCCCAGCTGAATTGATACTTTTCATCCAAATTTATCTTAATTATTCTAAAAAGGTTGCACGAATGTGTATTGCAGATATGGAATTCTCCATCGGGAAACAGAAAAGAGACATGCATTCTGAAGAATGGAGCGCATATTGAATCTATCCAGGATAATCTCCATCATACCTAATCCAAGGTAATCTTTTTCTCTGCTGAGAATATGCTGATGTTAGTCAGTATGTACGACCGGCCACCGAGATCTTATATTCATTGTCCCTGTACTTTATGACAAACGCATAGATATATATTTATATATAAGATAAGAACGATATTCCTCTCTTCTACTCTTTGAACTCATACTACTTACTTCCTACTTTTATTATTTTGTGAACGGATTATTTGAGCTGTGTGAATTTGGACAAGATGAGGTTTTTATGTTTACACGGAAAAGGCACCAGTGCCGAGATCTTTTCTATTCAATCAGGTATGCTAAACTATCATTTCACCAACATACAATACTCTCCTCATAAACCCACAGAGATATACATACTAACACATTATCTCCAGCAACCTTCCGACGACTTCTCCCCCCCTCATATACCTTTGATTTCCTCGACGGACCCTACACATCCCCACCCGCCGCCGGCGTATCCCTCTTCTTCAACCCCCCATACTACGCCTACTACCACTCCTCCGACCCCTCCGCCATCCGCGAATCCTATTCCTTCCTCCAAGAACACATTGACAAAAACGGTCCCTACGATGGCGTAATGTGTTTTTCCCAAGGCTGTGCCCTCATCGCCGGCTTCCTACTAGATCACCAAGTAACACGTCCGCATATCCCCCTCCCATTCAACTGCGCCATATTCATCTGTGGCGGCATGCCCCTACCTATCATCGAAGACATCGGTATTGAAATCTCCCCCGCAGCGCGCGAACTAGAAGATCAATCTGTAAAAGAACTCTTCGCCACAGCGGCGGCTGTCGAAACCGCCAAACCAGGTGACGATTACTGGAATACGAAGGCGATGAAAACGTCGATTTTGAATGTGGAGAATGTGGATGCGGAAAATCCGTATGGGTTGATGGTGCCGGAGGGCTGGAAGATTCAGATCCCGACGGTACATGTTTATGGGAAGAAAGATCCGAGACGGCTGGCGAGCTTGAATTTGGCGAGCTTTTGTAAGGGAAGAAAGAGGGTTTGGGATCATGGCGGTGGTCATGATATTCCTAGGGCGTTGCCTGTGTCGAAGGAGATTGCGGGTTTGGTGAAGTGGTGTGCGAAGAGTGTGGTGGAGGAGAGGGAGGAGAAAGGTTTATGATGTTATGTTATGTGATGGGATGGGATGGGATGGGAGGTGTTACTTGTAAGATTATGGTTTTTATAAAATTTTACTGATGTGTTTAGAGTTTATTTAGATGGTTTGGGAAAAATAGTTAATAGAAGATCTAGAAGATTTGGAAAATGCCCAAATTAACAACATCCTTAAGTTGATTATTTCATTTTTTTTTATGTATGATAGCTTGCTCAGCTGCTACTCAAGACATCATCCTCACAACGATCACCAAGCGAAGCTAGAAAAAAAGATAACTACAAACTTACACCAAAACATACACAAAAACCCAATCCCACCTCTCCACCAACTCCTCACGGCAATATCTTAACCCCCCTCCTTTCTCCCCCTCGCTTCCTCACTCAATCTAAATGGTCCAAGCGGCACCTTGATTTCACCCGTGTATCCTATATCCCCTCTCGCTTCCTGTAGTTTCGTCGTAATTTTCCCGATTATTTTTGCGATCCAGCGGTCGTTTATGGCGGTGCTGAGGAGGGATTTTTTCATTCCTTTTTGGGCCTGTTTGGGGGAGGGGTCGGGGTGTTAGTTTGGGGTTTTTTGGGTTTTGGTCGGGGAAAGAGGGGGGAAGAGAGAAAGAGAAGGAAGAAAAAGAAACAGGGGAGAAAATAGAAAGAAAGCATAATACATACATCCCTCACACCTCCTTTGAAAACTCCCACCAAATCCCTAAATCCACGAATCTCCTCTTCCATCCATCGACCCTCTACCTCCATTTCCATCACCTTGCTCGCTTTCACTACGCTTGCTATCCAATCTAGTAATTCTGATCCATTACCATTGGTAATCGTATATGTGCTCCTATTTTCACTGTACATTCATCATTTTCATTTTCATTCTCATTCTCATCCTTCCCACTATCCCTCCCCCTTTCTCTTTCTCTTTCTCTTCCCCCTCCCCTAACAATCGCCTCACCCCCTCCATCCTCCCCCCTACAAACAACCCCTTCACAACTAGACCCTCGCACAGGTAAAAGATGTTCATGCCACGGCAGCAAAAAACCCGGAATCAGAAACGAGACATCCGCGCCCCCGAGTCGAGGGACCTGTTTCAGTGTCGCTACATAGGGAAGACTTCGATAGACGAGTATACTATTGCTGGATAGGGAACAGTGGATGTTGTGGCTGGGGAGGAGGGGAATTTGTGCAGTGCCTGTGAGGAGGCGGAGTTCGAGGGTGAAGGTGGAGGGGAGGAGCCAGTTGTTTATGCGGTGTTGGATTTGTGGGATGGTGGTCTGTTGTTCTTCGGGGGTGGGGCTGGGGAGGTGGGTTGGGGGGGATGGGTGATGGCTTGGGGGTGGGAAGATGGGGGGGTGGATTGTTTAGTTTGGATGTTAGTGAGGAAAATGTTGAAGATGGATTGGTTAGTTTAGAGGTCAAGGATGAAAATGTAGGAGATGGATCGGATAATTTAGATGTGAAGGATGAAAATGTCGTGGATGAATCAGATGATTTAAAAGTCGAAGACGGAAATGTAGAAGCCCTAGGAGAGGAAGGTGGCGTATAAATATCAGGTTTGAAGAGTTTCTCCTCGAGAATTTCTTGGATCCACTTCCCGGAGCCGGTGACACCCACAGATGCCATTTTCACAGGATGGAAATGAGCGAGTGGACTAAGTAGGAGACGAAGGAGCATAGGGAGACGATGGAGAAATGTTTGGATATGCGGTGGGATTAAATTTTGTAGTGTTGTGATTTTGATGGATCGAGATGGAGGATGTGTGATGGAAGGTTGACGGTGAAGTTGTGAGCAGATTGCTGCGCGGATGTCGTTATTGCTATCTTCGTTCAGCGATGCCAAGGTCTCGGTGCCGTGTGCCTTTTTTCCTGCACCGGAATTGATGAGACGTTGGACTTCTTGACGACAGGTTTGTATACTGTTTGTGGAACGGATCGCGGAGATGGTTTTGTGGTATTGATCGTTGGCTGCTTTGGTTTCGTCTGGAGCAATGGTTTTGATGGTTTCGATTCCTTCTTTTATATCTGTATCTTTTGGTGCATGGCCGTCTGTTATCCCATTCTTTACTGTTGTGTTCCATTGTCTGTCGTCTTTCAAGTTTGGCTGTCCATTACGAACATTCCTGCCCCTGCTCCCATTCCCATTTCCCTCCACGACCTTCAACACCTCTGATATCTGATCACCGGCCCACCTTCCACCTCCAATCCTCTCTCGCGCATCTTTAAATCCCATCACCCCTTCCCCACGCTTCACACTCACAAAACAATCACCCACCTCAATTCCCCTCCCCAATCTAACCACCACCTCCTCACACCCAACTCCAACATCAATAATCTCCCCCTCCCTCCCCTCACCCACTCCAACTTTCAACCCAACCTCCACCCCATGAACCGTCAAGCTCATCTCACTCAATATAAGCGTGACTCCTCTCACCACCAATAACCCGTCAACCTCCGTATCAATTTCCAATCCAGGTATATCAAAAATCCCAACCCGATCATCAATAAACTGCAACCCCCAAGTCTTCGCCAACAAAATCTTCCTCAACCGTTTCCGCAACATCTGTCCCGCTCTCGGAAACTGAAAAAGACAAATAACCGGAATCGAACCCCAACAAGCAACTGTAAATACATAATAAAAAAGCCAACTAGTGCTACAAACACAGTAAAATAAATCAAGCGTCGTAGTTAGTGACCAAAGAGGAACAGAAGAAAGAATACGACAACAAGCAACCGATTCCAATTCCCTATTCGCCCGATTTCCCATTTCCACATTCCCTCCTATCCGCTTCTCATATCTTCTCGAGCTCTTTTCTCCCGCAGCTCCAGCTAGTAATATAGTTTCTAGAATCGGCGCGCCGAATAGTAACCAGTAAATGGGCCAGCGATAGGGAATACATAAGCCCAAGATTAATAGTAAATATAGATACGGGGAAGAAATCAAATAGACGGAATTATGATAGAGAGTATCGTTTCTCGCGTTTACTGATTTATTATCCATATCCATATCCATATCCATTTTTGATTCCTTGATATGACGGATTGATTAATTAATCAACTTTGAGGAGTTTTGATTGTTGATTTTTGAGTACCGCGACATATACATCTGATCTTCACACATACATACATACATACATACATACATACACAACATTCAAAGATATTTTTCAAATCTCCTCAGAAAAGTGAAATAGAGGGGTAAAAAGAAAACCTTCTACAGAAAACGACGTCATGATGGGAGCTTAGCTTATTCATTCATTCATTCGTTAACTAGTAAGGTTAGAAACTTAGGTATTCTTCACAAAGAGCACTAATGGATAGATAGTCTTATTCTCATTCTCATTCTCAAGCCCAAGCTCAAACCACCGAGAATAGATCTCTGCTTTGATCTTCGATTTTCTTTCAAGATTTTATTAGACTGGATTTTGTTTTGCTTTGATGAATTTTATTTTTTGACGTGAAAAGTCATATGTATTTATCTAGTAAATGTCGATGGGCATTTCACTTCTCTGTCACAGTTCATACTTTAAATACTTGAAGAAGATTCTTTCATAGAGGTATCGTACTTTATATTCATTCCATTCATCCATCCATCCATCCATTGATAAATAAAACTAACTGAATATACATACATAAAAGCCTTAAGCCTGCAATAATACAATGTTAAAAACCATTAATCATAATAAATCATTAGTCATTTGAAAAATATCATCCCTTGTGCTTCCTCGCAGTCATCTGCCTTGCTTTACAAAACTCGGCTGTTGGTATTGGTGTTTCCGAATTCGGAAGTCTCTCCCAATCTGTTCTCGCCATAAGTACCATGGGTACCGGTTGACCCAGTCAAGCCAGAGCCATGATTGAGGCCGGTGGTGTTATGTCCAGTGAGACCAGAGTCATAGTCCAAACCCGTGCTACCTGTAGATTTTGTGTTGTGTCTAGTCAAACCAGAATCTTGGTTGAAACCGGTGGTATTGTGTCCAGTCAAACCAGAGCCATGGTTGAGGCCGGTGGTGTTGTGCCCAGTAAGACCAGAATCATAGCCTAGACCCGTGTTACCCGTGGATGTGGTGTTGTTTCCAGTAAAGCCAGGGCCATGGTGGAGGCCGGCGGTGTTGTCTCCACTCAAACCAGAACCGTGGTTAAGACCAGCGGTATTGTGTCCAGTCACACCAGAGCCATGGTTGAAGCCGGTGGTGTTGTCTCCAGTCAAACCAGAACCATGGTTAAGACCAGTAGTGTGATGTCCAGTCAAACCAGAACTGTGGTTAAGACCAGTAGTACCGGTGGATGAACCTTGGTTAAAGCCAGTGGTGTTGTGTCCAGTCAAACCAGAATCATGATTTAAACTAGTAGTACCTGAGGATGCAGCGTTGTGACCGGTCAAATTGTTTTGGTTCAAGCCAGAACCTGAAGAGGTGTTATAGGTGTTCTCTCCCAAGCCAGAGCCTTGTGTAGTAGCAGTGTTACCCAAGGGGACAGAGTTGATCTCATGCTCTAATTTTCTGTCCTTGCCGTGCTCATATCCACCACCAGTAACAAAGGTGCTTTCGTCAGGATGAGGACGCCCATTCTCGGAGTCTCGACGGCGGTGTTCATGCTGATCGATCTCTCCTTCTCGGAGGGCTAAGTTTTCAGCAGGATCATCCATGACAGGGGCAGTGAAGATATGGTCAGGTCCTGTGGAGTTATGAACTGGGGCGTCAATGCTGCCCGATTTGTGATGACCGTGGGTGTTGTGGGTATCTTGGACATTTCCGCGCGGAGCTCCTGGAACACCAGTTCCTACTGCACCAGGCGCAATTGTGTGGCCGCTTTCATGGGGAAATCCGGTGGGTCCATTGACACCACGGTTTCTCTCGACACCATGGAGTTTGTCTCCGATATCGTTACCAACGGGCTTGTGTTCGGCACCATGAGCATTATGGTGCTTGTTAACTTCATAGGCTGTTCCAGCAGCTCCACCTGCGAGGGCGGCATCTCTTCCGTAGTGATGCCCTTCCTTGGAGCGATCACTGTCGACTCTTGGATCGACTTTGTTTTCGATATTTGAAGAATGAGGTCCGGTAGTAGTGTTTGCATGGTTGTGGTGGTGCTTATCAGCTTCGTAGGCTGTTGCAGCAGCACCACCTGCGAGGGCGGCATCTCTACCATAGTGATGTCCCTCCCTGGAGTTGTCACTGTTAACTCGTGGATCTACCTTGTTCTCCAGATTCGAAGAGTGAGGGCCGGTAGTGGTGTTTGTGGTTGCGTGGTTGTTGTTGTGATGATGTTTATTGGCTTCATGTGCAGCTCCACCAAGACCTCCAGCAACGGCCGCGTCACGTCCATAGTGATGTCCTTCTTTTGAGTGGTCACTATCAACTCTTGGATCTACCTTGTTCTCCAGATTTGAAGAATGAGGGCCGATAGTGGTGTTTGTGGTTGCGTGGTTGTTATTGTGAAGATGTTTGTTGGCCTCATATGCAGCTCCACCGACACCTCCCGCAACCGCTGCATCGCGTCCATAATGATGGTTATGTTGATTTGAAGGATCGCTGTCAACTCTTGGATCTACCTTGTTTTCAAGGTTTGAGGAGTGAGGACCAGTAGTAGTGCCTGTATTGTTATGATGATGCTTGTTAGCTTCATATGCAGCTCCACCAAGACCTCCGACCACAGCAGTGTCACGTCCGTAATGATGGTTGTTTTGCTTGGAGAGATCGCTGTCCACTCTTGGGTCTACCTTGTTTTCAAGGTTTGAGGAGTGAGGACCAGCAGTAGTGTTTGCACTATTGTGATAATGCTTGTTGGCTTCGTATGCAGCTCCACCAACACCCGCAGCAACAGCTGCATCACGTCCATAGTGATGATTTTGTTGCTTGGAGAGATCGCTGTCGACTCTTGGATCCGCCTTGTTGGCCAAGTTAGATGAGTGTGGTCCAGCATTGGTATGGTGACCATGGCCAGATTCGTAAGCTCCAACAGGAACTACGCCAGCAGCAGCTGAAGTACCTGTAGCACCGTGAACACCATCAGCCTGTTCAGCTCCACCACCCTCAACGCCGAGTCGAGAGTTGGCTCCGTGGCCGTAATGAGTGTGAGCATCTTCAGTTGGAACTCCGGGACTACTCAAATTAGGATCCAAACGATTCGCGGTCGCCGTGCTGTGAGGACCTTGGCTTCCTCCAAGACCACCTTGAACACGCTGGTTGTGGTGATTGTTGTGGTGGTGGATACCCTCCCCAACGGCTCCTGCTGCACCAAGTGCGGCAGCATCACGACCCAAATGATGTCCTGAAGAGCTGGTCTCATTTGTGCCGTAAGCGTCCTTAGTACCATATCCGGAAGAAGTCTTATTAGGGATGCGGTTTCCATCCAAGTCGGAATCGACTCTTGGGTCGGCAGCATTTAATGCTGAGGAATTATGGGGTCCATGAGAACCCTCGGTATGTCCATGGGTTTGATTCGAACCAAGACCTGTATTTTCGTGCTTTCGGTGTTCATGTTCTGCCAAACCAGCAGCACCTACTGCTCCACTTCCGAGAGCTGCATCTCTGCCAAGGTGAGAATTGCCATGGCTTCCAACGTTGTTTTGGTCAAGTCCTCCTGATGTATGACTTACACCAGCTGGTGTAGGATTTATGTGAGAGGCATTGGATGTGTGTGTGGTGTTAGTTGTTGGATGGGTCGTAGAGTGGGTATCATTTCCGAGATGGCTTCCTTCGCCGGTGTGTGACAGTGAACCATGCTTTTCTGCCTTCTTCTCCTCTTTCTCCTCGATCTTTTCAGCCTTCTTCTCTTGCTTTGCCTCTGCCTTTTCGGCCTTCTTCTCTTCCTTTACCTCCTTCTCATGTTGTGGTGTAGTGCCGTGACTATGTGAAAGTTAGCACACCCGCCATGTTGAGAAAAGTATAGTTGGGTAACCTACAGGATTGCCTTGATCTTATCCATAATTGTAAATTTTAAGTTTGTAATATAAAGTATTTATGTAGTTGGCGGTTGATGAATGTAAAACGTGTGATGATTAAGTTTGTAAACTAAGGGGTATCTTAAGCAAGTAGTAAATGGTATATGGAAATAAAATCAAAAAGTTCACGGCAAGATTGAAGTATTTGTATGATTGCCCACGGTCCACGACGCGTCTCTGAGCCTCTTTGACAAGTATTTTGACAAGTCAAATCAAGGTAATTGAGGGGTACATTTTTGACATGAACGATGTCGTCAGCCTCCGCGGCCAAACATGGGAGAGGTTAAACAACATCCCGTCAGTTTGGTCTAATTGTGTCAATTCTGCATTGAGATACACGGGCCGAAAGGCTAATCAATCATCAATTGGATGACAGAGAGATTGAATGATGTAAAGTGGAATAGCCTCGGAAGTATGGCGCCATAGACCATCAACTGTGGTGGAGTTCAAGCCTAGTTTGTAACAACTTCAAGGCCATGTCTAAAAGAAGCTCTCCACATGAGCTTTTTCTGCCGGAGTTATCTTGCCATGCATTGATGTATTCATGCATTCCGATGCACTAGTTCCAACTATCTATCGCTTCAACATGACATTCTACCTTGAATTCCATCCTCTGCTCTTCTCGTGATGCATGATGAAACGGTTAATAAGATCTACCGGTTCATCGGCTATTGCCAGCAAATCATGAAGCCCGATTCTCGTGGGTGGACTCACACAGATATGACCCAGATATTCCAATCGAATCAACAAGAAGTGGGAAGGAGAAAGATAAAGTTGGCAGGGACCCGCAAATGATCTGTTTAACCCTGACGGTGCCTGCAGTCTTTTTCCAAGTTATAACTGCCCCCGCATATTCGTTATTAGTTTAGTCCCTTATCCCGCTTCAGCCACTGTGGCGCTTGACATCATTTTGAAGCGATCATGATGACTTCAAAGTTCAAATGTTCCAAGTTTTGTCCTTGTATTGAAAAAACGAGATTGAATCCAGTCTTAGTACCAAGAAGGTACTTATCGATAAAATTTTCTGTTAATGAAAGAATTCCCCTTGAAAACATTGTAAGAATTTCGTAAAGAGATATATGTACATATATACGTATATATATATCATTAGCAAAGGCAGCAATTGTTATAGAGCCATCAGCAAGGTGGTCTAATGTCAATAAAGAGGAAAATATCTTGGAGATCTTTTCTTTTTCTATTCAAGGTCCCTGCATTAAACTAGTTCCCCTTCGCTCCTGGCGTCTAATAATATCCTCAAATTTTTAACCATGACCCCCATCATTATTCATTACTTACGTTCGCCCCCTCCCCCAGATAATAGCCCCTCCTTCTCCAATATGATAGTAGCGATTGGACGCCGGATCGAAGATCTAGTATCGTGATTGTGACTCTGCACTCCCTTCGAGTACACCCTCTTGTTCCTGTATGTGCGTCTCCTCTCATTCCCCCTTGAGCCCCGACGGCTACGAGTTGCAGAAGATGAACTCAAACGTCTTTTTTACTGTTTAGGTCCATTATTGTCAAATCCAGAATTGCGACTGTCTGATGAAGATAAAGGTGGTGTACGACATTTCAGCTGGCCCGTGACACTCTTCCTATTCTCCTCCAGGAGAAAATCCAATGATCTTTGAATCTCTTTCAATCGTTGTCCTTACCCCAGTCAATAATGTTCAAAAAATGTTTTCGAAACTCGATGTAGTCTCTAGGGTTTTGGAGTGAGTAGCTGTTGAGCTTTTGCACATGGTAATCGAGCTCACTGTGTTTCCAGGAAACATAGAGACGAGCTTCAGTTCCGCTCATGGCGATGCTGAAGGTTGTAGTATCGAGCAATGCGATGTTCTCGTTTTGACATCGCCTGAGTTGTTGGTTAAGTTTTTCAGCGATGTTGACACATGAAGCGGATGCTCCGACACATTGATTTGTTGCCACCCACAAACTACCAGACGCCTCAGGACCATCAGCCTTAAATTCAATGGCCAAAAAAGGATACAGGAGATCACAAGAGTTGGCCGCTACCTCATTTCCCAGATTACTAAGTTGTATTTGTTGTTCTTGGGGAAATGCTGTAGTTCGTTTATAACCGTAGAGCATATCAGGGCACGGATTGCTAATCTTATATACCGAGGAGGAAGTAGGAATAGCATGCTTAGACATCGAATTTCTGTCAGTATGCATTAACGGATCCGATGCTTTGGTATGAGGGAATATATTGTTCTTGAAATAATTTTCAATATCTGATTCGCCCGTTGCCATATCCAACTGCTGCAAATCCTCATCTTCCTCAATTTGTTGAGGTGTTGGACCAGGGGAATCACGATCTCTTTGTAAATCGTCAACTAAACTGTTGACGTGTTCTGGTAAACACGTTGGAAATAGAAAAGTGCATAATAAGTAAATTAGCTACCCCGTTGTACGCTTTTCCTTTTATAGAATAAGCTTATTTGTTATTGTCTAAGTCCGAGTGAAAGAATCAATCATGGTTGTATATTAGGTAGGTAGGTACACCGGTACTGTTAGGTATATTGCAAGTGGATGTGAAATATGAATTACTATCAAGTTTACTTTTTTTATTTATAGAAATGAAGTTGAAGTTAGTTGTAGTTATTTTCCCGCAAAAAATAAAGCGCATTAAACATCCTTGTCATTGTTTTACTCCGTACTCCGTATAAGGCAGACCTTTCCCAGCGGGCCAAGAGACAACCAGTTTCTTGACTCTCAATAGATACCTCTGTTAAGCATCTGAATTCATCAAGTTTCCGCATCTACAATGAAAAATTATCAATGCTCGCTCACTCAAGCTTTCAAAAAGACCATCCTGAAAAACTAGACGAGCCTGAGGCAAACATGTTACTCTTTTTAATTCCGTACAGTGTTTACCCACGGTACCAATCCTCAGGTTTGAATACCTAATAAGTAGGTATCCATCCACCAGTCAAAATCATCATGACATGAATATCCCGTGATCTAATCAGAATTGTTGCATATCTATTAATTTGGAATTATCTAGAATTATCTTCAACAATTTGGAATCACTCTTGCAAATTTGACATCATTTCAGATTCATGAGCCTAGTATGCACAGTGCACACATAACATTGGCAAATCAATGAACGTATACAATTGGTCTCATAGTCCAATCCAAATAGACTCAAAAGTTCCAGATGTAGTCAGCCCTTGGCATTAGTTAAATGATCCAATGATTTCCCATCTATGAATAGATGCTGTTCCTTAATCCACTCTCGTACATTCGTTTCTCACACCTTTTTTTCACACGGATTTTTTTCCTTTCAGCTGAAATTCTAGGATAGCAAACTTATTAATACCTAATTGACAAATTCTTATGCGAACAGTATCCTTCCCGGAATCGGTGCAATTCTCGGGCCGTAACTAGATAAACGGTTCCTTTCCTCCGAAATGATGGTATGTACCAAAACGCGGGGGATCGGCTGTCCGACCGCAACATTGGCGATTGTACGAATATTTAACCTGAACATAACTCGAGTACTGTTCGAGGATCGGTAGACAAGAAATGGATGGGACAGTCTAATACATTTAATAAGTAAGTATCGGTGGATTGTTGGGCTCGACCGTTGCAGGTTGAAGAACCCCACTGTTGCCTAGTCCTCTCCAATATGGATGAAATTTAAGGTACGGTACTGACAAGGTTTCCTAATTGACCCTCTCTTTGCTTCGAAGTTTATACTACCAACGTACTCCGTACTCATATACACCTTGAACGTTTTAATCAATCACACACGGGCTCGAGCCCCAAAGTCTAACAGCCGAGGATATCTGTTGGCCAGCGTTCACTTCCGTCCTTAACCCTTTGAAGGACGAATTCCGAGTACCACCGGCAGACACAAATATGCTTAAGGTAAAAGGTACGATTTATGGATTGAAGATGGAAGCAACCATACTACGTACCGTCTACGTAGTAATATTTCTTCGAAAGCCGTTGCATTAATAAGTCTCATGTGCGTCTGTACTCCGTATGCATGCTACCTCGAATGAAGTTCTGTACGTATCGTCTGAACAAATATACCAATGAATCAATGATGCAGGCATCTTCAAATCTCCACTTTGAAACCACGAATCTCGTATCCACTACTAGTCAGGGCCCCTTACCTCTCTAAGCTATCAAGACCGATGCATCTCGCGGAAAGAGGAAAGGCCTCCGGACGAAGGATGGTTACTCGAGTAGGATTCCATGGATGGCAAGAGGCACCAGGGCCTTACCCCGCACGCCCGTCTTCCACTCGTTGCCTCCCTGTCGATGGGCCCTGTCTGTCACCTGCAGTGTAAGAATCATTTTTGGTAACATTCTGTCAGATGTCGTGTAACCATTCGCGCGCAAGTAGACCATCATTATTTTGAAATTCTTCCTATATGCTCGGTGTTTTGAATCCAATCTCTGTACCATAGAACGAGGCATTTTTCGAATAGTTTGTGCATATCCATATATATACTCCATATCTTCCGCGACCATGCTTCTATATACCAGAAAAGCACCTCCAAAAGTTCCTAAGAAAAGGTCAAGAGCTGGTAAGTACTTGGCTCACTACTGTACATAATTGCAGCTAACATTGGTTGTTATAAAAGGTTGTATATATTGGTGAGTTTCTTTTCTTTTCAGCTGCTAATTCTCCTGTGCTAATTGTGTGTCCATAGTAAGGAAAAGGTACGGATCATCAAGTGCCAATCCACGCAAATCCTTAACAACAACCACAGAAGAAGAAATGTAACGAAGTGCGTCCACGATGCGATCGATGTACAGATCGAGGTCTGCAATGCGAATATGAAGCAGTAAAGCCACGGAAACGAAGAAGGGCGTCGTCTGCGGAATCTGCACTTTCTCACGAATCCGGCTCCCCGGGTTCTGATCGCGAACAATGGCCGCGACGATACTCACAAGGCCTCAACATTATTACAAATAAAGATGTGGGAAATATACAAAATAAATGGGAGGAGAAAAAACAATATCCATTATCTGCAATCTCCGAACAGTCGAGTTTTACCTGGGGAAGCTTTTACGAGAATGACGACGAAGTGGAGGAGATACCACGGGAAGACCTATATGTAAATTCTCCTCCTGCCGGCACACTCATTCGAACACAAAGTCAATACCCAGATTTAGCAATGATTGCTCCTTCGCCAGTCCCTTCTCCTCTTCTCGCATTTAGTTCACCGGCATTTCTAGAATTTGCAGAGACAAGAAATCGCAGGGCTCTCGTTGATCATTTCTGCAATACTCTATCACATCTCATTGTGTTCAAAGAAGATACAGGCAATCCGTTCCGGCAACTTATTCTACCCTTGTCCCATGCCAGTTCGCCGGTAATGAATGCGATGTACGCATTGAGCAGTGCCCATATGGAATATAGGGGAGTAGAAAATGAGGAGAAATCTCTAGATTTTCACAACAACGCTTTACAAGGGCTGGCAAACCTCATTCAGCAAAACGATAAGGCAAATAGGGAAGAGATACTAGGCGCAATCATGTTACTTGTTTACTATGAAGTGGTAAGTGATATACCTTTGGATTAATTGTTGTGGTGCAAACTGACCACACTTTAGCTTGTACAACGGGGTAACTCCAGTATTGTACATGGCCATCTGAAAGGAGCGATGACAATTATGAGCTCTAGACATGGAGAGCCGACTCCTACGAGCGTATTTCTCGAGCGGGTATGCTCCTCCCCAATCAATACCTGAGCCCATTTCTAACTGGACTAGGCCTTTCGGTTTTACGATGTCATTACGGCTCTTTCTTTAGGTACACCTCCAAATAGTACGACGCAGCCTACAACAAGTCCATTCTCTTTTCCATGTGTACCCGATGACGAGAACAAAGATTCACAATTAAATTCAGTTGACACACTCCTTGGACTATCAACAGAACTATGGCCAATCATTCATCGACTTTCCCATCTCCTCTCTTACAAATCTTCTCTCCAATCCGCCATTGAAGATGGTCTGTTGAGTAAGGCTTGTGTTTTGCGGACTGAACTCGAAAGTACATCTAAGGCTATAGAAATGGCTCTGACGAACTGGAAGCCAAGCTTCGTGGCTAAAGGACCATCCTCACCGAGGGAGAACGAAGCTGAAGAAGACACTTCTTCGAAGTATGATATCGATCCCCAGGAGGCACGTATGCAAACTATCCTCAACAATGCTGAAGCATATCGGCACTCTGCGCTTATATACCTCTATCGTACCATTCATTCCCACCCCAGATCTCATCCTCTAGTTCAAAAACATACAAAACTTTCCTTAATTGCCTGCGCAAACGTTGTTAGCTTAGCGGAGATGTGCAATGATGGGCCAATGTCCGCATTATTGTGGCCACTATTTGTAGCAGCATGTGAAGCAGAAACTGAAAGCGATAGGGAATTGGCAACGAAAGCTTTTGGAAAGACGGAGAGGAGACAAGGAATGCGGAACATTATGCGCGCTTGGGAAGTAGTGCAAGAGGTTTGGAGGATGGCTGATGCTGGCACATATGAGGATGGAGATTGGAGGGGGATATGCGAGAGTAGAGGATGGAATATTGTTTTGGGTTAGAACTGTGGTTTATGCAGCTGAAGTTCTGCTGGTATCATGCGGTAAGGGTTTTGTCCCAGATCATGTTTTTGCTGTGACAGGCGAAACTAAAGTCATGACCACTCCATATTCGCCGCCTGGTCTAGGAGTCGTGGAAACCACCGAAACCTTTTTCGAGGTAGCGCTTTGGCAGCTTTTCGTTGAAGCGCACATAACATGATCACCTACTTTGGCTATAACTAGCTTGGGAATTTTCGGAACCAAAAAGTTTGGTTGTGCTTGTTGATTAACGGGCGAAAGCAAGAACCAATATCAGCATTACCTAGAAAAAAACAACGAATTGCAATCATCAGTGAGGCAGCAGCACCTGAGGGCTTACCTATTAGGGCCAAGAATGGGCGGGTGTTATGTGGGTGTGAATGGTATTCAAGAGCAGTGTGTTTAGTCAGTTTGGGGAATATGCATGGTATGGATGGATGAGTGGGTAGGTGGAAGGAACTAGCATTATTAACATGGGTAATGGAGATGGGAGATGGGAGATGCATTTACATATATATGTATGTATGTATGTAATCTTATATGTTGGTTGTGGTGTATATGGTGTACATGGAGGTATGGAGGCATGGACGGGATGGATGGATGGATTGTAAATAAAATAAAAAAAAGAGTGGAAAATGAAATTTGGGGGTTTGGATGGTGGATTCGAAAATTGATGTTTAGATAATGAAATCTGATATTTGAAATTTGAAACTTGAAACTTGAAAATCTAAGAGGAATTGTAGATTGGATGAATGAATACTCGTTATGAGAAAATAAAAGATGGGAATATTAAATGGTGAACTATTAAACTTTAAGTTGCTGGTCTGTTTGTGATCAAGTAGATGTGCTAAATATATGGAAATTGATCTTAATTACTGTAAGATTACCATATACACAACCTAAGGGGTTGGAGATGTAAGATATAATATACGGTTCTATGTTTAGATCGTGGTTATAATTAGAGTTTTAGATTTCGATAGGAAAGTTCAAAAAGGGTTGAGGTTTATTGGGAGTTATATATATATATATATATATTAAGATCAAGTTAGGGTAAAAGCTTACGAGGTCGAGAGATAATTATTACTAAACATCTCGGAGACCTAACCGGAAGCTACTTTATAACCTCATTAGTCTTTATAAGATCTTTCAGAAAAGTAAATCATTATTATAATATCCATAAAGGGTATCCATCTATTCCAAAGTAGTATTCCCAACCAACCGCAGCCTATTCAAATTAACTAGACCAACCAAGTACACTCATCCCACCACAGCTCAAAAGGTATCCCAGCTAAAACAATACAATCTTCAATTCCCCATTCCAACGTCCAACTGCAAATTTTCTCCACTTCTTCAATTCCTCCACAACATCAACTCTAGACATCGCCCAAATCTCCTCCTGTGGTCTCCTAATCGACGCGCGATTATTCTCCCGGTCTAAAAACGAGAAATCATTCGCCATTTCCTCATAGTAGTTATCCGCATCTCCATCACCCGTAACGGATCCAGCTATTGAAGATCGAACAATACGTTCCTCGGGTAAGAACTCCAATGTAAGTTTTCTGAGTCCAGGGTATAGGACAGGAGCACGTCGACTCTTGATGTTCTGGCGCGCATGACAGATCTTAGACTCTTGTGCTGCGAGTTCCGTGAGGAAATTCTCCAAGGCTAGGAGGAGCGCCATGCTTGATTTGCGAGGGATGGATGTGAGGGTTAAAGAGCGGAGTCTTGTGTTATTGTGAGGATCAAAAGGAGGGCATTGTTTTTCTAGTCTCATATTGCAGATTTCTTCGATGTCGATCTTGGGGATTGCTTCTTGGTCATCGTATCTGTTGCGTTGTTTTACGATCGAAGGATGGCATGTCACAATAGAGTGATGAATGCGCAGAACTTCTAGGTGGGGTTGGCACTGTCGAGAGAGGAATTTTACAGTGTGTTCTTGTGCGTAGACGTCATAATCACTAGCAGCTTCTGGTGCTGGACCTGTGCGGACAGAGCCGACGTCTAGGACTTGAAGAGTATTGGTGGCACTAAGGAGGCACTTTATCCCTACGTCTGTAAACTTATTGTTGGAGATATAGAGGTGAGTAAGGCCTGTAACCATCGTGAGATGATCTTCGGTGTTCTTCTTTCGCTGAAGGATATTCAGTGCGAGTCCTCCTAGCGTGGACCACTCAACTAGCTTGATGTTATCAGGGCGGAGTGTAGTCATGGTGATATGAGGGTCAGCACCTTCGTTAATCTCGCGATAGATCGGAGGATGTTCGAATAGGTACTCGTCAGCTGCGCGGACTGGACCATGTGCAATACATGGAAATCGCCCGCGGAAGCCGCTTCGTATTAGCGAAAAAATGAGACTGTCGGTCAAGAGATTGTCACGGAGATCTAAAGACCAAATCTGTCGTCTAGAGTTGGTAACTATAGGAGGTAACATGGAATCCACGAGTCTCAATCCTCTTAATTTCAAGATCCTAATGTTCGGAAGATTCTCAATGGTAAACAAGGCTCTCCAGTTTGGACTGCGGGCAGTTCCGGATGCATCGAGATAGATCAGGTACTTGGTTATGTTCTGGCGAAGAATGCGGGAACAATTAAAGGTAGTACAGCCAGCCGCGCTGAAGAACTCTAGTTGAGGTACGTCATTGTATTCACTTGGCAGGTCAGCACCATGAATTGTGCCGTAATCCTCAGAGCATATAGGTGCCAGAAGGATGCAATTGAGGTTGGGGAAGTTCTTGGAGAATTGGAAGAACAACTCCGGCCTCAGGTAGGTCCCAAATATGATGTAATCCCGAGTGTGAGCTCTATCGAGCTTGATCTCATGTAGTGCACGCATGTCGAGGATTCGAACTCTCTTAAGGATTTCAGGATCATGGGACTTGGAGGCAAATATGAAACGCGAAACAAGTTCTGAATCTAGTCAGTGAGCTTCTCGATGGAACTAATAAGATTAGATCCTTACCACAGGGCCTATTTCTGTTAGCTAAGTTTCTGAAGGGGTTGGCCCAAAGATAATTCCCGAAAATCCAATTGAAATGAGAACAGACAAGACATCCAGAGTAAAGATCAGGTGTGTCAAGATATGACGCGACGAGCATTAAAACATCTATGTCGAGTTCATGGTATGCAGGTAGAGGATCCATATTGATCGTGGAATAGATCCTCACGTGCGACAAAGCCCCAATACATGCTATTCGGAAAGAAAAGATACAAAAATAAGTCGTCGAAGCTGCACTGTCTTTCCTGTAAGAATTTTTAATATTCCCAAGAAAATCTTAATTGTGATTGATTTGGCAAAGATTACCAATGTCAAAAAAAAAAATTCAATGTTCTCTCGAATGGATTGGAGTGAATGGTAGTGGAATACTGCCTTTTAGAGTTCGATGGTGATAAAGTTTGAACTTCGGAGGGACTTCTCGGAAAGTGCAACGCTATCAATCAACAAGCAATTTCGACTATTAAAAATGTCTCTTGGTCAAATAGAGCAGCAGCGAGTCGAATATGTTGATGAGAGCTGAAAAGCTTGTGGCTATACCGAGTATCTGCAAGTATGCCAAGAGACTACAGTGCTGTGCGATCCTTTCACGCAGAATTAGATGAGGTAGGTTATTGATGCCAACATCAGCTTTTATGTCCCCAAAATTCGAGCTCTAGACGTGGAGTCTACTATGTTCCAGGTTTCCTACTTCCTCAAAAGTTTAGGTTGCTACCCTATGTCAGTACTCCCATCTTCTATTCTCATATAAAGAGCCAATTGATGGGACAGGCCTTTGCTTACACGAAAAAATTGATGTTTAGGTCACATATGCGTCACGGCTAAATCCGAATGATACACGACATTGATGCTTCCACATCTTATCAGCATAGCGCCCTTCGAAAGCAGATCCTAGACTGGTGCTTAGAAGAGGTTAGGTCGGATTCTTTAGGGCTCAACTCGAGCCGAAATATACGACACTAGAATGGGCCAAAGCCTAGTAGGAGTCAGTCTGTATATGTAGATATATGGTGGCCACATTCCGCTATTGCCGACAGGGCACTGCGCGGCAATCCCCATACAAAAGAAATTGACGATTCATGATTATTAGTGGTTTGCAGCCAAGATGAGTAAAGAGCACGGCCAGTCTTCATAACATTAGGGTGTAGCTCACCACGTCTTTGGGCAGTTGAGACTTCGTGAATAGAAATCTCACGGATAGTTTTGATAAGACTGTGAGACTCTATCATGAATTCGCTCTTTCGACTGAAGTAAAAATCGAGAGCTCATCAATACAGATGAATGTTGGACGTTTGGAATGCCAACAGCGTTACACAGGGTGGGTACGCTGTAGGGTTTAGCGTACGTGCGACAAAAGCCTATAATCCTGGAAAAGCAGTTAAGCTTGCGCTCTGCTCGCTCCACACATCGATACCCTAGACCGAAACGTAGTCAGCGAACTGTAAATCTAATCGAGGCAAGCAGCTGTCGTGTGATGAGATATGACGAAGACATTGATATCGATATCGATATCGATAAGGATGAGGATACCATGGCTATGCGCCGACTTCGGAAAAGCCAACCATCATTTTGTCACTAAAAGGGTTAGCATGGGTGGCTGCTTTAAATTCTTGCCGCAATTCAGTTACTAACCAGATAAACGAGAGCATCGACGACATATGGTAGGCAGATGTTACCACAGGCTCAAACTTTGAAAGAAACGAGAACTATGGAGTGAAGAGATGTCCGTGTTAGTCAGGAATTGATCAAAAGTGGCGCGGAGAAGCAGTACTTTCCAGTAATGGACTAGTGCTACTTTTACAATGTCCGCGGGATCTCCGTCAAAAGCAAATGCCCGCGGCGGGCGTGGGAAAAAATGGATCTCTGCCCTCCAATGTAAGTAAGTATATTTGATTTCCTTTCATGGTGGGTTACGTACGCCCTTTAGTCAAGATCCTGAGAAACCCGATCGGATTGCCGCGGGTATAGGTAGTTAGGCTATACAAAGTTCCGCTGAGATTGTGATACCCGTCATTCATCATGAGAACTGAGTCTGCACCTCCCCTCTACTCTTCATCGCAGGAAATCATAACTTCCCATCAAAATCATGCATCTTCCCAGCTGCAATGCCGAGGAGCGTCCAGAAGTCTTGCGTGACTTCATTCGTCAAAATCCCCTTGGTATTTTGACAACCGCAATTAAATCAGATTCTTATCCATTTCTTCAAAACAGTCATATTCCATGGCTTATTGATGCAGAATGTGATGGGAATACCAATGCACTTGGTAGACTCCGCGGTCACATTGCACGACAAAATCCCCAAGCAAAAGCTATTATCAAAAGCTGCACAGCAGTCTCTGAATCATCATCAACAAATGTCCTCGAGAACGACGTTCTTGTATTATTCAATGGACCAGTCCATCACTATGTGACGCCTAAATTCTACAAGCAAACCAAACCCGATACTGGAAAGGTAGTTCCTACTTGGGATTACGAAGCTGTGGAGGTGTACGGTAGAGCGAGAGTTTACTACGATACCAAGTCCACCGAATCTGGAACTTTTCTTGCAAAGCAGATCTCGGATCTTTCTGGCCATATGGAGACATCAATAATGGGTTATGGCAAGACTCCTGAAACACATCCGTGGAAAGTGGCCGATGCGCCTGAAAGGTATATTGAGCTACTCTCGAAAAACATCATTGGCATAGAGATTGAGATTACCTCTATGGCGGGAAGGTTCAAGTGGAGTCAAGAGAAGCCTGTCAATGATAGAGATGGTCTCATTGAAGGGTTCAAAGATCTAGATACGCATGATGGTGCGTTGCTGTCGGACAAGGTTAGGGATCACGCCGCTCTTTATGATGCTAAAAAAGCTGCGAGTAAGTCGGAAACTTAGTTATTGGGGGAACTGAGAGGCATACGTGTGTGTAATGATTATATGGTAGGGTTTGGAACGTGATACCAGTGTATTATCTGACCATATATGAGCTAAAAGTCAGTCGTATAGTCAATTATATTATATCCATGGTGTTCAGTCTACCACTTGAGAATGTTCTTTTGTGTTTTGACCTAGTGATTTCACATTGATATTGTTGGTCGTTAAGGGAGACCGCAGTCATGGAAAGCATTTCTTTAACTCCTTCGTGCTTTCACAAGTACTCAAACAACGACTATGTTTGAGTATGTTGCGCTGGAAACAAAAGGCGCTATTTGAGCAAGGATGGAGAGCTTCGAAAAAGGAGGTTAACTACTAAGTAAGCAATCTTGCTGAGTATATAAATTCTTCAAATAGAGGACTTTTTCCACCAGGCTTATGGCGGTAGAATCATTAATGGAAACGGCTACTGCTCAATAATGGCTACACACCCTTGAAGACCAAAAGACCAAAATCTGACACGGAGAGTCAGCACCAGGTATGCTTTTGCCTCAACTTGCTGAATGAAGTCTGTAATGATCATGAGTTGTCAGTTTGAATAACTAACCTTCCAGCTAACGGTTAGCGTATCTCGGTCGACATAAAGAATCACATCTTGACCTCGACACGGCTCCCACTAATTCCAGATATTCTCGGCATAAATCAACGGGACGAGTATCTATCCGACCAAAGCAATGGCATGTAGTCCAATGACTATATTTTGACAGCATCACGGTAAAGTTACCATAGCGTCAAAAGCAACAGCTAACAAAAAGAGGAAGTGATCGGTACACATCAACAGTATGCAATTCAGTTCCCAACCTCAGAACGAATAAAAATCAAAGAACTACCCACCTAATTGTGTATAAGAAACACCTAATCCAATCACCAGACTATTCACTCACAAGCCAGAAAAGTCAGTGCTTACACCCAAGCAAGCAAAAACGAATAGCACAGCAAACTAGCGAGCAAGACTAGCGTAAAGACGTAAAGACTAGCGTAAGCACAAACCCAAAGTCACACACGCCACACACAATGCTACTAGCTCCCTCATCTGAAAACATGTCTCTCTCCAGGAAATTACACATGTACATATATATATGTACAATCAATCCATGGCTTGAATCCTAGCCTTTCTATAATATATCATTATATACCTAGTAGGTATCATTCTGTACCATGCGCGATCAGCAAACTCGTGACGCCGGAGCGTGTTCACGTATGCAAGGGGGTAGCTTATGCTTGAATATATCATTGGGGTTGCCTGGTACAACGGCTCTACATGCAGATGAATGTGAGAGTGTGTGGAAGTGGGATGAATTATATTTACTAGGTTATTAGCTTGGTGAAGATTCATGCGCAAGGGCTGGATGCTTGTGCATAATGTATGTGTGTGTATGCAAATGTGCGTAGCCGTCGTACCTGCAGACTGGAGTGCAGGCCTTTGGTAAATATGATTGTATCGTGAGATTCGATTTTGTGTTTTTTATTGGGTGTTATGATTATGTACGATACTGTTTTGAAGTGTTGCCTGCATGGTGTTATCTATTGTATCTTACGTTTAGGTCACATCTCTTGCTTCCTATCAGTGCCAGCATATTCATCATATTGATGCTGAAATTCCTTATTATTGCACCAAACATATGATTATCTAGGTAGATGAAGTTCAATATAAGTAGATATACGACAATATCAACTAATTTCTCCAAGCTCCAATGCCCAAAAAACCCCAACCAAGTAAAATACATCCCAGTACACCTAATCAATACCAATACATCTGAAGCCGAACATGAACGTTGGCATCTCCTCCTGTGTCTTTTGTATTTTTATAATCCTCCTCTCTATTTCTCCACTGGGAAATGAATATGAATATGCCAGTCAACCAAAAATATGGTTGGTAATAGGTAATGAAAGTGAATGCATTTAAGGAAATATCCCCCCCCCCCAGCCTGGGTTTTCATCTACAACTCCCATACCATTGTGGCAAAATGGATCTTTGCCAATGTTTGCCATCTTTCCGACATGTTTTCTCAAAGCTAAAAGTATTCAAACATCTATTTGATCGACATCTTGTATCAGGCTGACCTTGTCAACCACTCAACCTTGTCCTCACAGGCAGGGACACTCTCACTGGCGGAGATTTTGCATCCGAGCCTTTAGTCTTGCGACTCTTTTTTTTAAGGGACTCAGACATCCTCTTTGCATCTGGATGAAAAGAAGTTCGAGCAGCCTTTCTATCTTCCTTTCCGTGGAGAACAATGTGAGATCTCAAGTTATCCGTGCGGCCGAATTTTTTTTTACAAAAGGGACATGGGTATTTGCGAGCAAGGGGATCGTGTGTTTGTTCATGTCGTTTGAGATGTTCCTGTCTTTGAAACTTCCTGTCGCATCCAGCATGGGTGCATTGTAGCTTGGCACTGTTTTCTACTCGTATGGATACTGTTGGTTCTCGCTTTATCTTTCTGCGGGCTGCTGCTCTTGTTGGTGTTGCTGCTTGAATTCTTTGAAGAGCAGCTGTGCTTTGAGGTGACTCAAAATATGGCCTTCGGAGGTGTTGCTGTCGTGCTGGAGAGATCGAATCGTGCCTGAGATCCTGGTAACTTGATGGAGGAGGTAGATATCCTGTAGTGGATGTCCCTGCGGGAGAATTGTTGTACGATCTTTGAGCATTGAAGTCCGATGAAGGAGTTCCGAACTTCATAGGTGTAAGAGGGCCTATTGGAGATGACTGAAAATCGGCAAATGTGTCGATTAGCGTCGTTTGTGTCGGGTCCACAAAGTCCATAGCTGTTGATGATTCGGATGTGGCTGTTGGTGAATACAAATCATCCATCAAAGATGGAATATCACTCGAAGGGCACTGTGAATCAAAAGACCCAAAGGCTGCAGGTGCATAGCCTTGAAAGCTGTTGAAGGTGAGAGCAGGGTTTGCTCCGGCCAATACCATCCCGTCGTCAACACTAAAGAACATGTTGGATTCTTGGAAACCTGTCAACATATCTTGTGTCATTGCTGACACATCACAGAAAGGATTGTCATTTGTATTCTCGTATCGCTCTGGGAGACCATGGTGGCTATGGAAAGAGAGATCCTCCATTTTGACCGTCTCATCAAAAGACGTACGTCGAGTGATGGAACTCGCAGGTGTGCTAGGCTGAAGCTGTAAAGTAATGTCCCAAGATGAATCTACCGAATCTGTGTAAGTGTCACTCCGTGATGGAGTGATTGTGCTTGTGGGTGGATTGACTGGATAAGAATTTCTCCTGTTCTCGTATACCAGCATGGTTATGCGGGGGTGGTTAGTGATATCGTGAAACGAAAACTAGATGGCGTTAGATACCATCAATATTTTTAGGTCCGTTGCACTGAGGACTCACGATATTTTAGGTGCTCTGCACTGTATATATATAGTTCAAAACACTTTAGGTTGTCAGTGAGTCGATGAGCTTGATGAATAACAGCGTAGCCAGGAAGGCTCATGGTTCCATTTATGAGTGAAGACATGAATGTCGACACCATTGATGCCATAAAAATCGGCACCATAACCAATATTACTACTCCAGAAGGGATATAGCTAGACATAACTTACAGACTATTTGCGGCTGTCAAGACAAATTTAAGTCGCGTTTTGAGTCGCGAATTGTTAAACGACCGCAGTGCAGGACACGCAGCGTCCGCGAGAATATGAATAACCAGATCACTTCCGGGACAATTAGACCCTTCTGAAGGTCGATGGCTGGATCTTTGCTAAATACAGGATTAGTAGTGTTTAGAGACGCGCCGCTATACCAAGAAACACTCACTGAACATCTACCAATTCTGTGAATTTTCACAGTAAGGGAATGAAGAAACTTGTTCGACTTCCGGAGACGTATAAAAAAACAGTATGGTACAAGTAGAACTTCTGAGACGAGCTATTGTTCAATGTTAATCGTACGGGTACCTTGCAGAAAGTCTTCCAAATCCCTTGAAGGGAGGCCAGTCCCTCCCTCTTTAATGAGCCCTCGCCTCACGAAAGCCAAATCCTGCATGTCAAATGATGGCGAAGAAGTCCTCGAGTAGGTTGGATCAACACTAGTCTGTCGAATTGTGGATTGTGGGGTTCCCATAAGACACTCATGATAGTTTATTGGCGAAAGACCAAGAAAGTTAGCAGTGGGCTTAGGTCTCACTAATTGCGTGCATATGTATCTGATAGAGCAGGGATAGAACGCCTCTCAAAGACAGAAAGCGAAGAATTATGCAGGTCCTTCCTCCACATCACACCCAAGCTCAACTGGATAATTCGGCAGAGAGCTGTCAAATCCTGAGTATTCATCCATAGATTTGCACAAGGTTTCCTCCCTGGGTGCAGATCTACATCCTGCATAAGATCTCACATTCCTCGAACGGTCTATCATAAGCCATCCATGAATGCCCATTACGAGGTTGAGGTTTTCACGAAGAATGAGACGATGCCTCTGGAATGCTCAACATTACGACGGCTCTCAATACTGTATCAATAATCGCGTTAACGACGTTGAGATTGGTCAAGCAGAGATTCATGATAGTCCATACCAATCAAATGATTGTGATAACAGCAGCCAAGTTGCGCTTACTGCTACCAATAAGTGGAAAAAGCCTTCAACCACTTGATAGACGCCCCAGAGGCTTCCAAGGTTATTATTATAAAGCTGAAATAGCTACTAAAAATTATGTGGCTGATCAACAAACTATTAATTGGCAGAAAGGAGTAAATATTTATTTTATGATAGAATATTTTCCACAAGATCCAATCCTCGCGAAAATCGTAAAATTTGACCAATCGAAACTTTGAATTTGACATATTTAACATAACAAAACACGAACTTCTTTTCACACTTACATACACGTAGAATTCCTATCGGTATATATTCGGTCGGCCTCCAGTAGCGATTTCTTTCGACGGCAAGACATGCGAAGATACAGTCAGACTACAAGAGAGCGAAAGTGTGTGTCCCCGTAGGTTGAGGTTGAGGTTGAGTTGGATAGGAATACTTCATTTGGTCTAGATCTTATCAGGTAGGCCCTGCTGGCCCTTGATCATTGAAAAGAAAAAGAACAAAAAAAGATAAGAAGTCATATATGACATAATCCGTATATGGTATGGATGATTAAATGAGATGGTGATAACCGTGGAGATAAACGGAAAACTATTTACAGGTCTTTCCCGGTATTTGCGATAAAAAAAGAAACAGAAATCCGGTTAGTGACTTATTACTTAGGGGGCGTTTCGTTTGTCATAGTATTGCCCTAACAGAGCTGGAATACAGACAGCGCAATCCTGCCTGTCTATCATCCGATATCAGATTAGGGCCCGGTAACCTTAGAAGATACCCTGCAAGTATCCAGGTTCTACTTGCATACCCATCCTATTCTGTCAGTATGCAGCAAGAGAAATTGGGATAGCTCCCAAAATTACTCAGGCTTTATTATCTGTCAAGAGATAACTGAGAGTTCTTTCCAGATTCAGTATTTGCATCCTCTATTTCGGCTCAAGTTAGCTACATAATTTACATGTTCGTTTCCGCGGACAACTCTGCGTATCGGAAATGCAGTAGTCTATCGTCCATTTTCATCACCATCGTTGATATCAATATTGCTAGAGGTCTCACGAACTCTCTAGGGCAAATAAGTTTTCACAGGTTTCCACATATCATAGCCATATATTTCATGTTTTCCAGCATGTTTTGCGGGGCTATCAGTCCCCGTCGCCAAGGCAGTCCAGATCTTTGTCAAAACTTACACGCGATAGAGTCCAGTATTTGGCTCTATCGGCCAACTGATTTGGGCACGGCCTACTGCTTCCCATAGCGGTTGGGTGCGTTGTGTTTTGCTCCGAACTTTTCTTTTACAGGCGCCAGAGAGAGTCCCTAACACCAGTAGCACGCTCATGGAACAATGCATGCTCGAACGGAAGGAAACTAGAGTCTAATTTCCTAGCTCTTTCTCCAGTAGTATGAAGCCGATCGTTGTGGGTAGTAGCTCATGGAGGAGTCTGCTACAGCCAACTGACGGCTAATACAAGTTGAGAACACCTCCGAAGGTAGTGTAATCCGTGGTTGCTGCAAGTAAACTTGTCTAACCTTCTAACTTCATATTACATCCAATCAACACATTTTTGAAGGCAACCATCCGCAACACACTCGGTCCTGTTCCTTGTCAATTGTTGGACGTCACCGCTGGGGTTGTTGATACAGTTTTCTCCTCGTAGAGTCAAAACATGTGGAAAATGTACTAGGAAAACATTCCACTCTGGAACAGTAGAGTTACATTGACTGCGAAGAACCATTCAGACGTTGAGAGCAGCCTTGGCTAACTCAATATCTTAACTATAAAAGAGGAGAGGGGGGAGGGAGAAGGATTGCAAAAGTACTAGTATGCCCTCGCATCTCCCTCATCCCTCTGAAGCCTTCATTGACTCATCTTTTTTGAAATATCTATAACCATTTTCCGCCGCAAAGCTGTTGGAAGTTCGAGCAAGTGTCACAATTCGATCTTTCACCTCCTATAGCCGAATATCCAACCATACTCCAAATGTGTCATACTTGGATCAAAATCTGCTTCATCTGCAAAAGATGCACTGGAGAGCTAAAAATCAGTCTTTGTCCATTAGCAAAGAAACCTGGGCATCAGATTGAACACTCAGACGATGTGGCACGAGTAGGGCTATGCCAAATGAAACATGAAGAGACTGCTAAATGTTTTACATATTTCCCTTAAAGACTGTTCGTAAGTCATCCCATAAAGAAGTTACAAAATGTATAAGAAGTAACCGAAGGTTGAAAAATAGTGATTGAGCAACCAATACAGTCGGCACTAACTAAACCTCGTAAGTACATCCTCATTTCACATTCAGCCGGGAGAACCAGATGCTGCATCAAGGTCTGATAATCGATCCGCACTGCCACCGATTATTGAATCAGATTACACAAAAACTCCTAACTTTCGATTAGTGGTCTAACAGCTTACCTTGTCCAGGGACTTGTAACCTCTCGCTACCACGACTACTTTTTTAGTGTTCAACGGCATATTCTAGTCCTGGCACCAGGCTAAGGGCGCTCAATCGGTCGTGCGTACAGGTGTGGGGAACTAGACACAAAGCTGACCTCTAGTGTGCTGGTATCAGGTGGATGCTATGTAACGCTTCACATGTGCACAATATCTGCGGTGGCGTTTCTTCCCTTCTGTTTAAACAGGTCTACGTGATTGACGTAGCTTTCTCCTATTATTTTTCTTACAGCTCGGTGCAAACAAATCACGAGGTTATTGGGGTGGAAGATGGTCATCGGCCGTTATTTTCTCTCGAAATCGGGCTTGGAATGGAAGTGTTGAAATTGATTCATATTAATCAATAATTACTCCACAATGATGTGCAATGCTATCATAATGTCGAACTTAGTCTGTTTTCTCCCGGATCCAATGCATATTGGGAAAATATGTGCAGGATCAATATGCACGAACTGCTCTGACAAACAAGTTATTCAGTAAGCTTTCACAGAATCTATAACGCCATTGTTTTAATACCTGTGTGCAGCATCAAATTCATCCTTCAAATGAGATCTTCTCCACGTTGTTCTTCATCTGACTTACCCCAGTCCGCTGTTATTAGAATTCCATCTCAAAATGTTGGCTGTATGCACAGATGACAATAGACCCCGTGCTTGCCAGGTACTCTATGGAGTGAGGAAGGAGTGGAGCGGGGCTTTCCTCGCTTGGAACGCTTCGGAGCATTTAGTACCCGGGACTATCAATAAGTACAGTAGAACCTGGATATACCGGACACGAAAAACAAGCATATTTATTCCGATATAACCAGTTCTCCGGTATGGGAAGGTTCAGGCATTAAGGCATCAGGAATTTTGTATAATAAATTAGCTTCGGGATTTACCTTACCCCCACCCCATCCTCCAAAAATTTCATAAATCCATCATGTGATAGACTTTTAGCAAGGGTGTATAGACCTTTTACCAGTGCCAAAGAGGGTCAATATTCAAAGACCCATGATTTGTATCCAATCAAAATAGGCAAGGCGAGATTGAAAGTGTTGGTTTGATAACACCTAGAACCCAAGTTGCATTCACCAACGTTGGACAATCAAGTTGGTATTACCGAACACACCGCCCAATCCTACTTCGTATTGGCTAAAATTGATGTGATCTCCTATCTCTTTCTACAATCTTGTCCGAGAATTAACACTTCCAAGGAAGAGGGGATCACGCAACCATCTGCATTAGGCTATGAGCAAGTTGGCGAATTGCATTCGACTGTTAGGGTTAACAAGCTAACTTACTTCATCAGGACGCAACTCATAACCGACACAGTTTACACTAAACATATCGTCCACTTCGTGCCGGAGTTTCTGCCGACTGAAGGCCCCAAAGCTGCATGGCTTCAAAGCATGTGATAGTACACCATTATACGAGTACATGCAATTGTTATTTCGACTTTTCACCTAGAAAGGATCCAACCAAGAACCGTTGCTATCATATAGCTTTTGTTGAACTCGAACGTTCAGTATATACTAGCAGCATTGCACAAGTTGAATGCATATATTCAATCCCTAGCTGCTAAAAGTTGGGGGCAGGGTGGCAAACACTACTCGGCACCCTTGAAAGGGACTGCACCTTCTTCTGGTATTCGGGTTTGGGAGAGAGCCTACACCCCATCACCCATTGAATAATATTTTGGAATAAAAATATTATTGATACATAATCAAGATTAACATCTCATAAAATATTGTTGCAATTTGATTTCGGATGCTACTAACTGTAATTATGCGGCTGTACTATGTATATGAATGTATATAGGTTCCCGGGCAAAGTATTGTAAGATATACTAAAAAGCGACTATGTTTTATCTTATTTACAGAGGTATTAGCCAATAATAATCATTTGCTCTTTGAAAATTTGTATGGTGAAATTAAAATAGTTAAGATATTGTAAAGAAATTTTATTTATATTCAAAATTTGATATATATTTTATTTGTCGATATTATAGTTTTATAATATTTTTTTATAAATCTAAATAATTCTTTTAAATAATCTTTTAGTATTGCTTTTCATGTTTTTTTTATTGCTTTTTTAAACCTAGAATAGTTTATATTATTCTTAGAATAATAATCTGTGATTTATTGTTTTATTTAATTTTATATATTTTCAATAAGATTAAAATTAGAAGAAAAAGAAAGTTATTCAATTCTTTAAATTTTTTTTTCAAGGAGATTTATAGTAGTTTTTTAAATTGTATAATTTGGAGTTTTATTTTGTATAAATATATAATTTAAACGTAATCTTATTTATTTATAAATAATAAATATGTTGAAAATGAGTTGTTTGGAAGTAGTAGTATTATGTTACGACGGTATTTAGTTATGACTAGAAACCGCATCACATGACTAAACAAGGGGTCACGTGGTCCCACTCGTCCCACCGATTTAAATCGAGGGGAACGGTGGGACATACGGCACGAAGGTCTATATAATCAAGATGGATTTCCTTTGTATAGAGCTTCGTGCTCAAGATCAATCATTTAGTATACCATACTATTAGTTACGAATTGCATCATATTATTGTCATTACTTTAAGTCCCTGCTTGACGCCTAGTTATAAACCTACCTCGAGAGCCTAGAGCACTTCCACGTGATCTAGACGGCAAACCTCGTAACATATTATTAGATGTAGATTGAACTAAGGATCTAAGTTACAGTAATGGTAGAATTGAAGATATTCCTAATTATGGTCCGTGCACTATAATGATCATATGACCTCAATTCTAGGCCTATAATGACTTTAATTTCAACAAAATATTATATAAAATTAATATAATTTAGTTTTGATAGTATTTTATTTCTTTTTCAAAATATTTTATAATTTTTTTTTTTTTTTAAAAATATTTTTAAAATATTCAATCTTTTTTTATATTAGTTTTTTTATTATATATATAGAATTATAAATTTTATTTTATTAATATATAATATAAATCTTTTAATAATTTTTGATTTAATTTATATTTCATTTAATTAAAAAATAATATTTTATTATTTCTTTGTTCAATACAAATATTTCAATACAAATTATAATCAAAAAAAATAATTCTTTTTGAAATAAAAAACTTTTGAAAAGCAATATAATATTTATAATTTATTTGTCATGAACCACGTCTAATATTATCCTAGGATAAGAATCGTCCCAGGATTAGTGTCCTGAGGCCAATAGGAGATCACGTGATGTGATAGCTCTGCTAGCCAGCTAGCAGAGCTAGCATTCAGAGAAACGTTTAGTATATAGTTAGAATAAGTTTCATAGTTTAAGAGCTTCGTGCTCAACTTAGTTATCAATTAGTTTACCTACATTCTACTTGATCTAGTAACGAATTCACTTCCAAGTGAATACCAGTGATAAAGCCTTAATCCACAACTACCAACCAGACGAAACCTCAGGCAGCCGCTGCCTCCAGTATAGTTGTCACGAACCACGTCTAATATTATCCTAAGATAAGAATCGTCCCAGGATTAGTGTCCTGAGGCCCATGTGGGATCACGTGATGGAGCCTCCAGGAGCGCAGGCTCCCCAGGGCTCCAGGAAAGGAATCAGTATATAGTTAGAATAGTTTCATAGTTTAAGAGCTTCGTGCTCAACTTAGTTATCAATTAGTTTACCTACATTCTACTTGATCTAGTAACGACTTCACTTCCAAGTGAATACCAGTGATAGAGCCTTAACCCATAACTACCAACCGACGAAACCTCAGGCAGCCGCTGCCTCCAGCACAGTATCGTTACAATAGTATCGTTACAATATATAAATGATTTGTTTATAGTTTAGATTAATATTTTGAATAAAAAAAAGAATTAAATCTCGACGAATTTTTTTAATATAATATAGTGTTACGATGGGTAACAACTGACTAATTAGAAGAGCTTGGGCCTTGTGCAAAAGCGATCAGATTTCATTAAATTAGTATGTGATTTAGGCCACCTTATGATCGTAGGCGTACGCGCAAGCAGAAAGCACATGACTTGGAGCTTTTTGGAGCTTAGGATCCAAAAGGATCAAGAAGGCATGAAGGTCTATATAATCAAGATGGATTTCCTTTGTATAGAGCTTCGTGCTCAAGATCAATCATTTAGTATACCATACTATTAGTTACGAATTGCATATCATTATTGTCATTACTTTAAGTCCCTGCTTGACGCCTAGTTATAAACCACCTCGAGAGCCTAGAGCACTTCCACGTGATCTAGACGGCAAACCTCGTAACATATAGTACTTTAACTTTGATATATTAATTTCAAATTATTTCTCTATAAAAAAGAGTTTTGAATATAAACAATGATAATAAAAATAAAAAATAAAATAAAGATGAAAGAGTTAATAGTGAAAAGTCTTTTAATAATATTTGTATTTTTATTTTGATGAATTTGAAGGTATAAATTATTATCTTATTAATCATTAATAATACTGGTTTTTGTAGTTTTTTTATAAAGTATTTCAAAATTCTAAAAGAT
This sequence comes from Sclerotinia minor, assembly GCA_025389075.1. Taxonomy (NCBI): domain Eukaryota; kingdom Fungi; phylum Ascomycota; class Leotiomycetes; order Helotiales; family Sclerotiniaceae; genus Sclerotinia; species Sclerotinia minor. The sequence continues at coordinate 1,762,264 of QRFH01000004.1, forward strand.
ATCATCTTTGTAAAAATAGCATTATAATAAAGTAAAAGACTAATAAAAAACTTTCATTTAAATTATACAGGGATATGTGGGGCCTTTAGCGCGTCTTACAATACTTACCCTTTCAACCACTGTAGTGCGAAGACGCATTCCAGTCCTTGACACAAATGGTTGGGCTGACCACTTACATTCCCCCGGGTAGCCAAGTTCGTAACGGTTCAAATTTTAGTACTGTCAGCGCTTATTTAACGGTATTCGCAGCACTGGAGGGCATGTAGAAAGCGCGATGGCTCGATTGGATTTAAGTCCCAACGAAAAGTTAGGTTCAGTGCTTGGTATATTACTTGTAAATTATATCAATTACCGTCATTTAAAGTGGGATTACCAGATCTTCAGCTACATTCATTCATCCCCTTAACTTCAACATCTTTGGTCATCTAGCGGTTTGGACTGATAACAAATCCATGATATAAAACGATAATTGGTAAGAATTTCCCAAAAAATATTCTAGTCACTCAGTTGGAAAGTATTTCCTATTTCATTTCAATGCTAAAACCTTATAAAGTTGTCTTCTACTAAGTGTCTCCTGCACTCAACCACAACTCGGAAACCTACACGCACTCTCCTTCCTCGCAGAATAACTTGGCTCAATAGATCCCATACCATGCCGATTTCAATACGCATAAACGAAGAGTCTCGACACAAGTACTTTAAATAAACGCGGCTGCCGATTTATTCATTCAAGGTCATTTTGCATACGAACTCGTCTTTATTGGAGCAAACCAACCACAAATTACGAAGCGAACCACCTGCATGTTCTAGACTTTCCATCGTCATCATCAATGCAACATAATACATCTCTCGCTTTTGATCCTCGCACGATCCTCAACACATCCATAACACTATCCCTCGTACTTGCACATCGTTGATCAACAATAACGGATGCAGGAGCATCACAAAATATTGCCAAAGCACATGAAATAGTTTAGCTTGAACAAATGGAAGCTTCGAACAAGGTTAATTTATTCGACTATCAACTCCATGTGAATTACATTTGCATTCCTAAAAGGTCTCGGAAGTACCATGATTCGCGCAGCTTACGTGTTACCCGGGCAGGGCACCTTGCCAATTGATATTATGTGCCGGCCGGATACTCCGTAGCTAAACAGGCACTCATCAAGCTCCCTTTCACTGGACGGAAATTGCATACAGACCGAGCCGGCAGACTAGGGATTGCCGAACCGCCTTGCCTACCTTCCACTTTACTGCTTTCAACTCCTAATCTGCATGCCACATCATATCATCAAGGTTCGCCACTAATGGTATCTCACCGAACACACCAACTTGACAACCAAGTATGGCTTCCTCTAAACTGCGAAATAGTGAAAGATACTGTGGTTTAATTCTTCTACGACAGCTTTTGGCCTCTTGATATCAGATTGATGCATCTACAGCAGGCATAAAAAACTATCCCTAAAGTCTTCCCCGCTTCACTTCAGCAATGGACAGGTATTTACTCACTCATCGACTGTCAACATACTTACCTCTAACAAATGATGCCTCGCCATCGGCCTTTCGTTACTTTTATGGACAACTAGCGCACAATAATTGCTCATGATGATATTCTGAAAAGGGGAAAATACGAAGGTGGGCAGGGAATCAAGCTGGATTTCAATAGATGCCCTGCTGTCTTCTCCGTTGACATGCATCACTCAATGTGGGGCCAAGCTTTTGTTGGCCATCTACATAACTTCTACAAACCAGGGTGGATAAACTGGGGGGCAAACGGTGCTTTCGAAGTTTGGCCCGCTGCGACAACCTCCTGGAGCTAGCACAACCGTTGCGACCAAGAAATGTAGCTAAAGCCGATAGAGGAACACGTACGGAATCAGACATTTGCCCCTGCCACTGCTCGCGGACCTTGAAGATATATATATATGACGAACGCTATTGGAATCTGGACCAGCTTCTCTGGTCATTGAATCGGGACTAGATGAACATGAAAGAGTTAGTGAGCTTGAAAGACAGCATATAAAAGCCGCTAAAAAAGTCCTCGTGCGTCTGAGGGAGAGACACCCACGTTCAGTTGGTTTGAGGATAACATCCGTATCAGGACAGTCCCATCCGGTAGTTGGGCTATTTCGTTACCAGCTTAGACAATGGACAATCTACGACGGGAAATGGCAAGTTCTTCATTGAGTGAGACGCGAGAAGCCCTCGACTTGCGTGCTAGTGCCTCCAGTCATTACTGTTAATAATGTTAGTAACTTACCCACGATTTCCAGCATGCATGTCGTCCTTTATGGTACTTCTATACGGGACAATGCCATTGTCATCTCATCATAATATCAAATCATTTCTCTGGCAATCACCTTACTCCCTGCCAAACCCTCTGCAGCGTCAATAGTCCAAGAACACTTAAGCACAAGAACGAAACCACACATCCAACTACTGATCCCTACCAAGCTGTCGTAGCAATCATCTTAACACGCTATCATATTCATATGCAGCTATTATTCCATCATTTCTGAACCCCGGTAAGTCATCCCAGCCTTTCCATGACCGAAATATCGGACACGGATCCGTATTCCTGGTATATGTCTCTTATCTCGGAAGATGCAAACATGTTTGTTCATCTTAACAACCAGAATTTATGTCAAATGCTGTATCAATTGACTTTCTTGTTTGCAATATGTTCAAAATGGTTTATGATCACCGGTCATCTACACCTTAACTACAAAATCACAGCAACTCGGTCAAGAGATTTTCTGCATTGCCAATTCCTTCCACTCCTTTTTTAAAATATTGATGGTCATCTCATGGATGGGATCAGGTATAAAAGGACACTGTGAGAAGCGTGAAGACGATCATTTTCATTTCCCTATATTCTATTTGCATGTCTTTTTTTCGTAACGATATATATATCAATCAATACGAGTATCTACTAATCATCAAGACCATCAAATAACATAGACATATATCACATTTTAAGGTTTTAAACCAGGACAAAATCTGAGAATATACGCGCTTAGAGCCCCTGTTCTGTTGCTCGTTCCACAAAGATTTTAAAGGGGAGAAGAAAGATTTCGCTTATGGACGGCATGCACAAAGCGTTTGAAGATCTCGGTTTACTGTGGGATTATTAAGTGGGTTTCGTATGGGGTGCGTATATGAATGATGCTTTTGGGGTTTGTTGATGCGTAGTGGGTTTTAAATGGGTGAATTTTGAAGATTGGTTGATTGGGATGATTAGGATGATTGGGATGATTGAGTGGGGTTGTGGTTGTGGAAAATATTTGGTGGAGGGCGGGGTAATTTCATCTTTTTTTTTAAAGAAAAAGCAAAAACTCAAGTACTCGGATAATTGCATTCATTGTTATGATTCTCGAGGATTTATGAGGAATGAAAATATGGGTGATTTTGATAAGATTTAGAAAGTAATTAGCTCTAATGTTTATGTGAGTATTAACACTGGTTTCCAACACTGGTTTGCTCCAGTCTTCATCTTGGTTATGGAATCGGAGAAGGACATTAATATTCTGTAGTTTTTATATCCTTCCAGCGGTTGATTCTCGTGCTTGTGAGGAGATTGATATGTTGTCTTATTAAAGCAAATCCGTAGTAAGATTACCTAGATAGCTAGCTATTGAAAGGATATGAGATGAAAGCTCAGTAGTGAATAGCCCTTTTGTCATTTATAGATCCTAGGATATTGGAAATGTTATTTCCTTCATTAATAACGATTTTCAGATTTTGTTCTGTTGTTGTAAGTTTTTGCTTGATACTATATAAGATTACTGGTATTACTGTTCATGTTACATAGATATATAATCCTGAGATATATATATATATTTGAATTGAGTACTTTTTAAACAAATTATTATAATATTATTTATAATTCTTTGTTATAAGGTTCGATGTTACGAGGATTGCCGTTTAGATTACGTGGAAATGTGTTACGATGGTAACAACTGACTAATTAGAAGAGCTTGGGCCTTGTGCAAAAGCGATCCAGATTTCATTAAATTAGTATGTGATTTAGGCCACCTTATGATCGTAGGCGCACGCGCAAGCAGAAAGCACGTGATCAAGGATTCCCACCGAGCTGAGGAATCCCACTATGGTGGGATTTATTCCCACCTCGATGGGACGATAGGGAGCGATGGTATAGGGAGTACGAAGATCTATATAGCTAGGAAGGATTCCCTTATTGTAGAGCTTCGTGCTCAAGATCAATCATTTAGTATACCATACTATTAGTTACGAATTGCATATCATTATTGTCATTACTTTAAGTCCCTGCTTGACGCCTAGTTATAAACCACCTCGAGAGCCTAGAGCACTTCCACGTGATCTAGACGGCAACCCTCGTAACATGAAAGAGTTGGTTTGGTGTTAATCTTACAAACTTCACATGTATGTGTGAATACCTACTAGGGACCCGACTGAGGGAGGGATCATTTAATGAGAGAAAACTTCTTAACATCTTTAAGACTGGATCAATTCTGGGGGAAGGAAAGGAAATCCTTTACCAATTGATATTTAAATTAAAGAAAAATAGCAATTATTAATATTACTTCACTCATTGAGGGTATTTTCAATGTTAATCCTCATTTCCCAGGGGTCAGTATCATCATCACACTTCTCCACCCATCGAGTACCCAATACTCGAGTATTGTACTCCGCAGCGCTAAATACGGAAAATACCGAGTACAATACAGCCTTAGTGCATATCTGTATTCTCCCCCACCGTCGCGTCTCCCATTGAATGATGAAAGTCTTCCAGAAAAATTCCCACGCGATCAATTAAATATTAATTTTATGCTCAACGTCGATTTGACTCGGTTGGATCAATTCTATCTTCACTTATCAATAATATAATACTTCATAAATCTATCTATCATGCCGAGCATGATGGAATCCTTCGTCCAACGTTTCAATATATTAGAAGCGCAAAGAGAAACGGGCAATGAATTAATTAAGGTGCGTTTTGTGCCGCCGTCGATGCCAGACTCGATCTGATTCTTGGGAAGAATTGACTATGCTAACTTCAATTCTCACCTAGGACCTTCTGATATATATTGAAACGGTTGAAAATAATCTGCGACACGAAAACGAGCGTCTTAAAAAAGAATTGAATGATGCACATCTGGATTTGGATGATTCGAGAAAGTCGAGAAGAGAATTGCAAATACATTGGAATTTGACCACGCAACACTTAGAACGAGCTCTCACGGAAAATAGCATTTTGCAGGTAGGAATGAATTGGTTCGGTGGTTGCATCCATCACTGATAGTGGCAAAATAGAATCGAAATCCATACATAATAGCTTTAGTTGATGCCGATGGCATGATTGTTAGTTGCGCCTTCCACGTATCCCCCTTCAAACTTTGGCTAATGATCGTTACATAGTTCAACCAGGAACTTATAAATCAAGGGCTTGAAGGAGGCAAAAAAGCAGCCAATCTTCTCAGAGCTTCAATACTCGAACAATGTAGTGGGCCTCAAACTGAGGAGATTGAAATTATGGCCAAGGTCTGCGCGAATTACTCGGGATTATCAAAAGCCTTGATGAGAGATGGAACACTCGAAGGCCTCGAAAAGTTCAAAGATTTTACTTTAGGATTTACCCAAGGAAAAGCACATTTCGATTTTATAGACGTTGGTCATGGGAAAGAGAGGGCCGATTCAAAGATTAAAGGTTCGTTTCAACTGATGTTATTATGATTCAAGGTCAATTCAAAGCAGCTATCATGGTACTGACTTTTACAAGAATGTATTAGGTGGCATTTAAGAAATTGGAATTGCAAACAACTCTTACTTGGTATATCATTTGACAGCGGGTACGCACCATTTCTCGAGGAAGTAATTACGCAAGACGATCGAAATAGAATTACAATAATGGAAGGACCACCAATAGTCCGAGAACTTTCAGCCATTGGTCTTCGAACTCTCAAATTCGAACATATATTTCGCCCCGAAAAATTGATAGATCGGGCAACAGCACCTAGCCCTACGTCTGTTCCATCAACCTGGGCAGGTGTAACATCAATTCCCCCACCTACACCACCGACTGCCGTGGCATCTCCTGCTTTGGGCAAAACCGCTTCAACGGCCATCAAGAAACCAGATGTTGCAAGTAATGTTTTCGCTAAATTGGGCTGGACCCCCAAGCCTCGAGGACTCGACCCTCCAATACATGTCAAAAAAGAAGTACTGGAAGCGGTAAAACAAAGAAAAAACTCGAATAAATTATGCAATAACCATTATCTACGAGGACCATGCTCTAAAGGCGATGAATGCTGTTTTGAACACGATCATAAAGCTACGGAAGAGGAAATCAAAGCTATTGCTTATTTAACACGTCAAAATCCTTGTGTCAATGGTCAAGATTGCGACAATGAGGAATGTATTTATGGGCACCATTGTCCGAGTGTGGTTATTCCAAGTATTGGAGCTAAGGAACCTACTTGTATGGCATTTGCTTGCAAATTCTATAAGGAAGATCATCCTCCAGGAACAATAATCAAACACCCTAAAAAGGAGTATGTCGAAAGATATTAGAACATGTTCATTTTCTTCCATTGGTTCAAATCCTCTTGACACCTTCACACAGGGTTACTATTATGGTGAAAACATAAGGGTTCAGCGCTTCATAAAGGATGGCTTTTTGATTTGATGATGGATATGATTTTGCACGGACAGGAAAGAAAAAGAAAAGATACTACTAGGTATTTGGACTCGAAGGCGAAAGATATTAATTGCTGCAGGGGGTGGTTATGATGGATATGTAATTTAGTCAAGTGATGGAAATGAAGTTATTTATTTATTGCTGTAGGATAATAGTTGCTTCTGTGATGTGATCATGGTCGCTTTTATGAACTATAGTTGTCAGTATGTTGATGGTAATTATTATTTATCTACTTGTTAATACTATTTTTTATACTTTACTTTATCCCTCATGTGTATTGTGTATTGTGTATTGTATTGGTGATGAATATTTGGCTAGGTAAGTGGAAGCTCATGTATTATACGTTTGTAAGATTAGAGATTAATAAAGTATTTATTTATTTTATTTTATTTTATTTTGTTTTGTTTTGTTTTTTGTATATATATGTGTGTTAGTGTGGAGTTGTAGAAGAAGGAGAAGGAGAAGGAGATGAAGGAGGGGGTCTTGTAGCTTGGCTGTTAGGATAAAGGAGGGAGATTCAAGCGCGAGGTATGAAGTGGGGAGAGGGAAGAGGGAAGAGGTTTACGGGTTTAGATTACTTGATTGTTTGGGGAGGATATCGCATATTTAAATAATGGGCCGCGATCTCAGAGGAAGATGAGATATTGATAAAATAGGTGGGAGGGAGACAGGAAGATATTGGAAGAGTGACGATGATCGGGGATGGTGAGAGGGAAGGGCTAATATGAAGTAAAGAATGGGAAAGAATGATTATTATGAGCTAGAACACTAAAAAGAGAGAGGAAATACAAAGAGGAATATAGATGAATATACACTTCATCTCATATCAGAAGTTCTTGATGATCTCGATACTAACAGGTAGACTGTCTGTTAGATTACGCCCAAAATCCCAAAAGTAGTCTCCTTCCCCCTACAGAACTTTTCCCTTTTCGCTTTCGTCTAGCATCAAAACCTCAATCATCGATATTAACTTCCCTTAAACATCAAGTTCATACCAAATCTCCTCACTCATCCGTCTATCCGTCTATCCATCCTCAGCCTAATTAATACCCCAGTCTCGAAAATATCATCCCTGAAAAACCCAATACAAATCCCTTACAAATACAACCACGTATCACCAAACTCCTCATCCGCCCGTACAACCACAAACTCTAGACATCCGCGCGCAAAGCGTTTATTTTCACATGTTACGTTGTACATATGATTTTGAGTATTACAATGTATTACAAAGTGTTACATCGACTACCGTGCTACACGATTGACGCGATTGGTTAGTTATTGAATGATTTACATGTAAAATATGAAGATTACAGATGGAAAATAGCTGTTTATGGGAAAGTGGTGAGAAGGGGTGAGACTGCTGTTTTGGGTGTAGTTGCTGTAGATGAATGGTATGTGGTTGGATTTGGCTGTTTTGGGAAGTACTTCTGGAGAATGTGAGGAGGAGAAAGACCTGTATGGGGATTAGGCTCTGCATTGGAAGTATGGAGATGTGGAAGGGTAGTATTGAGGTGGATAAAATTAAAACTTGGATGTAGGTGAAGGACTACAATGAAGGTTGGGAGGTTCAAGTACTGGCTAAAAGACGAAGAGGTGAAGAAAGAAGGAGGAGTAGCCCCGGACAGTATGTGTGAGGAAAGGGTAATATCAAAAACCTTTGGACTACCCCATGAAGCTTAAAGAGAAGATAATCATAACCATGTCGTTACGTGTAAAAGTACTTGTAATATTGATATGGGAAAAGAATCACGGATAAATGTGAGTGCGCGCATTACGTATTGGCAAGCACTTAACAATCCCCAAGCAATGCAATGTTCGACCCTTGCCGCATAACCAGAATTTCGTTTCTGAGAAAAGACTGTCAGACTGTCAGACCATAAAAGCCGCCAATCCGCCGAAATGTCAGATCAATGTGGCAGTGCAGTGCAGTGCAGCGCATTGCATAAAAGCGAGTTCGAATTCTACATGTCAGCCGTTGAAAACGTTCTTCAACGACCTAATGAGGGAATGATCATCTCGAACCCCTTTCTGCACATAAACGGCACGGCACGGCACGGCACGGCACGGCACTTGCTCAGACTTGGTCAATGTCCACATAACGGTGATGCATAACAATTTTATAAATGCCGAGTACTAAACGCAAGTCATTAATGCACTTTGCATGTGATTAGCAGGCAGTACAACATTGACGGCACTTATTAGGCCGAAACAGGGATCCTTCCCGTCAACCAAGAACCGACACCCTCTTTATGCATGAATCGGCCCATTGGGAGGGCTAGATGTACCCGGCATACTATAATCGAGACGGGGACGGAAATAAGTTTGTATGGTCGATTGGTTGGAGTTCGTTGAGAGTGGAAGAAAGTAACGCTTGAGCTAGGTAATGAAAGGTACTGACTTTAATACGATGGCTCTGGTCATTTTCCGTCTTGCAGGGTGCGTGGATGATGCTTTGCATATCAGGGGCATAGTCCTGAAGCGGGTATAGTTTTTAGCCCAGGACTAGCTTCAAATTCCTACAGATTTAGTCTATGATGAAATACTTCTTTCTGATCATGAGATTATACCATCTGTAAGGAAGAACTAGATTGAGCTTTGTATTGTCAGTGATTGATTGATTGATTGAATTAACGTCTACACTGAGTCTAAGACTATCTAAGACGGCTAGAAGCTTTGCGAGCTTCTAACTAATAAGAAATGAGGGAAAGCTAGCCTAATTCGGCCGTAGCTAATACAGGTTGGGGAGATTGAGAGCCTCAATCTTCTGATGTTTGAATGGGGGAAGTGAAAACTAATACTAGGGAACCGAGCCCGCCTTACGAATACTCTCGTATACAAATAAGGAAAATAACAAATGAACTGTAATGAAATATGACCTTGGGGTGGTTGCCCAAAATGACTAAATTGACCAAAATTGATCAACTCAATCGAAACCTTCCAGTCCACCCCCTTCTTCTCCTCCTTCTTCCTCTTCTTCTTCTTGCATTCTGTTGAGATGCCATGATCTGGTGGCTATTTTTGTCGCCTCGATAAATTCGAGGGTCTTGATGATTCCTGCTTTAGTATGAAGCAGATATTGCATGGTAGGTCGGGTTGTGGGGTTATCCTTATTGAGGGTTTTCCTTGCCGTTTTGTATATAGGACAATTGAGCAGAAGATGATCAGGAGATTCCTTTCCCCCACATTTACAACTGTCATTAGAGGAGATTCCGAATCGTTTCAAATAAGATTTGAAGTATCCGTGTCCAATTTTGAGTTGGAACAGAGCACAGATTGTGCTTCTTTTGATGTTTCCTGGAACTCTGATTTTTGAGCTGATCTTCCAAGGGTAGTTTCTTGAATATGTTGACGATGGTTGATGAAAATTGTTAGTGTTAAGGATGGCTATCCAGTTCTCTGATTTCATTCTTTTTATATCCATTCCAATAAAGGCATAACTGGTTTCGTGAGATGAGGATGGTATTTTGGTTGCCTCTTTGCAAGAGAATCAGCTAGCTCATTTCCTTGTACAGATGTATGTCCGGGGACCCAATTGAGAGAGATTTCGGCTCCTTTATTTTGAATAGCTTCCGCAGCTTTTATAGCTTTGATTTGGCATGATTGACCAGGTAAATCGGAGGGGGTTTTCAACCGGAATAATCCCGCTTGATTATCTGAGTATATCTTGAACTTGTTTCCTGGTTGGGCTATTGAATTTGCGTATTCGATCGCTTTAGTAACTCCTAGGAGCTCACCATTATAGACAAGCTGATTCACGCCTATATTGATAGTCTCTTGATGTGAGATTCGGCCATTTGGTAAGATGACTACTATCCCGATCCCAACCCCTATTCCCTCTAGAGTGGATGAGGCATCGGTGTATATTGTAATGGTATTTTTGCACCTATATTTGAAAGCCAGATTGTGGATCATCGCAGCTTCTTCTTTTCCTAATTTGCTGATATTGACTTTATATGGAACTTCTTTCTTCCAAGGAGGAAAGTAGAAATGATGGATTCCTTCCAAAGTGAGAGGATCGAAGTCTTTCTGAATTGAATTTTTGATCTTTTCGAGTTGAGTAGGTTTTAATTGCTTTCTTTGAGGGGTTGCAACTACATCTTGATTATCCTTTTCTGTAGCTAGCTTTGTAGCTACTAAATTGACAGGATGAGAAGGCGAGATTTTCAATAATCTAAATGCGTATTGTTTGATTCCGGCATTTAGCCTTACTTCTGGAGGGCACAATGCGGCTTCTATTTCCATTGGTTTTATTGGTGAGGTTTTGAATACTCCTAGGATTTTTCGAAGGGCGAGGTTTTGCAAGGATTGAAGGATTTTCTTGAATTGGGTTTGCCCTTTCCACCATAAAATTGAACCGTAGTCAGCTATGCTGGTGACGCATGCCATATAGAGCTGTCTCATTGCCTTGGGACTAAGGCCTTTTCAGAATTAGCAAGTCTAGCCATTCGGTAGAATGAGGTTTTAGCCTGGGTAGCTCGGATTGTGACATGTTGTTTGAAACTGAGGCCAGGGTCGAACCATATGCCTAGCCATCTGACTAATGTTGAGGGTTGAATTATCTCCTCGTTCGGAAGCTTGATTGGGGCTGTCTTCGTATCTTTAGATGTAGAGAAGTGTATTAGTTCCGTCTTCGCTAGATCAAATTGAATAGCATTTTCTTTGCCCAGAGCATATATCTGTTCAGTTGCTCTTTCGAGGGAGATGATGTTCTTTTCCAGGATGTTGAAAATGTTGTTAAAGCTATATCATCTATGTATGAGAGATATTTGATCGAATTTGCTGAGAATAGATCTCGGATATAAATTAAGAAGAGGATTGGCGAAATAGGGCTGCCTTGGGGGATCCCGGTATTGATCGGTTTGAAGGTTTCAATTTGGCCATCGAATGAGAGCTTGAGTAGCCTTTCCTTCAAAAAAGATGAGATCCAGGCGATTAGGCTGGTTGGGAGGTTTAGATTCTTGCAGATATCTAATAATTTGTTCATAGATACATGATCAAAGGCGCCTTTAACATCCAGGAAGAGAGTTGAGGTTTTCTTCTTGGATCTTGAATTTCTTTCGATTTCGGTAGTAAGTAAGATTGCTGTATCGATGGCTGATTTCTTTTGTCTTCCACCCATTTGAGAGTAATGAAGTAATTGCGTAGTCTCCGCTAGGTAGCCAAGCCTTTGAGCCAGAATTCTTTCACTTATCTTGCCAAGGCAATTTAGTAGGGCGATAACTCTATAAGCTTTTGGGGCCGAGTAGTCTGGTTTTGAGGGTTTCTTGAGTATCGCTCCAGTGGCTTGTTTCCAGCAAGAAGGATGGTAACCGAGGTTGATAAGATGACTGAAGAGGGTGAAGAATGCTTTTGGTATTGCTTTGTACGCTTGAATAATGATATCTTGAGTAATCCCATCGGGGCCAGGGGTCTTTCCTTTGATTTTTGCAGAGCACGCGTTTAGGAGTTCGCTCTCTGTAAGATCAGGCCATTCCCATTTCTTAGATTGTTTATAGCTTTCCCAATTGGGCGGTGGGGTGAATGGAGGAGGAGGAAATAGGGTCGATCTAAATGCAGAGCATTTTCCCTCGAAAGAATTTTCTAGTTTGGAGGGATTAGATCGAATATTCGGGATTCGTTCGGTTTGCATGTCTTTTGTGTATGACATTGCCTTGAATATGGATTGGGTATCCTCTTTTTCAAGGAACTCATTCCAATGATTTTTCTTTGCTGTTTTAATAGCTTGGAAGTAATGATTCCTGGCTGACTGGTAGATTTTCTTGAACATATCGTCTTCCGGGTAAAGCTTGGCGTTCTCATATGCATTAGAGAGTCGTTTTCGAAGGGCTTTCAGCTCTGGAGACCACCAGGGTTTAGCTCTTTTTGTGGACCTGATTCTCGGTATACTGGTTTCAGCCGAATAAGTGATTATTCGGGTGAATTCTTTTGCAGCATCATCCAATACTTGTATGTATTGGCTCTTGTCGAGAAGGGAATCCAGAGAGTTGGATTCTGAGGTAGCGATATTAAGGTATTCACTCGAATTTAAGATGGTTGATATCGATATTTTCGATTTGAGGGTATTCGCGAATTTTTCCCAATCCGCAAGTTTTGTGTTGAATCTTGCTGGCTGAGCTATATTCGTTGTACGGGATGAAGTGCCCTTTACTTCAAAGAGAATGCTTAAGTGATCTGATCCAAGATCAGGGAGGACTTGCCAATCAGTGATATAGGGAGATACTGAATCTGTGGCTAAAGTAAGGTCTAAGACACTTGGATTTGTCATATTTGTTCGATAAAAGGTGCTCGTGCCTGGTTCGTTAAATAGAATGAGATTGTGATCCTCAAACCATTCGGTGAGTAGGTCGGCATTTGAGCTTTTGTTAGAGAAGGGGTCCCACCAAGGGTGATGGGAGTTGAAATCTCCTACGAGGATGGTGTGATGAGTAAGAGGGGTATTGAAAAGGCATCTTTCGATGGTGTGGCCTTTTTCTTTGGCTTGGTCCGCTTCATTGTAGATATTGATGAGTTGTATTGTATGGTTTCCTTGAGTGATATCAATAATTTGAATATCTGGATCATTCGGGGAGTTGGGAGCTAGGGCTACTAGCGGTTTGAATCCTTTTGAAATGTAGATCATGGTTCGGGGACGCAGGTTCGAAGGATTATTTGGGAGGAGTTGAGAGAAGCTGGAGTGGGCGATAGATCTGGTTGAGGAGAAGTCTTTCTCAGGATTCGTGAGGATCCAGGGTTCTTGAATGACTATGAGATCAATTTTGAGTTCTAAAGCAAGTTGGAGAGCACTTTCGGTTGCTTGAGGGCTCTTGTTTAGATTGATTTGAAGAATGCGAGTATTGTTGTACAGCATTAGTTGGATTTCTTGATGGTTGATAGATATACTTCACATACTTTCGAGTTGGCTTTGTGTTCTCCTTTACAATTAACACATTTGACACTTAGATGTTGACATGGTTTGCCTTTTGCTTGGCAGATTATACAGAAATGACCGACTGTAGCATGATTATTACTGCAAAGTCCGCAAGCTGGAGGTTTTTTGCAGTATGATTCGTTATGGCCGAATCCCTGGCATCTTTGCATTGGGATGAAGGAGTAGATGGATAGAATCTTTCTACTCTAACACTCATGCCTGCAATATATAGCCTTTTCTGGATAGCTATATCTGCTTCTTTTGTGTAGAAAATGCAATGACTATTGCTCCATCTTGTTGTTTGGCTCTCTTGGAGGCATTAGTAAGCCAGTAAGGAGTACCCATAATACTGAGCCCTGGGTTGAAGGTATTGACTTCCTCTTTGATTAGGTCCATACCGTTCAGACCTGAGAATTCCTGAATTGGGATTTTGTGAATGATGACTTTATGCCAGGGTTTATCGATTTGTATTCTTTCGGCATCAAGGATTTTGTCCCAGATCTCCTTCTTTTCGATCAGGAATTGTGCATTGAAAGGGCTGTTAGTGGTTAGTATAAAATTGCCGCTCCTTGTAGTAGTGATAGCTGAGATGATTGGTCCATTGATTCCTGCTTTTTTGAAGGCTTCGTTGACTTTATTCCTTGTATTTAATGGTGTAAAAGAGGGTGGCTGATAAATAAGGGGTTTGATGAGGATTAGTCGTTTGCTTGGGGCTTCTTCCTTTTGTTCTGTAGATTTCTGTTTTGTGGGTTTTCCCTTTGTAACTAGGTTCCATTCTCCTGAGGTTTTGGTGATAGTGGCATAGCTGGCTTTGGTTCCAGGGGTGTTTATTGTAGGGGGGGTTATGTGATTGGGGAGGTTTGAAAGGTGGTTGGCTTGCTTTTCGATCCGTTTGGTAGCATTTTCTAGATGGGAGATTTGTGATGTGATGATATTTGAGGCTTTTGTGAGTTTTCCTTTTTCAAGATATTCGCGAAATATTTCGATTAAGTCTAGGACTTTCGATTGTTCTTCGGTATCCTCTTCCAGGGAGGCAGCTAGAATTAGTAGACTTCTAGCTTTTTGGATAGCTTCTTTTGGTGAGTTGATATGGGGTTCTGAGTGGCTGGGTTGTCGTCTTCGTTTTTTATTGAATTGGAACGTTGGGCGATTGATTGGTGATTTGAATGGATCATCAGAGCTCAAGGTATTGCGTTGGGTTTGAAAGTTGAAGGGTTGGGAGGGGGTAGGACTGGAAAGGATGAATGGCGGGCTATTGCCTCTTTCATGGGTTTGTTCAGTATGGTTCTCTTGGCATGGAGTGCCTAAGATCACTTCTGGGAAGTTCGATTGGGTGGTCCCCGTCATTGAGTTCTCTTCCCTCGTAATGGAGGGATGAAGGGGGTGAAAATTTCACGCGTTTTAGCGTGGTTTCACGTGTTTTGGAGGTCGACGACAGTATCACAACAACTACTGGTTCAATTTCTTTGGGGACAATTGCATTCGATTGATGCTGATTTGTTTAGTGCAAATGAGATATAAAAAGGGTGTATTTCCAAAAATAATTTTTCTTCAAAATTTGTTGTGTGTGTATTGTCAGTGATGTTAGGTCATATAGATGGAAGAAGTAGAAGTTTTTGACTCAATGTAAAGACTTCAAAAAGAAATGGCGTAAAAGCTGTAAGAGAAATGTATGAGAGAAGATCGTCAGTAGTATGGATAGGCATGTTTAGCGTGGAAATTTTTGGTATATTTATTAATTATAAAGCTAGCTTGATCCGGATCCGTCGGACTCTTCATTCCTGAAGTCTTGAATTTCTTCTTCAGTGGCTACGCCTAATCCAGCAGCACTCATGAGTCTGTCTTTCTTTTTGTTGGCTATAATGATAAATCTGATCAGTAATCATATCTCAAAGATTTGGTGTGGGTGTGAAGAACTTACTCCCAGGGTCAACATCAAACTCTTCCTGAACTTCACAGTCTTGGAGCTCCGATCTATCTCCAATCACACTTCCCTTCCCTAGTACACAATCCGTTAATGTGCATGATTGTCCCACAGTAACTCCATCCATCAATACGCAACGAGTCAATCTTGCTCCAGATTTAATCTGACAGTTTGCACCGATGACACATTCTTTGATAATGCATTTCTCTTCAACAATTACATTTTCGGCTAAAAGACAATCTGGTCGTACCGTGGTCTTCTGGGCGATTCCTTCTGGCCAGGCTATTTTGCTATTATGGGCAAATGGGGAGGCAGCATCACGACCAACTTGATCAATAGCTTCAATTTTACCCAGCTTTAGAGATACATTTAAAAGGATGGGCGCAGTATCGACTCGTCGAATAAGAGGCGGGAGGCTTTCTGAGATGGGCTTTGAAGGATGAATATATGCTAGAATCGGAGGAATAGCAAAGCTTGGTTTCCCATTAGAGGTCGAAGAATCTGATGCTTTGACCGATAGTGGTTCTTGGAGTTTAGATGTCCAAGTTGAACTCATATTGCCGTAATCGACATCATCACTTGCAGGACCATTGTCAAGCATATTATCATCGGACTCGTCGGGCCTTGTGTTCTCGAAAATATCTCGCAAGCCCAATTTGTCGCCTAGACCTTGTTGCCACCCCGCTTTAGCCCACCAGCCAATAACATCTTCACCCAGATTGTCCATGTGCTCGTTTACATTGATCATGTCCATGATCCAGGCAGGGAAAATGTAAATATGTGCATCTCGATGTGAACTCAGCATTCGAATACGGGGATGGCTGCGGACCAGGGCATGTCGAATTGGTAAACCTTTTTTGTCTTCAACTATATCCTTTAGGGTATCTGTGGGAACAGAATAAACCAGCTTCGAGATGTGAGGAATCAAAGATGATTTGGAGGGTGGTACGGAGGTGGTGGCGAGGGGCGATGTCGCAATAAAATCTGTTTCTTCACCTTTGATTATTGTTTCGCTCTTAGTCTCGTACCACACTCCAAGCCCACCACGTCTACCACCTCGTTCACCCCCAAGTGCCATTTTCGGACCCTCGTGATTCCCTCCTGTTGCCCCACCCAATCCTCCTTCCTTTACCATCCATGATTCTATCAAAGACTCGCCGCCAAGCTCACAAACAACATCACAAGAGAGTACAATGAAATCGCCCTTGATTATGTTTCGTACCTCCGGTAATCGAAAGATCTGTGCAGTGCCTGTCGTTTGGTCTAGATCTTCCGGTGCTAATAAATCTGGTTTTGGCAACGGTAAACTAGTCAAATGTGGATTTGTGGCTAATGCAGTTTTAATAGCTTCTTCCGAAGAAGGTGGTGTAATGAGCGTGATATCTAAATAAGTGTTAGTCTCATAAGAACCTCAAAAATGTACATTCAAGGTAGCCCAGAGGAATATAGACCAAGTAGCTCGCTTCAACGTCGCGTTCGGAACAATTAATCAAGACTGCGCACTCAAAACTATGCACTCGGGACTATGCGTTGAAACATAGTCTCGAAGATTTTCATAACAAATCCAGAAATATGACTCGACTCACTGGTAACACCCATTCGATAACAGAAATCAATAGGATACCAAACCATAGGACGATTTGCTATTGGTATCAAAGCCTTTGGGTTCTTATCAGGATTGGAAGTGAAAGTAGGAAAAGAAGATCCTGGCCCGCAAAGAATTACGGCCTGGAAGCCAGGCGCTGGCATGGCGTGAGGCATTGTCGGTTGTCGTGAAAAGGGTATTGAAGTACAAGTCGCTCGTGTGGATGGGAGAGGTATCCAGTTCACAAAAATCACTGGTTTGTAGTAGGATATCGCAAGAATGAAAAAATCGAGCGGCTCTGTCTGTCGAAAGTTTTCTAAGAGTCACAAAGGCTCGTTTCCTGATATCTAATTGTGGTTATTCAAAGGTCTCGCTCGCTACCTTTTTAAGTCGCAAAAAATGTCGCGACTAGTGTCACATGAGTCACACAGTCACGTGCTTCAACCATGTACATCTCTTCAATGATATTTTGGCACTCGATTCGAAAGACTGTATCAAAAATACGGTACATAAAAAGAGTTGTATTTGATTCAATCGGCAAAATATAATCGGGACGCGACGTCCTTCAGCTCCAGAAGCCGTGATTTAGTCAAGACAAGCTTCATGCATGGCGATATTTCCGTTAGGAGAGTATGAGATATCATCATTTCATTATTCATATCCTTGTTAGTCAAGCTCTGCTTTGATTGCAGCAGCCTTATAACGGGTTGGATTTCTAGTGATTGCAATATATCGGGAGATTTAAACATATCAATTCAAGAAGCCAAATGGAAGAACTGTATTAAGTGATACAGTGCTGTCCAGCAGACAGTATCTCAGGCTCAAACCCAACTGTTTAAACCTTTCTGAAGAGACAGCGGCCGAGAAATTAGTGGGCATATTACAGATAACCACTATAGCCTTGAGGTAGGATGTCAAAATATTTACGAAGAACATCGGTTTATTGTGAGAGTTCAGATGAGCAGTATCTTCCATTTCTTTTCAATGAATTCTATGTAAGAATATGCGGAAGGTTGCTAAGTAGCCTCTATGGATGTATTATTGGACCCTTTTACCACCAATGCTTCAAACCTTCAAATCACCTCTTCCTTTCGCCCTCATCCACTCCCACCAATATTCTCACCATCTATCTCTGCTTCTCCATCCCGAGGCTCCCTTGGCCCTTCCCCTCGCTAATCCCATCCCCTTCCCATCCCCTTCCCATCCCTACCCCCAAAAACTCTTCCTCACCCCCCAGCACCAAAAGTAGTAACCAGGTCAAAGGCAACGAAAAGTCCAAACCAACAACCTCAACATCAGCATCAGCATCACCCAGAAGCAGTGTAATACCAGGGACACCTTTTACTCCATCCGCACGACATAGTCGCACAAACGAAGTAAAAACAACAAAAAATTATGGAAAACCATAAGTTTAATCTCTCTTTGCGAAAGAATCCAAGTGGTTAAACATGGATAGAACAGATACTACATTTGATCTAAGCGAAAGGTGGGAGAAGCACCAGCTAGATTGATGGGGAAAGAAAGAACTATTGGGAGGGATGGAGAGAGGCTTATATAGATATCTGGGATGTGGTCTGAGAGACGCTTTTGGTGCAAATGGTGCAAACATGGCTGCATTGAGGTTGGGTTCGGTGTGAGTCAGATGGGAGGGGCGATGTTGCCTACACGGTGATGCGCCAAAGAAACAACTATAAATCACCAATCCGAATGAGCTTTATTCAACTTTTTATGTTTCAACAGAATTATGATTTGTGCATTTAATCAAAGGATATCAATCATACATAATATTTTGAGTCAAATTCATGAGAAATATCCTATGACCTCAACGCTCCCATTCCAATATTGTCCATTCATCCTACAAAAAAACCATACATCAAAGGTATAAATAAAAAAGAAAAAGAGGCCGCTTATCTGCCTATCTGCTTGCTTATTCCACACCAAGAACCTTTCTAGCCCAATAATCTCCGATACGATCTCCCTCTACTACAACAACACCTCTTCCAAGACCAACTCTATCTTCTCTTTCCCACCATTGTTCCTTTGTTCTTGACACTTGACTCTCGGCTTCGGATTCACTATCTGCGAGTCCGCCGTGGCCGTCATCAGCGCCTACAATTAGGACAACGTCTTCCCGGAACCAACTTTGTAGATGGTTGATGACAGATCCATTTTCTCCGGCGAGGGATTCTTGAAGATATATAAAATCGGGTGCGATATTGCGCAGGATATGGACATGACCGGTTGGGGTGGTGAATGGTAGGACCATGGTCTCCTTTTCCACTAAACCTAATGCTTCGTTATAGATTGTGCTGAATGCTAGTGGACTCGTTGAACCCCTTGGGGGAAACATTGGAGTTCTAAGGTTTATTAGCTGATGAACTCTGTAACAAATTACAAGGGGATATTCTTACAGTTGCCTGTCGCTTTCTTCTCCCGGTGTATGAACATCTCCAGGGCCAATGTTCGAAAATGAGGAACTGAGAGATCCACCTGCTTTCGCAGCTGCGCCATCCAAAGGATGCTCCGTTAATCCTGGTGCATATATTAGAACGAAGAGTCGTATTTTCGAGAAGTCTGTTTTGCGAGGAAGATGGGAGAGGATAGACTATGAAAATCATTAGTAATTACTGACTACTATCTTCAAATTAACGAACCGCAAATTCTTGATGATAGCCTGCTTCGGATGCAGCATCATCATCTTGTGACTCTGCAGAAACTATAATGGCTACAGTCTTCCTCTTTCCATTCTTGACTGGAGCTCGAGGTGCTGGCGCAACACCTGCAGACACGCCTGCAGGGCTATCAGAACGCAGCTCGATTGGCCCTGGTGCTTGTGTTGTAGTTGCAGGTGGACTTGGAGCAGCATTTCGTCGTATAACTGATTCCTCCTGCCATGTTCTATGATCGTCAAATCCGTGTTTGTCTTCCTCCCTGATTGAAGAAAGAGCACTCCCCACAACTCCACCGACGGCAGCGGCTCCAGCCGCAAGACTTCTACCAGCGCTATTGATAAACTGTTGTGGACTAGGTGTTCTATGTAGTGCACCCGACATTTGAGCTATGTAGCCTTGGGACTCATCAGGACGCCGAGGTTGTGGTGGTGGTGGTTGTTGTTGTTGCTGATCTCTCGTAGATTCACCCGGTCGCAAATCGCCGGCGTGCGAAGGAGAGCCTGTTCCAAAGCTGCTATCTGAGTTTCGGTTGCCATATTCTGATCCTGAACGTTCAAAGGGTCTGTTATCATCATCGTCATCTTCATCACCTCTCGTACTCCATATCCATGCTACTACACCTACTGCGGCTGCAGTAACGGTGAAAGCTAGTGGTAACCAGTAAGAGAGATTTCCTCGACGCGCCTGTGCGCCTCTGCGATCGTATGGGGATGACATTTAGGAATGAAATGGCATCACATTCTCCATTGATTTAAATCCCCGAAAATGGTAAAAAATCGTAAGTCATAAATTCATAAAACCTGAAGTTTACTCTCATTCAATTGTGGAGATGGAGCATTGATCAACAAATCCCGAGGATAGATTGGAGAGGCTGGGAAGCTTATTGCGTTGACCTGACTTTTAGCCCTGTCTTGATTTCTACTTCCTCGGTGTTGGCCCATTTTTCCTGTTTGTTTATTTGTTGTCCGTGGTGACACGCCTTCTATGGCTGACACGTGAACGCAGCAAAATTATTTAAATGACATTTGACCTACATTCTTTTTAACCTTGGGATGATGATATAGAACTACAATTGCGTTATATTGATGGCTTGTAGATCGAATATATTGTTGTTCGGTTGTATAAAGTGTAAGAGCATAGGGACATACAATGCCTCCGCGATTATTGTTGCTCGGTACAATGTATATGTGGTTCCTGAGGAGTGGAAGTGTACTTGCTTACATAGATATCGACCTTGTCCATACCTTTCTGTCTGCTTCTTATCCTGCTGCAGTTTCATCGAACTATTCCGCAATCTGCCTTTAATTGTCAATCCGCGGGTTGCTACAAACTGAACATCGCTCGTTTTGGCCGAGCTCAATGGAGGACGACTTGGTATGTATGGTAATTGTTGTGCCCGGTGTTGCTCGTTCTGTAATTGTGTGACTTCGAATTCATTTCACCATGTCTTCCGTTCGTTTCGTTATTTTAAGCACTTTCACGGTTCCTAAAATGCCGTCGAGGTCAATCTTTCCTCTAGCCCTGCTGTTTCCATGCTTTGGCACAATGCTAATATTTTTGGTCTGCGCACTTCTTCAAATCACCTCTTGTAGATGCGATCTTTATAAAACCATTGCCCTGTCAGCTTGACCCAATGCTTTTGAGAAGTCATGAATCACCGTCGGACTTTTTGTCAAATCATTCGTACCTCAATGACCCATCCAAACCGGACATCTGCGACTGAGTGTCCAATCCCAATTCCTACATCCACACCTAGCTCTAACCCATTATCCAGAGCCATAATGCACATTCAAAGGCCAGTATCAAGCCAAAGCCACCATATATATATCGGGTATCCGTAAAGGTATTCGCAGAGGAATTCGATATCTCAGAAGATCTGTAGCAAATCCGTGACAGTAACAGAGCTGGCGCAAATATATCCAAAAACATTATCCCTTCGAAATTTCCTTCCAGTTTATCAATTGTCTTCCTGCAGAAGCCTTTCCATCTTCCTGCGACAAATCCTTCTTAATAGTGCGGGGATTGTGGATGTCGTCGCAGACTTGCAAAGTTGTGTTTGGTCGAAGTAGAAAATGCGATTCGATTTTTCGCTCAAAATCTAGCAAGAGGAAGACAAAGCCCAATTCAAAATCGAGATAATTGCAAAACTTGATCTTAGCAACTTTACGAAACTTGCGCATACCATTTATAAATGCCTTCTCACTCCGTACCCTTAATTTCAGAAAAAAAACCCGTTCCTAGAATTTCTTGTGTGGTCGATGCAAGGCGCACGATGTAAAATTCGCCAAAATCAGCAGAAGACAGGAAGCCCCCCCAAACTACAAATAACAACGTCTCCAAAACTTAATCTTAGAAGTTTACCAAACTTTCACACAAGATCAAAAGACACCTTCCTAGCACGCACTGAAAGTTTCAAAACAATCCCACGCCTAGTTCTTCCCCAATCCCCAAATGAATAAAAATAGCCATTTCGTCGACCAATGGCAGACCTCCATTTACGCCAACACGTGATATTTTCCGCATTCAAAAAGGTTTGTTGCACGTCTGAGGGTGCCTCCAAATATGGGGCTTTTTGACAAAGTACAAATATTTTTGCACTTCCCGACAGCGCTCGATTGTGCCAGTTTGGGAAAACTATCAGAATTCGAATCCGAAGAGAATTGCGGTTGCTACAAGTCGAGGCGTTTTGGTTTATTTGGGTGGTAATTTGTGACCGGGAGGTTCCGGACGGGTTTGGTTAATTTGCCTCGGCTTTTTTTTTTTCCTAATTTGTTTGATGATGTTGGGATGAGATGGGCTTTGATAGAGAGCGGATAGGGGAGAGATTCACTCGGTTTCAGTCTTCACTGGTTGCATGTCTGCGTATGCAAATTTATGCCGCTCATTAATGGCAGTCGATGTTTGTGTATATGAATGTTCTGGCAGGGTGCATCTGAGTGGACAGGTTCTTATCTTCAAATAGAAATCTCGGATGCATGATTTTATGATTTTATTTCAAGGAGAGTAACTATTTTTACTTGATCTGGTTATGTCGGCGCTCAACAGTTGGCTAGAAATTCTACAAGTAAAAAATATAATGCAGCGTAGGAAAAGTTTGGTTGCACATTTACACTGCCAATCAACAACTTACCAAGTTCATTTGTTGGAGAGCGGTAACCATAGAAACCCAGCGAACGGAGCCTCATCTTCTTAGTGCCAATGCCTTCACGTAAGGAATTTTTAGGATTTATATTATCTTCAAGACACCCGCAGGGGTTGACTCTATAAGACAGCACAGCATTTTACATCAGATTTCAATGATATTTCATGCCGAGGTTCGACGTTCTACATTCACCTGTAGGACGTCAACCTCTTCCGGGGTCCAACCGAATTGTTGCAAGTCTGGAGCAAAATGGACGCCCCATACAAAAAACACAAACTTTTGCAATTTTGGGAAATGTACAAATCTGGAAGTTGGAGATTACAGAGGGGACTTTGAATATGTTAGGGACTAAGTTTCGGAGGGCTTGAAAGATCTTTTGTGGCGTGGGGGCTCGGGGCATTTCGGAGGGGTTTTGCTGTTTTGTAGGTGCAAGTCGTAATGTGCCTGCGACGGTGAGGCGTTGGGAGGAAGGCTTTACGAAGTGAAGAGGAGGCTCTTTTTGGTTTGGAGTTTAGCAAGTGGCTATACATCGTCTGCGAAGACTTCGTCAGCTGTTGTGCCACCCCGATGCCACGCCTCGATGGCCTGTCCAGGTTTTAAGTATATTTGGGCTAGACGGCATTGATATGATGTGCTACGAGTGTACCGAGTCTGCCCCGTCCTCCAGGATCATGGAAGCCAATCCAACTATTTGTGAGTGTTTGCCTGCAGGCTGGCGTTGTTGATGCACTAGGCGGGAAGGAAAGAAAGAAAGGTATATGCCACGGAGGACCACATACGTTAGTAAAGAGTCTGCGCGAGACTAGGGGACCTTCAAAATAAGGATAGTAGTATACTAGCCTCAATCCACATCGCAGTGAATATTGGACAAGTTTTGTTCATACATGCCAAACATTCTCGTCATCCTCTCACTTTGCACCAGCAGGTATTATAGCTGTTCCTGATGTCAAATAGTATTGTTCCAACTCTGCAGTATTATGAAGCATTTTGACCTTTGCGAAAAGTACAACTTGAATACCTAGGTAGTTTGATATTGTTTTTGATAGTCTTTTTTTTTTTTTTTGTGCAACATCCAAGTTTCAAGACTTTGGGAACTGAGAAGGATCATGGAAGAGTAGTGGGATGACGGAATGACGTCCATGGTAAAGGAATATCATTCAGGGACGTTCTGCAGGCCTGCTGCAAGTTTCACAGATTTCTTTTTGAGCTCTCGCTTTGTCTTCTGTGATTCTCTCGATGGATTGAGTGAATATCCTCCGTTCCACCATTCGAACCCACCCGCCAATGTTTTCCCCCAAATATCCAGTCCTTCCTTCTGCCATATCTCTCGTCTCTTCTGCAGTTCATTGAACCTCATGCTTGCCTCTCTTCCGTTTGTAACTTCCCATCCATCCTCAGCTCAGGAATATCTGCATCCTAGCTTACCAACATGATCAAAATCAAGAGCTCGAAAGAAATATCCATTCTCTGCAGCTTCCAGCGCAAAAGGCTGTTCGTCACATCTTCTCCCAAACGATCGAATTAGCATTTAATTCCTCATACCTTCCCATACTCACGTCACATCTGCGTCCATTTATCGGTTCGCTGAATCCCCCCTTCTACATAGAACCTTTCCCCGCACCATCAGCACTACCAATTGCAACACCAACACCAATGCTTCCTGCACATCCCTACTACTCAAATCCCAGTATCCCCAAAATAACCATCTTCACAGCGCGTATTGAATCCCTACTCCAAACTTCCACATCGGAATTTCCAGGGTTTAAGGAGGTAATAAATCGAGGTCCAGTGACAACTTTCACGTCTACAAAGGTTTGTTTGCACACTCTAGTTTGATAATTATCTTATTTAGGGATTTTACATGTGATGGATCCTCACCGCGAAAGATGGGATGATTGTCAGTGATAGTGAATAGGGTACTTGGTGAGGCGAAGGGGAAACATGGGATAGTAATTTGAGGTATTGCTTTTTCTTATAGGTGCAATGATGACTTTTTGTTTTGGTAAGATGGGCCGGAAGAAACGGGATTTTGGGAGGTATCTAGAGAAGGTAGGAGTAAATAAGAGAAGAACAGTTGTGGATTAGCAGTATATGTATTATGCTACGAGAAATATGAATGCTGGAGAAGAATCGTCATAAAATGGTTTGTGAGACCCGTGTAAATTTGGTTGCTACTATATGATGTTACCTTTGCTACCAAAGATTGCCCTTGCGGGTACGAGCCCAATTTACTCTTGAGCTGCGGGCTCGGGTAGTAGACCAAAATTTCTACATCTAGGTCTTCCAATATTGTGCTAGATGAATCCCTCTGCGGGCCAGAAAAAATGCCTCAGCCCTTGATCTTCTTCTTCTTATCCTTCTTCTTTGGATCTGAAGCTGCGCTGCTGGATGGGCCATCCATCATTCCGGCCATTCCTGGCATTTGTCCTCCCATTTCAGCCATCATATCCTTAAAGAAATTCTCACTGACACCACCACCAGATAACGCCGCGCTATAGTATGGTAATATTTCTCCCATCTTCCATCCTTTCGGTATTGCAGGTCTTGGTAGTGGTTTGCCAGGATCGGGAGGTGGTATGCCAGCTAGTTGGGGTTGCATGGCCGTTTTCTCAGTGGTAGGATTGTCCTTTAGGTGTTTCGCTATTAAAGTGTAAAGGTGGTGCTCTATTCAATGTATGTTAGTTTATGTCATTGTCATAACCGACATGGTGCACTGCGGAAATCTCAACAAAACGTACTGTTCTTGATAGCTGGGCTGGCCCCTCCTTTGATATTAACCTTAACCCGACCCGGATTTGCCCAATCCTTTGGATGAGTCTTGACTGGCTCAAAAAGGGTTTCGATTCGAAGTCTAGAGCATGCAGCTACAATTTCTCGGGCGACTGGGTTCTTGACAGCTAGTTCCATGCCTACTCTTCTGCCTTCTGCTCGACTTCTGGTGGCATCGAAATATATTGGATAAATACATTGAAAATCTTTGTATTTAGAGCTATCTTCGGTTGAGCGAAATTGTGTGCCGTCTGCGCCGGTAGTAATTTGAGAGCCGGAAAATGGAATATCTGCGGGATTTATTCGAGAAGCTTGAACATTAGGGGCTGGTGCGCGTTTGGTGGATGATGGTGCTGGTGTCCTCTTCATGATAATATCGCGGTCTTCGAAATCTGAGGCCACATCTGAGATATCGCCTTCAGATGGATCACTGGCGCCATATTCATTGTCGCTATCCTCGACCTCTTCAATTCGTGCGTGTGACATCTTGCTTGCCGCTGTGTCGCAAACAGGAAGTCGAAAGTGTGTTGTAGTCTAATAAATAATGTGGGGGTGGGGTCTGGACAGTCGAAGCTCATTGATTGATTGATTGATTGTGTTTATCGTCATAGGCCGTAGGCCCACGCGCCTTGGCGCGTGATAACCTTAGCCATCTATTCCAGATTTGGACAAATGACGCTCAGAGGAGTATGCCTCTGAGTAGTGTACTAGCTAGCTAGGGAGGGTATTTATATACAATTTAAAGGGGCTAGGGCAGGGTTTACATGATTGCCTTCGCGACAGATTTGGGGCCGGTTGGCTTAGTGGTTAATATTGTGGTCCTCCTCGTCCACTAGATCACTGGCTCTTGATCACTCTCCCTTCCCCTCATACGTTTTTGTTGAATTATCTTGTGTGTTTACTGTTTTTTTTTTTTTTTTAAAGGAAGGGGAGGAAAGAAGAGAAAAGAGAAAAGAGAAGAGAAGGGTAGAGATGTAAAGAAAAGGAAGGAGAAGAGAAGGAGAGAGAATAAGCCCTTTGAGTACCTGTTTGACAAAGGAGATACAGGAAGTAGAGGAAAAACGAAGGAAATGCTTTTTTTTTTTTTTTTAAGCTGCAGATAAATGCTGTGGGCAGATATCTGTATAGAATTTGGTGGATTCAAGCCATTCGGCTAGTGCGAGACCACCTGTGGGGATGCCTAGAAGCCAGGGGATGGCTTCAGATGGTGGGCTTTTCGTGAGTGTTTTGTAAGCTTTGCCTTTCTTGCAGAAGAAGAAGTGTAACGGGGTTTTCCTTTTACCGCATAAGCAGAGAGTGTGGGCTGTAGTGTGGTTGAAGCGTTCGTGATATGCCGCAAAGTCTCCATGCTGTGATCTGGCTGCAAGAATGTAGTGAAGTGTAGCTCTTTTTAAAGAGAGGGTAATCGTATTGGAAGTGTGCTTATATTGTAGATCTTTGTAATACTGAGGGCTGACTGTGTTCCACAATTGGTCATCCGCTTTATTAGCCTTTGATCTGATTAGTCTTTTGAGGGAGGCTAACGTGCAGGCCGGGTTGGGGGGTGGGGGGAGTTTTGCCCCTTCCTTGGCTGCTTTGTCGGCCATTTCGTTGCCTGGAATGTTGAGATGCCCTGGGACCCAGCGTATGCGTATTTTACCAGGGGAGATATGTGGGAGCCTCGGTCTAGCGGCCCAGGCCTGTGTGAGCTTCAGGAAATCTTCGAAGACCGCCTGAGACGAGCCATTGAAGTGGGAGCCTAATCTTAGGGCTACTTCGTAGTTATCCAAGAAGATCCATAGGTCTGTAGCAAGTTTGATTGATGGTAGCGTTAGGGCCTTTGCTGCCCCCGTTACTGCAGCCATAGCTTCCGCGTCGAATACCTCTGCATTTGTGCCAAGTGAGAAGGAGTAATGGGCCACTTGGATATCAAATTGTGTGATTACAAAGCCACCTCCGGTGGCGCCGTCCTTGCTTTCGCTTTTTGAACCATCCGAGAAGATCTGTATATCACTCCTTGGGATCTTAGTATGGAAGGCCTTGAAGTCGTCAGCCGCTTGGGCCTTTGTTCTGCCCATCGGGCCAGCTACACGTATCTCGGCTTCTGCTCTCGATTCCTTGTGTTCCCATGAAGGGAAAGCTAATGGATTTATATGTTCGGCTTTTGGTAATGCTGTGATGAACCTTGAAAGTCTTGTATCTGCAGTTCGGTTCTGGTCTTTGGCTTTGATCATGCTCTTCGCTCTAATTCTGAGGGGGTGGTAAGGGTCTAGTCTGAAGGTTCGCGCAGCATATGTTTGTGAGGCTAAGTTTAGCTCGATTTCGGAGGGCCTGAGTTTGGCTTCCTCGTATAGCACCGCTGTGTTCGTGGTTTTGTATACCGGGAGAATTGCTTTTGCACAAGTGAGGATCACTTTGTTGAGTAGATTTATATGGCTATCCACTACATTTGAAATTGACTCGTTCGAGGCATTCTTCTTTAATCTGGTTCGGCCTGGCCACCATGTTTCCGAAGCAAAGTAGCATTTCTTTAGTACACAGGCTACGGCCACTCTTCTGGTGGAGCAGGAGGGTATCCCTCGGCATGTGTTATTGAAGGATCTTAGTGCATTAGCTCCTTTGAGGGCTTTTGCTGTGAGAATCTGTATGTGTGGCTTGAAGTTTAGTCTTCTGTCGAAATAGACTCCAAGCCATCTGAGCGGACCAGGTTTCACCTCGATGTTTAGGGAGCCAGTGTGTACTGAGGGAACTTCAGCTAGTGTGCGATGTCCCTTGTAGAAATGTATTAGCTCAGACTTTTTGGGGTCAAAGGTGATGCCTTCGGTTTTCCCCCATTCGAGAGCTTCTTGCATATTTGCCTGAAGAGTATCACAGTTCTTTTGGAGGCTATCGGATGTTGCTAGTAGCGCAATATCGTCAGCGTACCCGAATCTCTTCCGCGGATTGCCCATCCAGAAAAGGGGCGCAATATAGAGCATAAACAGGATCGGGGAGATTGGAGAGCCTTGGGGAAGGCCGCATTCTAGCTTTGTTTTTGGGCCGATCTCGCCGTCCAGTCGGATCTTGATGTAACGATTGGTGGCAAAGGACTGTACCCATTTAACCAATTTGTTTGGCCATCCTTGTTCCCGAAGGCGGTTCACTAGTCGTCCTGGTAATACTGCGTCAAAAGCCCCCTTCACGTCCATTGTGAGAAGTGTAGTTTTTAACCCTTGTTTCAAAGATGCTTCGACATCATGTGTGACACAAGATGTGAGGTCTACTGAGGATCGCAGTGGTAGAGCTCCGAACTGTTGATTTGCTAGGACTTTGTAGTTTAGAGCAAGCCATGATATTTTCTTCGCAATGAGTCTTTCAAGGCCTTTGCCTAGAACTGAAAGTAGAGCAATCGGGCGGTATGATCTTGGGTTGGTATAGTCGGGCTTATTGGGCTTAGGGATGATTGCGATTGTGGCTATCCGGAAACATTCTGGGTGATGTCCTAGGTTTAAACATCCTTTGAAGAGGGAGAGGGTTATATCCCTGATTAGTGGCCATGCGATTTGTAAGATTCTCGTCGGGATTTCATCTGCACCGGGTGCTGTGTTCCCGGCCTTTAGAATAGCTAGTTCTATGTCTTGTAGATCGATATCGGGAAAGATGATAGAACGACTTGGGATCGCTGGGATGTCGAAAGGAATATCGTCGACTTCGGCCGAGTTTGTTAATAGATTGCTGGCGAATGCTTCTCTTTTCTCTTCGATGCTGTTTGCAGTGGTCAAATTTGAGGGGTCTGCTAGAGGCGGGGTTCGGTATGTGCCTGTAGTCTGGTGCCATTTGGCCATTCGGAATACATCGTTTATGTTCTCTACTTTGTCGATTTTCGAGATATAGAAGGCACGTTTTGCTTTCCGGGCTGTTCTCCGGAGAGAGCGCTTGGATACAGGAGTTTTAGCAGTCCTGTGTTCGTGTACAGCCTTTGTACAGTCCTCGTTCCACCAGGGTTGTTGAAGGGGGCCGTTTGTAGATCTTTTGCAGAGCCTGTGTAGGCCTTTATGAGAGCTTGTGTGAGAGATGATGCTAATCGATCTAGCTCGTTGGTGGAGAGTGCTTCGGTGCTGGCATCGATATCGGTTAGGTTCATTCCTAGTAGGTCTGTAAAGAGTTTTTCGTCCAATGTGTCCAATCTAAGTTTTTGAATGGGCTTCGGACTTTGGCAGTTCCAGTGAAGTAAGGTTTTTAACGTGTTATGATCTGAAGTACAATCTAGGTGTTCAGCTAGAGAGGTGTATGCTATATAGGGTCCTGATAGAAAAGCAAGGTCTAAGGTGTTTCCTTTTGTGTGAGTGGGAATTCCGATTGGAGAGATGAGGTGTAGATTTCGAGAGTTGGACCACTCTACGAAGGGCTCAGCTAGCGTTGAGGGGGTGGGATGTAAAGGATTCCAGTTAGGGTGATGGAGGTTGAAATCGCCTAGTAGGATAACGTTTGATGGGAAGTTCTGCAATTCAAAAGAGAAGTGATAGCTTGGTTACCGTCTGAACATTGGGGCGGGGCATTGTATATGTTTATGATTGTAAATGCCGAGTTGTTTGTGGAGAGTAATTGTATGAAAATTAGGTCTCGTGAGATTGTGGGCCTGATTTGGTTGATTCGTATTCCGATTCCTTTTCTGACATAGGTCAGGACGCGAGGAGTGATTTTCCAATCGTCTAATGGGGTAAAGATTTCGTATGAGGGATGTGTTTTGGTGATTTTCCTTGATATATCCTTGTAGATATATGGCTCTTGGATCAGGATGATGTCGATCTGGTCCGAGTTTGCTAGGTTGAGAGCGAGATCGTGTGAGATCCCTCCCTTACCAACGTTTGTTTGTGTAATGGATAGAGGTTTAGTTCGATTCATCAAAGAAATTTCGGAAGCGGTTAGTAGGGCGAGTACTAGGGGGGGGCGGTAGAGTGGATGGATCCGAATATACGGGTTGGGGTTTTGGGGCGGGGTTGGCTTGTGAGGGGGGGTTGGCTTGTGAGGGGGGGGTGGGGGGTGGTATCATTCTCCATTTGGGAGTCAGGTGCCTGGGCTTTCGTGCAGCCGGCTTTCAAGCAGATTAGGGCTCTGCCTTCACTGTATGTTTTGCGTGTAGTTTGGCGTTCTGATTTGGACTTTATTTTACTGGCGATAGGGCGCAGAGGGCAATTGGGGTCATCTGCTGGGTGTGGTCCGCAGCAGTGAAGGCATTTTGGGGGGCATGTATGTGCTGTGTTGCATTTGGTTGTGTGGCCGTTTTCAGAATGCTTGTTTGAGCCGCATAGTCTGCAAGTTTGAGGTTTGGAGCATGATCTGCTGTTATGCCATTGATAGCAGCGAGTGCATTGGATGGTTTTTGGCTTGTGGATCAAGAGGGTAGTGGTGATATTGGCTCCAAGGATTTTGAGGGTTCTCTTTAGAGCTTCAGTGCCTGATTTCAAGCCTACTATCCAGGTGGAGTGGTATTGATCGGTTGTGTTGCTCGCCTGGGTTTGAACAGCGTGTAATAGTTCCTGCCCAGAGTATTCTTTGATAGCGTTGCGAATTATATCCTTTGTAACTGTGATAGTATCAATTTCGAAGGAGTCGTTTAGCACTGTAACTTTCCGAGGTACATAGCTCAGGCGGTATGTGTCCCATTTTTCTTGTGTTTCAATCTTGCAATTCCCGATGGCATTGGCAATGATGCTTTTCTCCTTCTCGAGAGCTGCTAGATTGCTAGGCGAGCTTGTACAGAGTGCAAAGCCTGTTTTAACCTCTTGGACTTCTTTCAAGAGAGAGGCCGCTGGGCCAAGTACTTTCTTTAGTGCAGTGAGGATTGCAAAGGACCCTGCTTTGCGTGCAGGGTGGGATTGTTCGATACGTGCAAACAGGCGGTTATCAGTGTAGGTGATCGGTTTCGTCTTTTTGATCGATAGTGTAAGATCAATAGGGCTGGCGGCTTTTTGGGCGTATGTTGCCTTGGGGCCTGGCTTTGTGATCGGGGGGCTAGTACGGGTACTTGTAGGGGGTGTTATAAGGGGTAGCGGAGGGTTGGTGGCGGGGTTCGTAGTGACTCGGAGGGGGTGATGCCCTGTGATCAGGGCATCAAAGTGTCGCTCGGTAGTTGCCTTAAATTCAAGGCAAAGAGCAGTGAGAAGTTTTCGTGATCTCGTTGGGAGAGCAAGAACTTCCTCTGAGCTCAGGTAGGTATCTAGGAGCTGGGTAACTGGGTTGTAGATGGTTTGAGCATCGTTAACCTTGTGGAGAAGGTTGCTAGCCTTATCGGAGAGGGTTTTAGAGAGACTTGGGGGGCTTGGGGTAGCCATAGCGGAGAGGGAGGCTAGCAGAGAGAGAACTGTCTCTCTTACAGCCGCCTTATAGGTTTTGTTAATTCTATAAATATAAAGATTATATAGAATTTCAAGCTGATTTCAGAAATGCCTTGTCTTGGATGCTGACAGTCGAAGCTCAGCTAAGCTTTCAACGGGAGATCTAACAGTAGTTGTCACGTGCAATGACAGCGCCTCTAGCAAGCGCAATTGGCACGATTAAGAGCTCGAAACACAGATCCAAGGGAAATAACGAATTTCGTCCAGGTACGGCTGATCTTTTCCTTCATTGCGAAGAAGATTGGTATTGACGAGTGTATGAATGTGGTGGTAACTGGATGATTTGTGAGAGCTGATTGATGAGTGGAAATAGAAAATGAAAATTTGAGGAAATGGAGAATCCTTTTACATTTTGTATCTTTGCCCCCTTACAACAGCGACGTCAAAATGACAACGACGCCAGTTCTATTATAAGATTCATAGCCCTCGAAATTCCCAGTGAGTAGGCTATGTCGTCGATGTCCAAATGGAGTTGTCGTATTTAGGGTTAAGTTAGCTAGATAACGGATGCACGCAGCCCCTTAATCTTGCCAAGCCACTCTCGTTAGGCGGCTCGGATGGAAACAATAGCTACAGACTAGGCACAGACTACAGACTTACCTACGTCTACATCACTCCAGATGTGAATGACTGAGCCTCGTGGTGCGGAGTATAGATGAGACCGAGGAACTTCTCGCAGATTTGGAAAACCGAGTGCGGAACTTTCAATGTTGGGAGCTCACAAACGGGTCTAGCTTCTCGTGCGCAAGATCATGAAGCTGCATGCAGCAAGCAGCTTTCCCATTTTGGCACAGCCACACGTGATACTTCAGGGGCCCATGCCGTGGCCTACGGCATGATTTAGCGTGGCCCGTGGCTGTCACATTGCAGCTCTTGAATCTATGCAAGCCGAAAGCCACGGGTTGCATATATTTTGACGATCCTTAGAATGAATTACTGAGAATCTACGTCTCATCCACCCAGAAGATTGTCATTCTCCTGAAAATTCGGCTATTTCTAGATGATGGTTGTGACCTCACACCGGGCCGAGGATGGCTGATCTTCAGGTACCGTCATAGTTCTGAGAGGTAAGAAATATCTACCATTAGGTCAAGGCTCTTCTAAAATTCAATAAATTTTATCATATTCGAACTCACATCGTACAAGATCCACCCCCGCAAGGTGGGAAAATTGGTGGCGAATGGGATTTTTGTTTTTCAGAAAAAGAAAAATATTAGAGGGGGCTAGGGTTTCAGGACGATCAGGCTTCAATCTCGAACCAAACCTTTGGTTTAACGTCTTGGAATTCTGATCCCAGGGGTGACAGTGTACTGATTCTCTTCGAAAGGGTCTGGCCCAGTAGAGGAAAGCAAGTGGTTTTGAGTAGACTTGGAATCATACGAAGGAGACACTCATCCTCTTTCGTCCGGCCAAAGCCAGAACTAGTTGCCTTTCAGCCCGTCCATACTGCGAGGCTTTTGGAGGACTTTTGGCATATTTGAGGAACTGCGTGTGACGGACTACAGCATTGGTAAGGCAAAATTTGGCCAAGCTCAGGAGCAAATCGGTTGGAAAGAAAAAATCAATTATTCTACTATTGGAATGGGTACTGGTACTCGTGGTGAGTTTAATACATTATTTTCCCCGATTTCCTAGGGCTTTTTATACATTCATAAAGCTATGGGATTCCAAGTGGCAGCCCAGCCAGCCTTATATGTTAGACTCTTCAGAATTTTGTGATTGCTATCGGTTTGTCTGCGGACTATTTGGCTTTCAATTCGATACCATTGCATGGAGAATGAATGGCATCTATTAGTTATCTCAAGAAATATTTGATGTCGTTCTAACAAAAACAATCCAACATGGATCATTCACTCCATTTTGAGAATCTACTCTGACCTTTCATCACCCTTTGAGGTAGCTGTATCTGACAAGGGTGAATTATCAAAACCAATTGGGAAAAAGTTTTCTGAAACAACCATAAAATTCTTGAACTTCCGTCTTGTTCTTCAAATTTTATGATCAACCACTTTGATACTCTTTAGTCAGCTGATTATTTGTCTTACATATTAAGGAAATACAATGGGTTCCCCTCACAAGTCAATCCTCATTGATGATGGTGTAGATGTGGAGTTTGGAATTGACAATGGTAAGATTTTCTTTTTATTATGATATTATGAGCATGCCAGCTTCAAGTTTGATCGTTTAAAAATTAAATATAAAAGATTGTAGGTCAATCATGGAAGTTTTTAGCTAACGTTATGGTGAAAAGTCTCTTCTAGCTACGCATCTAAAATGAGATCAGC
Source organism: Sclerotinia minor (assembly GCA_025389075.1). Lineage (NCBI taxonomy): Eukaryota > Fungi > Ascomycota > Leotiomycetes > Helotiales > Sclerotiniaceae > Sclerotinia > Sclerotinia minor. The sequence goes on from QRFH01000004.1 coordinate 1,796,583, forward strand.
TTCACCAGCTTTATCAGAAGCATCTTCTTGTACCCTGAGAGAAGACAGTCCGGAGCCTGTAATGGCGTCAAATTCTGTAGTTGAAGATTCCATTACCCTCAATGCGAGGTCGAATTCTGCATCTTCCTCTGAGTTGCCTATCACAATTCCCGCGCCCACCAAGAAACGGCTGCGAGATGACGTTGAGTTGTCCTGGTCAACTCGGGGGATTTTTAACACAGCCAAGCGCCATATCAGAGCTCCTGTCGCAGCTTTTCATAATACCCATATTGATTCTAGGCCTCTTCAAATCCGGACGGTTCCGCAAGCTGCCTCTCTCAACCAAAAAATTCCGTTACACAGCTTGCGTACCCACCAATCAAAATCTCGGGTCAATCCTACCCCTCTTCCAGTTCAGTCCAGTCCTCTTCTCGCCCATCCTAATGCATTCCGCCACGCTCCTCTTTTCCCTATGGCACCAAAGGAAGTCATCAATCTAGACGATGAAGGCGTCCCGACGAAATTTCAAGTACCTCCCGGGAGCCAAGTCATCGATCTAGAAGACTATGAGATAGAAGCTGAGCTGGAGAAAGAGATCTTTGGAGTTGAGCCACAAATCGCAGCACAAGTCAACTTTCAACGTGCTTCTCTTGCCGAACGGAACCCTAAGATCGTACTTCCCAATGTCGAGGAGGAGTCCTTGCCGTGGAAATCCAGTTTGCTCAGACCGGGGAAGACGGTTGAGCTCAGCAATGGAACATTTCTGAAAATCAAATCAATCGTCAGGAATGTCACAAATGATGAAGTTTCCATTAGAGGCTGGAAGCTCGTACGTACTCGCGACGTGATTCTCGGTGGAATTGCAGGAAAGAAGAGGAACGAATTGGCATTTATCCACGAGATAGATGGGAATGATAGACGTGATGCTTTGGAACAGTCTGTGCACACAATTCGAGTCGACGAAGTTATAAAGATACGACGTTTGATTTGTACTAATAAATCGTTCCCTGAATGTAGATACAACAAAGAAGATATTCCCTTAGAAATTCGAAACAAGGGGGAGAAAGAAATACTGCAATATGTGGAGGATGAGATGTTGTTGGTGGCTAGGAGGGCTTTTGTGGCAAGGTATACAGACGCAGAGGAAAGATTGCGGAAAGGTCCACTCGTAGATCGACCTAGACAATCAGCGATTTTGAGATCCCTCAAAAAGGAGGAGTCTACAGATGGCGAGTTTTTTGATCCTAATATTAAGAGAAAGGAGTGGAGGGGCGAAACTGTTCTAGGTGGCTAGGGAAACCTCAACAATGTGGATACCGCTTCCAGCTCTAGCTCTAAATACACATACGGCGATGGATGTAAGTTCAACTTTCCTATTGTACATGTAATCATCTAACAGCGACTTCAGATTGTGGGGCAGGAGGTATGACAGTGGGTGCTGCAGCTCCAGCCTTAAAATTAAATGGGGCTTTGATTTCAACCCTCACGCAGGACTTACATGGCAGAACAACTTCCCTCTCGCAAAGTTTCATCTTCTCCCAGCCAATGAATTCGCAGCGCTTCCAGATCCTCGCAAAGATCTATGGGTCGACATCCTCCACCTATCTCCCCCCTGTCAAGTCTTTTCGCCTGCCCATACGGTTCCAGGGCGCAACGATGAAATGAATTATGCGAGTCTTTTTGGCGTCAGATGTGCGATTGAAAAGGCTCGGCCAAGAATCTTCACTCTGGAACAGACTTTCGGAATCTTACATTCGCAAAGTAAAGACGCTTTTAATGGGTTAATTACCTGTTTTACTGATTTGGGATTTGATGTTTCGTGGCAAGTGGTAAAGTTTCAGGGATATGGATTGCCGAGTAGGAGAACTAGATTGATCATTATTGCGTCCTGGTATGCTGTTTTCCTATCCCTTCATTCACTCCATTCACTCCATTCACTCCATCGCCCCTAATCCTCTTCCAAATCATAACCTAACACTCACCAGTCCAGGGGAACCCCTCCCACACATGCCAAAATACACCTACCACCCCCCACACCTCATCAGCACCACCAAAAACCCTACAAAACCCCCAACCAAGTACTCTCCGCCATTCCCCCCGACGCCCCCAACCACGAACCATACAGTCCTCAACTAAACCGTGTAAACTATGTACCCTGGGACGGCTCCGTCATCTGTGGTTGTATAATGACTAGCGGCAGTATAGGACTCGGCTTACCGGATGGTAGTCGCGGAATGACGAATAGAGAATTAGCTGCTCTGCAGGGATTTCCTCTAAAAAATGTTTTTTATGGACAGGGAATTAGGAAACAGGTGGGGAATGCGGTACCGCCTGTTTTTGGGAAGATTTTGTTGGGGAGTATGAGGAGACAGCTTGAGAGGAGGGATGGCTGGGTTTGGGGGGAGGGAATTTTGATTAGTGATGATAGGGAGTGAGAGATTGATAGCTTGGCAGATTGAAAGATTAGAGATTGAGAGATGGAGAGATTAGAGAGTTTGATGCGTCAATGTCATCTTTTACGATATGAGTACATGGGTATATGACTTTTTGTCTATCTAGATGGATACATAGATACATAGAATAAGTAAAGGTTTAAACAAAAGGTATATTTACGCTCCTGATTAATATCCCGTATTTAGTTTTCCATTTCCTCATCATATGAATATCACAGTTATTATATTTTTATCTTTATATACCTCAAATTCTAGATGATCTCATCTATACAGTCAAAATGATACTTTAAATGACGAACTAGATAGATAGTGAAGAACTACTGCTTTTTCAACTAAATTACCCTCTTGACTTTTATCAACCAAGTTAAAGAAATTAAAAAGAAATCATTATCGAATTCCCTACCTACTTACCTAACTAGCTACCTACCTACCTATTCTCCCCTCTCTATCCCTATCTCCACATATATGATATAAGATACCTATCTCATCACCCTCACCCTCACCCCCTATAAACCTCTCTTAAAATACCTAACCTACCTACCTACCTACCTATCCTCCACATACCCTATCCTATCCTATCCTATCAATCCTGCTCACGTTACAAGTATATAAACCACAAAACATCTCAACCATCTCGAAAAACTCGATACACACCCTACACTCCTACATTCCTACACCCCATTAACACAATCGAAAAAAAAATAACCCCTCTAAACCCTTTTATATCCCTATATCCCTAACCTTCGCATAATTATCCACATTTCCAACTCAAACCCTCTCAAATACCCTCCAATACTCATACCATCTCATCTCATCCAACTACTCACCAGTTTTATAATAATATTAATGCTCAATCTAAGATTATAAATTTTATATTTATAGAGATGCATAAACTTATCTAGTGATCCTATTAATAACGTGTATTTTTCAAATAAAATTCTCTATTGCTAATTATTTCTATTTATTACTTAACTTTGCGAGATTTAAAAGTCAAAGGTCGGTAGGTAATTGATATAATATAGCGTTGTAAAAGAAGATTTGCTTTTACTGATATGTAGATGAGGGAAGAGGAGGGATAATCGTGGATATAGATTTGCCATACATATTAAGGTCACAATAGAAGTATGACTTATATTGTTATAAAAAAATTATTTTATTTTCAGTCTGGAGATTATCTACTATATACAGTGTATCTTTCACTTAAAATAGACATTAAAATAAGAAAGCTATTCCAATTACCATCACACTCATCAGTCCCATACAACTAAATTCCAAGCTTCCCGCCCCGGAAGAAGATACTGTTGCGGCTGCTGAACTACTTGTCGAAGTCCCTGTCGAGGTAGACGTTGAGCTATTTGAACTAGCACTAGCAGCGGCTGTTACGGGACAGTCTGCATCGTATAACGACGGATTGGCAACATTTATACCCGTCTGATTATTGTATGCCAATCTAATAAGTGTATCCTTCTCGGGTTCATACTTTGGCCATCCATAATTCGTCAAGCCATTTTCAGGATCCTTGGCAAATGCAGCCCAAGCTCCACGCATATATTTTCCGATGGCTATTTGCTCGGTTGTCTCGGGAGGGCTGGCGATGTTTGTATCAAAAAGGAGAGGGATTTCGGCGGCATGCCATGCACCTGCATTTGGAACGATCATTGTGTCAGGGAAGGAACCGAAATAACGATAACGCCAAGTGGGAATATCGGCTTGGATTGAATAATTCGCGCGATAAGCAGTTGGGCAAGTAAACCCGATCAAATTGAAGGTTTGCCAGTAGGAATCGGGATAGCTTAAACCTTGCAGGGAGCTTGTGGCGATGTACAAACCAGCTTCATTGTCATTATTTCCAATGAGCAGTGGCTTTTTGGTGAAATTTCCGGCTAATGAGCGTTCAGTATAGTTGGAAAATACCACAATCCCATCGACAGTGGGACCGAAGCTTCCTAAAGTACCGCCAGATCCAGAGGTGGCAGATATGCCATTTATAATTTCCGTTGTATTTTTTGTGCGCATGCAAGCAGTAACATTGGCGGAGGATGCACCACCACAACCAACTGCTTCGGTAACGTTATACCAAGCAAGAGCAACATTTTCTGCTTGATTTGGCAAGCCCCAACTCAAAGCTGTACCAGATTCTGGAATGAAACCAGCAGCAATAGGGTCTTCTACCCAAGCGTAGTTGTAAAAGTCAACGGATGCTGAGCCAGCTGATTGTCCGAATATAATGATACGGGATGTATCACCACCAAAGTTTTCAATATTATCACGAACCCACTCGACGGCCAATCTTTGATCTAGAAGTCCAAGGTTCGCGGGACTATCTGGATCTCCCGGAAAGCCGAAAATATTAACTCGATAGCTAGTTGTTGATTAGCAAAGCTTTAGAAGTTCGAGCAACTTAAAACCTACTTGATAGACACCACAATCACATCCTCTTGTTCTACGATGTGCTTTCCATTCATCCCTGGAGTGGAACTAGACCCGCTATTGAAACCGCCTCCATAGATCCATACTAATACGGCTTTCTTGGCGTCGCCAGTCTGTGGCTTCGTCCACACATTTAATGTCAAGCAATCTTCGCTCTGTGCCGTCGAAGGAGTTCCAACTGTTTGTAGAAGTGGTAGTCCTATTGCCAAAGAAACATTTGACCGTTCGACTAGTGTGACATTATACGTGGTAGTCTGAGCAGGACAGCTATAACCCTACCAATTGTGTCAGCAATTCGTTTATAAGTAAATTCCTCCAGGGTTTGACTCACAAAATTGGTACCATTGAGAGTCGCAGTACCATTATATGCAACAGGTGCAGCGAATCTTAGGTCTCCAAGGGGAGGCTTGGCGAATGGAATTCCCAAATATTCGGATACTTGGGACTCATTCAGTGCAGCATGTCCGTTGACTGGACCACTGGTCGTCTGAACTGTTTGACCGATGGTCCAATTCGATTGACGACTTTGCAGAAGGGTAGAAGCCTTCGCGGATGCTGCAATGGCAGAAATCAAGACTGCTGAGACCTTCATGCCTGCAGAGTGAAAAAGTTGACGGTGAAAGAAGACAGTACAAAAAGAGAGGAGGGTAAGAGAGGAAGGTAGGGAGGAAGAGATGGGCAAAGCAAAACTTTAAGAGAATGAGTAAACACCAAAACACGTACCTGGATTAACTTACCTTTGCGGGGCTGACCGAGGTATTCGATTCTGCTGAGAGCTGAGGAGTGATCATCTTCAACATTTATCCAATGGTACATTAGATGCCAACGTTCCGCAAGCACTACCAGCCTTGGTGTGCAGAAGTTACACGCAAGTCTGATTTAAGACCGGTTTTAAGGTCGCCAATAGGTGACAAGGATCTCCATTTGGAAGCCAAATCGAGGTAAGGCACAGGGGAGCACAGATAGAGTGATGATGCTATTTATGTGTGCATGCGTGCATGCGGATAAAAGCCCTCAGATGGGGTAATAAGTTGCTCATCGGAGCGTGGATAAACTCCGTACAGAATACCCGAAGACTTTTCATGCAAAGACGCAACCGAGGCCTTCATCAGATATTGATACGAAGGTTTTCTTCAAATCCTTCAAATTCATGATGCTAACGATAAATGAATGTAACAAGAATTTCCGGCAGATTGGCGGTCTTGGCATTAGTAGATTTTGACTTTGCCGGGGAAATATCATGCCGACTTGTTGCTTGAATGACGATGGCTCAATGATGATGGATTAATAAGCATCTTGTGGCTCAAGTATGGCTGACCCAGCAGAAATCTCTAGCCACATCGATCAACGACACTCACATAAACGAAGCGTTCCTAGAATTCTGGAGATCGAGGCTGATCATGACTAGACAAATTTATTACACCCTACACCTTAATCTCTCCGCAATATGGGGAAGTCTATAGATAAGGGCGGAGGTGCGGAGGCGGGGAGGTTCCTCTTCCCAGCTTCCCGTATTCTAGTATTCCAGACCTTCGAGGTATTTTGGTATTTGTTTAAGATCAACCCGCCCGTGTGAAGTTCAACAACTCAATTCAACCCATTTACCATATGTTAAATTCATTTATTCTCGCCTTCCATTTATTATTTCCAAAGGCTAACTAATCCTATCATGAAAAGTTCATGTTCAAACATGCCATGTCCTTTGATAATATTCATTCCACTTTGTGACGCAAGTGCATGTTGACGATAATTACAAAAAAAAAGTCATATATTACAAGAACTATGGCATTTTCCTATTCCTTTTCATGGAATCATGTCGCGTTGCTTCGACATACCGTGGAAATATTTGAATATCCATAGGCAATTTTTATGATTTATGCGTCACATTGGTTGTGTGTGAGTCTTCTCAAACAACGTCAAAGGGTATGAATCGCAAAGTTCAACTCCAAGTGGCTATTTCGAGTACTATTATCAACAGTTCAGTCTGCGAGTCACAGCTGCACTTATTTCAGTCGATGATAAAGATGATTCAGAATTGACCAAGATTACCAGTGTAGTCATTCCTCAGCACAATGTAGTGCATAAAAGGGCTCAGTTTTCTTCTCACATTAACTTCTTCCCATACACTTTTACAACATCCTCAAGCAAGTAGTACTTTCATACTGAGAACACCTACCACTACTATTACCCAGTTCTTCAACTCCAACCATAACTCACAAGCATTACCAACATCCTTGCCTTCAACATTCCGCAATACCAACCACTACTTCATACTACTACTCTTGTCCAGTTCTTCAACTTCAACCATACCTCACAAACATCATCAAACATCTTCACCTTCATCAGTCTTAGACCTCCACCTACCTCGTATTTTCTACTCCCTGACTGACAACTTGTATTCACAAACAACAAAATAATACCACATAGCAACAAGCCTCATAACCACCACATACTTTCATCATGTTTGATCGCGCCAAAAAATCCCTCTCCGCTACCTTCCGCAAAAACAAGTCCTCGTCCGCTCCACCAGCCCCTCCGCCTCCGGGACAGTGGTTCATCCAGGAGCCAGGTCAAAAATGGTCCGACAGATGGGCCGCCGCTACCCACGACGAGAAATATAAGTACGCAGTGGAGCTGTGTGGTGGTAGCGCACATGTATGGATGTCATGGGTGTTATCCATAATAAGAAAATCCCCCCAGTTCCAAAGCATTGGGTAGATGATAAAATTGTGTGAGAGCTTAGTGAAATAAATAGGAGTGGAAAAAATGGAGAAAATACATTGCTGGATATTTTCGAAATATAGATTTTAATATTTCGTTTAATATCTGTCTATCTAATAAGGTTAATGCAAATGTCACTCTTTATAAATTAACATTGCTAGGTATCATATTCATATTATGAGATCAAATGCAAATATTCACCGTGATCCATCCCTATGAGGTTATTAATATTCTAATGGTACCTACCCGTAGACGAAACTAGACTGCGCAACTGGGGCCCTGCGGGGCGGATTATTGCTTTGATGGGTATTTATTAGAGGTGGTCCGAAAGTAGGGTACTAGACTTACTATTAGTTTACATTCAATATAAATATTCATTTAAAAATATTCATTTAAAAATATTCAATATGAGATATTTATCAAATTTTATTTTTTAAATCTTGAGCTTGAATAAGCCAATCAAAGAGAACTGTTAGTATTACAAAGTTGATAATTATTTTTCTTGAAGAGAAACTTAGTAAATTCTTATTTATTATCAAATCCAAAAGTATATTATACATTTTTTCCCCCGATACTATCCTCTCTTTCTAGATTAGAGCGGCTTTGAATCAAGTCCACTACAAACCAACCATCACAAGAGAAAAACAAAAAAAATTGTTGATAATCTCGTTATTTTTTCATCGCTCTCTTTATAAAGTTACCCTAACCGAACCCCCAGTATTAGCCCTTCTAAATCCACAATCCTCTTTTCACCCCATCACCTCATGTACACCCATTTACCCACAATACCACATAAGACACCTCTCCTGACTCCTCACCTCCTCTCGTCCTTACGTCCCCAAAAACGTCCTCTGCAAATTCCTACCCCTCTCTCCACTAACAGCATCCAATCTCACAGCCATCAAAACACATTCCCACTCCCCATTCGCATTTGCCAATTGATTTCCCGACCGTCCCATTCCCATCCCCATTCCCTGCCCTGCACTCGCATGCCTCTGAACCCTCAACCTCCACTGACCCGATTTAATAATCCATTTGTCATCTCTCAGTGCACCTAGGCCTGCATTCATATTCATAGGGACTCCCATCCCATCTCCTATTTTTCTCCTCTTACCAATTGCTTGATTATCAGTACTAGAATACTCATCCACAGTCCCTCCAATATCGACTACCTTCCCATCACACACCACCCCACAGTCATCCCCGACAACCACCCTAACCATCTCCTCGCTCAATCCACTCTTCCCCGGACTAGCCGGCCCACTACTTGCGCCGCTATTCTTCATCAACAGACCTAATGGTTGTTTAACAGGTACATTTAATTTCGTAGCAATAATCTCCAATAATTTACCTATCCGCGTGTTCGTTTCTCCAAAGAATTCTAAGCGCATAGTATTCCAATGGAGTAAAGTGGCCGAATCACCTATTTCGAGAATAAGTTCATGGGGTGCAGAATCTGCAAAGGGACGTTGGTAATACACGTAGCCTATCGATGGTCGAGACAGGTTTGAGTGAGTAAAGGCTTCAGGAGAAGGGGCAGTAGATAACGGAATATCAGTCAAAATAGAGAGACCTGATTGCCGGATATCTGGTAGTCGGATTGTAATTTCTGATTTATTACTTAATAAATTGTAGGAAATTGAATGAGGAATTAGTGTTTGCTCAAGACCTTTTAGATGGAAATATCGACAATCCCTCAAGAGTTCGGCACGATGTTCCGGACTGCGAATTTCGAGCGGGTAACCACGGAGAAGATGGAGGATTTCGAAAAAGGTTTTTGCGGAGCGATTGGGTACTGATGGTGGTAGGATGGATGGGGGCCTAAGAAGCCCATCCCTATTTAGGCCAGGGAATACTTCAGAAGGGGTGCTGAAGAAAACAGCGAAGCCCAACGAGAAATAGTTGGGACTATTGCCCGGATCAGAAAACAATTCGCGAGGGATTTGAAACTCCTCATTTCCGACTGTTATAAAGATATTTGCTTCGTATAGCTGAGAAACTAATCGTGGTACTGCCTCGTGTTAACATCGATCATTACGTGGACGACGGGAGAGACTAACATGAATAGAATTGAGCATCAGCAAATAACTTAACAAAATGACTTGAATCCCTCGGCGCAACATGATATCCTTGCAAATGAAGTGATATATCCTTGAATGTAATCGGATCACGATCAATATAGAGGGTCCTAATACCTGTATTTGGATCTTCTCCATTCTCTTCCGCTCTCCTCATTTGACATTGAAAATATTGGGAAAAGTATGAGGGTGCTCTAGGTTTCTTAGCTTGTGATCCCATCTATATTGTGCATCGTCTCTCTGGTGATGCACGAGAAAAGAAAAACACATACCATCAGAACTCAAACTGGCACCACTCAACCGAAAAAGCTCCGTCCCGATCTGAATTGGAAAAACCTTCTCATGAGGTAAAAATTTCGGAATATCCGTATTCAATCTTCTTGGCTCTGGATTTCTTAAGATTCCAGGGATATCTTCCATTCCGCTGCCACTAGTCATTCCCGCGGAACCTGGAGCTCCTGGTGGTGTGTTGCCAAAATTCATTTCTCCAGCTCCATTACTTCTTCCCATCGTGGCTCTAGGGTCCATGATGCCGATCTTACTTATCTCACCAACTACTCTACCAGGCTTTGAAAGCTATCAGTCCCCAGAGCAGAGCTTTCCGTAAAAACAACTATCCGCAATGTTCCACGTGACTAGTGTCACAACCAAAAGATATACGTGAAATCCGATGAAAAAACAATTCGAAGACGCGTCAACGAAAATGAACGAATGTCCACTTCAGGACACTACTTGTTATAAACTGGTGGCCTCTATTATTTATGAAGCCTGATCTGTGAATTATGATAAAACTTTTTGTATAGAGAGACAATTGATGTAATCGATATCTTGATGGCTTGGGAACAATGAAATGTTGATCTGAAAGCTCAGCTCTGGAGATAGAGCACCAAACCTTAATTAATCGGATGATATCACGTGACCCATTTTGAATTCCATCTCATCTTCTTCACGAATATCAATCACTATGCTTTATCAATGTAAGATTTAGAGTCAGTAATGGAGCGGCATTGTTAAATATCGCGGCCTTGCTAGTCATATGCTGTGTCTCAATGGGTAACAACTTAGGATGATTAAATATTACTTCATCTGGAATTGAGCATTCGACGTTGATTATAAAAACCTCTTTGACTATTAAATGTCGAATAGATGATTGAAATTGTTTAAAAATTGCTTGTTATTTTCTGCCCTTTCATAGATTATCCTCCCAATTTATGATTCTACTTCGACTTTATCCAGCCAATCTAACATACGTAGAAGCTGATACAGCTAACACCCATCTAACAGAAAACATCGTTCATATTCGCTAAGATTCTGCCAACCACCCATCAATTTCCAGCAAGAATATCCGGGTATAGCATGCTTGACTCCTGACCCTGAAGTTAAACAAATCCAGTCCTACCCAGCCCATGTTGTGGTCCTTTCCATTGTACCTTTATTTTTCTTCCTCATCGATAACTGGCGGACTACCACTTGTCGTCCCGCTTCTAGTTCGATTTGTTGGTACACCTCCCACTAAAGTCCGACCAGGAGCAGCTTGTGATGTGCCGGCCGCCGAAGTTGAAATAATACCCGTGGATTGTTGTCCTACGGGATATGATGGAGATAGTGATGTTGAAGGCATACCAGCTCCATCGACGCTCAAGTTTTGACTTCTGGTCGAAGCAACCGAAGCATTGCGCCCGAGCTGACCCGAAGGATTTACAGGGAATGGTGCATACTTTTGATAACCACTTCCGCTGCCATATGACGAATTGTATTCAGTAGAACCCGAAGAACCATCATTCACGAATGAGTTTCCATAAGTCCCTGATCCTGAAGGTCCGTCTATTGTAACACTGAAACCAGGGGGGGTTTGAAATGCATTTGGTGGCAGATGCTCTCCAGGCTTTCGCCTACCTCTGGTGCTTGCTCTCTTCAATAGAGATGCCCTCGAATTTCCATATTGATCGAAATTGTCTTCTCCCAAGGTTGCCACATCATCGCTGTCATTGTAACTGTTACTATGCGCAAAGTCTAGTCCCGGACGTCTTGCATTTAAATGTTCCGCTGCCTCTTCCTCGGTGTCTATTGGACCAAGATCTGGATTGGTGTTTCTGAAAGGTGTTGTGGGTACGAGGCGTTTTGAGTCTTTGGTGGCTGATGATTTCTCTCGAGCTTCAGCAGCCCATTCGTCTGTCACAGCGACAGAGTAATTAGGGTTGGCAGGTCCACCGAGAGCATCTCCACCACCTCCAGGAGCATGGATTGGAATTTTGCGCAGGGCCAAAACAAGAGCGCACATGAATTTGGAGCGACGAGCAGCGCGAACTGTCTCGTTATGCCAGTTAGACTTGTGTCTGATTTCGACCTTTAGCTGGAGCTTATCCATATTGCCAATACCCACAGCCTCCAATACAACGTCTGATTGAAAGTCACGGGAGTTGTCTGGATGACGAACAAAAGCCTCCATCTCCGTGCGAAGAAGTTCAACATCTTCGAGGGTGGTATCAAAAGAGATGAACATGTCGAGCTGTTCTTTCATTGCCTTACTACGGGTAATGTTTTCGATCCAAAGGTTGTTGAGTACAATATTAGGTACCTGTACCATCTTCATGTTGTCAATACGTTTGAAAATGGTGAAGAGTAGAGATATCTGTTCCACAACAAGGTATTCAGAACTGATATCAACGCGATCACCGACATCATATGGATGCTTGACGAAAAGAAAGATGCAAGAACCCAGAAACTCTTGAGTAGTGGCAGCGAAAACGAAGGATAGAGACAATAGAGTTGTGCCAGCGGTTGTCAACGTAGCAAGGAAACCAGTGTCTTGGAAAGCAACTAATCAAATGGTTAGAGACTGCATTTTGCTGCCGAAATTTTAGAACTTACTGTAGGCAAAAATAACAATGATAAGGACAATGATGAGTAAAACCTGATCAAGTACACCAATGGCCTGACCAACATCTCTCATACTGTTTGCAATCGATTTTCGGTCACGACCAATATCCACTACCTTCATGATCATCTCATCGAGAGAGATATCGCCATTTCCATCGTTATCCAAAGCCTCGAAGATCTCATCAGCTTCCATCTTACGACCAGCCCCAAGGACCTCCTCGAGATCTTCTACGTATAGAGAATCCTTGCCTTCAATGACAAAAGACATCCATAAACGTTTGGCCAGTGCCTCGGAGGATTTAGTCTTCTCCAGCGCTTCGATAACGACGGAGTGGGCAGAATTTGGGTTGAAAACTTGCTTTCCAGTAATCTCAGACGCAATGTTTCCAAAGACCGAAGTAACTTTGTCACCAAAACGACCGATGTCTCCAATAAGTTTCAATGGCGCATTTGAACCAGCTCTGTTATGACCCATTAGTCTTCTGTTCGTCTTTTGAAGCACGGCTTCAATGCTGTCACTAATAATGTAATCTTCTTCCGCAAATTCTGGGCAATACATCGGAAACAAAGTTCGAGATGCTTCGTAGAGGAGGCCGAGTAAATGGATGAGGTGTTTTGATTCTTTGATTCGTCCATCGAAAGATCGTCGATGGTAGTTGACACTAATCAATTGAACGATGAGTTTTTCAATCAAGAGTAAGATTGTAGCGATCAGCGTAGGTAGTAGGATACGCTTCATCGTGTTGACCCATGGATCCATGGTACCGTCCCAATTTTTGCCATCCTTATTTGTAATTCTGTTCAATTGCGGAGACGTCAAGGCCGTAAATGTAACCAAGTTCGTAATGGCCCACCCGACTAAGGATAATGGAATCTCCAAAGCCCTCAATATAGATGCATATTTGCGTACACCTGTGCTGACAACCCCGCACAAAAACATGAAGATGTATGGTATAGCTTTGGAACATAGCTTCGAAACCCAAATACTAAGCCAAATGATCTCGATCCAAGTAAAAAATAAGTACACTTTTAATTTTCCAATAGTGGCTTTGGGGTATAGAACGGCGAAAATGACGATGGGCGCGGCGAGGACAATACCAATAGGCACAACATAAAACATGTAGCGAGTAACTACCGAGAAATTGACGATGGTGCTGTAAAGTCTTCCCAAGCCGTTGACTGCAATCTCTTCCCCGTTTGTTCCTCTTCGTGCAGGGTAGACTTTCCTTCTACCTGCGATTCCTTTTCTAAATGCTCCCTGCTTCTCATCATCTTTACCTGAATCGCTCTCCGAGCCCCCTCCTAATATTCCTTCTCCGACTCTTCGTGCTCCCGTGAAAGAGGCGGCCGTTCGCACTTGTGTGAGGGGGATATTTTCGGTCATATCGCTGCCGTCTATGGGCTGAAAGCCACGCCGCGAAAAATCTGTTGGTGATCGAGGGGATCGAAGTGACATTTAATCGAAAGGTAAGATTTCGTGTTTTAAATGCGTATTCTGACACTCGCAGATCTCTCAAGGGATCTGAAACTGAAATTGAATGAGTGGCAGAGGGGATAAGATTTGTTGTGGAATGTTTCTCGTCTCAAATGTAAAACGAGATTAGAAATAAAATATGATTTGTACAATACAATTTGTGTAAAAGGTGGTGAATCTCAATATAGAATCTCAGCAGACTTATTCAATTGATAAACTGGCAAACGAATGTAAGGAATCAATGGATGGTCGTCATTCGTACAACTCGCATCGAGCGTGTTGAGGGGTCTGATCAACAAGTCCGAAGACTAGTAATCAGTAGTACTAGGTAGGTCGTGTATATTCTGCTAGAGTAGATCCAACAGAATAATAGCATCAACCAACAATTTCAACAATGGAATTGAGGAAACAAAGTCCAAAGGTTGAAAGAAACAAGAAAGAAGAAGAAGAATGAACGAGTGATGGAAGAAAAGCTAAGCTATTAAAAGAATGAAAAAGAGGTTTTCTTCGTCCTGTAATAGAAATTTGATTAATGTGTGTCGACTTTTCTCTACTCTTCCATTTCCCTATGCGATATGAGATAATGAAAGATCTAAGAGCAGAAGCGGCACATACAAGGTAAAGATTGACGAAAAAGAGAGCAAACTGGATGAGTCTTTGTGGAGAAGCTGAAGACGTCAATCTCGTTCCTTAAACAAAAGAAAAAAGAAAAAACAGGTCTAGAGGTCTATTTAGGCTATTAGACACTTTGTATCATATCAGACCTGCTACGTACTTATAAATTTTCCCAAATGCTGGGGTTTAATAAGTTCAACATCTTTTGATTGGAAACTTTTAAAGGCACCGAACATTTGAAGGGGGTCAAGAATGCAAGGTACCAAAAGCCCCGGCCAGGGTTCTAACCAATAAGGATTCCCTAGTGGGCACCACAAGTTACCAAAAATACGAAACAACAACCAAGAAAAAAAGATTCAAGGTTTATCAAGATCCAACAAAATATCCAACCTATCATAACCTTATAGCTCGTGTATCCTCCGTATCCTCCTGAGAGTAACAAAAAAGATTGCGGAAAGAGCTAATCGGGTAAAGCAGTACATACCTGGTATACAAGTTTCATCACTGGTTTAAGGGGCTTCCTTTGTAATATCATAAAGTATATACTGTAGCAGCTTCGTATATGTAAAGAAGGAATTTTGCATGTGTAATTTGGAAAGTATCGATTGATGCAACAGGATCTTGGAGATTTGGGTGTCTTCGTATGCTTCATCGTCACTTACCTTCTGAATCATTATGAATCACAATTTTCCATCATTGTCCAAGTTCCTCAATCCCCATTTATTTGAGATCGAACCTAAAGAAACAAACTACTGAACAGTGCGGATCTCCCAAATTCGTTACACAGCCTTTTCAATCAATCACGAATGGACTCGCGTCGATGATAGACATTTTTGGAAGGGAAATGTGGAAAATAGGGAGATCCATCAACCGATTCAGCCACTAATCGCATGAAATGACGATAGAGGATCCAATATTATTACATATCATCATCTTTGGAAATGGAATTCCAGCATTTTTGATCGTAGAAATGGAACACATTCCTAGATTCGGTGTGATCATATACGGGGTACGCTGGTACATCAGTGGAAACGTTCCCCAAAGTATAGGATAGAAATTGGAGAAGAGGTTATCAAATTATATTTCTGTCATTTTGAGGATGGGTGTAATGCTAGTCTGCTATATAAGTATGGTTCAGATGAAACGATCACAACTATATCCTGACTTCATTATACCCATACATAGCAATAACTCCAGTAAATCAAACTCCACGCATCTTCTGCTTCAGAATCAATCCTTATCATTAAAATAATCCTTCCAATCCAAGCCACCACACCACCCAGCCTTCCAACAATGAATCTTCGAAATTTGACCTCTAACTTCCCATCTGTCCACCAACTAACTGACCACGACAAAATCGTGTACTCATCTTTCTTACCTACATCCAGCAAAGTTACGTACCACCAACATCATTAGACCTTCTATTCGGTGTTCACCCATCCTCGCCATCCCGTCTCGAGCCATCCAACACATTGAACGCATAGACAATGACATAAGATAAACTCACACTCATCCGATCTCGAAGTCGCGAACATGCAAGAACCCTGGGTTGAAATTTTTCGGCCGCGTCGATATGGATGTTTACGGAGTATGCCGAAGCCTATGGAAGTAAAAAAAGAGTGCTCATTATAATAGAATATTTCGTGTCCCGGAATAGGTAACCTAGCATGTACGGTGCCAAGTAATTCCGCTCCGCTCCTCCAAAATCTAGATTCCTTATCGATAGAGTCGTCATCGAAAAGCCGAGGAGAGGTAACTACGAGCAACAAAATTTTGATATCATCATACACCACATAAACTAAACAAACCAGCGATCAATTCCAACCGAACTCAACCCCAACTTACACCCAAAATGAAACTCACCTGCGACCCCGTCCGCGCCAAAACTCTCATCTCAGCCTTCCAATCCGTCTCTGAGCGCGTTAGCAACGCCGCCGGAACAAGAAATGTGTGTTTATTGCCCTTCATCGACATAAAATCTATGTCACACGTGCTTTCTGTTCATTCTCTCAACCATTATTTCCATGATCTATATTCCATTCATACTAACGCTACATGCTACCACAAGAAAGCTAACACAAAACTCAGGTAAGACTTGTAGCAGTATCTAAACTCAAGCCAGCAACGGATATCCTAGCTCTTCATGAGCAGGCAAATGTAGAGCATTTCGGAGAGAACTATGCGCAGGAGTTGATGGAAAAAGCGGAGATTTTGCCAAGGAGTATCAAGTGGCATTTTATTGGAGGACTACAGAGTAGTATGTTGGTTTCTCTTTACATGACCACGCCCCTGTTGGCTTGGGAAGAAAGGGCAGTGTTGAGATATGAAATGAGTCACATGATACTCTTTCAACTCAGATTTTGGGTGTTTTCTGAACCCTAGTGGTCTTCAGAGCTCTACCTAGGCAACTTGAAGAGGTTTTCTTCTGAGAAGTTTCTGAGAAATATCAAACTAACTCCCCAACTAACAGATAAATGTAAACCCCTCGCCTCCACAATCTCCAACCTTTACCTCGTCTCCTCCGTCGATTCCCAAAAGAAAGCTTCCCAACTATCCCTTGGACGCTCACTACTTCCCGTTCCCGCCGATTCAACCTCACCCCCTTCTCCCCTAAACATTCACATTCAACTCAACACCTCTGGCGAATCCTCCAAATCCGGTGTCACCCCCGGAAAGGAGGCAACCGAATTGTGTAAATACGTTATTGAAGAATGCCCATATCTGAAACTGGTGGGTTTAATGACTATTGGTGCGATAGCTAGAAGTCAAATGAAGGAAGGGGAAGAAAACGAGGATTTCATAGTGTTGAGGGAAGAGAGGGATAGAGTAGAGAAGGAGTTGGGCTTAGAGGGATTGGAATTGAGTATGGGTATGAGTGAAGATTTTGAAGAGGTTAGTTTTATTTTCATTCTATTCTTTGCTTCCTAGCTTTTACCTTCATTGGGGAGTTAAGGAGTTGTCGTGTAAAGGATAGAACTAATGACTTTTATCAGGCAATCCGACAAGGCAGTGGAGAAGTCAGAGTCGGCAGTACGATATTTGGACAAAGGCCTGCAAAGCAAGATTTCAAGGTTTTAGCTGAGACTGAAGGCGAGAAATCCTAGTGATATCATATCTTTTCTAATCCAAGAAATACACGTTCTTACTCTCCTATGTCCTGTAAGTATCATACGACTCTTTTGCTTTGCACTTATCTTGAACACCTGCTACATAATCAGTGGAAGAACATGCGAGGATTGTACCAGTATGAGATTTCTGTAGCTTGGTGCAGATTTGAAGATGGAATTGAGGTTATATTCAATGAATATCGATATTGTTCGCCAGAGGTTCAAGAGGTTACAATTTTTAACATCACATTCGAATAGGTACTAGACGCACAGCATATATATATATATATATATTTATTCATCGACATATATTTTCATCAAATATAGTACGTCACAACATCATGCAAACACTACTAAAAGATACTCAATACCCAATATCCGATACTCAATATCCACCATCAAATATCCATATACTTCATAAATCCATAAAGCCTAAACTTAAGCTTCAATCCCCATTCCAATTCCCATTCCCATTCCCATTCCCAAAACCAAAAAAAAAAGAAACCTTTCCATCCCTCAATCCATACCTACTCATCCCGCTCACACCCTTCCTACCTCTCCAAACCCAAACCCAAACCCATACCCAAACAATCTAACAACAACACTCCAAACACTCAAAACACGCCAACCCCGCACAAATCCCACAACACAATCCTCCATTCCCCTTTCCACCTCTTTGGTGTACGGGTACACTTCCTCCTGTGTGATTATTTGCACTAGCAGGAGCGATAGTACTAGCAGTCGAAGAATATGAATCGTGGCTATTAGTGCGCGAGGGGGACATGGTCATGCGGGGGTGTTGGGACTAGGTTGGGGGAAGGGGGGTTAGTGAGTTTTTTTTGGTTTTGTTTTTTTTTTGGGGGGGGGGCGAGATAGGGTGGGGAGGATGGGAGAGGATGGAGAGGATGGAGAGGATGGAGAGGATGGAGAGGATGGAGAGGATGGAGAGGATGGAGAGGATGGAGAGGATGGAGAGGATGGAGAGGATGGAGAGGATGGAGAGGATGGAGAGGATGGAGAGGATGAGGATTGAGATTGGGAAGAGATGAGGGGGAAATTAATAACTTACAGGTTCTCTCATTTCGAAATCCCGTTCTTGGGTGTGATATGTAGGAGCTGGTTGACGGATCATGGCGGGGTGAAGAGTTGTGCGGGGGTTCGTGGATGCGTTGATCATTTTGTCTTTTTGGGTTTTGAGGGGTTTGTTTTTAATAGGATTTGGTATTTGAGATTGGGACGGGATGAAAATGGAGTGTTTTGTATGAGTTGGGTAGAATTTATCGGGATTTGGTGGTGTTGATTTTGATTTTGATTTGAGGATTTGTGAGGTCTGGATTGATGATTGATGATTGATCGACAATGAGAATAAGATCAATGATAGATAGAGTTAGAGTAATAATCCAAAAACCAAAAGAATCTTAGGTTACGAGTCAGTGAATAAATAAATACGTAAATAAATAATCACATTCACCGGGTCACAAGCACTCTTATATAACATCCTTCTCATCCACAGCCTCACTCTTACAGCGTACAGCATACAGCGTATAGCGTATAACGTTTTAACTGCAGGATGTATTCCCGGGACATGGTTATACTGTGCGGTACTAGCTGTGCTGTGCTATACTAGGTACCTACGAGAGGGGCTATACTTTAATAATCATCATCCATGGTTTATCCGCTAGATAGCTCTGGTGATTGTACGGGTGATGTAAACCTTTACGTGTGATACGGGTAAGTGGTTGTTGCTTGGCTGCTTGGCATGGGTAATGTGATGGTTATCCTTGTTCTTTGGGATTTTGGTTGTTGGGTAGGTAGATACTTTCGTATATGTAGGAAGGGATATGGGATGGTGCAGTGGAGGGGTAAAATGGATGGATGATTGGTTTTGTGTATTGTTCCCGCGGCTGTGGGTGGCTTGGAGAATGGTAGGATGTATACCTGTATTAGGTGTTATTGTTTGAGAAATTGACAGATTGAGATATTGAGTTCATCAACTTTACCAAGATCATCAAAAGATCATGTACATGAGTAAAATGGGGGGAAGTAGTGATCATGCGCAGATCCATGTAGGCTTAGTTAGTGGGTTACAAGCGAGTGGAGCTTGCCATGTTTATGCCTTACAGACTCCCTGTTAGCATCAACACACACTAAATGCGGGAACAGAATATTTCGAAACAGCTTACGTACGCAGATAGTATCTCTTTCCGTTGGTTTGGATGAACATATCTATGCAATATAAATAATAAAAAATGAATTTATTAGCGGTTTTTATTTAAGATAAAATACTTTAATTATCAAAATATATTATTAAAATCATAGTTTAGCGTACTTCGTACTGCGCAAATATATATGGAGTAGGCATCACGCTAGCTGCAGGGCTGAGCCGGATATATCGGTTAATTAACCGTTATTTATAGCGGGAAAAGCGGGGATTGAGATATTTGGATTGGAATTGAGAGGTTAAGCTGCGTAGAATGGTGTTGAAGGAATTGATCGATAATCGATGGTCAATTTACCAGATAATACCACGAAATACTAGAAAATACTAGAAAATGTTGAAGAATAAATGGTGGGTAGATGAGCTAGCCGAAAATTGATCGGCTAGATGTATTGGGGCTCAAAGTTGACTGGTGATAGCCATTTATGAGCTTGGTGTATATTATCATATATCACGGTTATGCTTGGATATTCACTCCTGTATCATCTCTTGATGAGTAATTATTGATTTTCGAATTTTATAGACTTATCACACATGTTATGTTTTTGCTAGTATATTATTTCTAGCATTTTAGTTCATCAATTGTTGTATTGCTACAAGTCTGGTCGCTACTACCATCAATCCATATTTCCGCAAATTCTTCAACTCATAAACAGTTTTCTCTTCATTGATAGATTCGGTTCATCGCACACGATATACCGATAACGATATTGATTGCATACCCCTATTCATGCCCAAGTTGACACAATGGCTGATCTAAACGAGACTGAGTAGTGACGGATGATCTCCCTTTTAGACGAGGTCACTGAGATATTTTGGTAGGTTCCATCAGATTTCAATTTCCAAAGAATAAAAGTGTATCCTCCATAGCCTCTACCTTGAAAGCTGTGATTTCATGTGCAGTGCTATATATTGAAAGGTAATTGGATCTTGAGTTTTGAACAAGAGGGGTATTCAATCGTATCAGTGCACCAGTGATGGAAGTAGTATACGGGGAAATTCCTACAAAACCCACTGTAGCGAGACGTTATTGAATTATTCTATATGTATATAAATAAATAATTTGGAATTCCATATCATTGATAATATTACGTGTAGCATGAATATTGTTTGTCGCTGGCAATATGCAGAATTCGTTGGATTTCATAAAATTTACCGAACTCCTTTTCAAAAATAGACAATATTAACCGCATTTTATTGAAACTCGGTATTTCTTCAATGTTTCCTATTTCGCAAAGTTACTTGATAAATCCAATGAACTTTAATGAATTCCAGCGTTTTTGCATCTGGAAAGTGGTAAATATTACAGCACATGTATATTGCAATATATATTACTATTACTATAATTTAAATATACTGATGTAATACTAGGAACTTCAGTACCAGCCACCATAGAACTAATTCACACTACTCTCATCACTAAATGGTGCTGGAACTTGATTATTAATGCTCAGCTGCGTCTGAATTTCGATGGATGTTAGTTGCTAATTATGCGTTTGAGACTAGAGTGGTCAAGCAAAGATGATAGCGATTGTGAGTGAGCTGTTTAATCGAGGTGATGTTGGTTGATTGGGATTGAAAATGAGAGTTTGTTTTGTAGTGATAGGATAGTAGGCGGAGTAAGGAGAAAAGAAATGATGCACGTGTTGAGTCCGTTCGAGTGGGTAGATCCTATGTAATTATGATTTTACTATGGAGGAACTTGACGGCCAAACTCATATTATTGGTTTCTTCGCTGTCTGTCCAGAAATCTCCCAATCGGTAAACTCTACTTAATACAACATGATGATTAAGTGTTTGCAAATGTGTTAGACAACAGAGACGCTTGGTGAGAGTGGATTGAATGCTCATAGTGGCTCGCACATTGCTGACTCAATGTTATAGTTGGAATTTGAGGAAAAATCCCGAGATGAATAGTCAACGATGTGATGCTCAAATTCTGCGTTTGATAAAAAGTAAGTGTATGGAACCTGGAAGAGCGTGGAAAGTGAAGGAGGTTTGGAGAAGTAAGCCCGGACAAATGAACGAATATTTTGAAATGAGCCAACATCTCGATAACTGATTTGAAGATACAATTTTCATTCCACATATAAAACACTCATTCTCTTACCAAAACTCGAAATCTGACTTGCAGGGCAACAGTACCGTAACTAGATTCGTGTTTGAATTGAACCATCAAAGCATCAGGCAACAGGATGTCTGAAGTGGTGTCGACAGTGAGAATGCTGGATAAGGGAATATTTAAACCATCGGTACCTTGAACAACCAAGGATTTTATTGGTTAACCTCGTAGAATACAGTAACTTTGTAGAGAGATGTGCAAAAAAAAAAAAAAAAAAGATACTGGAAAAAGGAGTTTCGAGGGAAAACTCGTTCCTCCTCTATGTTTCCATCTTCGCACTGATGCTTCATTTTCCATCACAGAATCCCGCTTCAGACGAATGCCTACCGCCTATATTAATAACATGATTTCATTCTTATGAAGCCCTCCTATGTTTCTCACTACATAGAAAGTGCTATAATGCAGGCCATGATTTTGTGATTGATATAAAATACACTACCCCGGTAGATTGAAAACTTATTCCTCAATACCGTTTTATACATGAAGCTACAATTTTATAGCAGCATTTCATATATGAAGCCTTACTTCTTAAGTAAGCATGCGTTCCTTTGGCTTATGTAGACATATGCAGGTAGCCAATAATCCTAACAAATATATCCAGGGTTAATCCTTTAAGATTTTACCATGCAGAACATATGCAGATAACGCTAGGATTTTGCCGCGTGGATGCTACTCTTACCATGTTTTTATTGCCAATTAAAACGTTGGGGCCATAACGATCCATGTGGTTGAAATGCAGACTAAATATATCTCTTACGTATCCTGAAGTATTGGCATCAATTTTGTAGTCTTTTGATGATCTGCCTTTCTTTCCTGGACATTTTCCTTTGGAGATGCATGAGACTTCATGATTCTGTTTGGTTTTTCCTGATAAGCTCTTAGTTCGTGTAACGGGCACTCCCGTGTTGTGCAACATGTATAGCCTCACGTTCTATCAATCATACATTGTGGAGAGGATGAGGAACTTGGGCTGCATCAGTCGATATCACTACTGCGCAACCACACAATAAAATTTGTGCTCTAGAGCACTTGAGTACCAGGAAACCTTGTTTCTAATTTCTGATCCCAGTGCTGCTTCTTCTAGAAAAGAACTTTCTTTCGTTGAAGACAGTAAAAGATGAAATTAGATTTAAGTAGCATCAATACATTTCACGTGATATCTATCGCCAATCGCGCGAGCTGCGGCTGCAGAGAAATTACTCCACCTAACTAGCGTGGATTGTCCCATAGATCAAGGGATCTTGGATGTTGAGTAACATTGGGAATATATGTACTGAAATGTCCCCATCTATTTGTTTTTTCTTATTATCCTCTTGTTATCCTTTCTTTCTCAGGAGTTCTATATGTGTTTATTATTTCCCTTTAAAAGCGTTGTTCAAGATGTATCGGTTCGCCGCGATCCAACAATGAGATGAGCTCGAGATCCATTGCGAATTCGGAAGTCAAAGTCAAAAAGGGAAGCTGATCTAAACTACTACTACCTGAGCCATAATCCAAAAACGAACTGAAGCCTAGTGTCTTACTACTACCTCAGCAGACATTGTCTCCTTGCAGGTGTAGCGCTCCCTTTTCCCGACTGTGCATCGGTGTCAGAACCCTCTAGGATTCTTTGAAACTGCTTTCGCCTCACTATTTTCTTGGGCATTTTACAGCAACGCGTTCCCTCCTTCCTTCATTTCGGAACGTGTCGAGATAGTCGATTTGGAAGTAAGGAGTTTGGAGTTATCTCCGAAGACAAGTTATGATAGAAGATGAAGAGAAGCCTTCGAGTTCGACATACCTCCAAGCAAAGTATGATAAAAATGGATTAGAGCATGGCATCGACTTTCATACTTATGTTTTTGATGACGACTAAAGTCGTCTGGAAATTGGGTGATCGCAATCCTGCCAAAACCGCTATCAGCCCCGCCTTCTAAAGTTCCAGAAGCACCGAATACCATTTATTGGTAGCGAGGGTCGTCGCAATTTCTCCACAACAGTCTCACTAACATCCTCAGCAAAACCGAGTCATTTTGATCCTTCCAAGAACAGCGCCTACATATATAGGAGTTTGCCGGTTTTTAAAACGTAGCGGAGGCGGAGGTTTGATTCAACAAAGCAGAAATGCGACAAACAGCATTCGCAATCTCTCAAAGTCCTTCGATTTCGAGGTAGGCATGTGAGCCGCAACGACGAAGACGACGACACCAACAACGACGATAGTGAAGTGCAAGAAGTCTGGGTCAGGAAAAAGAGCATCAGCAGAAGGAGAGGTATCGAGATTTTAGCCACCATCAAGGTATTGTCATACTTCGAACTGCAAGATTGCATTTCGATTTGAACACAATGGATATGTTTAACAGCATGAAACTTACAATAAAAGGGAATATTGCGTCGAGGGCTTTCGCTTCCCTATACTAGATATCTACTACGCATATGAAAAGGGAAGGAACAGACTGTACGGCATGGGATTTTGACATCTTTTCCATGAACTCGTACCATCCGAGGAAAAGGTTTGAACACACAAAAATTTTCCATTTACCGTTCAGCATCTGCAGACTCGCATCAGAAGCAACGAATTCGGATTCTTAATACTGTGTTCAACTTATCATGCGTCATTCGACATATTCGTAAATGACAAAACCACGTGAAAATCCTCAACGACATGGTCGGAGTATGATAACCCGCACAAATATAGCTCGATGCTTTGTATCAAAATACGCGATGGTATATGGGACCAGATACATGTATAATTGTTTTTGATACCAGCAGCTGAATTATCACGAATTGCAGTACTTGGTATCTCCATTTGAAAGTTGATGGGAACTCCTGATCAATGCTCTAAATTGAATCCCATACCCTAGCGATTTTCTACCATTTATGTATGGCTTAAGTGGTAATTTTTGCGACGGATATTACGGAAATTAGCTCATGGTGTATTTAGGCTGTTTCCGGCAGGATACCTACCTGGGCTCTCGGCGCTCGGCACCTGGCGGTCTCAAGCATGTGCAGAAAGCATTTCTGCGCCGACAAAATATTGGAGCGATAGATTTGTGAAAGCACTGCCCAGGGTCAATTAATAACTAGATCCTGCGATGTCCGCCAGTTTTAGCGAGCGAATGCGCAAGGAATGATCATACCATTTTGGCAAAGCAAGGTCCCGTCGTTCCTGGAGCTCTTGGTTCCTGGGGCATCCCGCTTGGGACAAGGCCAACGACGTTGAGCACACCCGGATACGTATTGTAACGGTGACCTTCGGTAGCTTGCATTGAAACGGGGATTGGTCCACACGAGTCTCCGTTTTAGGTTTCTCTCGGGTAGACGGAAATTGATTTCAATGCGGCCGGGTCATTTACTAACTGGGAAGCTCTGCATGTCAAGCATCGCCTCAGTAGGCTACGATACGTCAATTTTCGAACAAAGTCCTAGGAGTGATAACAACTAGTTTGAAAGCACGCAGCTGAACGGTGATCGTTTGATGAAATTTGTAGCAACATGCATAATCGAAACATGGCGCAGGATACATGTTAAACGACAAACATTCATTGGGCATTTCTTCCGAGTATTGAATTCCAAAAAAGCTCAACATTATTCTGTCCTTTATTACTCGCCCGAGTGGTTCATGTGTCAAGGATCAGCACGAGTCAACCGAATAAGAACATTTTATTTCTTTACGGCTCGTACTGGAGCTGGAATTGGTTACGTTGCTCTCCTCTTTGCTCTCCTCCTAATCTCAGAGCGGCTATTCAAAGTTTCAGCACCTGTACAGCATCGGGCAAATACGAGGCTCCTTGTGTTGATATGTCAGGTACTAGACTATCAACTAATACTTCATGACATGGACTTAGTACTCAGCCCACACCACGCTCGAGTTGACCCCGCGAAGCCAAGTGACGCGATGACACCAACACAAGAATCCTTCTATATGCCAGAACGTTACGTTGTCTTTCGGGCCACGTTAGCTCTCGAACTGGTCAGCACCATGACAAAGGTTCAAAGCTCCTTTGGTTGAACTCATTAACATGATCGGAGGAATCATCCGAATTCGTTAATGATCCGATATCCCCCACCTTGGGTATCTTTAATGTGCCTCATACATGATGCAACCAGAAATTGCTACCAATTCTGCGGGAACCAGCAAGCCACCATCTTGGTTACTCACGGTTGGCGAAATCCACATCGCCCTGCACGGGAATAATTTTCGTTCTGATTTGCTAAGCTTTTAAAGGCTTCATCCCGCAGCCAGCTTCAGCTCTAGGGGATTTTTTAATGATATGCACGTGTGCATCACTATCCTATAAAGGTTTCTGACGCAGCAGCTTATGATGTATCCTGCACCATTATTGGGTGATTTCTAAGGATATCACTATCCTCTATAATCTTGGTCCATCAATGCAATGTACAAGTGTAGCATGATATATGCATGGCCGTATTGACTTGCGAGATCACTTCCTCAGCTGTGGATAGCTTAAGTGATCAAATATTTCTAGCGCTAATAAATCTTCATGTCAAGCTATTGACAAAGTTGTATCAATCATCACGAATATCTCATTTTTAGCTAGTATGCATTCAAGCTTGCTAAATGCTGTTGCAAAATCACAGTAGCAGTGAAACTTCTGCAGAAGAACAAGCGCCGCTGGAAGGAAGGTTTTGTGTAGGTAGATATATTGCCGAAGCAAATTTTGGAGATGCGGTAAGCCCATGTGAATCTCGGTCTGCTGATCGATACGGTGACATTGAAAACAATGGCCGATAATCCTACAAAATTGACCAAAAATGTTACGAACAGCCACACAACCTTTTAGGCGAGTGTCTAAATATCTTATTGGATGAAATATGGGATGATGAACCATGATTACACGACTTAGGACCATAAGACCATGAAATTATGAGTTTATTGAAGAACAAAATATCATGTTGCCAATTTTGGGCAAATGGCCTCTTAAGAGTTAAGAAGGTCTTTAGCGTGGAAGAGAGAAAAAAAAAGATGTTGTGGAATCAAAAATGGACCCATCTTTTATTTTTTTTGGTGGTTTTAAATGAACAGGGTCAACTTCAAGCGTGGAACAATCAATGGGGACTATGGAACAAGTGGGACGGATTATAATCCTTGGTGGAACTCTTGCGAACACGCACTTTTGCTCTTTCCATGCACATCATCTTTTTCAATTTTCTTAATTTCCAGTTTCCAATTTCCACGGCCATGTCGGGGCCCTAGCTTGAAAAGTTCAACATGGGCAAGAATAAATGCTCACTTCGGATATATCCATCGTAAATTAAAGCAATTGTAGTTCACAATTTTAGTACCGGATCCTCCGAATAGTTTCCACACATTCTTACATTTTTACATAGCCTTGAAAAGTTTACCACAGGTCCCATGTTCCTCGAGTCGTCGTTAGAACATTTCAGAAGATTTCAGCGAATGTTTCCTTCTCTCTTCAAGCCCCACTTCTGTTTTTGTTATGCCCAACGTAGAGGTTATTTCCTATCAAACTTTACGCAATGAGGTTGGTCCCCTAGGGCCCTAGACCTATCTAGTATGTGCAAAGTTTTAGTCCCATGCCTGCAGGTAACTAGGTAATGGATTATGGTGTCTAATTGGGGTCCCTTCTCAAATCAAAGGCTTTGCTGTACAGCTGTC
The DNA here is from genome assembly GCA_025389075.1 of Sclerotinia minor. NCBI lineage: Eukaryota > Fungi > Ascomycota > Leotiomycetes > Helotiales > Sclerotiniaceae > Sclerotinia > Sclerotinia minor. The sequence continues at coordinate 1,824,280 of QRFH01000004.1, forward strand.
GTATTCTCTACAATAGTCTAATGTCGTTCGTCTTGTCCTTTCATCCCGTCCTGGACTTGATCACTTGGCTGAAAGCAAGGATGTTTCAACCCTTTCACATTAATGCCATCTTAGCTATTCCTAGTCGCGCTACGATTCCAATGTGTGTCACGGGCCGTTGCGTCTAAGGGGTCATACAAGCTTCGTCATTATCATGAGTCCGTTTTGTTACGACGGAAACTTTATCTCCTACTGGTTACCATGTTCTGGAACTCCCATATGCACAATCCCTGTAGTAATTGACCCCACAATGCTTTGCTAAGTTCCTGGGCTTCTCAGTTCTCCATTGTTCCATGTTCATCTTACCCTTGGATGATCAGCAACCACTACCATGTCATGCCATCGTGGGTCTACACCGCTTGCTAATGTGCATTACAGTACTGATAATCTCCAATCTGACGGAGAGTAAATAGTAAGCTACACGACAACCGTTGAGCTCCGCATTTTAAAAACGGTTGTTAATTGGCATCGCTCTAACCCTCTTTTGCTACCCTACCCTTCTCGCAGATAGATTTAATGTTTCTTCAACCGAGGATATCCCAACCATCAAGTACTTAATTTGTCGAAGGTCCGAGAGGCTCTCCTCCCTTCTCAAATATTTATATCAGTTCCTCATCTTCAAGTCGAGATACTCATCACACTTCATCTCCTTCACATTCATCACAATATAGCTACATACACACTCAACACACCCAGCACACTCAGCACATTCAACACATTCAACACATTCAACACATTCACCATGGCACCTAGTCGACTTACAGACGAGGATGAGCTAGCTGTCCCAGAGATCAGTTACGACATTAACGTCCCATATAACCATGTATCCGATGAATACGATCAGAGCTCAAAAGGTCGAACAGAATTTCCAAGTTACCTTCCATCAGTAAGTTTTTAGTTTCAATTTCATATCATCAGTCAGCCACTAACAACCACAAAGTGGGAAGATGATGTCTGGTTCGACGAGGTACAACACTTCGAGTATTATGACCCAGCTCTGCGGGCCGATAAGTCTAAGCCAAACCTTTTCAGTGGTGGTGTCAAAGCCAAACATATCACACCTAAAATGGGAACCATTTTGACTGGCGTAAAATTAGAGGAGCTCTCTGATGAAGGCAAAGACGAGCTTGCTCTTTTGATAACCGAACGAAAAATTGTTGTTCTCCGCGAACAATCCGACTTTCTTCATTCCGGACCTCAGTTCCAACAAGACTTCATGTCTTATTTTGGACCCTTGAGCATCCAGCCTGTATCTGGTTCCGTCAAAGGACACCCTCCTTTTCATGTCATTCATCGCGATCACAATGAAGAAGAAATCGCAAATTTCTTCCAGAAAAAGTTGACCTCAACACTTTGGCATCATGATGTCAGCTACGAAAAGCAGCCACCTGGATATATTATGCTTGGCAGTAAGTTTGAAACCTAGCTATACAAACCGAGAAAATCTAACACCCAACCAGTATTAGCATGTCCCGATGTTGGTGGTGACACCGTCTTCGCCGATACAGTTGAAGCATACAAACGCCTTTCACCTACATTTCGTGCCATGATTCAGGACTTAAAGGCAACTCATTCGTCACAGAAGATGATCGGTTATGCCCGTGCTGCACGAGGAACCGTCCGAACCGACCCGATTGATTCTCTACATCCAATCGTTCGCGTACATCCGGTCTCGGGCGAAAAGGCCCTTTATCTCAACTCGGAGTTTTTAACCGATATTGTTGGGCTCAAGGACGGAGAGAGAGAGATGCTTATGAAATTTTTGGTCGATCATGTTTGCATGGGTCATGATTTCCAAGCTAGAGTAGGATGGGAAAAGCACTCAGTGGTTATGTTTGATGGAAGAAGTACTCTTCGTATGTTTTCTCTTTCTCACTATTTCTCTTCGCATGCATGTTCTAACGAATATTTCCAGACACCGCGACCGTAGACTATGATTCCCGAATCCAAGCGCGCCATTTGTTCCGCTTGGCAGCCATGACGGAAAAACCCATCTCGGTCGCTGAATGGGAAGCCCATCTCAATGATGACAAATCCTCCGAGACGTCGGAATCTTCAAACTCGAGCGTGAGCTCGGATTAAGGGATGGAACGTGAGATGAGACGAAGAAGTTTTTGTGTGATTATTTTTTTCTTCATTGCAAGCAAGCGAGGATACCAATACCAATAGCAGAACGTTTTTTTGATTTTCTTTGCTATTTCGGTTTTTATCTTTTTCATCTTATGCTTTCGTCTCTTTTTGTCTGGGGTTGAGCTATAGAGGTTTTTTTCTCTCTTCTCACGATGTTTAGCGGGATAAAGATAATTTTGCTTTCGCATTTCTTGGGGTTTGGGGGGCAGGGGTTTTAGGGGTTGATGATATGTTGCGCTTCTACGTACGGAGTACTGTTACTAGGATTTGTACTGTGCAGGCGATCTGGCTGGGAGTTCGTTTACTTTTAGGCTTTCTTATCCACTAATGATTTTTGTTCATGAAAAAGATTTACAATATCATATTAGTACGATTGAAAGCTAAATTCGAAATTATATACATGTTTTTTTGATATTTATGGTGTTTCCATTTTTTGCGATTTATTGCGATTTTTTAACTTATTTTGCTTGTGTTGATTTCGATTTAATGAATTGGTGGCGTTGCTGGTCAATTAATTTGAGTTATATCTCGAAAGTTCCAGAGCGAGCTGGCCAGCTGGCTAGACTAGACTAGACTACCTCGTTAAGATATTACGAAACGTGGAAAAGCAGGTATAGGGTTATTTTTACGTGTAGAAACGTTCTTTCTTTCACGATTTATGTATGCTAATGTGATAGATTGATTGATTACCGGTATCTGTACTCCGTATGTTCGGCTTATGGAAATGAGAAGGGGAAGCAAAGCGAAGGCGAGGAAGGAGAGATGGGTTCTACAGCGTGTGTTTGATGGCTTGTGTTGGACGGGTGCACTGCAGATTGCATACTTAGCCTCACGTCAGAAGATGCTAGGTTTATTGCGGACCATTAAGATGGGGTACCGCTTTTTGGGCGCTTTTGGGTTCGTTGGCTATTTGATGGGGAAGTGGGTAGGAGATGGGATTTTGGGAGAATTTTTTGAATGACTTTTTTTACTGTTGTGTTTTTTTGGGGTATGGGGGTTTATTAGTGTTCGATCATGGTGGTGACTGGAATTCGGATGGGGGTTTGGTAGAACTATGTGTACGTATGTGTATGTGTATGCGCTTTTGATAGCTGCAGCCTATGATATGTATGATGTATGCCTGTGCATGCATATGTATGTATGTGTATGTACGAGGGTGGATGAACGATGAACAGGAGATTGTCGGGTCTCATGATGGATGGGGGTTTGAACTCTAAAGATTAAAGATTGATGATGTAGGGTTTTGTTTTATATTTGCGAATCGCATTGTGTTGCTGGCTGGTATGGCTTTTTATGGGGAACTTTGGTAGGTAGATTGGTAGGTTGCTAGGAACTGAGATAGGTTGAATCAGGTACGGAAGTCAAGGAGGTCACAAACGGATGAGAGACGATGAGGGGGTGATTGAGGGTAGGACTAACTACAGACATTTATCGTATGCTTTCTTCTAGAGATCAATTGCTAGTTGACTAGCTGGCTGGCTTGCTAATCGTACATAGTAATTGATTCCGTGACGATATTTAATAGTTGTTTGATATTGATAATAAAGAAAAGGTCAGCCAATAATACAGATTACCCGGCTACGATTCCAACATTCTGCATACATGCATGCATCACCAAGAACTCCCAAAAACCTGCATCCAAACTGACAGCGGAGTTAAGACCGATCGACAACAAAACGGTATTGGCATTATCTTCGCATTGGCCATTGGAAATTCTCATCTAATGCCACGCGATATGTTTGCTGATCAATATGACGATGAATATGATAATATCTCTTTACTGCGATTTTAGATCTAGATGCTCGGTGCCTACTTACTTAGGTCAATATCGCTTTGCATATGAGATAAGAGATCATGTGTATGTATGTATTTATATATGTTTGTTGTTTATTTATTTATTAATTAATTAATTATATTAGTCGATCTCTTGATTTGACAACGTGAATAAAGCAAGTAGCCTAACTGACAGGTTGTCAAAACTTCCAGATTATGCACGATGTTAACATGCATGCATTCATATATTTCTTCATTTATTTACACAAGGTGAAGCGCTCTTGGCTAGGTAGCGGCTTCTATTATCCTTATTATTAATTTACTTTTGACATGATACACACTCCGTACATACGCTTATGTATAAATACCTACCAATACCCAGACACATCAAAAACCAGATCGGTCGGGATATTTCGTCACCGTCTTACCTCGTACCTAAGTCTTGGAACGAAATTGACCCGACCGATGCATAATACCACCTCACATCACATCAAATCACATCACAAAAACTCCGTAGCTAGCTTCTGCTCCGTAATTAATTTTATGTTCTATAATTATCATCATCTGCCTAGGTACTTACCCTTGTCAAATTGGTATCTGTAAGTCTTATTTACTGACTAGGGTAGGGTTACGTATATGTGCATGTATTAATGATTTCTTGGCCTCGTACTCGAGTACTCCGTTCGTACTTTAGATGAATGATGAAAATACCAGTGTGAGTAATTTAAATATTCAAGAGATTCAACGAATGAAGAAATATTTAATTTAAAGAAAGGATGATGGGTGGAGGTAGTGGTGGAGGAGTGCTTGCTCCGAATGCCGGGTTGACGATTATACTGTTATTATGTCTGTAGTCTTCAAAGTACGAGTAGTAGATAATTATTAGTTATATATATTAATTATTAATATCAGCACTAGTATCACTAATCGTAACTATCTGACAGCAATACAAACATTATAAGTATACTGTAATTATTTTAAGTTTTATGATATTTGAAATCAAAACATACACCTGTAATTTACCGCTGGACTGGAAATTCGATGGATACCTACCTAATCTTTAGTGTCTAGCCTGTAACCTATTTCAAGTAAGACTTACGTATATGTACCTGGACTCTTGAAGGCTGATGATAACCTGATTCTTTACCCTGATTCTTTACCCTGAGACCCCTACCCGATAAATACCCTAAAGTGCACGACGGGTAGGGCAAGCGTATAAGAGTTCTAGAATCTACTCACTGCACATTGTCTATATTCGTAATACAATCCCTGCTGAAAGTAAGAGCTCTGGAACTTACTCACTATACAATATAACGCTTTTCATTTAAAACCTTGATTTATTCACTTTTTCAAATCCCTGTTAAACCTTTTTATAAAATGAAAAAGAATTTATTTTTAAAGAAAATAAAATTTAATCAATTGGGATTTATTAAAAATTATTCGATTTATCTTTAAAAAATTTTATTGAAAAGCTATATATAATTGAAAATAAAAATCCTAAAATTTTTAAAATTTTTATTTGTTTTGTATAGAAAAAGCGTTATACGAATAAAAATTTGAAATTTTTTAAATTCAAATGAAAATACTTTTTAAACAAAAATAATTAAAAAATAAATTATATATTTTTTTTAAAATATTTCTATATTTAATTATTATATATTAAAATTTCGATTGATTTGATTTAATATTTAGAAGATTATTAGATATTAAATTTTATATAAGTCTAGTACCCTACTTTCCGCCCACCCTTTTACACCAAAAATCGTCATTTTCAGCTAT